>NQVE01000159.1:735000-1335000 GCA_003260385.1 Cuscuta australis
AAGAACACCGGGATTTATACTGGTTCACCACCTCGTGGCTAGTCCAGTCCTCCGAGAGACTCTCTCGAAAGTCCTACTAATCTTCAAGCTTCAACGGGTGCTTGAAAAACCGGTACAACTTGAGAACTTGAATCACACAAGCCTCACTTTCTTACAACAACAAGACTTGAGTCACACAAGTCTTTTGAACAACACTCAAATGAGATTGAGTTTACAACACAAGAATGAATGCTCACACAATTGAGCAAAGTAGTGTTTGAAAGATTTAAGCTCTATGGATGACAACTTCTATAGCACTCAAAGAAAAATATTTCTAACTCTCAAAATAATATTTTGATGAGGAAGATGAAGCAAAGGATGAATAGCTCAAAGAAATATATTGGAGTGCAAGAGGTGTGTTGAAATGAAGGAGAATGAGGGATTAAATAGGCTGAGGAAAATAAAGCCATTGAAGAAAGCTGATGTTCTGTACCAGAGAGAATTAATCGATTAAATTAGGAATTTTAATCGATTAAAGTGTACAGAAGCGAAAAGCCTGAAAAGAAAACTGAATCATAATCGATTAAATGAAGACAAATAATCGATTAGGAGGTTCGGTACTAACTAATCGATTAATGGAGGAAAAATAATCGATTGTTGATCAAGGTTGAGCAGCCCAACGAAAGGCTTAAAAATCGATTAAATTGAAGCAATAAATCGATTAGGAGGTTCTGTCCAAGCTAATCGATTTTTTTAATAGAAAAAATCGATTAAGAATTCAAACCTGAGAAATTGCGCTGGATCTAATCGATTATTTTAAAGGATATAATCGATTAAAATGAAAATAATGCGCAAACACAAAGGGCCCAAACCAAGTGCGATTGGAAGCACTTTGGCTTCTAACTCGTTGTTTGGGACAACGAGAATAACGCACGCTCCTTTTGAAAAATCTCCCTATTCAATGAATTTGAGTAGGGGAGAGAAAAAGAGAGTCCAAAAAATTATTTTGTGTGTCAAACAATACACGAAAAAATATTTAAAGTATATTTTTCTCACCAAAGAAAATTGTGTAACTTTAAAAAAAATGTTTTAAAGAAATTTTGACACACTTATTTTGAAACTGACTCACTAAAATATTTTAGACAGAGAAAAAATGATTTTTCAACTGACTCAAAAATAATTTTTATCCCTCAGAAATTAAATTGTTTTGTGCAAAAGATATTGTCATCCTTACAAGAATCCTAGACTCAATGAAAATTAAAAAGTCTTCGGAGTCTTCACATCACTTCAAAAAACTGCGTGGGGGGAGCGTTGATTTTTATCCCGTAACTTTCTTGATACGCCTCTTTTCTTTTCTCGGTACGAAAAGTAAATTTTCGATCAACGTTTGAATTTCATCATCCTGTTTGTCATTTATCAAAACAAGAAAATATTCCAGAAAAAATAATAAAGGGGTTTGAACTCATGTCCAACAATTTCCCCCTTTTTGATAATGACAAACATAGTTGAGAAAAAGCAAAGAAAAGAATACTTCCCTTAAATGATTCCCCCTGCAAGGTTAGAGAAGTGCAGCAAAGATAATCGGAGTAATAAGCGGAAAAACAATTTTGAAAAACAAGTTTTCTCAACAATCCTTCCTTCCCCCTTTTGGCATTATCAACCGACAACCTTCCTCCTTAATTTATGCCGGGATTTGAAGGAGAAAAAAAATTGTAAGAGTTTTCAAAAAAACTTCTAACATGAATTGCCACAAAGGGACAAAATGTTCTAAAAGAGAACCATATTAGCAACAACATCATTCACCAAAAGAGTTATAACAGCAATAGCAAATAACAATGTATCATAAAAAGTTAAGATAGAAGAGAAAATAATCAAAGAGAGTTCGCCGGACGAGCTCCTCCGCTAAAGCTGTGACGCGGGCCACGGTAGGAGCGAGATTGCTCAAGACGAGTCATCCTCTCGTTGAGCTGGTGAACGTCATCTCGGATGCACGTGAGAGTATCGAAGATCTTCTTCACCCAAGATGGTTCCGGTGCTTCTTCTCTCGGACGAGTCCTCCGTTGACGAGTGACGCGCTCCGTGGCTCGGCTACCTCCGACTTGAGATGACTCAGCTTGATTCTCGTTTTGGCTTTCTTCTTCTTCTTCGGCGACGATCAAGTCCAGATTTGGTGCAGCATCGTCCTCCTCTCGATACACGATCTGGGAAAACTTGGCTTCAGTGATGAAACACGTCTTCTTAACCGGCACCTGAGTGTCCCGAGTAAGGTCTACTTTGCAATGAGCAAGGATATGCATAATGGGGATGGCAAAACGGAGATGGGAAAAGCGAGTGCCATCGCTGAGTGCAACGATAAAGAAGTGAACCCAATCAAATTTGACATTGTTCAACAGGACGTGAAACAAACGAATATCGTCCTTGTTGACGACGCCATGGTTCGAATCACGGGGCAACAAAACATATGAGAAAATGTATTGTTGAACGCGTTGAATTAAAGTGAGATTAACGACACTCGGGTTGCTAGAGTTTCTAAACTTGAGATCACGATGATCTAACCCGAGTTGTCGCCATATTGCCTCATCTTGGAATGTTTCATCCAAGTTTTCGGTAATTTCACCGCGACGAAGGCCAAACAAAGAAGTCAAACCGGCACTGTCAATGAAAACGATTTTGCCGTCAACATAGGAAATGAGAGATGGCGAACCTCCCTTAGTGGTACGAAGATTTGCATAAAATTGACGTATAAGATTTGGACAGAAAAATTCATACGTCAAATGAATGAAACGAAGCAATCCTTGCTGAAGGAACATAGACTTACTCGGGGCATAGGTCGCCGATTTGAAGAGGTCCTTGTTCACGATCTTGGGAGAGACGATCTCCTTCGTGAGGAAGATGTTGTGGAACCTCTCGACTGAAGCCCCAGTGTTGAAGGCGAGACCCATTTGAATGTGAATGTACTTGCTCCCTTCACGACGCCATAGCCTCTCATTCTCCTCTGCCGCCGTTTCTTGACCCGAGGAAGCGTTCTTACACCTTGGCATTCTTCCTTTTTTGAAATTGATGAAATTTGAAAAAAAATGGAAGAAATTTGAGAATATTATGATGAAGATTGAGAAAAAATTGAGAGGAGAAGAGGCTAGGGTTTCTGTGATTCGAAAAGAGGGAATGGCGAAGAAGACGAAGACAGGGTGTGATATAAGGCAAAAATCGACTATTAATCGATTAATAACAAGTATTTAATCGATTAGGGAACACAGCCGAGGCTAATCGATTAAGTTAAGTTTATTAATCGATTAGAAGTAAGCAGAACGAGACGTCTCTTTTCAAGATATTAATCGATTAAACAGAGAAGGTTAATCGATTAATATGAACAGATGAGTCTAATCGATTAATTGAACAAAATTAATCGATTAAAAGGTGAATCAGCGCTAAAGACGTTTTTTGCATATTAATCGATTAAAAAGAAACGAGTAATCAATTAATAAAGACAGAGGCGACTAATCGATTTCTCTTTGAGGAATAATCGATTTTGTTGAAAAAATCAAGTCCAATTCGGTTGAATACCAAGGGAAGAGATATCTACAACAAAAGCCCTGCAAAAAGAATTTATCGCGCCTCCGACGCTCAAATTAGTATAGTCAAAAAAAAAAATTAGTTCATAGAGATATCCAAAATGCCAAGTTCGTTCCGAATGTGGAAGAAACTCTCCCTACTAAGGGGTTTTGTGAAAATGTCGCCCAATTGATGTTTCGTTTCAACAAACTCAATTGTGACATCTCCCTTTTGGACGTGATCTCGTATGAAGTGATGCCTAATTTCTATGTGTTTAGTCCTGGAGTGAAGAACGGGGTTCTTCGATAGACTAATGGCGCTCATATTGTCACACCTAATTGGGATGTGATCAAGTATAAGGCCGAAATCCACTAGTTGTTGTTTTAGCCAATGAATTTGGGCACAACAGCTTCCCGCAGTGACATATTCTGCTTCGGTGGTGGAAAGTGCAACACTAACCTGTTTCTTACTAAACCACGAGATTAACGAATGACCGAATAAGTGGCAAGTACTGCTGGTACTTTTCCTATCGAGTTTGCAACCTGCAAAATCCGAGTCGGAATAGCCAACAAGATGACATGTCGAACCTTTGGGATACCAAAGACCTACGTTCAACGTGCCCGCGAGATATCGCGTTATCCTTTTGATCGCAACCAAGTGCGACTCCTTAGGACAAGATTGATACCTAACGCATATACAAACGGAGTACATGATATCCGGTCTACTCGCGGTAAGATAAAGTAAAGATCCGATCATACCTCGGTAGCGTTTGATGTCCACCTCTTTACCTTTTTCATCCTTGTCGAGATAGCAAGAGGTGCTCATCGGTGTGTCAATGGATTTGGATTCGGTAACATCGAATCTCTTAAGCAACTCCCTGCAATATTTCGTTTGACACACGAATGTCCCTGCTTTGCATTGTCTAATTTGTAGCCCAAGGAAGAACTTTAATTCTCCCATCATCGACATCTCAAATTCACTTTGCATCATATCGGAAAAATCCCTGCACAAGATTTCGTTAGTAGCACCGAATATGATATCATCTACGTAAACTTGAACCAAAAGGATGTCTTGGTTATCTTTCTTGATAAAAAGAGTAGTGTCGACTTGACCCCGTTTGAACTCATGGTCCAAAAGAAATTTGCTTAACCGTTCATACCAAGCATGAGGTGCTTGTTTGAGACCATAAGGCTCCTTTTTGAGTTTGAAGACATGTTCGGGAAACTCATAGTCTTCGAAACCCGGGGGTTGTTCGACATAAACTTCCTCATGAATGATACCATTAAGGAAGGCACTTTTAACATCCATTTGATAAAGTTTAAAATCCATTGTAGATGCAAATGCAAGCAATAAACGAATAGCTTCTAAACGTGCAACCGGTGCATAAGTTTATTCATAATCAATGCCTTCTTCTTGATGGTAGCCTTTAGCTACAAGCCTAGCTTTGTTTCTAGTGATTACTCCATTTTCGTCGAGTTTGTTACGAAACACCCATTTTGTGCCAATAACGGAATGATCATTAGGTCTAGGCACTAATTCCCAAACATCATTGTGTTTAAATTGGTTAAGCTCCTCTTGCATTGCCACAGACCAATGTTCATCATTAATAGCATCCAAAACGGTTGTTGGTTCAATTTGAGAGACAAAGGCCATGTGATTAATTGTGTTCCTAAGAGAATTACGAGTAGAAACTCCCTGCGTTATTTCACCAATAACGTTGTCAATCGGATGATTCTTTAACGTTCTCCACTCTTTAGGAAGTTCCGTCTCCTCCTGCGTTTTCTCTTCTTCCGGTTCTTTTTCCTTAATGATTTCTTCTTCATTGTCATGAGAACCTGCAACATTTTCAACAAGACCTTTTCTCGCCAAGCGAGCATCAAATTCATCAAAGACAACATGAATAGACTCTTCTACAGTCTTAGTGCGCTTGTTGAACACTCTATATGCCTTACTACGAAGAGAATAACCTAAGAAAATTCCTTCATCCGACTTTGCATCAAAGTTTCCCAAGTTATCTTTTCCGTTATTATGAATAAAAACTTTACATCCAAAGACATGAAAATAGGAAAGGTTAGGCTTTCTTCCTTTGTAAAGTTCATAGGGCGTTTTCTTGAGTACCGGTCTAATGACGGCTCGGTTTAACACGTAGCACGCGGTACTCACGGTATCCGCCCAAAAATATTTAGGAAGGTTTGCCTCATTGAGCATAGTTCTACCCATCTCTTCAAGAGATCTATTTTTCCGTTCAACCACTCCATTTTGTTGTGGTGTACGGGGGGCCGAGAAGTTATGCTCAATGCCTAATTCGTCACATAAGGCATCAAAACCATCTTGATCGAATTCTCCCACATGATCACTTCATATGGATGAAATGTGACAATCTTTTTCATTTTGAACCAATTTAATGAATTTCTTAAAAGCATTAAGTGCATCATACTTATGAGCAAGAAAGAGTGTCCATGTAAACCTCGAATAGTCATCAACGATAACAAAGCCAAAGTAATTACCTCCTAAACTCATAGTCCTTGAAGGTCCAAAGAGGTCCATGTGCAAAAGCTGTAATGGCCTAGTCGTAGAAATAACGTTCTTTGACTTAAACGAGGCCCTTACTTGCTTCCCCTTTTGACATGCATCACAAATTAGATTCTTCTCAAACTTAAGTTTAGGAACACCAATTACTAAGTCTTTAGAAACCAACTTATTGAGATGGTCCATGTTAACGTGAGCTATCCGACGATGCCATAGCCACGTTTCTTCCTCTTTGGTAATGAGGCACTTAGCTAAGATAGACGGGGAATTTTCAAGATCAAACATATAAATGTTATCTACTCTACTACCACAAAGAATAGTCCTATTGTCACACAAGCGTTCTACAATGCATTTACTAGAATCAAAGATGACACGGTTACCTCTATCGCACAATTGGCTAATGCTAAGAAGATTGTGCTTGAGGCCCTCAACAAGAAGAACGTTCTCAACGGTTGTAGCATTGTCTCCCCCGACGGTGCCACTTCCAATTATTCTTCCCTTGTTGTTGTCACCAAAAATGACATTGCCACCTTTGAAATACTCTAAACTCCTAAATTTGGATGCGTCTCCGGTCATGTGCTTGGAGCATCCGCTATCGAGATACCAAGAGGTACTCGAAGCCTTCAAGCACACCTACAAAAAGATATCAAGGAGACGGTTTAGGTACCCATATATTGTTGGGTCCTTTTTGGTTAGCATATGTGCGATGTGTGTGCGTTTGTTGAAAATGCCTAATTTTGGTGAAGCACACGGGTGCAATGTGACCTATCTTATTGCAATAGTGGCAAATAACATTTGGATTATTCATCCTATATGGTTGAGTGTAATGAGTTCTAGGTTTGCTAGGATGTGATCTTCTAGTTTGATTATTTATCCTAGCATTTTTATTCCCCCTAGCTTTAACAAATGTTGTTTTTCTAGGTTGGTTTTTCTTATATCCAAGTCCTTCACCATTACTAACTTTTTGCTTAAGTATTTTATCTAAGGTGTTTGAAGCATTATTGAACTTTCCCAATTTACTTTCCAAAGTAGCAACTTTAGCTTTTAATGAAGTACAACTAGAGCATGTAGAAGAAGAAGTAGTTGAAGGTTCTTGTGGCCTTTTTCCAAAAGAGATAATTTCTTGTTTAAGTTTATCATTTATATTTTTGAGTTCTTTTACATCATTTTCAAAAATCAGGATTTTTTGTTTAACTTCATTATTTTCTTTGGAAGCCTTTTTGAACATTCCTACTAAATCTTCTATAATGCAAACAACATCATTAAGAGTTAAAGGCTCATTGGGAGAAGGTTCTTGATCGCTTACCTCTTTTGATGTATCACCATCTTCAATGGCCATTAGGCATAAGTTGGCCACATCCTCCGTTTCTGAGTCTTCACTCCCGGAGCCGTCGTTCTCCCAAGAGATGTAGGCACGTTGCTTCTTCGGTGCCCTCTTGCCCTTCTCGTTCTTGAGCTTCGGACACATTGGTTTGATTTGTCCAATTTCACCACACCCATAGCATTTGGGTGGAGTGTTCTTCTTGGCTCCCTTCTTGAGCATCATCTTCTTGAATTTTCAGACAAAGAGTCCGAGGTCGGTGTCGTCGCTGTCATCATCTTCATCATCAACGTTGTTGTGGGTTGATGTTGTTGCGGGTAGAGCAATAGACCTCTTGTTCCTCTCTTCAACCACCTTTGAGAGTTGGGTGGTTTCGTAAGTAATAAGATTACCTCGAAGAGCATCATAGGTCGTTGTTTGGAAGTCACGACCTTCTTCTATTGCGTCCACCTTTGAACGCCATTTGGGGGATAGGCTTCGTAGCACCTTTCTCACGAGCTCTCGGTCGGTGTAGGTCTTCCCGAGAAGATTGAGAGGATTAATGATGTTAGAGAACCTCTCAAACATTTCCTCAATCTTCTCGTTTTCCGTCATTGAGAAGAGTTCGTACTCGTGAGTAAGATGGTTGATTTTGGCCTCCCGAACCTGCGCGGTTCCTTCGTAGGTGACCTCCAATTTCTCCCACATTTGTTTTGCGATTTCACACCGCGAGATTTTGTGGTAGTCATCCGCGTTAACACCGCAATAAATCATGTTTATTGCCTTGGCGTTGAGCTCCATCTTTTTGCAATCTTCGTCGGTGAACTCTTCTTCGGTTTTGGGAACATTGACTTCACCGACTTTCTTCATCGGGACTCCGTAGCTGTTCTTCACAATCAACCACAGCTTGTAGTCGTTGGATTGGATAAAGATTCTCATCATCTCCTTCCAATACGAGTAGTTTGTTCCATCGAACAATGGTGGCCTCGTGGTTGATTGTCCCTCGGTCACTACTGCGTTGAACATTCTTGATGCCATTTGATCTTTTAGTTCCTGAAAAAATAACGTATTCGAAGAACTTCCTGCTCCGATACCAATTGTTAGACAAATGTGCAACTCTAGAGGGGGGGTGAATAGAGTTGTTTTCAAGAATGTGGGTTTTTCGCATAAAAAAAAATTATTGCAGGAATAAGTAAAGAGAGTAAGGGAAAGAAGAACACCGGGATTTATACTGGTTCACCACCTCGTGGCTAGTCCAGTCCTCCGAGAGACTCTCTCGAAAGTCCTACTAATCTTCAAGCTTCAACGGGTGCTTGAAAAACCGGTACAACTTGAGAACTTGAATCACACAAGCCTCACTTTCTTACAACAACAAGACTTGAGTCACACAAGTCTTTTGAACAACACTCAAATGAGATTGAGTTTACAACACAAGAATGAATGCTCACACAATTGAGCAAAGTAGTGTTTGAAAGATTTAAGCTCTATGGATGACAACTTCTATAGCACTCAAAGAAAAATATTTCTAACTCTCAAAAATAATATTTTGATGAGGAAGATGAAGCAAAGGATGAATAGCTCAAAGAAATATATTGGAGTGCAAGAGGTGTGTTGAAATGAAGGAGAATGAGGGATTAAATAGGCTGAGGAAAATAAAGCCATTGAAGAAAGCTGATGTTCTGTACCAGAGAGAATTAATCGATTAAATTAGGAATTTTAATCGATTAAAGTGTACAGAAGCGAAAAGCCTGAAAAGAAAACTGAATCATAATCGATTAAATGAAGAAAAATAATCGATTAGGAGGTTCGGTACTAACTAATCGATTAATGGAGGAAAAATAATCGATTGTTGATCAAGGTTGAGCAGCCCAACGAAAGGCTTAAAAATCGATTAAATTGAAGCAATAAATCGATTAGGAGGTTCTGTCCAAGCTAATCGATTTTTTTAATAGAAAAAATCGATTAAGAATTCAAACCTGAGAAATTGCGCTGGATCTAATCGATTATTTTAAAGGATATAATCGATTAAAATGAAAATAATGCGCAAACACAAAGAGCCCAAACCAAGTGCGATTGGAAGCACTTTGGCTTCTAACTCGTTGTTTGGGACAACGAGAATAACGCACGCTCCTTTTGAAAAATCTCCCTATTCAATGAATTTGAGTAGGGGAGAGAAAAAGAGAGTCCAACAAATTATTTTGTGCGTCAAACAATACACGAAAAAATATTTAAAGTATATTTTTCTCATCAAAGAAAATTGTGTAACTTTAAAAAAAATGTTTTAAAGAAATTTTGACACACTTATTTTGAAACTGACTCACTAAAATATTTTAGACAGAGAAAAAATGATTTTTCAACTGACTCAAAAATAATTTTTATCCCTCAGAAATTAAATTGTTTTGTGCAAAAGATATTGTCATCCTTACAAGAATCCTAGACTCAATGAAAATTAAAAAGTCTTCGGAGTCTTAACATCACTTCAAAAAACTGCGTGGGGGAGCGTTGATTTTTATCCCGTAACTTTCTTGATACGTCTTTTTTCTTTTCTCGGTACGAAAAGTAAATTTTCGATCAACGTTTGAATTTCATCATCCTGTTTGTCATTTATCAAAACAAGAAAATATTCCAGAAAAAATAATAAAGGGGTTTGAACTCATGTCCAACATATATATATATATATATATATATATATATATATATATATATATATATATATATATATATATATATATATATATATATATATATATATATATATTAAATATTACTTGTAAAGTGTTGTAATTTTGTTAAACTCTTCGCAATACACAAACCTGGTCAATTAGTTCTTATATGTACAAATAATTTTGTTAAACTCTTCACATCACACTAATCATATTAAGGTATATTCAAGTATTCTGAAAGCAAATAATTTTGTAAATATATATTGTATTAAAGAGGAAAATACAATCATAACTTATACAACACGGGATATTTTAAAATTACATAGTAAAATCTATCCCTAAAATATTTCGAGGAAATAAAATTGGGGTAATCTTTCAATTTGAACTCGGAAAAAAAATAATAGTTTATACATATAGTATAAATAAAATTAATTAAAATCAGTATTACTGGAACTAAAAAAAATTCTCGACTACGTGTTGCACATCTTTTATGAAGATATAGTTTCTTGAAAATTTTACAGTGGAAAAAAGTTACTAAAAATTTCGGAAACCCTATGTATATAAAGTTAATAGAATAAATTATACACCTATTATGTATCTGCTTGAAATTTTTGACATGCATCTATCTATTAAATCGGATTAGAAATTAGGAAATCTTTTACCATTTTAAAATATGTTTTTTTTAAATATATATTTCATTTATTAAGAAATATACTTACGCTAACTCGAATTAAAATCCTTCACATGCATGGTTGTATTCAAGCAGATCTAATATTTTTCATGCTTCTTATGTTTATATATTTTATTTATAAATCCAAAAAAATGATATCATATTTGAAAATTTAAAAATTCATCAAATCTAATATAAAAGGGGAGTATTTACATAAAAAAAATTATGAAAAAGAATACCATATTAGATCATTTCAGCCACTTCGATCTATCCTCTTTAGAATGCTCCATCTATCTCCCTTCTCTCTCTCTCTCTAATCGGCGATCCAACAGATTTAAAAAGAAATCGCCCATTTTCCGTTTTTTACCTGTTAAAAACGTTATATTAATGTTAAATTTTATATAAATAAAATTTTTTTTAAATACTTTTAAATTAGTGTATTTATTCCACGATTAAAGCAGGAATTGGAAGTTTTGTTAGTCCATGTTAAAAGTGCAAGAGTAATCGAGACCCTGATTTTATGGAAAAGTGTTGGAAGTGCTTTTGTGTACGTGGTCATCTTCCGTGCTTACAAATTGGTGACGTGGGATGGGGATTATTTTTTGTTACTGATCATTGTGCCCAAGAAACAACACCTACACCGCGATGTTCGAAGCGACTAAAAATTCCAAACAAGAAATATTTTAACGACCAATTTCTCTTGCATTGAAATATTTTGTATTTTGAATGTTTACTACTTCTAACGTAGACTACTTAGATGTTAAGGCTAAATGTTGACTACGTAGAATGTTGGAAAACATCGATATAATATTTATATGTAACTTATCCAACATGTTCTTTTGATTGTTTTTTGGAATCTTAACTTTTTGTATACCTATTTGAATCTCATGAATGTTACGTTTTGAATGTGGACTTTCAAATTTAGAACCAAAAGATATTTACATAATATTTCAATTTATTGAACAATTTTATCGTAACACATCATTCATCCATGTTCAATTTGTGTATATATTTTGCATAGAAATTGGAAGTTTGAATATGCGCCAAGAAAATTCTAATTTGTCAAATCATGATGGAAACATTTCCAGAAGAATTACTATCTTGCAATCATATTTACCTACAAATGCATCAATGTAAGATTTGTGCACTCCGTCACCTTCGACCGACTTAACGAATGATATGTGAGTTGATTATATTTATATTTCATATCAGATCATTTATTTAAAAATTTTTAATGTATGTATACATGTTTTTTTGTAGTTAATATTACAACCACATTTGATCGTTTTAATTCGACTCGAAATACTATTGACAAAATATCTTCGCGATTGTGTACTCCATCACCCAGAACTGAGCCTAAAAGTTGTCTTACCCAATCAAATGTTGGTAGCAAAAGGAAAAGATTTGTACAAGTAGGTGCGTTTACAATGTATTAAACAATGTCTTATTTAATATTCAAATGCGTTATGGGTAAGATACTCTGTGTACATTTAATATCCTATATTATTTCTTTACACATTACTCTTCCAATAACATATAGTGAATGAAGATAGCAATTCCTCCGTCATGTCTGATCCATTGATTGACGTATTTATCACCCAAAGCTGGGGTGTAGATTCAAATAAACACAATGAAGATCGAGAAAACACTCCTTCAAATGTCGTCACAGATTTGGACTCGGATTTTATTGAAGAGGAAGATTTTTCCTGTCATCATCGAATAAACTCTTCTCGCAAGAACTTATTCCAAATTGTTGATTATTGGGACGTTGGTGATTGTGTTTACAATTGTAAACACTGCAAGGCCTTCTTTTGGCTAGAAGAGCGTCTAATAAGTCAATCAACCAAAAAGGACCTAAAGTATTCACTATGTTGTAAACACAGAAACATCAAACTTGCTCCAATCAGAGAAGCCCCTATGCCTCTAAAGGACATGCTCAATGAGACGGATGCTGAGAGTAAGCACTTCCAATCAAATAGTCGATCATATAATTGTATGTTCTCATTCACCTCTCTTGGTGGGAGAATTATTAGAGACTCTACCCCTGGTAGAGGTCCGCCTACGTTTAAGCTAGGAGGGCAGAATTATCATCAAATTGGGAGCTTCACTACTACAAAAACGACCAAATAAATCCCCCATTTGCATCGTTAAGAAAAACAAACGATGTAAATGGCAAAAAAAATTTGCGTACCGCTTAGCTTATGGATCGGTTTTTCCTAATAACTGATTCAAAAGGTTTTTTGAATCGGTTATTAGGAATAACCGATTCAAAAGAGTCTTAGCTTTTTGAATCAGTTATTCCTAATAACCGATTCAAAAGGTTATTTGAATTGGTTATTAGGAATAACCAATTCAAAAAGCTAAGACTCTTTTGAATCGGTTATTCCTAATAACCGATTCAAAAAACCTTTTGAATCAGTTATTAGGAAAAACCGATCCAAAAGAGTCTGTTAAAAAACATATAACCCCACCTTATCCTTAAGCAATTTTGAAAAAAAACCTCCCAACCCTTTCTTCGTCTTCGTCGTGCTCGCTCCTCGACGTTGCGCAAGTCCTTTGCCATTGTCGTTGCTCGTCGTGCGCCTCACCGTTGCCTCGCCGTCGTCAACTCCCCAGCCACGCCATCGCCGTGCCCGTGCCGCCTCGAGCTTTGCTCCACTTTGCCCTCGTCCACCTCACCCTCGCCGTTCGCCGTTGTTGCCTTGCCGTTCGTCGTTCATTTGTTTGCCGTTCACCGTCATCCTCACCCTCGCCGTTCGCCGTCGTCGCTTCTTTAAGGTATTTTTTTTAACTTTAAATATTTAATTATACTATTATTTGTTTATATATTTTTGCATTAGGTTAATATCTAATTTACTATATATGTTTTGTGTATATGTTTTAGTTGAAATGTGACATTTTGATATAGATTGCTTTTCAAAAATAGGTTGTTTAATTACTTTGTGTTTGATTCTACATGATCTGATATGTTATAATATAGAAATAACATACATTGACCGACCTAGATACCCGTTTAAAATTTACTCATTAGGAGTAAATTTTAAATAGCTCCTAGTTTGGAGATGTTTTTGAAATGCTTCTCTCACTTAGGTAGTGAATGTATTTCTTTCTCTTTGTTCGGTCATTTTTTGGTTTGACATTTCCTAAATGTGTTCTTTGGGTGCATATGTAATTACGTTACATCGTGCACTTGGGGAACCATTGGGAAATGCTGCCGAAATTCTGATAGGTCAAAGAAAATGAAATACATTTACTAGTGAGAGTGGCATTTCAAGAATGGGTTAGGATGGTGTAAAGAAGGACCATGTGTATAATGAACAAGTGCTGCCGGATTTTTGTTACATCATAAGAAAATACATTCGCGAAGATCACGAAGAAGGATTATTAATATATGGGGGAAAGAAAAAGTTAAAATAATGCTTTAGGTATTTTTTCTGTTTATATTGATCATTTTCATTTAATTCATTGTTGTTTCACTTTTATTATACTTATGTTATCTAGATTATTTTGAATTTGTGCAGGTATGGCAGACGAACGGAAGAAGAAAAAGGTTAGAGGTGCCGGGAAGTGCGAGAAGTTGTATAAGAGGAGGAGGGAGGGTCACCTGCCTATAGAGTGGGAGCGTGGGGAGCCTGTACGTGGACCGTATGTTTCGGAGTTTTCTGGGCTTATAGGGTTTGAGGCCCGATCGAGAGTGCCGATTACTTATAATAATTGGCAAGATGTCCCGCAAGACCTGAAGGCCACGGTACTAGACGGGGTTCGGGTATGTACCACTTCATTTATCCAAATCTGCTAACTTTAATTGTTACATGGTTCTATACATAATAAGTTGTTGCTTTATTTTCTTGTAGGATATATATGTGATACCTCCCAGTGGGGCCTGGCGTGTCATGACGGTTGCAGCGTCGAGACATCGCGCTTTCAGGACATATTTACGAGGAGCCTATTTGACGGAGGGAGGGGGTCATTACGGTAAGACTCCCTTTGATCTTTACACCTCCAGAAGCTAAGGTAAACCATAACTACCTTCATTGAATGAAATTAACTGACATATTAATTTATTTTAAATAATTGTTTTAGGCTTTGAGCGAGAAGAACAGGGATATACACAAGAAGAATACCTATCCGCACTATATGGGCTGGGGTGGATATGCCATGCTTCAGCGTGAGTTGGCTGCTTCTCAGGCCACCACTTCTATCGATATCGCTGGTTCGTCTACCGAGACGGGTTCTCAACTCGAACGAGAGGACTCTTGATTGTGAGGTCACACCCTGGGGAGGCACGCAGAAGTTACGGACCCTACACTGATGGAGATTCGTGATAGGATAGTAAGCATATAATCTACAATTACGTTAATATATTTGTTTATTACTTGTTTATTATTTGTTTACAATTTATTTACTTCTTTTCTTTCTTAACTATAGGTCCAGCTGAAGAAAGAGGTCGCTGCCGGTACCTTTGTGCCAGATGGGCACAATGATGTACTGACTAGAGCTTTAGGGACTACTGAGCACCCGGGGCGGACGAGGGGTGTTGGGTCATATTCGGGCTTACGTAAAGTTTTCAAAGGCAACATGAAGCCTTGTAAGCCCAAGGTAACTATATGACCGAGGAGGATCTTTTGCAACGTCTTTCTAACCTTTTGCAGCAGTATGGACTATCTGAGTCTAGGGGTGCTCCAGACTTTACATCCATGTCGCAGCACACACCTCCTGTAGCACCTCATTATGGGCAGCGTAGTAGCAAGGCGTCTGCAGATTTTGTTGACTTCACCGATCTCACTGATGTACATATATTTTTTAATTTAGGTTTCAAGTTCGGTTTACGTTTACTTGTTTCCGACATTAGTTAAATAATTTTTTTGTAGGTTGCTGCTTGTTACTTGAGGATCTCTAATCCAGCAGATTACATAGTGGCACATGGATCTGTTTTCCCACGTGCACCGGAAGATATGGTGCACGGTGTTCCCCTCCTTCCCCACCAGGTTAAGGTCTCTTTGACCCTTGTGCTTCCTGGAATGGGTGAATATACCATTCCCTGTCCGACTGAGCATATAGAGACTGTCGCCGATTGCGAGGGGAGCTTCGTTGCATGGCCAAAGTCGTTGGTGGGCCTTGGAGACGTAAGAAGTAAATAAATTTAGTTCTTTTTTATTCAACATCATTTGGGATGTGTTTCATATATCTTTTTTTGGAAAATATGTGTAGCCCCGGTGCACACGGCTCGACATGGCGAATTCTCATCAAGCAAATCTCATCCTATTCTCGTCGTACGCCCCACTGCTCGTAGCTCTTCTGTACAGGATTTTGTTGACTGGAACTCATACGTCTCATTTGGGCCGAGGTGTAGAGAGTTGTGTCAGTGGCTGACACGCACATCTGCTTTGCCTACCATCAGCGTCATTCTCGATCCCGAGTCCATGCTCTATCCGGAGGAGACGGAGCTGAGGATGCTTCCGGAGAATATACGTGAGTTTATGCGATGGGAGGAGGTCGATCAGACCATAATCATTGTTTTTTAGGTATGTCAAGCACTACGTACGAATAAATTACTATTATAATTATAATTATTTCTTATAATTGTAATTATTATTTACATGTGAAATTACAAAATTGTTGCACGATCATATGATGGAGCACGGCATCGAGTCTTTCGGGTTGTTATGTCCGTAGAACATGGCATACATGGTAGATTTTGGAGATCGCCAGTATCTGGATAGAGCACTCGAGACCTATCAATCGCGACCCTGGATACTTATGCCATTGTATCTATCGATATCGTATGTTTTCTAAACCATTTCCAATATGTATTTTGGTTTTTTATTTTAAGTTAGTGACTAACACTTTTTCAATTATAGGCATCATTGGGTGTTAGTTGTAATACGTTTGTTTGAAAACAAATTGTATTTCCTAAACTCAATCAAGGCGACCGGAGGGCATAAGAAAATGAAGGTGAAGACTTTCGTCAACGAGTGAGTATTAAGAAATTTATTTCTTATTAATGAAATTCTTTATTTGTTAAGATATTAATTTCTTATTAATTTGTTTTTTACATATATTAAAGGTCTTGGCGGTTACTTCGGGAACGGCACATGCCTCAGCTTAAGGCTCGACCAGATTGGGTTGATGTTCCCGGAGTACCCCAACAAGTAGGTTGAATGTGGTTATTATACCATGCGATTTTTATGGCTCATTGTCACTATGTATGCACAAGGTTCTTTACTGTTATCCGAAGTAAGTTTATTTTAGTGTTTTTTTGAAAGTAATGAAGTGTTTATCATCATTTTCTTTTTCATAGATTATTAAACTTTATGTTGTATGTTGTTTTCGTATTGCAGGTATTTCAGTCTACTTTGCCTTATACTAGAGACGAATTAGAAGAGGTTAGAGAGTTTTGGGCGGGTGGTTTTCTCGATGAACTAGTGTAAGTTTGTGTTATATTGTATAGTATTAAAGTTATGTTAGTAGAGTGTAGTTGTTTGACTCTTAGTTGTGTTGTTAAAACTTAGAAGAGTAGTTGTTTTAATCTTGGTATTTTTTAAGACGTACAAGTGGTGGATGCAAATGTTTACTTTTTTGGTTTAATTTGTTTTGTGGAATTTGAGTTTTGTGAATGTATTTGTGTTTGTTATTGGTTTGTGTTAATTGTTGTTGTGTTGAGGGGTTGAATTGTTGTTGTTGAATCTATATTTTTTGCACGGAATTCTGTGAAAAATTGAAAATGTAGTGGATCGGGAGCAAACAAAAAATTCTTTTGAATTTTTTTTGCATCGGTTATCTGGTAATAACCGATTCAAAAGCCTATTCCCAGAAATGGTAAAAGAGCATTTGAATCGGTTATTTGGTAGTAACCGATTCAAAAGGGAGGATTTTGAATCGGTTATTACCAAATAACCGATTCAAATACCTCTTACCAGAAATGGCGCCAATTCTGGGAAGAGGCTTTGGAATCAGTTATTTGGTAATAACTGATTCAAAAGCCTCCCTTTTGAATCAGTTATTACCAAATAACTGATTCAGAAGCCTCTTCCCAGGATAGGCGCCATTTCTGGAAAGAGGCTTTTGCATCGGTTTTACAACCGATGCAAAAAGTAACTTGAGCATTTGCATCGCTGGCTTTTGCAACGGTTCAAAACCGATTTAAAAGGGTCAAAATAACCAATTCAAAAAGTCTTTTTTGTAGTAGTGCTTGCTACCACCTACTGGTATACTGCCAAAATTTGCCCAACTCTATATTTACGACACGCAAAATGAAGATTTCAATATAATAAAGCCGGT
The DNA here is from genome assembly GCA_003260385.1 of Cuscuta australis. Classification (NCBI taxonomy): domain Eukaryota; kingdom Viridiplantae; phylum Streptophyta; class Magnoliopsida; order Solanales; family Convolvulaceae; genus Cuscuta; species Cuscuta australis. The sequence continues at coordinate 752,975 of NQVE01000159.1, forward strand.
GAGGTATATACTTAAATTAACAAAACTCATTATTTCTAACATAGAAGTTATATACGCATAAAACAAATTTTTTCATGGAATATTTTGTTTTGTCGTTTTCTTACAGGAAAGATGAGAATGTGAACTCGCTACATGTTGAGATTGTTCGTAAGCTTAGGGAAATGTTGGATACTCACAATGTTTTAGGAAAGTCTTTTCGAATTATTGGGGAGAACATAAGGGAGTCATCAGATATCAATCTCACTTTAAAGTTGATCGGCAAGAGACCTTCAGATCCTGTTAGAATAAAGGCCCAACGCTAGAGGGGAGTGAATAGCGTTTAAAACAAAATCGCAGGAAATTAAAAATGAGAGCGTTAAAGTAAAGAGCGTAAGGAAGGAGCACACCGAATTTTATCCTGCTTCACCACAACGTGTGGCTAATCCAGCCCCCCGAGAGACTCTCTCGAGCTACACTAACTCCGTTAAGCTTAAGGGTGCTTAACAAACCGATACAACTTGAGAACCCGAGTCACACGAGCCTCAACACCTTTGCTCGGAGATACCGCACTCCACGACTTCTCACGAAGGAACAAGGAACTTCCTTCGAGTTTACAACAAGGGAACAACCTCCCTTAAAGTGTATGAAAACACTTAAACACTCAGGAATAAAACTCTCACAAAGAGTAGATATGAGTGAACTAGTAAATGCTCAAGAACACGACAATTTCTTCAAGAATTGGCTCTCAAATAGCTAAGAAAATTAGGAATGATTATGCAATGAAAGAGTATTGAAATGTTGAAGAATTGTGTGTAAAATGAGAGGATTTGGGTGCCATTTTATAGCCCAAAATGGGATAAACCCGTTGCTGGAGTTTCCAACAGGATGAAGACAAATTTTTCAGGGACACGGGCTGATAGTCGATTATCCAAGCCTGATAATCGATTATCAAAAGATTCTTTTTCCAAAAATTTAAAATTCTATCCGTTGGAAGACAACGGTAACCCAGACAATCGATTGTCAACAAGTGATAATTGATTATTGGTCCTCTCAGAAGAATCTGGGTTTTGGCTGCAAAGACTGATAATCAATTATTGCATAAGTGATAATCGATTATTGCGTGCTTCAGAACTTTGGAAGTTCAAAGCTGCAGGGGCTGATAGTCGATTGTCACTAAGGTGATAATCGATTATCACTCAGCTAAAGTCTAGCCAGCTAAAACTCGTTTTGAAAAACCGAGGTCCAAAAATGAAGTGTTCCCAAAAGTAAAAACCAGGTTTGAAAAATATTGTATATGGTATAAAATAGTGAAAACAAGACTTGTTTGGTAAAAACCAAGTCTCCAAGGTCGTACAATACTTGCGTACGGTTTTGACCGTTTTCACGTCTTAGACCGATTGACCAAGATACAAAAGTGGTTTTTATAAAATAATTATTTGGGAACATTTTAAAAATACTCAGAGGTAAAAACAGGGTTTAAAATATTGAAAACCACGGAGTTGGTTCGGGCGCCAAAAACCGAACGCCGAACGCCGACTTAGGTGGTTTCGGTTCTGAGCAAGGACCAGGGATTTTAAAAATAAAAGAAATCATCAAAAATGTTTGTTTTGATGCACAAAAAATATTTTATGATTTGTAAAATTTGTTTTGACTCTTTGAGAACCGAGACTTGAATTTATTGTCGGTTTTGATCACAAAAGACCGACTCGACTAAGTCTTCAATTCTTGATCTTGTCCTTGAGTCTTTTTGGTCTTGTTCCAAGCCATTCTTCATGCCTTGAGTTATTCAACGAAACTCTTCATTATCCACGGCGGTTTGGCAATTATCAAAACCTCTCAGAAATGAACACGACTTTAGTTTATCGTACAAAGTGTGTTCCAACAATTTCCCCCTTTTTGATAATGGCAAACAAGACGGGGATATGCATAGGGTTTTGATCTTAAAAAAATTCCCCCTTAATATATGCATAGCCCTTATCTTCCCCCTTTTGACATTAACAAAAAGATTGTTAACAACAAAAATCATAAAGATTTTTATTAATTAATTAAGGGAAATAGCGGAGTACATAACGAAAGCATATTAAAGGATGATAAAATAAGGAAGAGAAGAAAGTAGAGCTAGAGCTCTAGAAATCTGGTGAAAGATCATTGAGAAGTTGGTCTTCGTCAATGTCTTCTTTTTCATCATCTTCATCTTCATCATCATCTTCGGCTTCTTCTTTCTCTTCTTCTTCCTCTTCCTCATCGTCCACCTCTTCATCTCCCCAACGTTATTAGTCCCGCTTGGTGCACCCCCGACATTCGGTGGAGGAGCGTAGGGGACCATTTGGGCGTAAGGGTAATTGACAAAGTCAAAGTACCCGTGAAGCTCTCGGCTCAAAATATTTACATTTTGGGCCGTTTGGGAGACGTTGGTGTCAATCCGAGAGAGAGTGGCGGTCAAGGCTGCCATTTGCTTGGCGAGAGAAGGATTGGTCGGAGTGGTGGCGGTTGAGGCAGTGGCTCTCGGTTGGCAGCGTGGACGAGGCTGTCGAAACGGAGTCTCGTCGGTGCCCGAGTGGAAAGAGGATTCATCAATCTCCCAATGCTTTGTCCCCTTTATCTTTGGCCCAACATCGGTTTTGATGTTATACTCTTCAAGAATCGCCATGACGAGGAGGGCGTAGGGGAGCGGCCAGTTGTCGGAGGTGGCGGTGAACATGTGAGTCATCACAAATTTACACCAATTGAGATTGGCATTGTGAATCATCGCATGAATTGTCTTCGTGTCCTCCTGGGAGAGAGTGGTGTGATTGAACTTCCTAGGCTTGAGAATCCGTGTCAAAACATAAAAAATGAATCGAAACACGGGACTCATGGAAGCAATCATAGGGCGCCGCTGTTGGGGAGTGGGGACGAAGTGTCAGATGCCCACTTCCTCCAAGAGAGCGGTCTCATTGAACCGCGCTCCTTCTTCTCTGATATAGAGCCCGAGATCCTGTCCGTCCCAACAAAGCCCGGTGAGGATTTGAATGTTTTCCTCATTCAAATAAATGTCCACCCCGTTGACGTTAGAGATCAATGCTCCGTCCTCATCATTTTTCAAGTTCGAGTACAAAGCTCGAACAAGAAAGGGGTGATAATGAGCCTTCTTGATGTAGAGGAGGTCGAGGTTGATACGAGATTTAAAGAAGAATGAAATTTTTGGACATATTAGAGCAAGTAAGTGTTCCTTTATCTACCTTCAATACTATTTGATATAAATTAGGTGAATCCAATTATCTAATAAGCCATATCCTCACCGATATATATATTACTATTTCTATGGTAGTTGTTTACACTGTTGAATTCCAAAAACGTGGTCTGCCGCACGCCCACATTTTATTGTTTTTGGGGCAAGAAGATTAATTTCTCACGCCTAAAGATATTGATCAAATCATTTCAGCGGAGTTGCCAGATGGAGTTAGTGATCGAAGATACTTTAATGCAGTTCGATATTTTATGATTCACGGACCATGCAGAACCAATGGCCCAAAATCTCCTTGCATGAAAGATGGGAAGTGCTCCAAATATTTTCCAAAATTATTCAACGAGGAAACAAACATTGACTAGGAAGGATATCCTAAATATAGGAGAAGAAATGATGGTCGAACAGTATTAAAGAACGGTGTGGAATTTGATAATAGGTTCGTAGTGCCACATAATAGATATCTCTTGCTTAAGTATGGTGCTCACCTAAATGTAGAATGGTGCAATAAATCGCGTTGTATCAAATACTTATTCAAGTATATCAACAATGGGCACGATCGTGTAACGGCTCGATTTTATGCCAGCACGGAAGCATCTGGCAAAACAAGTGCAAAAACGCCAAATGAGATTAAATTGTATTACGATTGCAGATATATATATCACCCTGTGAATCGACTTGGCGAATATTTGGATTCTCTATTCAATATAAATCCCCAACTGTTGAACGCTTGAGATTTCACTTACCATGTGAGCAATGGAGTTTTTTGAAGATCAAGATGATGCAGGTGATGTATACACTCGAGAGAGCATACGCGAGAGTAAATTTCTTGCTTGGATGAAAGCAAATGAAAAATATCCCTTGGCAAAGAATTTAACATATGCTGAGTTCCCTCAGAAATTTGTTTGGAAGCCATCTAAAAGAGAGTACGAACCTCGCCTTAGAGGTTTTGCCATAGACCGTGTTATCTATGTTCCTCCAGGTTCTGGAGAATCTTATTATATGAGAATACTATTGAACATAGTCCGAGGACCTACATCATACGAAGATTTGAAAACTGTCAATGATGTTGTTCACAGTAGTTATCGTGATGCATGTGATTCTTTGGGATTGCTAGATGATGATAGGGAATACATTGATGGATTCAAAGAAGCCAGTGAGTGGTGTTCTGCCAATCAACTGAGATTTTTATTCGTAACACTTCTCACAAATGAATCAATGTCAAGACCAAAATATGTTTGGGAGCAATGCTGGGAATTCATGGCAGATGGCATTCTACATCGCCAACGTTGTCTACTAAGTCATGAAGGTAGTATTTTTTTTTTGCATTGTAAAACACACCTTTCATTAGCAAAACAAAATTGTTCCATACATACATTTATTTCATACCCCTAAATACAATATATTTCTTAATATGGAAAATGGTGTGCCCAATAATATATTCAATCTTCCTTCTTTTTTGGTGTAGGACTTCATTCATTGCTCTCCATATGTAGTATACACAGGTCGCCCAAATAGCTATCCAGAGCCTCTTGGTTCTCCCCTTCTTTGCTCTGTGTATTTCTCTCCCAACATCTTCCACCTTCACAGATGCAATTCTCATGTTGAACACTTCCCAAACTTTATCATAGATTTGCTTTTTCACCTCACAATCCCAAAACAGATGCTATTTGGTTTCAGTCTCCCCCTCACATAGAGCACAGTTTGTATTGATGGTAATAAACTTAGAGATCCTGTCTTTTGTTTGGATTCTATCTTTCCAGAATAGCCAGAAAATGTATTGAACTTTAGGTGGTGTGAGTTTGTTCCAAACCCAGTCACTCCAGATGGGCTTTGGTTTCTCTCCCTTCAGCCAACCGTAACCCGCTTTGATCTCAAACTTCCCTGATCTTGGCATATCTATAAATTTCTTTCTTACCCTCACCATTTCCTTCTAGTATTGGCAAGAGTCAGGCCTAGGTACATAATTCCAAACATCACCCCCTTTGATGTACCTAGTGTGTATCCATTTTACCCACAAGATATCTTTTTTTCTCCGCTATATCCCAGTTTAGCTTCATGATGGCAGAATAATTCCAATGCAGTATGTTTCTAAGCCCCAGGCCTCCATGTTTCTTCATCTGGCGTACTTCATCCCAATGAACCAGTGGGACTCTTTTAAACTCAGCAGATCCTCCCCATAAAAAATTCCTGCATAAGGTCATTATTCTATTTATTACCCCCTTAGGTAGAATGAAAATTCTAGTCCAGAAGTCAATCACCCCCATCAAAACAGAATTAATCAATCTAACTCTAGAAGCATAAGAAAAATGTCTTGAACCCCAAGCTGTAATTTTAGATGTTATCTTGTTGATCAGGGCATCACAATCTTTAATCTTCAGTCTGGTTGTGGTAATTGGGCTACCCAGGTAAGTAAAGGGAAACTCTCCTAACTTCATATCCGAGATCCTCAGTAGCTCCATTTTCTTGGATTGGTTGATCCCACCAAAAACTATCTAGGATTTGTTTCTGTTAATCTTCAGTCCAGTTGTGGCATAGAACCTCTCCAGGACCTCCATGATACATTTGATTGATTCATTGTCTGCTTTGCAAACCACGATCAAATCATCAGCAAAGGTCAGGTTTATGATCTTGATATTGGCACACATAGGATGATAAGAGAACTTATATTTCAAGGCAGCTACTCTAAGACTCCTAGTCAAGTATTCCATTATAAGGACAAAGAGTAGTAGTGATATGGGATCCCCCTGTCGAAGTCCCTTTCCTCCTCTGAAATATCCATGCAGTTCACCATTTATGTTGATTGTATAAGAGGGGGTGGAGATACAGAACATAATCCAATAAATAAATTTCCCAGGAAAATTCAGGCTATGTAGGATCCCCCTAATGGCTTTCCAACTCACAGAATCATATGCATTCTGTATATCTACTTTCATCATACACCTAGGAGAAATACCTTTCCTCTTATATCCTTTTGCAATTTCTTTGCAAAGTAGGATATTATGCAAGAGTTCCCTCCCTTTAATGAAAGCTGCTTGGTTAAGATCCACAATGTGAGGTAGTACAGCTTTCAGTCTAAAACATAACAACTTGGAAATTACCTTGTAGACTGTATTGAAGCAAGATATAGCCCTGTAATCTGCTGGTTTTGAGGGGTTTTCCACTTTTGGGATAAGAGTCAAGCAGGTTGCATTGATTTGCTTTAAGGTGGCCCCATCCTTGAAGAAATCTAGAACTACCCTCGTTGTGATTACCCCCACTGTATTCCACTGCTTTTTGAAGAAACCACTGTTGAAACCATCTGGGCCTGGGCTTTTTGAGTTGGGTATGGAGAAAAGAGCGTTTTTAACCTGTTCAGGGTTAAAATCCTTTATCAATTCTAGCTGTTGTTCAATACTGAGCGTATTCCCACTTCTCATGATATTACTATCAATCTCTTGTGTTTGGGATGTGGTACCCAACATTTTGTTATAGTACCTCACCAAGACATCAGCCACTCCATCAGTTCCTTCCACTTCATTGCCATTCTCATTCTGGATGTTCATAAGGAAAAAGAGGTGAAGAAGGAACTGCTCACTCAATGGAATAGTTTCTCCACCCTTTAGGAAGGATTTGGGTAATCTGGAATGGTAACAAAATGGTGGTTCAGATTCTGGATAGTTCAGCACAAACAGTCCACCTTAGGAATGGTAACAAAATGGTGGTTCAGATTTGGGTAATCTGGAATGGTAACAAAATGGTGGTTCAGATTCTGGATAGTTCAGCACAAACAGTCCACCTTAAAGTCAGAAACATAGATAGTAGTAATTATGATTACATTACTATAATCTATGCCTTTAATGACCAGGCAGGAGGAAACTGTTATGGGATAAACTGAGGGAGTATGCTAGGGTTATGGATGGGCCCTGGTGTTGTATAGGTGATTTTAATTGTGTTTTGCATATGGAGGACAGATTGGGAGGTAATCTAGTGCTAGAAGAGGATATGAAGGACTTTAAAGAATGTGTTATGGAGTGTGGCATGGAGGAACTACCTCATGAAGGGTCACACTTCACTTGGTCAAATAAGCAAGGTGAGGGCCATAGGATTTATTCTAAACTGGACAGGGCATTAGTTAATATTGATTGGATGAACCAACATAATGTGAAAACCAAAGTACTCGAAGAAGGTGTTTCAGATCACACCCCCCTCTTGATTAAAGAATGCAATTCTAATAAGAGGACAAAGGTCTTTAGATTTTGCAACATGTGGATGGCAGACCCAAGGTTTTCCAAAATAGTACAAGACAATTGGAAACAGGACCCCCAACAAAGGAGTATGTATCAACTAGTGTAGAACCTCAAAAATCTTAAAGTACCCCTTAAAAAACTACACAAGGACAGATTTAGAAAGATTCATCAGAAAGTGGATGAGGCGAGGTAGAAACTGATGGCAATTCAAGAAAGGCTAAAACTGGAACACATAAACCAATCCTTGATTAATGAAGAAAGGGAGTTGATACAACAGCTCAATATCACCATTAAGGCTTCTTACCAACTCAAATGTCAACAGATAAAACAAGAATGGCTAACAGAGGGGGATACAAACTCTAAAATGTTCCATGCCTGGGCAAGGAAAAGGCAGCTGAACAATTATATTATGAAGGTAGTATTTAACTATGACTACAATTTGTATAAATATATATTATTTTCCAACGAATATAATTTTCCCATTTAATCTGTAGGTTTGATGTTAAGCGAGGATCAGATCAAAAATAACATCTTGATTGAGATTGAGATGTTGCTTAGAATGCGTGCCAGAAGTCTCTGAGATTTCATTGATATGCCTTTTCCTATTATAGACAATTGCTCAACGACCCGCAAAACACTCATTCTAGACAAACTACAATATGACCGCGTTGAACTGAGCACTGAACACCAAAAATGTTTGGGCCAGTTGAATACGGAACAACTTATAGCTTATGAAAGTGTAATGACTTCCGTCGAGTCGAATGAGGGAAAGGAGAAATTGTGTTAAATGTTGCATCCAGTGGTATTGCTTCATTACTGTTACCTGGTGGAAGAACTGCCCACTCTCGATTTGGAATTTCAATCAATCCACATGAAAATTCCACATGTAACATAAAACAATGTACTCCTTTGGCTGATTTATTAGTTAGGACAAAACTAATAATTTGGGACGAAGCCCCGATGACCCACAAATATTGTTTTGAAGGTGTCGATAGAAGTCTATGCGATGTGATGTCTGTTGTTAATCCATCAAATGATGAGCGGCCATTTGGAGGGAAAACCATTGTCTTTGGAGGTGATTTTCGGCAAATTCTAACTGTCATTCACAAAGGAAGAAGACAAGACATTGTCAATGCTGCCATTAACTCTTCATATTTGTGGAACTATTGCACGGTGTTGCGTTTGACAGAAAACATGTGCTTGCAACACATGTCTCACGATAACAATTATGAAAGCATGTCAGAATTTGCGAAGTGGATATCAAGCATTGGGAATGGTATTGCCGGAGAGGAGAACGATGGATCGAGTGAGATCATTATTCCTGAAGATATGTTGATAAAAACCATAGAATATCCAATAGCAAGTATTGTTCATTCCACTTATCCTGACTTCCACAATATCGCAAATGATCCCACATATATGCAAAATCGCGCAATCCTTGCTCCAACTCTAGACGTTGTGGATGAAATCAATGACTACATGACATCATTGAACAACGTGGGGGAAGCGAAGAGCTATTTTAGCTCTGATTCAGTGTGTAAGTCTGATTCAAATGCAGATTTTTTGTCTCACTTACACTCTCCTGAATTTATGAACAACATACGAGCTTCTGGTGTCCCAAATCATGAACTAAAGTTGAAGGTTGGGACACCCATCATGTTATTAAGGAATATTGACCAATCGACAGGCCTATGCAATGGAACAAGGTTGATAGTAACTCGACTTGGCAATCATCTTATCCAAGACATAGTCATGACGGGAAAAAATGTAGGTCAAGAAGTTGTTATCCCACGATTGTCGCTCACACCGTCTGATGCAAGGATTCCTTTTAGGTTTCAAAGGAAACAATTCCCAATCATGACTTCATATGCGATGACAATTAACAAAAGTCAAGGCCAATCTTTGCCGCATGTCGGATTGTTATTGAAGAAATCTGTATTCAGTCATGGTCAACTTTATGTGGCAGTTTCACGTGTCACAAGTCGTCAAGGGTTGAAGATCTTAATTTGCAATAAAGACCTTTCTACGTGTAACCAAACTACGAATGTAGTTTATAAAGAAGTGTTCCAAAACTTATAACACTCCCAAACCTCCCTCACTTTTCATATCTACTTATTTATGTAACCCTTTAGATTTTTGTAAGATTTTTTCTGATTCAAAACATGGAGTACTTATGTGTCAATTAATAGCCCGTGCATCGCACGGGTACGAGTCTAGTATTATCAATTATCATATATTATTATTTACTAATATTATAATTTTGAAATTTTCGAAATTCAATATATAATTAATATTATAATATAGTCTTTTTTTATCAAAAAAATATATATTAAAATGTCGAGAGAGTCCGGTAGAAGGTCCGTGGATATGGGCGCCGTGAACCGAAGTTCGAGGAAAAACAAAGCTAAAGCCACCTTCGACGGTTCGACCTCACGCGGTTCTCAAAGAAGACACTCTGTCTCTTCCTTTTCTTGTATTCTCGATCAATTCGTGGGTGACGCTTTGACGGATCAAGAATTTGAGCATTACATGTAAGGTAGAGGCGACGCGAATCTCGAAACTCTTGAAAGTTTATTCGAGGACATTGATGAAGCAGGAATGGACGGGGAGCCTACACCGCACACCAACAATCCTACCGACGTCGACGAGGAGGCAGGTGAGCCCGAGACCTCTCAAGGTCCGGACAAAGTTAAAAAAAATTAAAATCGGATTTATTTGTTTATCATTTTTCAAAAGAAACAAAAGATGGCATAGTTTATGGAACTTGTAATTATTCTGCCACCGTCATTAAAATGGGAGTTTCGGGCGGTTATGGTGGTCCGGAAAAACACCTAAGGTCGAGGCATCCCGTAGAGTATGCAAAATACGCGGCGAAAAAAAGGGACGACAAGAGGTGCAAACCCAAATTTCTCGGTTTGCTAACAGGGGTAAGGGCGGCCTTTTTGCTTATAACGACGAGCAAAATAAGAAAAAAATGGCCGAAATGATTTGTGAAGAAAATTTGTCATACATGTCTTCTGAAAAACTTGGATTTATTGATTATTGTCAACATGCATTAAACCCTCAAGCAAGAGGTTTTTCAAGAAAAACAATTAAACGAGAAATTATTCGACAGTATAAACTTGAAAAAACAAATTTGGCAAATTTTTTTTCTCAATTTTAATTCTCGTGTTACTATTTGTTCTGATATTTGGGGTGAAACATATCATAATTTGTCTTATATGGGTGTTACTTGTCATTGGATAGATAGTGATTGAATTATGAATAAATGTGTTCTTGCATTTCGTGATTTCAATAATTCTCATACTGCTGAAAATATTTTTCTATTGTTTTAGCGTATTCTGCGGGAATATAACTTAGTTGATAAAGTGTTTGCATTTGGTTTTGATAATGCTACTAATAATACTGCTGCTATTCCTAGTCTTAAAGAAATTTGCCCCCCTACTACGAGTATAGGTAGATTTTTGCATCAACGTTGTGCCTCTCATGTTTTAAATTTATGTGTTCAACAGGGATTAGGAGCTATGGGGGGTGGGGGGTTTGACGAATATTAAAAATGGAATTAGAAGGATTTGGGGTAGTCGTCTTATTTCAAATTCTTGGAAGAAATTTTGTAAGTCTAAGGGTAGAAAAACAATAATATTTGCCAAAGATATCAACATTAGATGGAATAGTACATATAAGTTGATAGCACATATTCTAAGCTACAAAGAGGAATTTGCTTAATTTTTTAGGGCTGAACTTCTTTTAATCATTTCACCTATTGAATTTTTTATTGTTGAAAAATTGAATGACGTATTAGAAGTTTTTAATAACGCAACTCTTACTTTTTCGCATGTTTACCAACCAACTACAAATACATTTTTTAAAGAGTGCTTTACAATCGCAACATGTTTTCTTGAGAGTGTGGCTGATCCAGATTTGTACCCTTATGTCTCTCCTATGAAAGATAAATGGTGTGCTTATTATTTGTACATTCCTGATATTTATAAAATAGGTATTATTTGTGATCCACGCTTTAAGATCGAAAATTATAAAATTCTAATTGACTATTACTACAGTTGTTTTTTAGATGAAAATAATTATTACTACAGCTATTTAATAGAATGGGAAAAAGAAAGAGATAATGTTATAACTTTTTTTGAGGCTTTATTTAAGGAATATCAAGGGTTATACGGTAATGTACCAGAAGAAACAGCACCTCGTCCGCCCCGCAAATCAAAAAAAGGTTTTAAAGGAATAGTCGGTGAGCTTCTTGCAAAGAAAGGGAAGCGTGCTTAGCCTTCAACGAGTTCGAGTGGTACAACAGTAAGCTCGCAGAACGAACTTGCTATGTACCAAGGGGTGCCATGCGATTATGACGACGACGTGGAGTTTGACGTCCTCGGATGGTGGAAGCGGAACAAACACATGTTCCCATGTCTCGGAATGCTAGCAAGACAAGTGTTGTCCGTCCCGGTATCAACCGTAGCAGTGGAACAAGAATTCAGTGCTGGCGGCTACATTCTAACCGGCTTCCGAAGTTCTCTTAGCGCTGAATCTCTTGAAACACTTGTTTGCAACCGAGATTGGCTCTTGGCAAGACGTCGAGCTCAAGAGTCAGGGTACGAATTCAATTCCGATCATTACATGAATGCAACCACAGATGGAAGTCCGAGTTCTGAGGAATAAGTTATAAAATTTTTTTATGTTAATGTAGATATGTAAATATTTAATTAGTTTTTTTAGGTGAGCGTTATATAAGTTTCTTCGAGGGTTTCTTTATGGTTCTTTACCTCATCACTTTTTTTGAACCGTCAGGATATTAAATGTAGTCGTTCTTCAGTTCGTGTATTACTCATTTTACAATATTTAAATAACAACTACATTTTTAGATTTGTTATTTCATTCTTTTCTTTAAAAATTGCATATTTATAATTTTACACTTTAAAAATTTTAAAAAAAAACAAAAAAAATATTGGAGGTTGCTGAAAGCGGTCGGTCCGGTACCGGAACCGCCGGTCCGGGTACCAAAACCAGTACCGCCCGGTCCGGTCACGGTACTGGTACCAAGGGTGGCGGTACCCGTACTGGCTGTTCTGGAAGAGTACAGTGTCCACCCGTACTCCAAATTGGCAAATTCTTTCATTACCACGAGCCTCTCAAATCTCACCATTACGGAGTGTCTATCCGCTCACTATCGATTCCATTCTTTCCCATTCATACTTACCTCATTCACCGCAAAACTCGATTCTCCCCCGGCATTCGTCAAAGCATTATCATTTTCAAGTAATTTTAACACGTTTATGTGTTTTTTTTATCTGTTTTTGTTCACGGAATTGCCCTAATTATCCGTCTCTGGTGCTTGTTCTTTAGATTTATGTGGATAAAGATAAGCCCGTCAACATTTTGAACTCATCTCCCCTCCTCGAAATGTGTTGCGTGAATTTTATTGAGATATTTGATTTTTAATGGAAAAATCATGTTGTTTTGTGAAGTAGCAGATCTGTAATTATTGTTTGATAATAGTTTCTACTTTCTAGCTTCTTCCTGCTCGGGGTTTGCTATTCACTTCAGTTGTTTAGTAATATTTCATTGTTCTTAGATTATGTTTGGGTGAGATTCGTTTATACTTGCTTGAGCTCATATTGATGTCAGATCTGATGATTTGGAGGGATAAATGTTTTGTTTTTACATCTCTCTCTTTTGGTAGTTAGATTTATTTAAGTAGCCTAGTCAAGCATGAATCATACTGAGAACCTTCTGCTGAAGTGATAGCAAATACCAAGTGCAAAATTTAACTCTTGAATTCGATTTGAGTTTTTAGTTTTCAGTTTCATTTTGTAATTCTTATCCATACTTTTATCTCTGGGATTGCATTTTGGATTTTCGTGGGTGGCAGTCTGGTGGAGTGGTGGGTGAAGTTGATGTTTCAATTCTTTAGAGTTTGTTGAACCTTTCAAGATCTGCACTTGTATGGATATTCTGAGCTTTCAATTTCAGTTAAGATAATAAAGCCAGTAATATTTGGTGATGATACCTACTTTTTGGGGTTATAACTGCTGTGATTAGACCATCACGATTCATGAAGCATGTGGTTCCTTTATTATTACTCCCTACATCCCACAAAAGAGTCCTGTTTCACAAAGTTTTAAAATCTACATGCTGTAAATGTACCAGTATTGGAAATCATCGAGTATAGCTATGTTTATAAACATATTTGTTGCTTTAACAAACTTTAAAGCCATCAATTTGTTCGGGACACTTTTTTGCTTATAAGAACATAAGATATGATGAAAATAAGTCTCTCTTGTTTAAATTATACTCATTTCATGGGGACAAAAACAAGTTGAGAAACATGATTCTTTTTATGGGGTGAAGGGGCATATATTAGGCCATTAATTTAAAGCATGTGTATCATGTTCTGAAGGTTGGGCAATCCTGGGTCAAGAGTTTTAAGTTCAATCTTCCATGCCAAGGGTGTTCATTTTTTTAGCATAGAAATAAAGTTTGCATCCTGCTATGCAGTCCTTTGAACCACTAATGATGGAAGTAACAGCAGGATAAAACCGTTGTCCTATGGCCTTGGCAGGTGATTCATTTGCTTCCATTATTTTCTACTGATCTATGAAGTCCAAAAACTTATACTCTCTACTCGTATTTATCTTAAGAGATGAATTTAAAACTCCTTTTCTTGTGCATAGTTATTCGGGCAATTCTTGGGGGTGAAAGAAATTCAAGGGACGTGGAGAGTAGTAGCACCATAGGTAAAAGAAGCCAGCAGAACATTCGCATGATCAGAAAAAGTGGCATGGAATTTGAATCCTGTTGGACAAAGCATCAAAAGTTGTCAGCCTTCACAGCTCAAGCTATTCATTTTGCAACAGCTTTTATGCATTGGTCTTCTAGAATTTCCTTAAGTGAAGGATATCATGAGTTTCTCTAGTCAAAAGCTTGTCGATATTAAGTTACATATTGAGTTCAATCTGTCATTGTGATTTCAAAAAATAAATAAATAAATAACAAAAAGAAAAATGACTGGTGCTAATTGTGGGAAAATGAGAGTCTCAGAATCTAAGGTGCGTTTTTTGGAAAAAAGTTCTTGTATTACTTCTTTCTTTGCTAATGGTTCCTACTCTCCCATCTTGCCTGGTTTGCCTGATGATGTGGCAAAATGCATCCTTGCTCTTGTTCCCCGATCTTATTTCCCTGCTATGAGTGGCGTCAACAAGAAGTGGAGATCGTTTATCAGAAGCAAAGAGTTCATCCTGGTACGAAAGCTAGCCGGGTTGCTTCAGGAGTGGCTTTATGTTTTAACCGCGGATGCTGATGGAAAGGAAAGTTACTGGGAGGTATTGGATTGTTTGGGGAATAAACACCGTCAGCTCCCACAGATGCCAGTTCCTATCAAAGCTGGGTTTGGTGTGGCTGTTCTCAATGGAAACTTGCTTGTCATAGGTGGATATTCCATGGTTGATGGACCTGGTTCTGCTTCACCAGATGTCTTTCTGTATGGTTCATGCTTGAATAGGTTAGTTTTACTTCATTTATGATTTATCCGTCTTACTCCCTGCATCCCAAATTATAGTGCATGCTTACAACTCACAGGGTCAAACTCTATTCACTTTAACTATTTTTGCTACTTGTTTGATAAAATAACATAGTCATGCCACCTCTTGTTTCGAAGAACTTTTGATGTAGTTTTTGAATGTGTAATTTTAATTTTTTAATTCCACCCCAATCTTCTAATAAATTAAATTAAAAATAACTTCAGTCAAACGTCATAAACCGAAATAGATATTAGAAATTGGGACGGAGGGAGTAGTTTTTATGGAGTGACTCCCAATGGTTCCTTTCCATCAGTTTCTCTCATCCTCTTTGCTTGGAGATGTGAGTCAATGGTATTATTGTTTGAATTGAATATCTTATGATTCTGTTTAATACTAATTGTGTATTGGACAGTTGGAGCAAGTTAGCTACCATGAATGTGGCACGCTACGACTTTGCTTGTGCTGAGGTGAATGGGATGGTGTATGCAGTTGGAGGGTATGGCACGGACGGGGAATCTCTCTCTTGCGCCGAGATGTACGACCCCGACACCAACAAATGGACAGTGATCGAGTCTCTCCGTCGCCCAAGGTGGGGCTGTTTCGCCTACGGATTTGATGGGAAGCTGTACGTAATGGGAGGCCGTTCGAGTTTTACAATAGGAAACTCGAGGTTTGTTGATGTGTACAACCCGGAGAGGCATGCGTGGTGTGAGATGAAGAATGGCTGTGTTATGGTCACCACTCATGCGGTGCTAGGGAAGAAGCTGTTTTGCATAGAGTGGAAGAACCAGCGCAAACTAGCCATATTCAACCCGGAGGACAACTCGTGGAAGATGGTCACGGTTCCCGTGACCGGGAGTTCGACTGTCGGGTTTAGATTTGGGGTATTGGATGAGAAGTTGTTGCTGTTTTCGGGTACACGGGAGGATTCGGGTTATGATGCCACACTGTTGTATGACCCCAATGCAGCTCCGGGCTCGGAGTGGAAAACCTGCGAAATAAAGCCGTCTGGTACGTGCCTGTGTAGTGTCACCATTAAGGCTTAGAACTTTTTAAGTCTAATTTGTTTTTTTGGGCGCATGTTTAGCCCTTCTTGTTATGGACGCACTAAGTTTGCGTTGTTTCTTGCGTTCCTGTTTTACTATTATCTCATTTGGACAACAATGGGATTTCATTAAATTTGCTTTTCATTTGTGTGGTTTGAGATCGGTTTTTGAAGAAAGTAACAAGATTAACAACACGGTATGGGGAAGTACTCAGAATTTAAAATGCATTAATGAGGGAGGGGATCCCATTATTGAGTTGGTGAGAATTGGTGACACCGACAAAACTTTTAGGTGAAAATTGTCTTGGTGTATTACCATTTTGGTGAAAATTGTTTTGGTGTATACCACGGTGTAATCTATGGTGTACATAGGACATGGAAAACTATATTGAAATGACTGATTTAGGCTTGCTAAATTGTCAAACATCTTCGTTTTTCTATTTTTTTCAAACAAATAAAACAGATACTCTCCTCCAAAGAAGTTCACTCTTTGACTTTATGAGATTCAAAAGTTAAATATTTTAAAATACATATCGTTGAAATTTAATTAGACTCGTACTTGTGTGTTGCACGGTGTAATTATAAATAATATAATTAGGAAAAGCATTGATGAAAGAAAATGATAAAATTAAATTATAATTAAATTATAATAACATATAATTAAATATTAAAAAATTGTGAATACAATACATGTTCATCATGAAAGATCACTTTCATCGAATCTCTTCCTCTTGTCCAAGCCGGAACAAAGTAGACACGAACGACTCGTAATATAAGCATCCAAGTGGTTCGACTATTGTCAATCTCGGCAAGCACATTCCACATATTTTTTTGAATGTTTTGAGACATTTTTCGAAAGTGAACCAAATTGGGATGAGAGTTATGAAATGTTTGGAGTGTAAGTAGTATATTAATTGGACAATCAATATACCCATTAAATGTCATGATTTCGTAAATCTATTTATTTAATATGATTTGACATAAAGTATGCATGAAGCCACACACCAATTTTACTACGCATGCGGTTTCATAACAATACACTACCCATTTATTTATCTTGATTTAACATTAAGTTTGCATCGAACCACGCACAAACATTACTATGCACGCGGTTCTATATCAATAAACTACCCATTTATTTATTTTGATTTGACATAAAGTTTGCATGGAGACACGCACCAACTTTACTACGCATGCGGTTCCATAGCAAAACAATACTCATTTATTTATTTTAATTTTACATAAAGTTTGCATCGAGCCATGCACCAATATTACTACGCACGCGGTTCCATATCAATACACTACCCATTTATTTATTTTGATTTGACATAAAATTGGCATCGAGTCATGCACCAACTTTACTATGCACGCAGTTCCATAACAATACACTACCCATTTATTTATTTTGATTTGACAGAAAGTTTGCATCGAGTCATGAACCAACATTACTACGCACGCGGATCCATATCAATATACTACCCGTTTATTTATTTTGATTTGATATAAAGTTTGCATCGAGTCACGCACAAACTTTACAATGCACGCGGTTCCATATCGATACACTACCCATCAATTAGGCCCAATTCCTGCAGGCCTAAACCCAATTGGATAGTCCATGAATTAGGCGGGAACACTATTCAAAAAATCATCCTAGCTTTGTATATAGTTAGATTTCCGAGGATGGTGATTGTTGATTTATAAAGTAATATGCTTTTAGAATACTGAAGCAGAGTTGTCATTACAAAATCTCCAATGAAGGATAATTAATAACACAAAACTCCGTAAAGTTACCTTAGCTTCCCGAATTGGCAGATCCATTTGAATCATTCAAAAAAATCATTTGTAAACATTTTCTTGTTTGAGTGTTCAACTTTAATTTGAACACCTTAAAAAATAACTTGAATCATCAGCATTAAAACAAAATTTACATACCTCACCGTCATGAAAGATAACCTGCATTGATTCAACATTTCTTCCAAAAGGTTGAACGTAATATACACAAATAGCTCGTACGTGGATAGCAATGTTGTTGCAGGCCTTTTCGAGCTCACGAAGATTGGTAAAGAGACCAGGGAAAACATGTTTGGGAGCCATTTTGGAAAGATGAAATTTTCAAAAGCTCTAATGGCAGGGAAATGAATTGAAGGTATTGGGCAAGGGTTATTTATAAACATTAAATTTGGACATGCATTGTGGGGAGAAAACAATGATGATTTTAAATTGGGGTGTGTGAGAAATAAAGTATATTGGTTGAAGTAAAAATACATGTCCCCAGCACATGCCATCAAAAAACATGTCCCAGCACATGCTTTAAATGCCTTCACGGGTACCAAAGACCCATTAGCCCAACCAAAAACCCTTTTTCCCAATTGAATCAATTTTCTTCTTTGCCCAATCTGATGCCCGAATTCAATGCCCAAATCGTGCCCGAGAACTTTAGGCGGGAAGTTAGCACTATTCATGTTTTCACTTTAGCTTTATATATTAGAAGATTAGTAAAAGAGAATGTTGTAGGTTGCATGTTTCTTTTCTTTAAACAAAAAATGTAAAATGGGAAAGCTTTGTTTTGGGGATATCTAATTCAGAAAAATGTTAAGGGATGGTTTGGTGAGTTTTGGAGATATAATAAGATATAATTTTTAAAATCTGAGAGTAACTAATGATATGAATTTTGAAATTTGGAATCAAAGTGTTTGGAGAACCCATAAATGAAATCAAATCACATCCACAACTATTTGGTGAGCAATTAAAAAATCAAATACGAAATATAACTATTGAATACTATAATATTTTAATACAGATATATTGTATTGGTTAAAAATGAAGAATAAGGTTTTATTTGTATATTTTTTAATGAAATTTTAATGTTTTCCTGATTATGCATTATTAATTTTTGTGAGCATAATTATATATATTTATGTAACGAAATCTTAGATCTTGTAAAAAGTGAATGAATAAAATTTGTTTAAGAGAGAAACATTTAAAATCGCCTTTTTTAAAGATAAAAAAATAGTAAACCAAAACCAAAACAAAAATGCATCAAAAGAATAAAATGACGCCAGCTAATGAAATAGGAGACGCCGTTTCAACAAATTCGAAATCGGCTAAGACATGCCAATTTGAAGATGCGACACTTTTGGAGATATGGAACATATCTGGATATATCAATGGGATTCCTTTTTATCTTCACCAAACATAATTTTCGAAAATTTGATATCTCATATATCAAATTCCATATCTGTTTTGGTCACATAACAGGCCCTAAGTTCTTTGTGTGATGAGAGAGTACAAACATAAAACAGAAGTTTTTATCAAAATGCCCTGTAAATGTTTCGTATTTGGTGGACTACCATGTAAAGGTGAATTGACGGAAATGCCCAGGCGTGTATGACCGACGCGCTTCTTAGAAAAAGAAAAGTTATGCCATTTAACGAAGCGTAAACGGAGTTTCAAGTTTAAATTTAAATAAAAAAATCCGAGAATGGGCGAAACGACGTCGGAAGAGACTAAACAAAAACCCTCCATAAACATCTTCCTTCATCGTGCGACCATTGAGTTTTCGATCTGTGTGTGCTCTATCCCCCCTCTTCGACACCTGCAAAAGTTGATCGAAACCCTACCCATCCAAAGTCACCGATCTCGGAAAACTTTGAATTTCTACAATGAGGACGAAGAATGCTTCTGTGTCATACTCCAAGAATGGAAACGATGAGTATCATGCGGAAGAGACGATGACAGAGCACAGCGGTAGCCCAAAGGCCACACAAGAAACATTCGAGGTCAGAAACTTGATTATAAATGAATTATTCTCTCTCCAAATAACCACTAGACAATGGTTTATGAATTTTTAGTCTGGTCGACTCCATCAATCGACTAAAATAAGTGTCGACCAACTGGTCGCACTAATTGCATGTCATTCCGATGCTATTCGTTGACATTGTATGCCGTTATATAGGTTCCGGCGATAAAGACGAAGGTAAATTCAAAGGACTTTCCACATATGAAGCTGACTGTGAAGTCTTCACTGCATGACTTCCAAAAATTGATGAAAGAAAAGTTGTGCGATCATATGGAAATCCTAGAAGTGTTTAGGAGAGATTCTCCTTTTGGTGCTTTCCTTGATGTCCAATTTGTTCCCCCTCCAGCCATGTTATGGCAGTTGATGGTTAGGGAGGCTAATGTGGAAGGATAAAAAGGTTCTGAAATGTGGCTTGTAGTAAATGGAGTTTCCATTAGATACTGTAACACCTTAATCCGTCCAGGTCTGCAGCCCCATTCGGACTAAAGTATTTAACTTGGTAATTATAAAAATTTAAAACTTTTCAAACACACTTTATTAATCTCAGTAATATTTTTCATAACATATACAGTACGGAGTATTCAACAATATTGCGGAAGAAAATTTAATATTGACATATCATAAATCATTTCAAACTTGTCACATCCATCTGGACAATCTCGGCCCATCTGCCGCCAGGATCACATTATGCTTTCTGTTTACCTGCGTGTAGCAAATAAAATACACTACACGCTCAGCGATAAAGCTGAGTAAGCATATCTAATGCGTCGAACATCCATATAAACTAAATCTAAATTCATAATGAATTCATTTCATATCATGCACACAATGTTCATTTCAGACATTCATAGTTTTTGGTATTGTTTAGTTCATATCAACACATTTTATTGAATTCAGATACTATTTCAATAGTGCTCTTAAATTATTCCTAATCTAAGGCCAGATTATAACAACGCTCTTAGCTATTCTTATTCTAAGGCCAGATCATAATAATGCTCTTAGCTATTCTTAGTCTAAGACCAAATCATAATTTCCATAACCAGATTCTTTTAAGGCAATTATTGATCAGACACTTAAACTATCATTAGTTTAAGGCAATTGATTTCGGACACTTAACTGTAGTCAGATAAGGCAATCAGACACTTAAACTGTCACTAGTTTAAGGCAAACGATTCAGACACTTAACTGTAGTCGGTTAAGGCAACAACAATATAGCGATTGATCAACATTGGATTGAACATTCCCAAACGAGTAATCCTCTAGTTTGGTCTACGAATCCCGTTTATACATTTTTATCTAATTCATCAAATATTCATGTTTTCATAAGTCTATTCTAATACAAGATCTATTCTAGAGGTCTTCTAGATAGCCTTAACATCAATTAACTAATGGGTATATCTTAGAGTTCTTCTAGATACCGTTAACAATACAAATTGTTTAATGATTATCAATATATTTATTTTACTCATGGTTCAATCATCAATAATCATTTAAATCAGTAAGTTCATCATTCATAATCATCCATAATAATCATTCATCATAATCATCAACCAACACAACAATTGATAACAAATAGCGGTCTAGTTTCAAATGTTAACAGCCAAACATATCGTCATGCATCACATATCATTTTTATTTGTTAAAAACATCATTTTTATTGTAAAAAATCATTTTTATAATGATCTTAATGAATTGGTATCAAAAATAGAATTTTAGAGCTCAAAATAGCAATTTCGGGCAAATTTAGGATCAGAACTTGGGGGGATCGATCCAGCCCTTTGGATCGATCCATGATGTGAAAAACTACTCCCAGAGGAGCGATCCATGCTAGATGATCGATCCAGAGAGTGGCTTTTCAGCCACTGTTCATCGTCTTCTACCTCGCGACTCCAATTTCGAAAATTCCATTTTTAGTTTCCAAACTTCGATTAAACTATATAGAAATGTCCTCCAAGGTTCATAGATCATTTTGGCATAATTAATTCATAGTTTTAACATCAAATTCATGGTTTATGATTCTTGGTTCTTTAAGCATGTCAAACACAAAACTCAACCAAATGACCGTTTAGGAACGTAGAAACGATCTATACGGACATTCTAGTCACTAGATATATCTACGGGCTTACCTCGAAGCTTATCGAAGATTTTGAGAATTTTTCGGCGAAACTTCCGGCGATGATAACTCCCAACTCCGGCGACTTCGGTGGCAACCAACAGTACCAGATTGCTCTCCTCACTCTTATAAACACAATGGTATTAATATTCGAGAGATTGGTGAAGAAATGGGGAGAGGAGGAGAGTTCTTATATAGGCAGGGAGAAGAAGAAGCTTCCATTCATGCTGAGTCCGTGACGATTCACGATCGTGGATTCATAGGCGATTTGTAGGATTTTACACGCCACCCTGATTGGGACTAATTTTGGTCCGAGTCGGGGTACACTTTTTGTTCCAACTTTCTCCGAATTGAATTTCATTTGCACCGTTGCGATTGGACAGTTAAACTCTATCCAACTATATAATTTTTATATTTATTTGTCATAGTTTTTCCGACATCACATTTTTGGGTGTTTGACTTTGACAGAGTCAAAATTGGTTTATTTGACCTTTTATTCAAAAAGATTCTCATATTTAATTCACATCAATTATTCTCATGATTTATTTTAACAAATCATTTTAAAAGTTCACATCATAAATAATATCTTCATTTATTCTTGATTTCGTGTCTGTACTCAGGTTCCCCAATCAAGACTACACAATTAGTCAGCATATTAGATTTTATCTCTATGAGATTTATCCAGATTGTTATAATGGATATCAAAACATAATTCGTAGCGACCCAAAGCCCAATAATAATTTATTTTAATCAAAAAAATTTGATTAATTGATTATTTTTCATTAATAATTCTAGGGTATGTTTTGGGACGTTACATTTCTCTCCCCCTTAAAGGAATTTCATCCTCGAAATTCTTCAAAGGTCCACAATCAACATTTGTCATAATTAATCGTGACAATGTCGTCTTCGTATGGTTACGTCTCATAGATATGCATTCTCAAATCATTGATGTCACCAAACTCATTTAATCTTCGAAAGATTAACAAATTTTTGATTAAGTAAGGTCTTCACTGATCCTTTGATGACAAAAGTTCCTTCATAGTGTGTAGTATTGCATACTTGACATACATAACTTCGTTCAGTTCTAAGTGTTATCTGTACGTCCTTGGTTAATAGAATCGATTGAAATTTTCTCCAATGCTCTTAAAAGGTCTATGATAAGCACAGTTGGAGGTTGTTTCAATTCATACGTCGTAACGTAGTCTTTCAAATTACTCAAGGGGTCGTTGTCTTTAGGGCAATAGCATATTTGACTTTTCATCTTGGATTTGAACGTATTTCAGGACAACGAATATAACTGTTCATGAGTCTCAATTTGTCATATCGTAAGCAGACTGTAGCTTTAACGAGCACGTCCTCGTCTATAGGTAAATAAATCCATCTTTGCTATACAAATTTTGACTGAGGATACTTCCCTTTCTATCAAAGGTCAGGTTTCAGGGCCTATATATATCACAATTGTGGCAAGAGTATCTTACATTCTCACATTATGGAAGGAACTTCTCGAACTTTTCCTTACACCATAAAATTCGTTGGTCTATTTGGTAGTCATGCTCTTGGTAGAAATCCAAAGTTCATGGCTACGGCGGTGGATTCAGGAAGGGAATTGGTAAGGCGAAAAATTAGGCTTACGTATGGAGGAGGCAACGTTGGCCTTTAAGGAGCTGTTGCTTCAACAGTCTATACCAATTTTGGTATAGTTAGAAGCTTCATACCAGGGTACATAGCAGCACGACAGGTCTACGGACCTACATATGGTGCAGAGTACACCATTTCCAGCAATTACTATATGTACTTCGAAATGAATCATGTTGTAGAAGCTTTCATCATACTTCCCAGGGGAATTGATACTATGGAGGTTTTGTTCAGTTTGATCTCATGGGCATCCGAAGGGTTGCACAGTAAACCCATTGGTCTCTTGAACATCGACGGTTATTTTAATAATCTAATCAAATTTCTAGATGATGCGGTGAGGCAGAACTTCATGGCTTACAGTCAGAGGAAACTTTTCATCTCTTCTTTCTTTATTGATGAGCTCTTAGACAAGCTAGCGTTTTCTAAAACTTTTCCGGGTCCTGGGACTAGTTATGACGAGTTTGTAAATCATGGGGCATTGGACTTAGAGTTGCATTTGTAATATTACTTTATGTAATTTCTGTTGAATTTATGTTGGAAATAATATTGTCCATGAACATTATGAGTTAACCATAAATATTATTCTAAGCTGCATGGCCAGTGCAAGTCAGAAAAATATCTATTTTCAACATCAGAATGCATCATGTACATATCAAACATTTTCTCAAGATGGGTCGAATGAAAGATTTCACTATACAATGGTTTCAACATACGTAGGTTCAAGAAAATACGAATATTCTTGAGATACAAATCGAAAGATAATTTCTTGTTTACATAAGGTTTCTACATTATTCAACATATCCTCGAGCCCTTGTAACACTTTAGGATCTTCATAGAGTATCATCCTTGGGTTGGATTCTTTGAATTGTTTCGTGTTTTAGAACGTTGACTTGTTCCTGAGCGAACAGGTTGATCTTAGACAGAAGTAACTGAATATGATTCAGATTTAGAGGGACATTCTCGTTGGAAATGTCCAGGTTCACCACAAATTAGACATAATCCTTGTGCAAGCCAGCAATCTCCAGGATGGTGTCTTTTACAAATATCACACTTTGGATGTTTCCATACTCTCATTTTGTTTATGGATGATGTCAATTGAACTGTCATTGATTTTCCCTTTTTCGAGTGTATGGCACTTTCGATTTCTTGCAGGGGTCTCTTCCCACTTGAAATTGGTCGTTCATTTGGATTGACACTCTCAGTCTTCAGACTTTCATAGTAATCACTTAGATCTTTTTTGGCTTTGGAGATTAGGTCATATGCTTCAATGAAATCTACAGTTTGAATAGTAAATACGTGCGGCCTGAGATCAGGTCGAAGTCTTTTGCGAAACTCCTCAATGCGGGCAGCGGTTGTACTCACGAGCGTGGGTGCAAATTGAGCGAGATGGACAAATCTTTGTCGGTATTCAGGGAGTGTCATATCTCCTTGCTTTAATTCAATAAATTCAGCACGCTTCTCTTCACGGTATCGAGCTGGGATATATTCCTTCTTGAATGCCCAATCGAAAAATTCCCAAGTCCAAGGTTTGGGTGTGTTTGGATTTTCGTCAGTACGTTTCCACCATTCGTAGGCTTCCTTGCGGAGCAATTGAGATGCAAATTTTGGATGATCAACAAGAGGTATGTTAAAATTTTGTAGTACACGAGCGGTCTGCTCGATCCATTCAAGAGCAATTTGGGGTTTAGCAATTCGATCTCCCAGAAACTCCTCAGCACCATTATCTTTCAAGGTTTTGAAAATGATCAAACGAGGTGGTGGTGAAGGTTGTTGAAACATAGGGGCATGAGTCATTTGTTGCAAGAAGTTTACCATTAAGGTAGGTAGCATAGCATCAGGTTGACCTCCAACATTTTGATCATTTTGGAGAATATTTTGTGGGTTCACTGGTTCATTTTGAATAGGAGGTGTGAAATTAGATGCTTCGGTATGAACATTCTCTTGTTCGTTGTTTGGCACTTGGTTACTTTGACCGTGAGCGGTTTCTTAACTCATACTACAATAACAGAAATTCCTTCATTAGGATTGAATAGGCGAGTTGATAACAGATATCACTTTATTTTATTTATTCAATCAAATTACATTGATGTTCTCGATGGTAAGCAATTAAGTCACTAGACATTTCATAACAAGGCATCACTTCTTTCAACAAGATTGAGCTGTCCATCGTTTCTAACACGTAGGTTCTTCGACCCAACAAGTCGTCAGTTTGTAGCAAAGGATAGCGACTCTTTATTGTCAGTTCGTTCGAATTTCTTAACAAGGATTTGATAGTATCTTGACCGTAAGTCAATCTTAGAGAACACTATGGATCCTCTAAGTTGATCAAATAAGTCATCGATACGAGGTAAAGGATAACGATTTTTGGTAGTTGATACAGAGTCTCATCGATCTATCCTTATTTGTGCATTCTTTCTAGATGAACTAAATCGATTTAGTAATCAGCTTTGCTTTCACCTCTATGAGGTTACCATCATTAGTCTTCAGTTCAAGAGTTGTCAACAGGAATGTTGTTTAGTCAACCGATTCATATTAAGGATAACATCAATTTCCTTGTATGGTATTTCAACGAGGTTTTGCAAGGAATCTTCGCTCAACGAACAATTTCGATTCATAACGGAATGGTATACTTTAGATAACAGAGTTTATTGATTCTAAACGCTAGTGTTTGAATCAGCGACTAGATCGTCTTGAGTCCACATGAAGATCTTCGACATCGGCTTTACAGAGGTTATTCAACATTAATCGTTTCTTCATAGTCGTCTCACTTCCATGCGACTTTGCGAGGTAGATCAGTTTCGTCATTCGCGATGCGATAAGTACGTTGATAACGTATAAGGGAGTCAATTTTTTTTCTTTCGTCTGTTCACCGAGTACAAAAAACTTACTTGAGTCTATGCTCGATATAATTTCAGTACTAACAATTGTTCTCTGATGAGAATTCTAACAGAGAAAATATTTTCTAAGTAATTTCTCATACCTTTCCTGGAGCAGAGGGATGCGAGAGTCTTGGATGTGACTGACACATTTTTTTTTTAAATTCAAATTTTTGATCCGAAGATCGGTTTTAAAACCATTTGGGTCGATACCAAATTGTAACACATCTATGTGGCTACAATTTGGTCCTATCAAAGCACTCAATTGCTTGAGCCCTTAGGAAGGAGTCACGCTTCGCCACCGTTCACGCGCGAGGGTTCCCAAGGATCATGAGTTGTCTGTATGTATCTCCCCAAGCTGTGTGTCCTATACCACACAGATTAGAGAGATATATACCTCCACTGGCTACATGTATCTTACCAAGCTATATGTCCCATACCACACAGATTAGAAAGATATCTGTCTCAGGCCTAACTTTTCTCCGATACCAAATTATAACACACTATAATGTCCAGGTCTGCAGCCCCATTCGGACTAAAGTATTTAACTTGGTAATTATAAAAATTTAAAACTTTTCAAACACACTTTATTAATCTCAGTAATATTTTTCATAACATATACAGTACGGAGTATTCAACAATATTGCGGAAGCAAATTTAATATTGACATATCATAAATCATTTCAAACTTGTCACATCCATCTGGACAATCTCGGCCCATCTGCCGCCAGGATCACATTATGCTTTCTGTTTACCTGCGTGTAGCAAATAAAACACACTACACGCTCAGCGATAAAGCTGAGTAAGCATATCTAATGCGTCGAGCATCCATATAAACTGAATCTAAATTCATAATCAATTCATTTGATATCATGCACACAATGTTCATTTCAGACATTCATAGTTTTTGGTATTGTTTAGTTCATATGAACATATTTTATTCAATTCAGATACTATTTCAATAGTGCTCTTAAATTATTCCTAATCTAAGGCCAGATTATAACATCGCTCTTAGCTATTCTTAGTCTAAGGCCAGATCATAATAATGCTCTTAGCTATTCTTAGTCTAAGGCCAAATCATAATTTCCATAACCAGATTCTTTTAAGGCAATTATTGATCAGACACTTAAACTATCATTAGTTTAAGGCAATTGATTTCAGACACTTAACTGTAGTCAGATAAGGCAATCAGACACTTAAACTATCACTAGTTTAAGGCAAACGATTCAGACACTTAACTGTAGTCGGTTAAGGCAATAACAATATAGCGATTGATCAACATTGGATCGAACATTCCCAAACGAGTAATCCTCTAGTTTGGTCTACGAATCCCGTTTATACATTTTTATCTAATTCATCAAATATTCATGTTTTCATAAGTCTATTCTAATACAAGATCTATTCTAGAGGTCTTCTAGATAGCCTTAACATCAATTAACTAATGGGTATATCTTAGAGTTCTTCTAGATACCGTTAAGAATACAAATTGTTTAATGATTATCAATATATTTATTTTACTCATGGTTCAATCATCAATAATCATTTTAATCAGTAAGTTCATCATTCATAATCATCCATAATGATCATTCATCATAATCATCAACCAACATAACAATTGATAATAAATAGCGGTCTAGTTTCGAATGTTAACACCCAAACTTACTGTCATGCATCACATATCATTTTTATTTGTTAAAAACATCATTTTTATTGTGAAAAATAATTTTTATAATGATCATAATGAATTGGTATCAAAAATAGGATTTTAGAGCTCAAAATAGCAATTTCGGGCAAATTTAGGATTAGAACTTGGGGGGATCGATCCAGCCCTTTGGATCGATCCATGATGTGAAAAACTACTCCCAGAGGAGCAATCCATGCTAGATGATCGATCCAGATAGTGGCTTTTCAGCCACTGTTCATCGTCTTCTACCTCGCGACTCCAATTTCGAAAATTCCATTTTTAGTTTCCAAACTTTGATTAAACTCTATAGAAATGTTCTCCAAGGTTCATAGATCATTTTGTCATAATTAATTCATAGTTTTAACATCAAATTCATGGTTTATGATTCTTGGTTCTTTAAGCATGTCAAACACAAAACTCAACCAAACGACTGTTATGAACGTAGAAACGATCTATACGAACATTCTAGTCACTAGATATATCTACGGGCTTACCTCGAAGCTTATCAAAGATTTTGAGAATTTTCCGGCGATGATAACTCCCAACTCCGGCGACTTCGGTGGCAACCAACAATACCAGACTGCTCTCCTCACTCTTTTAAATACAATGGTATTAATATTGGAAAGATTGGTGAAGAAATGCGGAGAGGATGAGAGTTCTTATATAGGTAGGGAGAAGAAGAAGCTGCCGTTCATGCTGAGTCAGTGACGATTCACGATCGTGGATTCAACGGCGATTTGTAGGATTTTACATGCCACCCTGATTGGGACTAATTTTGGTCCTAGTCAGGGTACACTTTTTGTTCCAACTTTCTCCGAATTGAATTTCATTTGCACCATTGCGATCGGACAATTAAACTCTATCCAACTATATAAGTTTTATATTTATTTGTCATACTTTTTTCCGACATCACATTTTTGGGTGTTTGACTTTGACACAGTCAAAATTGGTTTATTTGACCTTTTATTCAAAAAGATTCTCACATTTAATTCACATCAATTATTCTCATGATTTATTTTAACAAATCATTTTAAAAGTTCACATCATAAATGATATCTTCATTTATTCTTGATTTCGTGTCTGTACTCAGGTTCCCCAATCAAGACTACACAATTAGTCAGCATATTAGATTTTATCTCTATGAGATTTATCAAGATTGTTATAATGGATATCAAAACATAATTCGTAGCGACCCAAAGCCCAATAATAATTTATTTTAATCAAAACAAATTTGATTAATTGATTATTTATTCATTAATAATTTTAGGGTATAATTTGGGGCGTTACAGATACTCTCTAATGGAATTTTCCTTGATTACTGGACTCAAATGTTCAGAACAAGAATCCGGATACGAAGAGAAGTATGATAAGGATTCACTGCGTGTTTTCGTTGAAGAAAACTGGTCAAAGAGTATGGTATGTTACACTACTCTTGTCGAGAGGATCTCGAAATTGTGCCGGCTACTTGACGATGAAGGGAAGAAAGAGTATGCACTCCAATGGATAGTGAAGGTGGCGACATTGATGTTTGTTGTCCTCGTTTTGATTGGTCATGCTAAGAAAGATGCCCCAGTTCCAAAATGGATCCTTGCCACTGTTGCAAAGTCTGATGATTCCATGTCTTTTTCATGGGGGACATGGGCATTCCTGGAGTCCCTCCGTATCCAATCTTTGGGGAAGGACTTAGTTTCAGAAAAGAAGAAGCTTGTCAAAGGCGGGAAAACATCCAACACCCTCCGCTACACTGGCTGTGTCCTCCCCTCATCCGTGAGTAAATTAATTTAAATTGGTATTAAAAGTTCCAATAATTTCATTGGTTAAATTGGGCTTCATTTATTGGTGCATGCAGTTTCTCCTATTTGAGTGTATTAATGATTTTGGAGAGACATTAGGAGTGAAGAGGGAGCAAACAAATCCAGCACTTCCGAGAATGTGTCTCTGGAAAAATAAAAGTTCAAAAAAGCCGTCGCACGAAGCCATAATCAATGCACTTAACGCTGCCAAGGTAAGTTCTAAACTTTAAAGTGAAAGGTCGACTTAAGGTGAAAGTCGACTTAATGATCTTTAAAGTGAAAGGTCGACTTAAGGTGAAAGTCGACTTAATGATCTTTAAAGTGAAGTCGACTTCATGATCTACAATCATTTTTTAAAAATGCTTTTTCTTTTGTAGAGTGTAAGGAGCATTCTTCTTCCAAAGGGAAGTGAAATACGTGCCCCTTGGATCACCAGTCTGACCTCTTTGCCTTGTGTTTCCAATCCAACTCTTGGAGAATTCGTAAGGGGAATCCAAGGTAGTTACAAGCATATACAATTATGCATGAAAAAACAACTTCTGGCCCGAGCAAGTGAAGATGAAGTTGCTGCAGGAAGGAATTCATCATCAGATGAAGTTCACTCTTCAAGTGAGGGGTCAGAAGTCCCCTCCAAAAAGTATGTCTTTAGGAGGAGAAAAATATCAAGGCCGAGCACCCCACTTGGAAAAGCAGAGCACAAACCTCTGTTGGGAAAGCAGAGCCCTCTGTTGGAAAGAACAACCAATATCAAGGCTTCATCTTTTAGTGGAAATGCTAGTGAAAACTTGCCTGATTCACTGAAAGATTACATTGATGGTAAATTTTCTGAGCTTCAAAAGACGCTATGTCAGGAGGTGGAGAATGTCTTGGAGAGAAAATTTCAAACACAAAAAAAAAAGAATTCTCTTAACCTTACTTGACACCTTAAAGGGAAGGAGTGACGAAGCAAATGAAGAAGATGGGAAGGAAGAAGAGCCGGTGGAAGTGAATATGGTCGACCCCTCTAGTTTTGAAGAGGTGGACCATAATGAAGAGGAGGAAATAAAAGATGGGAAGGAAGAAGATGGGAAGGAAGAAGATGAGCCCATGGAAGTTAATATGGTCAACCCCTCCAATTTTGAAGGAATTCCTGAAGAGAAAGAGGAAGAAGAGGGTGACCAATTTAACCTTAATGAAGAGGAAGAAGTAAAGAATGGGAGTCCACCGATCCAGGTAATTTGGTCGACCCCATTCGTCGATCTTTTTTACTCTAATATATATGGTCGACAAAGTATGTTCTTATGTTTTGAGTCTTTTGTACAGCATTATGTTTCCAATGGTCAGGAAGAAGAGGAGGAAAAGTTTACAGTTGAGGAAAAGTTTACAGTTGATGTTGTTGAATTCTGCAAATCAACTGAAAACAATGTTGATGAGGTAATAAACTTATATTCTGATATTTTCATTTGTGATCCTGCTTAATGCTTATTCCTTAAAAATTCTGAGTGGAACCTTGAGTTCGATGGTGACGTCTTCAGAGAACTGACAGATGTGGATGAAGTCGCTGCTGCACGGGTACGGTTTAATATGAGTATTATTGAATTAAACTTACTTTTCCTTGACATATTACTTTTAACATCCAAGAATTGGGTCGAGGCCTCTGGGAGAAGAAACGAAGTATTCATATATCGAGCCCATACTTCGCCAGTGTACATAAAAAGGTAAAGGTTATAAATAATGAAGGTTCAAATGAGCTGGACAAAGCCGAAGAAGCCCAACTCAACAAACGAAGGAACCCATCCAGCCAACAACTTGAGGCCTTCCATCAATTCATGCAGTCGGCAATTGCTGATGGGAGAGAAGTTCAGTGTATCATGGAAAAGACGGGAGAGTCCCACGGGATTGTTAAGAAGTGGTGGAGTTCCTTGATCAAGGCTGGTGGCTGGTTGGAGACCTCGGTAATATTAGTATTATATATTTATATCTTAGTATTATAAATTTAATATGTTATCCTTTTTATTTCATTTGCAGCATATGGAAGAAATCATGATCTACTTCATGAAAATGTATAACAAGAAAGATAGCACATACGTCGTCCTCCCAGAGAGCTTCCAAATGTTAAGTGAGGTAAATGCCACTACTGATATATTTCCAATCTTGGACTCCGGCGTCACAGAAATAGTTCATGGTAGATGGAACACATGCTCTAAACCGTGGAAGGATATTTCATGTGTTTATTGGGTTCATAACATATCCGATCATTGGGTCGCCATAAGAGCTGAATTCGAGAGAAAGTGTCTGGTGGTGTTCGACTCCCTACAACGAATTACAAGCTCAAATTGAAGAAGTATTGTCAAATATGCTCAAATTTTTTCCTGTGATATGCCATTACGCATCTAATTATCTTCAAGGTATTCCTGGCGACCACAGAGACATGAGTGTGCAATGGAGTGTTGAACGGCCTTTGGTGGTGCAATAGACAAATTTAGACTGTGGGGTGTTTGCTTTGAAGTTCATTGAGCTTGGTGTTCAAGATTTGCAACCTTCGGTGCTTACCAGATTCAGTGAACTTGACGTTGTCCAATTGAGAACTGCATACGCATATGCAATATGTAGAGAGGACTTTTAAAACTCGTAAATAGAAATCTTGTGCTATTGTATTTCGATGTGTATTTGTGTGAATAATCGACCTTACTTATCGACCAATTCGCTGCGCAAAGGTCGACAAAGAAAACTAACCCATTTAACATTGAGAATTTTAGGCAAAATTAACGAAACAATGAAATGTTAATTATAAATATTTAATTCATGTTGGGAATAATATTATAAGATATCCAACAAAATTGATTAATCGGGTATTTGCAAATGACCTCATAATAACTAGCAAAGTTGACACTGGGTCTATTCATAGTATTATGAGTACACTTGATATTTTAAGAAGATGCATTAGGCCAAAGCTAAACGTCGAAAAATCCACACAAAAAAAATTAACATTTTGTGGCATCAAATTTTGTCACAAAACATAAAAAATTAGCCACAATAACTATTTGTAGCAATTCTAAACTTTGGAGGATGCAAGGAGATTACTTAGAATAGTATCATGAAATAGTCAACCTAACATATCGACTTGAAATAGTCGACCTAACATATCGACCAATTTGCTATGCAAATGTCGACATAGAAAACGAATCAATTTTACATTGTGAATTTTAGGCATACACAAAGTCGACCTCTTCCATATTCATTCACAAAAGTTGATCTTAATTGAAAAGAATCAATTTGACGTTTAGAATTTAAGGCCACATTCACGAAAAGTCGACCTCTACCATATTCATAGAAAAGTCAAGATCTTTTATATTCATACACAAAGGTTGATCCTTAATTGAAAAGAATCAATTTAACGTTTACAATTTAACGCCACATTCACGAAAAGTCGACCTACCATATTCATATACAAGTCAACATCTTCCATATTTAATTCATATTCTGGATAGTACAAAGATAGCTTACAAATACTTCCCTACACTATACAAGATCCCCATCACAAGCCTTTTGGTTATATGATAAATCTATTATGAGTTTTATAAAACAAGCTTCATATTCTATACGAGATCCCGTCACCTAATACTGTCTTGCCGCCATCAAAAGCCTTTTGGTTCTATGAGAAATCTATTATGAGCTGTATAAACACTCATTCCTCCATCATATGCCAGCTGGTTATGGAGGAATGGCTCATAATGGATTTCTCAGGATACGTTGTGGACCTTTTTCCTGGAATGAAGTTAACAGTTAGATCTTCTCTCAGGGAGTATCAAAAGATCATAAAGGATGGATTAGCAGACCTTGAAGCGTTGGCATTTTTTAGAGAAAGTCACCCATAAGGCTTGTAAAGAAAAAATGGATCTTTATAAGCTTATAAAAGAAGCATTATAAGTAGTCAAGTTTCATTACTTCTTTACAAGCCTTCTGGGTGACATTCTCTAAAAAATGCCAATGCCTCAGGGTCTGCTAATCCATCCTTTATGATCTTTTGATACTCCCTGAGAGAAGATCTAACTGTTAACTTCATTCCTGGAAAAAGGTCCACAACGGATCCTGAGAAATCCATTATGAGCCTTTTACCTAATTAAGAAATCCATTATGAGCCTTTAACCTAATTGAGAGCCTGAAAGAACAACGGAAATAGTTCATTAAAATAAAAATATTACGGAGTACATATTATTGTTCGGTGGCAATATTATTATAAAAAACTTTGATAGTATAATCAAAGTTTGTTACATAATGAAAATAAAGAAAATGATTCTCCTCCACATTATGGGCCTCAACTATTCTAGCCAAGCCCTCCCGAAAAAAAGAGGTTTCTTTGCTCACATACATGAATTTTCACTTCAAAAGGGTCTGAGGAAAGCGGGGAAAAAATCCTGATGACATTGCCATCAGCATACTATGGACCATCGGCAATCATATTAACGTAATGTGGGATCCTCTGAATCATTAAAAGATTGAGTGAATTAGCGTAACATAATTTAAAAGAAAGTAAAATAGACACAAGAAAATGAATGAAATCACAAACCAATCTTTCCCTGAAACCAAGATCTTTGGAGAGGATAACAGAAAAACTCATCATTCTGCAGATATTTACAAATGGATGAGAATGAACATTTTTACGGATGAAACCCTAGCTGGTGATTCTCAAATTTATAGTATCCGGCCCATAAATGAAACAACGCCGTCGACGGATAAACTTAGGCATCGTTTCCTAATTACTGTTTTAACTCCTTGTGTAATTCAATTTTTTTAATTGGCACATTTCCCAATTACGTATTTTACTCGTTTTGTAATTTAAAAAAATACTAACGGATACCAAATATAAAATTAGTATTTGTTTAAAAAATACTAACTGATACCAAATATAAAACGACGCCGTCAAGTATGAAGACAATGCTTATTAATATGTCGACATTTAATATGTCGACATTATAATAGGTCGACATATAATAGGTCGACATAATTAAAGTTCACATGCATTAACTAAAAATCCGCACAACCAAAACGTTGACTGAAAGATCAACGTTTCTTCCGCCTATATAAAAAATGTCGACATTATAATATAAAACGACGCCGGAAACGTTGCTTAATAATAGGTTGACCACATATGTCGACATTTTAAGGGTGTTTTGAAGAATTTTTTTTTTGAAGTTATATGTTTAACTTTAATAATAATAATAATAACAATAATAATAATAATAATTTAATAAGTTACTTCCTCCGTCCACAATTAAACTTTACACTTTCCTTTTTCGTCTGTCCATAAATAAACTTTACATTTCTATTTTAGGAATGTTTTTATGAAGTAAATGTCCTTCCTACCCTTGTCCCATCTTCTTCCTCTTCCTTCTTTCTTCCTTTCTTCGTTCCTTTCTTTTTTTCTTTCTTCAACTTTTTTCTTTCTTCCTCTTCTTTCTTCATTTCTCTTTCTTTTTCTTCTTTCTCCTTATTCCTCTTTCTTCTTCCGTATTGTTTCTTCTTCAATTTTCCCT
This sequence comes from Cuscuta australis, assembly GCA_003260385.1. Taxonomy (NCBI): domain Eukaryota; kingdom Viridiplantae; phylum Streptophyta; class Magnoliopsida; order Solanales; family Convolvulaceae; genus Cuscuta; species Cuscuta australis. Next base: position 788,399 of record NQVE01000159.1, read on the forward strand.
TTCTTCTTCCTTCTTCTTTCTTCCTCATTTATTTCTGTTTCTTCTTCCTTCTTTTTCTTTCTTCTCCCGTCTACCAGATCTAACGGATTGCATCTTGGGCAGCGGGCAGAAAAGAGATCTGACCAGATCTAGAAAAGAGATCTGGTCAGCGGGCAGCAGCGGCAAGGGGCTTTCGATGGAGAGGGAGCAGCGGCGGCGGGGCCTTTCGACGGAGAGGGGGTAGCGGCGGTAGGGGCTTTCGACGACGAGGGGGCAGCGGCGGTAGGGGATTTCGACAGCGAGGGGGCAGCAGCGGTAGGGGCTTTGGATGGCGAGGGGGCAGCGGCGGTAGGGGCTTTGGACGGCGAGGGGGCATGGGCTATCAGGCCAGGGGCTGCTTCGTCGGTGGTGGGGTGCTAAATCTCAGTGGGGGGAGAGCTAAAACTTGAGGGTATAATAGGAAAGTCAAACTAGTTTTCATTCCACATAAATTTGTGTGCCCGGTCAAAACGTAAAATTTAATATTGGATGGAGAGAGTATATGTTTACTATTTCTTTTCCTGTTCACATGCAGCATTAACTTCAGTGTCGCATATTTCCCAAACTTTGACCAAGTTCATGGGATGTTAATGCTGGCTGAGAGTGAAGCGTTTCTTACGCTTATATATTCGGAAATATTGAAATGTAAATCACCCGCATCTCAAACAATTTTCGATATGGAAAACAATGCAAATGATGTCCCAAAAAACATTGAGAAAAAAATTCAGTCATGGAAGGAGAGAGTGAAAGATCTGGAGAAAAAGCTCGGGGTACCGGAGACCGAAGAAAAAGAACTCCAAAACGGGTCTCAAAATTGGATGGAAATCATGCAGAATTTGGAAGAGAGGGTGGAAGCTTTGGCAAAAATCCTAGGATTATCAGTGAGCGACTTTGATTCTAGAGCTTCCTCTGATATGAGTGACGAAGAGTGATGAGGAATGGGTTGAATTAAGATCAAAATAAATTTCCCCCTTTGTAAACTTTTAAATATTTTTTTAATTATTGTATCAATTATTGTAATGTTTTATTATTAAGTGATGAAATTTAACATTCGACACGAGTCTTGTTGTATCAAATTGTTTAACAATCGACGGGAATATATGAGAACAACCTTGAATCCAATAAACTAATGATGATCATATAAATGAATTAAAGAAACACAACAGAAATTAACTTCGTTGTACATTGTTTAACATTCTGCAGCAATATGAAAACCACAAAAGCACAAATGGAACTCGTTATGTGTGTCCATCACAAAATGTATAGACTTCTGGTCACCGTAGTGTGAAATGAATTCTTGGACTCGCCACTTGAGTTAAAGCCTCTGCCATGTCAGGTCTGTACTAGTTGATCCTTCTCCTCGTGTCGGTTAATAAACCAGGAGTCAACCTAGGACTGTAATAACATAATCCAATATTGATCTCTGTAGTGAGAAGCACATTCTTGGACTCACCACTTGAGCTCAGAGCCTCCGCCATGTCAGCTCTGTACTCGTTGTGCCTCCTCCTCCATAGCCCCCCAAGAGCCAGTAGCAATTGACGCACATTTCTCCATCCCAAAATAAGTTTACGGGAAGAAAACACATTGTTTCTCGAAGACTTATTGTTGATCCAAAAACGATGTGTTTCCGGTTAAGGCGGTGGGAGAATGGCAAAAGGGGCATAATGGATCGCGAGAAATCCATTATGCTCCTTTTATTAATTCGAGAAATCTGTTATGCTCTTTACTAAAGAACCACGTAAATGAAAGAACCATTACTCCCAAACCATTATGATAAAAAGGTGAGAAATTTTAATGATAGATAACCAGATTGGAGAATAGGATGGGTGAAGGGATTGGAGAATAACCGGATTTGTGAAGGGATTGGAGATTAGGTTGGTGCAATGACTTAGAATTTATAGGGGGGATAACCATTGGTTCTTGGTGAAAGAAGGCTTTGGAATTGAACGGTTCTTGGTGCAATGACTTTGAACGGTTTGGCATTGAATTCGGGTAGTTTAAAAGCATGCAGGGAAATGCATATCCCAAGAATTATTTTTACGGAGATTATAAGAAGGGCCTTTATCCACCGTTCGATATAACGTGCCTCAGTCACATCAAATCTTTTCAATTACTATTTATTGTCCCAATTTACTGTCCCATTATTACAATTGGAATTTTTTTTAAAATAATTAAAGAATTGTTATAAGAATATAAATGAAGAACATAAATATTTTGTATGCAAAATTCTGTAAAACCACTATAGGGAAATAATATTTCAAAATCGACATATGCTTAGATTTAATTATTTTGGTTTCAGTCGACCTCTTCTAATATTAGGTCTGGTTGATCATAGAAACTATTTATAGCATTTGAAAAAACATCAAATGGAAATCAATGCGACTCTTATTAAAAGGTCGACCAAGTTTATTAATGGGCTAGGTCGACCAAAGTAATCTCAATAACAGGTGTAATAACTTGAGAGTTGAGACTAGTTCGGTCGAACGTGATTAATGCAGTTACCAATGGCATAGTTGTAATAGCAAAATGCATGCCCACAATAATTTTATTGAGCAAGAGATAATTTTGGACCGATAACTTTACTGAGCAATATTTTAAGATGTGTGGGCCATCATCATAATTACGGAGATAAGATCCACCGTTCGATATATCCTACTCAGTCACATCAATTCTTTTCAACTACTAGTTACTGTCCCCAAGAAAATAATATTTTAAATAATAAGATCATCCACCGTTTATTAATACTATTTTCTATTTACTTATTTTTTTTGGTTTGGTCGACCAAGTTTATTAATGGTTGTCATCGACATAGGGTCCAAGAACAGGTTTGGTCGACGAACAAATTTTGTAGAAAATAGCTTCGGATCAAAAAATATTCAAACTTAATACCGACAAAAATACATTTAAGTCATCCAATTATTCAAATATCTAACAAATTTAATCAATACAAATTACATTGAATTTTCACTGTCTTCATCTTTGCTTGAATAAAAGCCAAGAAGGATCTGTGCATCGTGGGGAGCAAACACCGTGAGGAAATACATGTTACCAATATGGTATTGGAAATGCTGGATAAATCCCGACATTAACTGGTACAATTCTACGATGGCCATCCAACCGTCTCTCAAAAAGGTAGCAGAAGATTTGCGGGAGATCGTGACTCTCATGATAGTAGGTAGCAGAAGATTTGCGGGACCCGTCACTATCATCAATTTGTTCAAGTTCTTCATGCTATCTGCAACAAATTCAGGGATGCGCTAGGGAGTAATGTGAAGATATAGAACAATAGTTAAAAATCTAATCCGGAAGAAATCTAAAAATAGTTAAAAATCTAACTACGCAATAAGATTTTGTTGAAACACTTACGAGTCGCGTGCGGAAGAAATCATTTTCCCGCAGCAGAGTAATGAAAGTTTGCGGCATTTTTTGAGGCGTTTCAGGAGTGCGGCCAAAGTTTTTAAAATGACAAGATCCCGCGGACGATTAAAAAGAATTTCTAAGATCCCGCCAAAACCTTTCGCCTCGTCGCCCAATTTTTTGATTTAGGCGGCCAAAGTTTTTTAACACCCCGCCCGGGCGGCCATCTACGGTAAGATTTACTCCCAACTTAGTCCTAAATAAAACCATGGAAGTATGAATAAATAACATAATTACGGTTTAAATTACCATAAATACAATAATAGGGACATGAGTTATCCTCTATATGTATAATTTTTTAACAAATTTTTTAAATAAGTACTTAAATACCGAGTAGATAAAAAATATAAAAATTTAAAATATTAAAATGACAAATTAAAATAAACTTATTTGTATTAAGTATGGATAATAACTAAATAGATATATATTTTTTATTAATCACAATCAATGAATGATATTGATTGCATTATAGTTTTATTCGCTGATGTAATTCTTATTATATATGAAAAAATATGGATCAAACCTTATCGATCATGAACAAAGAAGCATTTTTGGTAGTCAGGCATCATCGAATGGCTCGGGTGTCACAACTGGTTGTGACTATTGTGGTTAGTTTAGTTGTGGACACTACTTTTTCAGTAATTGGTAGTCAGTAGTCATCGAATGGCTCGGGTGTCAGACTGGTTGATCCGCGAGATGTCCGAATACTGACGACTACCTCGAAGTAGTCATCGAATGGCTCGGGTGTCACGACTGGTTGTGACTATTGTGGTTAGTTTAGTTGTGGACACTTCGTTTTCAGTAATTGGTAGTCAGTAGTCATCGAATGGCTCGGGTGTCAGACTGGTTGATCCGCGAGATGTCCAAATACCGACGACTACCTCGAAGGAGTTATCAAATGGCTCGGGTGTCACCACTGGTTGTGACTATTGTGGTTAGTTTTGTTGTGGAAACTTCTTTTTCAATAATTGGTAGTCAGTAGTCATCGAATGGCTCGGGTGTCACGACTGGTTGTGACTATTGCGGTTAGTTTAGTTGTGGACACTTCTTTTTCAGTAAATGGTAGTCAGTAGTCATCGAATGGCTCGGGTGTCACGACTGGTTGTGGCTATTGCGGTTAGTTTAGTTGTGGACACTTTTGTTTCAGTAATTGGTAGTCAGTAGTCATCGAATGGCTCGGGTGTCACGACTGGTTGTGACTATTGCGGTTCGTTTAGTTGTGGACACTACTTTTTCAGTAATTGGTAGTCAGTAGTCATCGAATGGCTTGGGTGTCAGACTGGTTGATCCGCGAGATGTCTGAATACCGACGACTACCTCGAAGGAGTTATCGAATGGCTCGGGTGCCACGACTAGTTGTGACTATTGCGGTTAGTTTAGTTGTGGACACTTCTTTTTCAGTAATTGGTAGTCAGTAGTCATCGAATGGCTCGGGTGTCACGACTGGTTGTGACTATTGTGGTTAGTTTAGTTGTGGACACTACTTTCTCAGTAATTGGTAGTCAATAGTCATCGAATGGCTCGAGTATCAGACTGGTTGATCCGCGAGATGTCCGAATACCGACGACTACCTCGAAGGAGTTATCGAATGGCTCGGGTGTCACAACTAGTTGTGACTATTGCGGTTAGTTTAGTTGTGGACACTTTTTTTCAGTAATTGGTAGTCAGTAGTCATCGAATGGCTCAGGTGTCACGACTGGTTGTGACTATTGCGGTTAGTTTAGTTGTGGACACTTTTTTTTTCAGTAATTGGTAGTCAGTAGTCATCGAATGGCTCGGGTGTCACGACTTGTTGTGACTATTACAGTTAGTTTAGTTGTGGACACTTCTTTTTCAGTAATTGGTAGTCAGTAGTCATCAAATGGCTTGGGTGTCAGACTAGTTGATCCGCGAGATGTCCGAATACCGACGACTTCCTCGAGTACCATGATTAGTCATCGAATGGCTCGGGTGTGATGACTGTTTGTGACTACAGTTAGTTTAGTTTACTTGTGGACCCTACTTTTGTAGTCATTGGTTGTGAGGTGTCATTGAATGGCTCTAGTGTCATGACTGGTTGTGACTATTACCGTTAGTTTAGTTTAGTTGTGGACCCTACTTTTTTAGTTATTGGTAGTTATAACTATTCCAAAGAATTTTGGAAAGATTATTCCCGCGTAGAAAGATTTATTATTTTTCAATATTCAATTGGTGTGACTTCTCGATGACTGGTCACGACCTTTGACTCCCACCACACTGCCGGATAAAATCACTCATATACCGCTACCTCTATCACTCTAAATCCATATTTTCTGTGCACCCGTGTAAGACTCAGATAGAGATGGCTTCTTCCTCACGTCGGGTAAGGAATTTCCCGGAAGAGTGGTCTTGCCGCATGCCGCGGGAGTCAACCGATTGATTGAAACCCTGGTAAGATGTAGGAACTACCCATCACATAATTTCTATCCGCTTTTTCTTAATTTTATTTTGTTTAAAAAATAAATCATCGAACAGGTGATTCCATCAGATGTATTGAGTCCCTCCATGAAGATAGTGCTTCTCTTGACTCGAATTAGATTCTTTTCGGTTAAACATTACATGGGTGATGATGGGAAACACCGATTCAAAGGCGGATGAAAGCAGTTTGCCGTTGCACACCAGCTGCAACCAAAATTTGTTTTACATTTTAAAAAAATTGGGGAGTTTTGTTTATTGGTTACAGTTTTAGGCACAAACAACTGGGTGACCTACCCCATTAAGTTTCCAGATTATGATTCAGGTAAGAATATATGTATATGAACAAGTCACCATTTTAGTCATAAATGAAAGATATTTTGTTGAATGATTCATTTTTTTCTTGTTTTGCAGGTGATGATGATGATGATATTGAAGGTTCATTTGTTCATAAACTGGAGGCACGCAATGTTATCCCCAAGGAGTCATATTTGGTGTGTTTGAATGTTTAATCTTTTTAAATACCTTCCCATTGATGGAATATCATTTAAGGTTTTTTAATGTCTCGTTTCAGGAGTTGCCAAGGTCTTTTTGCGCCGACAACGGAATTACTGAGGGCAAAATGAACATTCAGATTTATGGCCTGGCAGTGTATCCCAATGAAGTCACCCTCTTCGTTAAGGAGAGTGGTTGCAGGCTCGACAAAGGATGGCATAATTTTGTGGATGACAACGGGTTAAGGCTTGGGGATAAGGTTGTGCTTACCTTCATTGCAGAAAAAACAATAATTGTTTATGCTTTTCGCCATCGTATGCTACCCAGGCTTACTAATTATTAAAAGAGTTAAACGCTTTTATATTTGGTGGTTTTTTTGTTTATATTTTTAGTATGATTACAATCATTTCTTGTTTAAACGCTACAATCATTTTTTCTTAATTATATTGTTGTTTTCTCAATCGTAGACCTATTTTCAAATACATTAATTCAAATGGATCGTTTTGGACATGTCAGGTCGACCTTTTTAAAATAGCAATCGACCTTAATAAATTATATCGAATGTTTTGTTATTCAGGTCGACCCGGTAATTGTCTTGTTATCCACATATTGGTCGACTAAACCTTTTAGTCGAATAAACTTACCCACATATTGGTCGAATAAACTTACCCACATATTGGTCAACTGAACCTTTTAGTCGACCAAAAATGTGGATTAGGTAGTAGACCCGATTGTTATAATTGTCTGTTTAAATTTGAAATTTCAACTATTGAAATTTTTTAATGGATCAGTATTTTAAGCTGTGTGGGCCATCGTCATTAATACACTCACACTTTATCTGTTGATATACCCTCATTGGTCACATCAAATCTGCCAAATCCTTTCAACTACTCTTTCTTTCCACTATCTCATCAGAAGCATAAATATACTCTCTCTGTCCAAATTTACAACTAGAGTTAATAGAAATATAGTTATAAGATACATCATTTTTAATAGAAGTGTATTTTTAAATTTAATATAGATGTATTATTTGTTTTTTTTCATTTTAATGTAGATGCATGTCTACCTTTGTATTTGAAATTGAACTATATAACGTAACTGGTCGATTTGAAATCTTAAATCCCGAAAGTCGACGACGACAACTTTTTGTCGACATGTCGAAACAAAACCATGAACCTTATTGAAGTGTATTTTTAATTTTAATATAGATGTATTATTTGTTTTTTTTCATTTTAATGTAGATGCATTATTTTTCTTTTTTTGTTGCTAGTTTTGAACTCTTCTTTGATATTGAAAATTAGTAAAACAGAAAATGATGAATAGATTTAAAATTAAAATTTGTTAATTATTTTATTGAACAGTTTATAAACTATAATAAAATAATGAACATTTAATAATGTTTAACATGCACGCGTGACATGTGTCACATTAACCTATATGTGTCATCTCACGTGCCGTCACCACAAATTATATTTTTATTTAAGAATAGAATAGTACAAAATTGAAAAGTATTCCCTCTTGATCGACCACTTATGCCGGTCGACCTGTATGATGAACTCTTTATCCATTGTTGGTTGGTCGGTTTCCCAGAACGTTGACTGCCTCCACACCATCCCAATACGAAATAAGCAAAAATATTATTGGACTGGTGGATCATGTCTACCTTTGTATTTGAAATTGAATTATATAACTAGTCGAACTGGTCGATTTGAAATCTTGAATCCCGAAAGTCGACGACGACAACTTTTTGTCGACATGTCGAAACAAAACCATGAACCTTATTGAAGTGTATTTTTAATTTTAATATAGATGTATTATTTGTTTTCTTTCATTTTAATGTAGATGCATTATTTTTCTTTTTTGTTGCTAGTTTTGAACTCTTCTTTGATATTGAAAATTAGTAAAACATAAAATGATGAATAGATTTAAAATTAAAATTTATTAATTATTTTATTGAACAGTTTATAAACTATAATAAAATAGTGAACATTTAATAAAGTTTAATATGCACGCGTGACATGTGTCACATTAACCTATATGTGTCATCATATATAATTTAGTGACAAAACCTTTTGTCACTAAATTTCTTCTCCATATCTGTTTCTTGCGTGTTTTCTTCTGCTTCTGGTTCTTCTTGTGTATTTTTGCTACAAGCCCGTGTTGTATGTCCCTTGTTATGACATCCAGAGCAGGTCAAATCCGAAGTCCTTCTCTTCTCTCCCGCTGATGGAATGTGCTTTGTTTGTGGCCTCCCCCTTTTCTTTTTCGTTTTTGGTGGTTTTACATTATGGAGTTCTAGACCATTGACAGACCACTCATCATATGCCGGTACTGGATAAATTTTTTCTCCGTATGCTACGTGGGCGTGAGTTCTGGTGTACCTAATATAACAAAGGTCGTACGCATTTATCTGCAGTTCCCTCGTGATATCATTCGTGAAGCATGCTAATGCATGAACACAAGGAATTTTGTCCAGGTCAAATACGCGGCAGGTGCAAGTCTTTTGGTGCAAGTTCACAACATGATCAGATGTAACTCCTTGGACTTGAAATTCATAATTGCCCAAACGCATGCTCGAAAGCTTCAAAGCAATAGGGTACTGCCTACGAAGGTAGGCTTCCGCATCTGGAGTGAGCGGACTGCTAGAGTTTTCTAGAGCATTCAACTCTGTATGTCGTTTCCCCCGCCACTAGGCAGTCTTCGATTGCATTCCGTTCAACAGTGCTAGGATGGGTAGTGTTCTGGTGTGTCATAGGACGCTGTTAATGCTCTCTGTCCCATTTGTCGTCATTATATTATAACGGTTTGTCTTGAAAAAAGCCCTTTCCCACCTTTCCTTCGGAATAGTACTTATGTACCTGGCCCCATTAGGATACCTGTCCTCAAATTCCTTGAAAATCCTATCAAAAGACCTCTTCATGTAGGCATTTGAAAGACGATCAAATAGCTTTAAACCATCTTTGTTCTTCTTTCCTAATGAACTTTTTAAATTACAGTGAATATGATATCGACATTACCCGTAGTCTGCCAGAGTATAATGTTTTATCAAACCATTCTCGATGCTTGGATGCCTATCTGAAATGAAGACCAAATGTTGATGATCTTCGATTACTTGATGAAGATGACCGAAGAAATATGAGTAGGAGTCGTTATTTTCAGAGTCTACGATGGCCCATGCAAGAGGATACTGATGGAAGGCACCATCTTGTGCTGTGGCAATTAGTAAAACACCTTTTCCAAGTGTTTTGCAGAACGTGCCATCAACAGAGATTACTTGTTTGAGGAACTTAAAACCTGAAGTACATGCGTGAAAGGCTATGAAAACATACTTAAAACAACCATCATCATTGACCTCTAGATTGGTATATACTCTTCCATTGTTTGCCTCCTTCAACACGTGCAGATATAAAGGAAGTTTCGCATAGTTGTCGCATGGTTTCCCGTACAACTTTTCGTTTGCAAATTTCCTACCTAGCCAAGCCTTTGTATATGTTATGGGCATGCTCTTATTTTGCATAAGGGTCATGATTGTATTTGGCTTAATGTGTTCCCGAGAACCTCCTAGAGTCGCCAAGACAACCTCCCCAACGTACCTCGACGTAGTTTGTTAGTTTGTCTATGATTGCGCTTGCGTTCACCAATGGCACAGTTGTGCAACTTGTTGTACTTTTTGATTATAAATCTAGGGGAGTCCTTTACGGAAAATGCACGCATCATCCAACTACAGTTAGCACTCCTTCAACGTAGAATATATCGAGTTGTATCACTCTTTTCTGTCTTCGTTTCGAAGCAACCATCAATGGCTACCTTTGTCATTTTCCGCATTAGATCAGCATTGCAGGAAAACTCATAGCCGATACACAGGTCTGATCCGTCGCCAAATGTTCCATCCGACCCACCTTCGCCATATACTTCACCGACAGGAAAATCAAAATCATCTGGAAATCGAGTGTAGTGTCCATCCTCTACACCAACATGCTCTTGTGTAGTGTTTTGAATTTCAACCTCCACATCAACTTTCTCCTGCGTACTCTTGGGAACCTCTCCCTCAACCTCAAGATTAGGTTGGGGAGAGTTAAGAGTGCAGTTGGATCCTATGCAATGGATTGTCTCCACATTCGCATTTGGTTCGTCATTAAGTACAACCCCATCATGTCCATGGCCTGATCATTTATCAAATACTAAGTTGCAATCAAAATATTCATCATGGAAGACACAATTATGTTTTTTGCCATTTTGATCTTCCTTTTCGCTTTCATTCATTGCATGTTGTTGCTTGACTGTTTCATTTTCTAGCTCTCTTTCCTCGATTTCAGTCAGCACAACACATAAGCATGTAGAATGTACATCTTTATCCCTCGGGAAACAGCCCAACGCCTTATCACTGGAAATTATGACATGTGGCAATTCCCTACCGAACCGAGAAGATTGGTACGAAACCTGAAGTTGATGCTTACTTTGTTGCAATCCAAAGTCCCGATAAATACACATGAGAAGGGCATTGAAGTCTTCATTACTTCTTTCCCACTCGATCACTTGTGTCTTACTTTGCTTGTTTCGTTTAAACTGGATTTCGCTTTTCTCATTTTCAACCCAATCACCACCACAATGAATGAACAGAGATAGAAGAGAGCGAGAGTCCATCTGACTGCAAAAATGGAATTAAAGATGTAATCTTCTTATTACTGTGTCAATCTATATACGCCGATACAATCATAATTCAGAATGTATAATTCAGAATGTGCTCGATGTAATTACATGGAAAATTGTCAACATAGAATCTAGAAAATCTAGAAATACAAGTTGATCAAATAGCTATTATGTCGACTAAATCAGATACTATGGAATTAAACATGTAATCGTCTTATTACTATCAACCTAATAAACCAACATAATAAATCATTATAATATCGACCTAATACGCCAACTTTAATTATGTCGACCCTAGGTTTTTGACTTTAGAAATCATTGATAATGTCGACTTTAAAATTTATAGTAAAAAAACAGATATATGTCGACTCTCCCCCGTCTATAGTTAATTATACAATCCTTACTGTAAAATTAGATGAATGTGTACCTACGTTGAAAGAGCCTTTCACCGATTAGCGGAAACAAACAAAAGACGGCGAACAACTGGGAACAAATAGCGAACAGCGGGACAACGGGACAACTGGGAACAAACAGCGAACAATTGGGAAACAGCCAACAACATCGGCGACCGATGATAGGCGTCAGAGTATGCAATCGATTGGAATAGAAAACGATGAGAAATGGCGCGCCGCCGAAACGAGAATAACGAATTTCTTTGCTAGGGTAGAAACGACGCCCTGCTGCTGCAACGGTATGATAACGATAACGTAGCAATAACAGCTTAGGGGAGAAAGATAAGATAGTAATTTCACTTTGATAGAAAGGGTATGTTAACAAATTTCTTCCGTTTTTAGGGCATTTTGAAAAAGCCCCCCATAAAACATGTGTATGCAACTAAAATTCATATATTTAGGGGTGTGTATTCAAATATGACTTTATTGGATTTTTTTAGATTTTTAAAACTGCGTGTATTCAATCTGGATTTTTAAAGTCTTTAAACATCTTGAGGTATTCAATTGGAATTTTCTAAAGTCTTTAAAAATATTGAAGTATTCCACTTGGATTTTCAGGAGTCTTTAAAAGTTTTGAGGTATTGAAGAGCCTAAGAATTTTAATACTCTATGGATTTTGTTGGATTTTCTCTCAAAAAATGCTTAACATTTCACTTCTAAAAATCTCTTCTCATAATCCTAGATTTCTATGGACTTCCATCCGTTTGTCCTCCATCCGTGCGTGCTTAATATTTATTTCCTTTTCTTCTTTCTTCTTCTTTCCCGCTTCTTTCCTTGACTATGGAGGTATGGCAGGGGGAGAAGCACATACGGATGGAGCAACAAGTAATCCTTTCTTATTTTCCCAATTTGCCCCCTTTGTTTGTTGGCATGGAGAACCATTACCAGCCGCCGCCACTATCCTTGCCGTTGCCAGAGTCATGGCAGAGTCGTGCCGGACCTAGGGTTGAAACCCTAGGCCGGTTCTTAGTTCTCTTTCCCTGTCCTCTCTGTTCTACGATCGGTCCCCCCTGCCTTTTTCCTTTTATAATTGAAATTGGATGTAGTTGTATTTGGATAGATTCTACAAATTTTTCAAACTCTACATGGATTCTACAAAAAATCAACCAAACTCTACATAGATTTTACAAATTTTTCAAATCCATTAACTTTTTGAAATCTAAAAAAATCCAATAAAATCTTAATTGAATACACCCCCTTAATTCTTTTTTATACTTTTCATAATACAGTCGATAGATATCAAGAGAATTGGCATCTTATTTTAATTTCAACTATTTTAAAACAAATTATGATGGAAAATAATACAACATTAAATAAAAGTTTACTTTCAAAGTCAATGTAACATTAAATATCTGTTGATATTACATATGGGGGGAGGAAATTTTTAGAGAGAAATATTCAAAAATTTCTTTTGGATTGCAAGTGTCGAGTGTCCCATCGAGAACCAAGGTATAAATAATGTACACTTGGCAATGGACTCTTTTAATAGAATATGAGGTGTGTTTGGAGTGTATCAAGTTCAAAGACACACAGATATTGTCTATGTGATGCACAGACAATTGTTATCTGTATGTGTATCTGCGATATACTTGGTATGCAAATAACAAATTGGTGTAGCCATAACTTTTTTTCCTAAAACGATTAATGTTGTCAAGTTTGATGGTTCCACAAAGAGTGATTGAGCCCATGACATAGGAGCAAGAAAAAGTACTTCCCGAGTTGTTTTCATGTCAGCACAAGTACACTATTATGGTCACTAAAGTGTCATTTAGTCCAAATTAAAATATTTTGTGGAATGGAAGATGTATTTACTTTTATATATATATATATATATATATATATATATATATATATATATATATATATATATATATATATATATATATATATATATATATATATATATATATATATATAATCATAGGATTATATTCCGTAACTTTTATAAATTGAATTATAAAATTTTATTCATCTCTTATGTCTTCATTAAATTGAATATATAGAGTGTGTGATTTATTTTTTTTAAGAGTAATAATTCTATTACAATATAATATGGAGTATTGATTTGATTTTTGATTTAATGACACTATTTGAAAAAGTCACCTTTATTATGCCACTAAACCACATCATGTTTAAGTGATATGGTTGGACATCATAGTTGTTTAGCCATAAGCGATTCATGCCAACCTCACCCTAATGGAAGTAGAAGTCAAGATTCGGTTACCGGACTCCGCTTCTCACCAGCGTCTCTCGGCCATTCTCTCGCCCTACCATCTCAAAACCCATGCCCAGGAAAACTTCTTCTTCGACGGCGCCGGAGCTAAGCTCTCCTCCAACCTCGCCGTGCTTCGGATCCGCTTCTACGACCTCGACTCCAAATGCCTCATCTCCCTCAAGGCCAAACCCTCTCTCTCCGACGGAATCAGCCGCGTGGAGGAGGACGAGGAGCAACTCGACACCACCATCGCTCGCGCCTGCACCGCCGAGCCATGGCGGCTGCTATTACTCGACGATTGCAGGATCATACAGAGAGTGAAATCGGAGTATGCGATCGGGGAAGAGGGCTTCGTCCTCTTGGGCGGATTCCGTAATCTGAGAGGCGTGTATGAATGGAGGGGATTCAAATTGGAGCTTGACGAGACGCATTTCGATTTCGGGAGATGTTTTGAGATTGAATGCGAGAGTTCGGAGCCGGAAATGGCCAAGAATCTGATTGAAGAGCTGTTGATCAGCAATGGAATTCCCTACACTTACTCCAAAGTCTCGAAATTTGCAATTTTCCGGTCCGGAAAACTGCCTCTCAGTTGAAAATTAGGTCTTCTATCAGTATGAATCAGTTCTGATCTGGTTTGCCCTTCCACCGCCTTTGTTCTCGTTCTCAGGTCAATCATTATTCTGCATTTTTTTTCAATCTCTTCTGTTTTTTGTTGTTTCTCTGGCATGAAGGTTATAAATCACACTTAGGATTATAATTACATAAACCATTACATAACTCTCTCATTGAGAATTTATGCACTCTTGGGGATCAACCACTTGCAATTAAAGGTGAACTAAAGAAAAGGATAATTGTGGACACAAATTCACATTAGTATGACATTTCCGCTTTGGATCAAGCCCTCATAAATTCGTTTTCGGATATCTCCCAAAAGGCCTTGTACTAATGAAATCGGGTGATCACTTATATTTGAGTTAAACTCTTCTTCTCCATCCAGAGTGGGAATTGTGTTTGTTTCCAAACAAAGTTAACCCATTGACACCCTGATCATGTGTTCAATTTGAATTCATCAACTCAAACTTCTTAGTCATGTGAAATGAAGAAGTTGGGATGACCTTGTAAGGAATAATGATTTGCTCAAAGCGCGATTCTTAAATGCCATCGTTTGCTATTCTAATGCGTACTCAGCCTATTCACAAAGAACTCTATGGAAGGGCACTAACCTCTACAATTTTTTACTGTTGTGTTGATCAGTGATCACAGTAAGGATGTCTTGTCGGCTGTACGCCCAGGGATACATTATTTCTATGTTAGCCATGGAACGGCACAATGGTTTGGGTGGCAAAATTTTAGGTTCTGTCGGCTGTACGCCCGTTTATCATTATTCTGAAATATGCTCCGTACTTCGTAGTATTCATTGTAATGAAACCGCATTAGCTTAAACACGGACGCCTTATGAAGAGGTGCAAGAAGTTAGCGTGGGGACTTTGAGGTAGGAAAGACACCAGTTAACCGGAGAAGAGTTAGTTTAGTTGCGTTTGTTAGAAATTAAATCCGGTGGGCCAATAACCGGCAGAGTGTCAGATAAAATTAAATACTTGTATATAAAATTGAGATCTACTTTCTAACTCAAAAAGTTAAGTCAATGGGTAGCGCTTCACTATTCTATAGATACCATTGGTACTTCATTACTTTTTCTAGTAACTCCCAACAGCTTTACTCCTTACTCCCTTTCCTTATTCTATGATTGTTTTACCCCTGTTGTTCATATTTTAAAATTTGTGTTTCAACTTGTTTTTATTTTTCTTGAGACATCTCTCGTGAATAGTTTCTTTGGTTTTTTAGGTAGGACAAGGTATGCAAATACACTCTCTCCAAACTCTACTTGGGAAACCTTAAGGGTCCGTTTGGTATATGTAATTGATGGAATTGAATTGAAATTTTATGGGATTCAATTCCATAGAATTGAATTCACAAATTCCAATTCATTCTTTGCACTATCAATTTCAAATCCACATAATTTTTGTGCTACCAAGCACCAAAATTGAAATTGAAATCCTTAATTCTAATTTCATAGTTTGAATTCCGTGTACCAAATGGAGCCTAAGTTGATTGTTGCCAAGAAATCAGGTGGTACTTTGTACCAAACGGGGCATAAGTTGATTGTTGCCGTGAAATGCCAACCAAACCCAACCTCGAGACATTGCACCACATGAAGACAGCCCTTGAAAAAATTACCGCAATGATATTTGTCAAGTCTGCATGCGTAATTAGACTAAAATCCAGACGGGGTTGATCCTTCTTTAGAGTACGTAATCACATCGTAATGAATGAATGCAATCTCAACTCATTTGAACTTTCCATTGGCTTAGGATTGAGCGTTGCACATGAACATGACTTTTTTCTAAAACTGGGTGACATTAAAGTTTTAATTCATAATCTTTTGGTTAACAAGACACGGATATCATGCCAAAAACCAATTCAAACAAAATTTCAAATTTGTGGTTGTAATCTCAGGATACCGGTAATTCAAGACACGAACCGGGTGTCGTGCCAACATCGACAGTTGTGGATCAAGTGCTACAACCCTTAGGGGCAAAGGCGGGTCTGGGTTCGAAAAATGGGGAGATTTTTCGAGGGATGGGAATGGGGTCAGATTTTCTCATGATTTATGGTCAAGATTAGGGGAAAAAACAAATGAATACAAATAATTTGGTATAGAAAAAGTAAATGTTACTTGGTATGTACTCATCTAAAAGTATATTAGGTCGTAATTTCTTTTAAATATTTTAGATATATTGTAATTTTATTAAAAAGTGTACTTCCATGATTATAAAATTCACATGCGAATTGTCTACCTTTTCACATTTTTCATAGACCGACATAAGAATCTTTTATTTTTTTAAAAAAACTCAATTTATTAATTGTATCTATATACTATGATTCATAAAATGAGTGTGAAACTTATTGCCACAAAAAAATTTGTCTTTCAATAATACTGAAGTCTTAAAGTCTATACTCCATAAATTGAGTGATAAACAAACTTGGTTAACTCTACGGTACATTTGACATTATATTTTGATGACATATTATAAAATAGCGTACTTATAATTCTTCGATAAAAATTTATTGATTCCCAAACAAACAAACTTTACATCTCCTCAAAATCTACCTCTTAAATTTTGATGACTTTGGAGTCAATCTTTTTGTCCCAAATTGGGCAAAATTTGGAAAGTACGATTTGCATCGATTCCGGGTGCATTAAAGGTTAAACACAATTCTTTTATTGAAACAACATAGATGCCCAATTAAACACAATGAAACTCACTATCAAAAGATTTTTTCTTATTAAGATAAAATCAATCAAAATTTAAAACAATTTCATACCAAGCAATTAAAAAAATTCACAACTTCCCGCTATAACTTCAAGTTTACTCTACTAATACTTCATCTGTCCCAAAATAAGGTTCACAGTTTGATTTGGCATAAAATTTAATAAAAATGAAAATATGTGGTTGAATTGAGAGATGCAAAAAATAGAAAATTTGTGAGTCACTCAAACTTTCCTATAAATGAAAAGATGAAGCTTGTTGACCTCCCAAAAAAAAAATAAAAAATCTTTTTCTGAGACGGGGTATTTTTATTACTTTACAACATACACCATCCATCAAGCTTCATCTAATCCCTACCACAATATTGTAATTTTATGATGATAAAAATACTTTTACCCGATCAGAAAATTGATTATTTATATTCCCCGAACCCTCCCGCACAACCTTGTATCCCCACCAATTTTATTAGATCAACAAAAATTTGATATAATTAAACTTGCAAGAGTGAAGACACTTATGCCAATAAAATAGAGTAAATTCCATTATCGGTCCTTTATACCAGAGAGGTTTCCCTATTTAGTACGTCCTCTATTATCAAATATTACTTGGTGGTCCTTTTTTTATGGGTATATTTCTACAAATAATCATTTTTTGATCTTCTACCATGTTGGGGTTAATTTGAGAGTTAAAAGTGTATAATTTCGCAATGATAATATATATATCTTTCTTTTCATATACAATTCCAAAGGTTGCTTCTGATGTGTCGTTTGTGAATTACAGTCACTTTCTACTACAACTGTAGTCTACAGATATGATCTTTCGTCGGAATACTAGCTCACAATTATAGTCATTATTTTACTGTTATATATCTAACTAATATGAGAATACGTCACCAGACATAAGGTTGATATCAAATTATACTTTTAGTTTTTAAATTAACACCAACATGACAGAAGATAAAAAAGACTATTTATGAAAAGGTACCCATAAAAAGGACACTACTTAAAAATGAGGCAATACCGACAGGGGTTAATATGTCGCTAAAGGTTGATAATCTGTCGCTACTCGCTTTTACCGACATATAATTGTCTGTCGCTAAAAACTCCATCAGTAAAAGTATTACCGACATATAAAATATACTGTCGCTAAAATAGTATAATAGCGACAAACCAAAGTTGTCGCTAAAAAAGAGAGGAGTACCGACCAAACATATATGTTTCTAAAATATAAATTAGCGACAAAAAATATTATTGTGGGTAAATCCTTCTTTTTTGTTGGTAATACCTCGTTTTTACCAACATTAACATTTCTTTTAACTATCGCTAATAGTTGGATTACCCACAAAAAATTATGTGAGTAAAACATTTTTTTCTGTTGGTAATAGTTTATTTTGACCAACATTAACATTTATTATATCTGTTACTAATACCATGTTTCACACCAGCATACTCTATTTAAGTGATATCAAAGAATTTCATTGACAAATAAAAAGTAATACTCATACTTGTACTAACAAAAAAACATA
The DNA here is from genome assembly GCA_003260385.1 of Cuscuta australis. Lineage (NCBI taxonomy): Eukaryota > Viridiplantae > Streptophyta > Magnoliopsida > Solanales > Convolvulaceae > Cuscuta > Cuscuta australis. Next base: position 806,936 of record NQVE01000159.1, read on the forward strand.
ATACGATAACATTTCAAAGGGTTACAACTAACCCATTTACTAAAAATTAAACCAACATCTTAAAATTAGTTCATCATTTGCGTACGTTTCAAGCTAAAGTATAAACAATCAAAGTGAACTAAATAAAAATACCCATTGATATGGAAGATATAGTCCCAAGCTTTAATGCTCGTCACTGTCTATATCTTCCAAGTTCATCGCTCTTAGCGTCATCATCATTGCTCCATCGATCCTCATCATGACTTTTCTCAGTGGTTTTATTACCATCAATTGTAAGGTCATTACTTTCAGACTGATTCACCGTTGAACCCTATGCAAAAAAAATATAAGCACATGATAACGTAATCACAAATTTTGCACCACATTTTCCTTACACTTATGCTAGGTGGCATAACTTTAAACTATATAATGAACTAAACAAAAATCAAATGAAATATGGGTAATTAACAATGATAAATAAAGACTAATAACCAAGGTATTTAAAAGCAATGATACTACATCTTCAAAATTCTGGAGTGTGTCTTTTGTTTCTTCATGGTTTTTTTAAATTTTCAATCTTTTTTCTTTCTCCTCCTTCAAGGCGCACCGTTTAAAACGAAATCGAGGAACTCTAACTCCTACACCAAAGGTCTTTGCATATCCATTTTTGCCTTCTCCCACTACCTTTTCAAAAACTTCATTACGAGCAGGTGCACCAACTTCTACATCTTTCAAAGTGTCTAACTCCTTAAGAATTAACTAATGTAAAATTATGAAAAAATTACTAATGAATAAGGGTATAATTATCTAAATAAAAATGTAAAATTAAGGCTTTACCTACTTTTATTTACCTTTCTCATTGCTGAAACATAATCAAGTTTTGAACCTTTCTTTGGCTCATGTGTCAAGAGCCATGTTCCAAGCATGTCTACCTTATCTCCTTTTGCCTAAAAATCATGTTGGATACATCAGCTATTCTTGACATAAGAACATAAGGATTTTATCACAAGATAAAGGAGAAGATTATATTAACAAAGTAGATCCACAATTCGCAAAGCGCAAAAAATTGTAAGTTCGTCTAGTTATTTATTTGTTACGTTCCACCCATCCTGAATGAATATGAATGATTTCAAATGATGTATCAAGTACCTCTTCTTTAGCTCGAATACGGGCATGACTTCTTGTCCCAGAATAATGTGGAACTCGATTCTTACCACGATTCTTAGTCCCTAATTCGCTTCTTTTCTACATGAAAAATAGTTGATATTCTTAATGCTATACATAAAATATAAATTAGGGATTTAATCATGTGTACCTGATAATCCTGTAAACGTAGTTAGGGATGAAGCCATGATTCTCACGCAGATCGGGTTCCCGTTTAGGGTGTATCGTTATGATGGCTAAGGTGAGGATGAGACTCACGAGAATAGAGAGGCAGAGAGAAGGCGTAAGATTGGTGTGTTGATCTCTGCCTAATGACCTCTATATATATACACCCAAGGGGAAACCCTAATTAGGTCGTAAGGGTAATTACGTCCATCGAATAATTACCAAATAAAAATGTAGGGTATTTATTAGGTCAATGATCAATTAATTAGATAAATGATAACTCAGACCACATAATAAAATCGTGTCCAACATTCTCCCACTTGGCCGAGTAATCATTTATGATGAGTATTAGATAAGTCTGATCAGATTTTAATACTCATTTTAGTTCTAAACCGAAACTGTAGCAGAGAAATACAGTCATTGAATCGAAACTCAATTCAAGACCCCCATTAATCATACTACAATACCAAATTTAAAACTTAAATAAGCTAAGGATCAAATTGACAATTAAGCCCATAACATTATTTTGTATATAAATGTTGTCTATATGTCTTTAGGCATGCATAGACACATTCAGAGACAAAACAAACAAAACAATGAGGAAATTTTATTATTAAATGTAAGCAAGTACAATATGCAACTAAATAAGGTCTTTAGAAAACCCCATCTTCGAAACATGTTCTTCGAAAATCTTAAGAGGGAGACCTTTAGTCATCGGATCCGCAAGCATATTCTTAGTACTTATATGCTCAATACAAAGTTTATTTTCCCCAACTCGCTCACGTACGAACAAGTACTTTGTATCAAGATATAAAGCAGCGCCAGTCGAACTGTTACTGTTCGAGAAACTAACGGCGGCTGAGTTATCACAATAAAGCTTCAATGGTCAAGAGATGGAATTAACTACTTTGAGTCCAGTGATGAGGTTTCTGAGCAACATCCCATGACAGGTTGCGTTGTACAGCGCAATGTATTCTGCCATCATTGTAGAAGTTGCAGTCAACTCTTGCTTATGACTCTTCCACGAGATAGGTCCGCCAACTAACATAAAGATATACCCTGAAGTGGATTTCTTGTCATCTTTGCACTTAGCAAAATCAGAATCAGAATAACCAACCACTTCTAAATTATCACTCTTTCTGTAAATCAGTTTATAGTCTTTTGTCCCTTGTAGATATCGAAGAACTTTCTTAGCTGCTTTCCAGTGATCAAGACCAGGATTGGTCTGATAACGACCTAACATTCCAGCAATGTAAGCGATATCTGGACGAGTACAGACTTGTGCATACATAAGGCTTCCTACTACTGACGCATAAGGTATCATTCTCATCTGTTCTTTTTCAACCTCTGTTTTCGGACATTGAAATAAACCGAAAACATCTCCCTTAACTACTCGAGCCACAGAAGGAGAGCAATGCTGCATGTTATAACGTGTAAGGACACGCTCAATGTAAGCCTTTTGAGATAATCCCAAAATACCATTGACTCTATCTCGGTGTATTTCGATGCCAATAACATAAGAAGCCTCTCCGAGATCTTTCATGTCAAAATTACGCGAGAGTAAGCGCTTGGACTCATGCAACATGTCTAAACTATTACTTGCCAATAGAATGTCATCTACGTAAAGGACAAGTATAGTAAAGTTGCTCCCACTCATCTTGAGGTAGGTGCATTGATCCACTTGATTCTTTATGAAACCTTCTGACTTCAAGACTTGATGCAACTTTAGGTACCATTGACGTGATGCGCTTCAACCCGTATATGGATTTCTTTAGCTTACAGACTAGGTGCTCTTGACCTTCAGATTTGAATCCTTCGGGTTGTTTCATGAACACTTCTTCATCCAAATCGCCATTAAAGAAAGCAGTTCTGACATCCATCTGATGTAGCTCTAAGTCAAAGTGAGCTACAAGGGCCATAACGATCCTTAAGGAATCCTTTCGAGAGACAGGAGAAAAGGTCTCTTGATAGTCAATTCCCTCTTTCTGAGTGTAGCCCTTTGCAACCAATCTCGCTTTGTAGCGTTCAATGTTTCCATTCGGGTCCAGTTTTGTTTTGAAGACCCATTTACATCCTACGGGTTTTACACCGTTGGGTAATTCAACCAAATCCCAAACATCATTTTTCTTCATGGAGTCAAGCTCTTCAATCATGGCTTTATTCCATTCAGAAGACTGATCACTGTTAATGGCTTCATTGTAAGAGGTAGGATCAGTAAACTTTCCAGCATCCATTTCTGCTTCAGTCAGGTAGGTAACTTAATCATCAAAGTTAGTAGGCCTTTTAGACCTAGATGACCTCCTGAGCAAATTATCGGGTTGAGCATTGGCGGCATTGTCTTGATGGTGATTATTTGAGGTGTCTTCATTTCCAGGTACATTAGGAGTAGGAGGTGGTGCAGTGCCCTGCGGATTGGCATTGAGTACAAGAGGAGTAATTGGAGGTAAAGTAATTGACAAGTCTCTCCCCCCCGCGTCTTGTACTTCTAGCAATTCATCATAAGGGTTTTCACTGCTCCCACTGACCTTAAAATCTTCAAGGAAATGAGCATCTTTGGTTTCTACAATGCGAGTGACGTGGGAAGGACAATAAAATCTGTAACCCTTTGAGTGAGAAGGATAACCAATGAAGTAGCAAGTTACAGTTTTCATGTCGAGTTTCTTCAAGAAGGGATTATATAGTTTAGCTTCGGCAAGACAACCCCATACTTTCATATATCTTAGACTCGGTTTCCTTCCTGTCCAGAGTTCATAAGGAGTTTTAGGGACAGCTTTAGAAGGAACCCTATTGAGTATATGAACGGCTGTTTTTAAGGCCTCGGTCCAGAGAAATAGAGGTAAACCTGAGTTGGCTAACATACTGCGTACCATGTCCATTAGGGTCTTATTTCTTCTCTCAGCAACACCATTCTGCTGAGGAGTACCGGGCATGGTATATTGGTTAACAATCCCCTCGGCCTTACAAAACTCATAAAATGGACCAGGAGCTTGACCCACATCAGTATGTCTACCATAATATTCACCTCCTCTATCTGATCTTACAACTTTTATCTGACGATCAAGTTGTTTTTCAACTTCAGTTTTATAATCTATAAAAGTTGTAAGTGATTCAGATTTTTTCTTAATGAGATATAAGTACATATAACGAGAATAATCATCAATATAAGTGATAAATGAGTTATGTCCAGTTATGCCAGCGATAGAGTAAGGACCACTAATATCAGTGTGGATGAGCTCTAATAAATTAGAACTCCTAGTGGCACCTTTCTTATTCGCTGATGTCATTTTACCTTTAAGGCATTTGACACATGTTCCAAAATCATTGAAATCGAGAGATGGTAACACTTCATTCTTCACGAGTCTAGATAAACGTTCTCGTGAAATGTGGCCTAAGCGTTGATGCCACAACATGGATGAAGTTTCTAAGTCTCGTTTTCGTTTTCTCTTTGTTAGTGTCAAATTGATATTATATGACAACAAAGATTTGGAAAAATCATCATCTAGTTCTAATTTATAGAGACAACCATCCAGAAAACCATGACCAAACACTTGAGAATTGAAACTAATAGTAAGTCTACCATGACCATGAGAAACATCAAAACCGTCTATGTCTAACTTTGGTCCTGATACTAAATTCCGAGTAATCTCAGGAATATATAAGGTATCATAAAGTTTAATACATAAACCAGTTTTCATTATTAATTCTAAGGTTCCCACGGCTTCGACAACTAGTTCTGTTCCATTCCCCAGCTTAAGTGTTCTTCGGTTTCTTTCCAGCTTCTGGATTGTAAGGAATCCCTGAGTGAGTTGGTTACATGAACCATAGAACCAGAGTCAAACCACCATGTATTAGTTGGAACATTTAAATTAAAGGACTCAAGTATCATGTAAAGATGATTACCTTTCTTCGTCAGCCACTCCTTAAAGTCTTGGCAGTCTTTTTGTCTATGTCCTTCCTTGCGGCAGAACTTGCAGTAAGACTTCCCTTTAGAGTTCTTAGAGCTGGAAGAAGCACTTGCATCACGTTTCTGGACTTTAGAAACATCCTTCTTATCGACATTGCCCTTCCTCTTCTTTGGATTAGCGGTCATGAGGTAAGCCACATCAGGTTTTTCCAACTTGAGACGCTTTTCTTCTTGTACACACATAGCAATCAACTCATTCATCGGCCACTTGACCTTCTGGGTGTTGTAGTTGACCTTGAAAGCTTCAAAAGATGCAGGAAGAGAAGTCATTATAAAGTGCACCAGAAAACCTTCACTGATCTCCATGTCTAATCCCTTGAGCTTACGGGCCATGTCGTTCATCATCATGATGTGCTCACGAATGCCGCTATTCCCGTCATATTTTGTAGTCACCTTCTTCAAAATAAGAGTACTGGCATGTGCCTTAGAAGTTGCTTTGAATTGTTCCTCCACGGAAGCCAGATATGTTTTACCATTAGATGAATCTGGAATAGCTCCCCTGATGATTATGCTGATGGAATTTTTAATGAGCATAAGAACCATTCTGTTGCACCTCTCCCATCTCTCATGTACTATTTTATCTTCAGCAGTACTTTTATCAGTGAGTGCAGGAGGGGCAGGCTCTCTCAGTGCATAATCAAAATCCAACATGCCAAGAGTTAGCATCAGTGAATCTTTCCATGAAGAAAAATTCGCACCGTTCAAGGTTTCAATTCCCATATTTGGGGCTGATAGTGGATTCAGATGAGAGAAATAAGACACATAATTAAAGGAGAACTTAAGGGGTAATGAACTAAGGCTGGCGAAGATAAATACCATTATATAGTAATGAAGCTGTGATAAGAGTCTATTATAACACCAAAAATAATAGACTAAATTTAATTCTACTTAAACAAATGGCTTTCACTTTGGTTATGAGCACTTATTTAAGTATTATGAATAATAAAATAATCATGTGCAATTTGAATGTATCACATCACCTTTGGGCAGAAGTGAAACATTTAAATTTTAATGCACATATATATTTAGTTCGCAGTACACAATTATAACACATCATCTTTGGACAGAAGTGAAATATTATGTATTTAAGGCGGGTGTCATGCAAATATCTATTTAAGGATATGCACTAAATGACAATGCTTAATAAGACTTGAAAAAATTTTACAAATGTTACACATCACCTTTGGGCAGAAGTGTATTCTAAGGTATTATTCAAGTCAAGCAAAATAAATCAATTTAACTAATCATAAAAGTAAATTTTATTTAAGATTAGTCAAATGATTTATAATTTAATGTTAACCGCAAAAGTTATAGCGGTTCGGGGTGGGGCTACAAAATTGGGGACCCATTAAGATTAATTTAATTAGAAAATCAAAGGCATATTAGGCAAGAGATTTTCCAACAAGTAAAAAAATTTAATTTAATTTTTTTTTAAAATGGTATTTTAGCATATCCCTTATTTAGTTTTGCTATTCTTGGTAAAATAAGTCAATAAAATAAGGAAACAAAATATATCATGCAAAAGTGAGATATGCCATACAATTTAAGGAAACACAATTATATTCCAAATCAAATACCAAAGTAAGAAGATTTCATCAAAATAAGGATGAACACTTCAAATAATTCATCGCAAATTTTAAGAAAGTAATTTTATGGATTAATTCCGAAAAACTTAGATCTTAATTTTAAGGAAAAGTAATGCCGATTTCCGAAACTAATGCTGTTTTAATCTCACCGGAAGAAAAAAACGTGATTAGGGAGAAACAAAAGGTCATGTAATGGAAATCTTGAAAATTGATTTTGATTTTCCCAAGTTGAGATTCCGTTTTGCAGTGAAAAAAACAAAGCCACAAGTGTATTATTGTGGGGACACCATTATTGATCTAAATCGGAAAACAATTCAAACGGAAATTTCACAGTTCATAATATCCGATTACAGTTCAGGGAAAATAAAAGGAATTGATTTATCAACATAATGCTCTGATACCACATGTTGATCAATTCTTAAACATAAAATATAAATTAGAGATTTAATCATGTGTACCTGATAATCCTGTAAACGTAGTTAGGGATGAAGCCATGATTCTCACGCAGATCGGGTTCCCGTTTAGGGTGTATCGTTATGATGGCTAAGGTGAGGATGAGACTCACGAGAATAGAGAGGCAGAGAGAAGGCGTAAGATTGGTGTGTTGATCTCTGCCTAATGACCTCTATATATATACACCCAAGGGGAAAGCCTAATTAGGTCGTAAGGGTAATTACGTCCATCGAATAATTACCAAATAAAAACGTAGGGTATTTATTAGGTCAATGATCAATTAATTAGATAAATGATAACTTAGACCACATAATAAAATCGTGTCCAACAGTTTGCACATTGGTAGACATTGTGGCGTGGTGATATTGAATTCAAATTTTAATTGCTTTTTTCAAGTTACGTATTTGATATAAGAAGTAACTTAGTTTTAGCATGTGCGCCCAGGCTTCCCTACCATTAGCCAAAGTAAGTTCGTTTTAGCATGTTCTTGTAACTAAGATATTTGTTTTATGATATAAATTCAAAGTGTTTGGCTTCTTCTTTATGATTATTTTGGATTTATTATAAGTGTTCTGATTATTGTAGATGATACATTGCATCTAGTTTCTAATTTACGCTCTACTCTAAGAGTTGTTTTGGTTGTTGTTGTTGTTAGTGTTTCACTCTACCGCGTTGTAGACGTACGACCAATTTGACGAGATTTTCGAATTCTGGCCGGTGGATTTCTTGATAGTTTAGCTTTAGTCAATCTTCTAGATACGACTCTATCGTCGGTTATGTTTTACTCCCTCCGTCCCATTAAATGTTACACATTCTGACTGTTAGGACCGAATCCCAGGGCGAGGTGCATGGCGAACCAGGGACGCAGGCACCGAAGCAAGACGACGTGGGAGCACATCCATGCAAGGAGTTACGTCGGGGGTCGAGGGAAAGGAGACCTCCGGCGTGGCGGAATGATTATGAGACTTAATATTTTATTGGTATTTAATTTATTTTATTGTCGTTGTACCTTAGATTTTCTTAGGTGAGCGAATTATAAGCTCCTTCGAGGGTTTCTTTTCGGTTCTTTACCTCGATGCCTTTTTTGAACCGACAGGATAGATATTAGTTAATTAGGGTTTGGGGAATCATTATTTAAGGTGGTGTACATCCGCATGGGAGAATATGAAAAATATGAACCACTTTCCCCTACTCTCTTTCTCTCTCTAGCCTTAATTCCCCACTTCTTCACTTCCCTCAACTCCCCTCCAGCCGTTCAAGGCTTTTCTTCTCCCCTCAACCTCTTCCTTCTTCCTCTCTCACTGCCTCCGTAAGCTTGAAGGTGCCTCAAACCTTCCCTAGTTGATACGCGAGTGTATCAATTGGTGCTTTCATTATGGCCGACGATTCTGCGTCCACGACAACGCGCGATCATAAGGATGAGCGGATTGATGCCCTGCAGCAGACCATGCATCAGTTGCAAACTGATTTGGAAGGCCGCTTTGCTCGCCTAGAGGCACTGGTTTTAGCCAATCGGCCGGTGTTGCCAACGCTGCCCCATCTACGGTTTACACCAGGCGTATCGGGCGAAGCCGCAACGTCCTCTCATGCACATCTACCCAAACCAAAGTTGGAGACGCCCAAAACGGATGGCACGGAACCCCTCTGTTGGCTGTATAAAGTCCAGGAATATTTCACTTTTTATGATATACCGCCAACCGAACGTCTCCGTTGCGTAGCCCTTATGTTGGAAGGCCCTGCTGCGGATTGGTATCAGTGGCGACGGAACGGTAACTTGATCAGTGATTGGGCAGATTTTATGGAAAAATTTAAGCTACGGTTTGATCCCCTCCATTATGTGGATTACTTCGGTCAATTGGCAAAGCTTCGACAGACGGGATCTCTTATGGATTACTAAGCGGAGTTTGAAAAAAATCCTACATCACGTTCAGGGGCGTCCGAATCCAATTTGATATCATTGTTCCACTCGGGACTTAAACCTCATTTACAACATGAGATCGCTTTGTTGTCACCAGAAACTCTATCGGATTCCTTTGCCCTCACCCGCGAATTGGAGGCAAAGCACAATGCTCTTTTGCACACTGTCACACATCGCCAACCCCAGGGTCTGTTCACTGGCCAGCACCGTCCCCCTCCCAGTCGGCAGCAGCCATCCAAACTGCTCCCCCAACAGATGGTAAACAATCCCTAGCCACACCGATTCGTCGCTTGACCCGGGCGGAGAAACTCGAGAAAGACGCTAAGGGTTTGTGCTATAACTGCGATCAACATTGGACAAAGGGACATCGTTGTGGACGCGTCCTTTTACTGATCGGGGATGATGACGATGCGCCCGATTATGAACATGATGCCGAACCTGCACCCGAGGAAGACCTATGCGTCACAGCCGATATTTCTAGCCTTCAAAGCTTATTCAGGTCAGCCACTCCTCGTGCTTTAAAACATACTGGGCAGATTACTTCTCATGAGGTTCAGGTATTGATCGACGGGGGTAGTACCCACAATTTTATTCACCCGTCCGTGGCTACGAAGTTACAGTTACCGATTACACCCGTCAATCCTTTTCGGGTATATGTCGGTAATGGTGATTACTTACTCTGTGATAAACAATGTTTGAGTATTCCTCTGTCATTACAAGGAACGACTTTTGACGTCGACGTATATGTCCTACACATCCATGGTCCCGATGTGGTATTGGGCGTTCAATGGCTACAATTGCTGGACAAGGTAGCCCATTATTACTCGACATTGACGATGGAATTCCTTTGGAAGGATAAGGTAGTGATTCTACGCGGCGACACTCATGCACCTAAATCGATGTCCTTGAATATTTTGCATGCCCTTACTACGGCTAGGGAGGTATTAGAGTGTGTGGAGGTATTTTTTTGGGCATGGGTGATTTCAATTTGGCCGAGGAATTGGCGCCGACCTTACCCCCTAGCGTCCAGCAGGTCCTGGAGACACACAGCCGGGTCTTTGCACTGCCGAGCTCACTGCCGCCTCGCCGGGGTGTTGATCACCGCATTTTTTTACAGCCCGGAACCCCCCCAGTCAACGTGCGGCAATACCGCTACCCCCATTTTCAAAAAAATGCAATTGAACAACTTGTTCGGGAGATGTTGGAGCAAGGATTAATACAACCGAGTTGGAGCCCGTTTTCGTCGCCCGTATTGTTAGTGAAAAAAAGGATGGCTCATACCGGTTTTGCGTGGACTATAGGGCTTTGAATGCGGTCACGGTTCCAGACCACTCCCCATTCCGACCGCCGATGAGCTTTTTGACGAACTGGGCACGGCACGGTGTTTCACAAAGTTAGATTTACGCGCGGGGTATCATCAAATTCGGATGCATGATAAGGACGCAAAACGGCTTTTCGTACGCATGAGGGACACTACGAATTCCTTGTAATGCCGTTTGGCCTTACGAATGCACCGTCCACGTTTCAAGCGGCCATGAACCGTTTGTTCGGGCCTTATCTCCGATACTTTGTCATCGTGTTTTTCGATGAGATCTTGGTTTACAGTGCATCTGTGGACAGTCATGCCGAACATCTTTGGGTGGTGTTATCACTGTTGGAGACAAACTCTTTCTATGTCAAACAATCTAAATGTTCATTTTGTCGCGACTCCATCGATTACTTGGGCCACGTGATTACGGCAGGCTCTCTCATGGCCGACCCTTCGAAGATTACAGCAATGGTTCAATGGCTGAAACCAAGGACACTCAAGCAGCTCCGCGGCTTCCTTGGCTTGATGGGTTATTACCGCCATTTTGTCCGTCACTATTCCCAAATTGCGGCTCCTCTTACGGACCTCTTGAAAAAGGAGGCCTTTGTTTGGAACGAACGTGCGGACATTGCCTTCCATGCCCTCAAGGAGGCCATGACGGTAGCTCCAGTCTTAAGGTTACCCAACTTTGCGATTCTTTTTGTGGTGGAGACGGATGCAAGTGCCACGGGAATTGGAGCGGTGCTACTTCAACAGGAGCAACCAATTGCATATTTTAGTAAGAAACTTGGGCCACGTCGGGCAGCCGCCTCAGCATATCACCGGGATTTGTAGCCATCGTCGAGGCGGTCCAAAAATGGTGTCAGTACCTGTTGGGGCGCCGATTTGTTATTCGTACAGATCAACGGAGCTTACGCAAGCTTTGGCACCAGGTGATTCAAACGCCCGATCAGCAGTTCTATATCCGTAAGTTGATGGGTTTCCATTTCCAAATTGAAGATAAAAGTGGTGCTTCAAATAAGGTGGCAGATGCTCTTTCGCGTCGGGATGAGCAACCGGTCGAAGGGCAGTCACTTGATCTCATGTCACAGCCAATTCCAGATTTGATGCACGCCATACGGTTGGATAATAGCACACAACCAGATTTAATTCGTCTTCATGAGGCCTTTACGCAAGGTGCTCTTCTCGCCGACTACTCGGTTTCGGATGGGCTGCTCTACTTCCGGCGGCGGCTGTGTATTGGGAGTGACTCTTCTCTCAAAACGCAACTTCTATATGAATACCACGACACTCCCATGGCTGGACGTGCATGGGAACATCGCACTTTCAAACAGTTGGCCATGGTCTTTTATTGGCCGACGATGCGGGGTGATGTCCGGAAATATATTTGCCATTGTTTCATTTGTCAGACCACGAAGTACTCTACACAGCCTCCGGGGGGACTATTGCAACCGCTGCCCATACCCGTGCAAGTGTGGGATGATATCTCGATAGATTTTATTGTGAGCTTACCACCATCGAGAGGCTTTTTGGTTATTTTGGTTGTGGTCGCCAGATTGACGAAGTTTATTCACTTGGGGGCTTTGCCGGAAGATTTTGACGCACACCGCGTGGCATTCTTATTTGTGGATATCGTGGTTAAGCTCCATGGGTTTCCGAAGACGATTCTCTGATCGCGACCGGGTCTTCGTGAGTAAATTTTGGCGCCACTTACTCAAATTGAGTGGGACAACTCTCCACCATAGCACTGCCTTCCACCCACAAATGGATGGGCAGACTGAGGTGATGAACAGGGGGGTCAAACAATATTTATGGGCTTTTAATCACGACACCCCAAACCGGTGGACGATCCTGTTGCCATGGGCGGAATATGCATTGAATACAAGTTATCACAGCGGATTAGGCATAAACTCCTTTTCAAGCCCTATATGGTCGTGAACCGCCAACTATTTTACCATATACCCAAGGGGAATGCTCACTGCCAGCCATAGATACACTCCTCACAGAGCGAGCGGAGACACTAATTCTTCTCCGTTGGAATTTGGAATTGGCGCAACAAAGGATGCAGGCGGCAGCCGATAAGCATCGTCGCGGGGTTCATTTTGAGGTCGGTGATCTCATCTTGCTAAAGTTACAACCATACAGGCAGCCCTTGGTCGTGACACGCCGGTCACAAAAGCTCGCCCGGCGTTATTACGGGCCCTTTCGCGTTACAGCCAAGGTGGGACCGGCGGCCTATCGTTTACAACTACCAGATAGCTCCCGCATACACCCTGTATTCCGTGTTTCCCTGTTGAAACCCTTTCGGGGGGACGCATCGCGCATCTCATCTTTTCCATTACCTAGGGAATTCCGCCATGGGGACCCCGTCTCGAGGCCGGTTCGTATTCATGCTCAGCGCAGGGTGCTTGTCGGAGGAGCTACGGAGGTACAAGGGTTAGTGGAATGGTCGGACGGTGATGGATATCGGGTCGGGTAGGCCCGACTCCAGGCCCAAATAAAGGCCCATAATAGCCCAAAAGGTAGGTCAAACGGAGATGACGGGCCAAGCCCGTTATTGCGCATATGGCAAGTAGATCAAGGTGACCCAGTCCAAGGGAAGAATGGGACACGTGGCCCACATCATCAAGTTGTGGACGAAATGGGAAGAGAACGAGACCGGAAAAGGGGGAATCACAACCCCATGATCTCCATAATCCTTTCCACTTTGTATAATTTTAATTACAATATTAGGAATACTATAAAAGGGGGGAGAACCCGCCATTGTATAAGGGGGAGACAATTGAATACTCAATAGAAGAATATTATCGAGTGATTATATCTTCCTGATTCATATCTCGTTCTTGGTCCGCCATCTGATCGGGTTAATCCCATCAGACGGCGACAAAGACGATGCTACGTGGGAGCCCTTGGACAAACTACGCCAATTCTACCCGGACTTACACTTTGAGGACAAAGTGGTAATTGAACAGGGGGAGAGTGTTACGACCGAATCCCAGGGCAAGGTGCATGGCGAACCAGGGACGCAGGCACCAGAGCAAGACGACGTGGGAGCACATCCATGCAAGGAGTTACGTCGGGGGTCGAGGGAAAGGAGACCTCCACCGTGGCGGAAGGATTATGAGACTTAATATTTTATTGGTATTTAATTTATTTTATTGTCGTTGTACCTTAGATTTTCTTAGGTGAGCGAATTATAAGCTCCTTCGAGAGTTTCTTTTCGGTTCTTTACCTCGATGCCTTTTTTGAACCGACAGGATAGATATTAGTTAATTAGGGTTTGGGGAACCATTATTTAAGGTGGTGTACATCCGCATGGGAGAATATGAAAAATATGAACCACTTTCCCCTACTCTCTTTCTCTCTCTAGCCTTAATTCCCCACTTCTTCACTTCCCTCAACTCCCCTCCATCCGTTCAAGGCTTTTCTTCTCCCCTCAACCTCTTCCTTCTTGCTTTCTCACTGCCCTCGTAAGCTTGAAGGTGCCTCAAACCTTCCCTAGTTGATACGCGAGTGTATCACTGACTTTTAAGCAAAATAAGGAAAGCATATTTTTTCCATTGACATTCTCATATTACCCCTTACCCAAATGTAAAAGTACTCCATGAATAGTGTAAAGCAAGATATTATAGTACAGTACGGAGGGAGTATGTTGTAAGTTTGATCGTATGTCATTTTATTTGTACGTGTAGTTGTTTTGTTATTATTTTCGTTTCTAGTTAAGCGCAAGCGTATGTTTAGGTATAGACATGTGCATTATATTGATTCTTTATTGGATGTGTTTAGTTGAAGAGGTTGTATTGAATCTTTATCGTGTTCTTTGTTTGTTGTCAGTCTCTTATGTAAAATCTATCTTGTGTTGTGCTACATAAATCTGTGATGTTCTGTAAAAAAATCTTAACTTTTGCATCTTAATTTTTTAAAATAACCAATGCAAAAGGCTATCTAAGACATTTAACACCAAAATGAGAAAGACCTTTTGCATCAGATATTCAGGAATAAACGATGCAAAAGGTCTTCCTTATTTTGGTGCTAAAAGTCTTGAAAGACCTTTATAATTTTGAATTGGTTATTCGGGAATAACCCGTAAGCAATGCAAAAGATATAACCCCAAAAATACATAATTCTGATAATATTTTGTAATCATGACTCATCTATCCTATACATTATATCACACATTATTATAAAGTAGGCAAATTATTTCGTGGACCTAAGGTCCATGCTCATTATGTGGGCCATGGTGCATTTGTACTTTAAAAGAAGTAGGTCTTTTCAAAAAAGAAAATATTCGCATGCAAGCTCATGAAAAATGTGAGAAGGTTCACATTAATATTTTAAATGTGGATCTTGGGACCATGTAAGCATATCTCTATAAAGTAAGAGTAAAATTAGAAAATGATATCAAACTTTCATATTTTTATAGCACGTCATTTTTCTTTTTTGAAAAATTTTATGGAACCAAGAAAATATTAAACTTTTGTTCCCTATCGGTGTGATTTAGATGCAAGAAATTACCCTAAATAGGAATAAAACATAGAGAATGTATCAAAATAGGTGTTCCATATTTTTATTCTCTAAATAGAAATTAACACTGTTGTAATGTGACACTGTACATGTACCTTTTACTATGCTTTTTGTTATATACCTAGTAATGATTTTATAATGCAAATGCATTTTTTTTAATGTAAATGCATTTTAAGTTCTATTTCAGGAATAAAAAAATGGAAATCCTATTTTAGTATATTTCCATTGTTTTACTTCCACTTTAGTCTATTTCCCTTTAGATTCAGCTCCAAAGGCCGCTTTTATTAATCGCAGGCAATATAACACATGGATTACTTAAAATAGGAAGAAAGAAAAAAGGGAGAAAGACCAAAGTAATATTAAAACATTAAAAATATCCCAAAATAGGACTTTCATGTTTTTATTTCTGAAATAAGACTTACATCGCCAAACATGGTCATATATATTACCAAAAAAGTATAGTAATGTGCACATGTACACTGCCACATTACCACAGTGCAAAGTCACATTACCACAGTGCAAAGTCCTATTTCGGGGAAAAACATGAAAGTCTTATTTTAGTACTTTTCTTTATGTTTTAGTCATATTTAGGGTGATTTCTAGAAGAAAAAATATACTCCAAAATGGTACTTTCATATTTTTATTTCAAAACAAGATTTATAGACTCAATAATACCAACCTATAATACCAAAAAATCACTTTAGAATGCCAATATAATGTGTGAGATTGTTACACTGCTGATGGGTGTATTCCACCCACGACCGGTCAAAGGAGAAGGCCAAATCTTTGACCGGTCAATCTCGAAAGTTTTGAAGGGAGACTTAAATCGTCCGCAAAACGATATATCGTCGGCCAAAATATGACTGGTATACTTCACGGAAAAAGTATACCGGTCAAACTACTTTGTCCCCCTATTCTTCCCTAAACTTCGATGATTTCATCCCACGGAGATTACCCGGTGTAGTTTCTAGGGTTGGAAAGTGTCGGCAGAGGAGAATCTACGAGGGCTTGGCGTGTAGCGACCCATGTCAGTAGAGGACAACTGGAGATGCTGAAGAATCCATCCAAGGCACTACTCGACAAAGGGAATAATCCCCCTCACAAGGCGACAAGGCAGCTCAAAGACGAAACCAGTCACCTCGCACCACATCAGCATCGTGCCCCCACGTGGGCGCACGTGGTCTTGTCCCCCATAGCCTAGTATAAATACTCGTGTAAACCTCAGAAAGAGGGATCTGAATTCATTTCCTCTAAACTCCCTTGTAAAAGCACCCGTGCATTCTCCGTTATAATATAAACTGGGCTACAGGTGTTCCACCTAAATTCCTACCGGTCAGTTTGCGTGTTTTACCCTTGTTACTTTGTCGAATCAAGCAAACTATTCTAGACCCGGTCCAGTATAGTTTGACCGGTCAAGTAATTTACACCATCATTTTTGGCGCCGACCGTGGGACCGTTAAGGTTTCTTCTCTTCTAAACACAAACCTACCCACCAAAACACCACTCGAAATGTCTTCCCGCCAACAAATCAATGCTACTTCCGCACAGGTGCAAGCCACCAATGGTGGCGCCAGCATCCCTGTGGCTGCTACCATACCGGTCATTTCAACCCCGGTGTTGCCTCTGGGTCTGAGCTCTGTCCCGACGGCCAGCGTAATCAGTCCCTTCGCGACCCCCGTGCCTTCCGCTGGACCGAGGGTTACGTTCCCACCAAGCATGGTTCTATTCATGAATGACCCAGCCAACCTACAAGCCATCCAGGGCTTTGGCCAGGTCATGTCCATGTGCCAGCAGAACGGGGGGATGCCTTTCCTCCATGGTATGTTCCCATTCGCCCTTCGAGGCGCAGGAACCATGCCCCTACAAGCTCCGATGGCGATTGCGTCGTTCCAGACGCCGATGCCGCAACCATCACCTTTCCAGCCCCAGCTAGTCAGCACCATGGCCCCTGTCAACTTGACCGGCGCACTTAACGCCGCAGGGCCGTCGCGTCCCCCGCAAGCTACGAATCCGCAGATCACTCCTGATGGTCATTGCGTCTCAATTGAGAGTGATGACGGCGAGTGGGACATTCCGAGGGCCCACAAGAAGAAGAAAGGAAAAAACATCCGGCCAGCGACCTCCCGAAACTCCGCCTTCGAAAGGCTGGGGGATAGGGAGGAAGGCCAGAGGAAGTCAGCCAAGCAAAGGCTGGGGCAAAGCGTTGCCCATGTCAGCGCGTTCGCCCGGCTAGGCGAGGTGTGGGAGGCCGAGCCTGCCTGCACCCGGCGCTCCCGGTCTAACCGGCAGGAGCTAGCGAGGACGAGGGCCTCCCACCAGGAAGGGGAGGCAGAAAGCCGGCCCAGGTTACCGGTGGCGAACTGGTTAACCATCCCAAACGACCGTGTCCAGCAGATGGAGGCAAAGCTGGAAAGGCTGGAAAAGAAGGTCGGAGAGAAGAATGACCGGGACAAACCCCTGGCAGGGTCCCCGTTCACCACAAGGGTCCATCTGACACCTTTCCCGCGAAAGGTCAAGATCGACGCCCCT
Organism: Cuscuta australis; assembly: GCA_003260385.1. Lineage (NCBI taxonomy): Eukaryota > Viridiplantae > Streptophyta > Magnoliopsida > Solanales > Convolvulaceae > Cuscuta > Cuscuta australis. The sequence goes on from NQVE01000159.1 coordinate 824,527, forward strand.
AGATTCACCGGGAAGGAGGATCCGGAAATCCATCTAGACTCCTTCAACCAGAGTGCGACCATGAACGGTTGCACCGATGAAGAAAAGTGCCTTCTTTTCTTCCAGACCTTGCGGAACCGAGCCACTAAATGGTTCAATAAGCTTCGCCCGGGAAGCATTGATTCATTCAGTGATTTGGCCTCAAAGTTCAAGGCCAAGTTCCAGGAGAATTGTACTAAGAGGAAGAAATTCACCTATCTTGGTACAGCCGGGCAGAGGGAGTTTGAGAACCTTACTCAGTTCCTTACCCGGTGGAAGGAAGAGGTGGACAAGGTGGAAGAGATGGATGACAAGACCGTCCTCTCCCTCCTCTTGAATGGCTTGCGTGCTGGGAAACTATACAAGGAGTTCTGCCGGAAACCCCAGCCACGTACCAAGAGGCCTACCACACTGCATGGGAGTTTGCTGAGGCTGAAACCCAACTCCGGGCAAAGAAAGAAGCTGAGCATGGTTACAAGCCCAAGCCGGTGCAAGTCAAGAAGGAAGAAGCCCCGGGACCTAGCCGGCCGAGGCACCACTATGACCCGGTCATCCGAGTGGTCAAAACGGAAGAATGCCAAGAAGTCCAGAAAGCACCGGTCATTCCTCCAGAAAACCCTACCGGTCAAGTAGGGCGGCAGTGGTCGGGCACCTATTGTTCGTACCACAGGTGAAATTCCCATAACACCTCCGAATGCAAGAGTGTTAAGGGGGTCATCCGACAGATGATCGACAGTGGAGAGTTGGGAAAGATTACTTGCAGAAAGCCCAGGAGAATAGTCATCAATGGGTTAGGCCAACTGCCCTAGGGGATGATCGGCACAGCGACCGGCGGAGGAATAACCGGCCAAGGGAGCGGCAACCTGCTCCAGGAAAAGAGCACATCGGCATGATCTTCGGCGGACCCGAGGGTGGAGATTCAGCCGCACAGCGGAAGAACTGGGTCCGGAGCATTTACGTTGGAGAGGTAAGTGCTGAACCGCCCAGGCGTAAACATAATAGGAGGGAGCCGATCGTCTTTACTAACCGGGATCTCCCTCCTACCGGTGAAGATCACAATGATCCATTGGTCATCACCATGGACATTAATGGGGTGGATGTCGCCCGGGTACTTGTTGACACCGACAGCAGTGTCAACATCTTATACTTGGAGACCTTCCAAAAACTCAGGTTGTGTCGAACACAACTTGAACCCCTCAAAACCCCTCTCTCAGGTTTCACGGGGGACACCGTTGAAGCTGAAGGATCCATAGTTCTACCGGTCGAACTAGGATCAGGTGAAAAGACCGTGTGGAAGAAGATGCGGTTCATAGTTGTGGACATCAAATGCGTCCACAACGTAATTCTTGGAAGGCCAGGCATCAATAGAGCCGGGGCGGTGATTTCCATTCATCATCTATGCATGAAGTTCCACACTCCATGTGGTGTGGGTGAGGTGAAGGGCGACCAGAGGAACGCCCGGGAGTGCTATGCCCGGGCAGTCAAGAAAATGACCAAGGGGGTCAATGTCATCTCCCAAGAGATCACAAAGGGAGAGGCCCGGGAGAAATTGGAGCCCGAGGCCAAGACGGTGGAAATCGAACTTCACCCGGGTGATTCTACGAGGATGGTCAGAATTGGAGCAAATCTCCCCGAGGATCTCAAGGCACAGATTACACGGGTCCTCCAAGAATACGCGGGCATATTCGCATGGAGCCTGGCGGATATGCCCGGGATAGATCACTCTGTTATCTGCCACCGGTTGGCCGTGAGGGAAGGAAGTCGACCGGTACGACAGAAGAAGCGGTACCTGGCCAGTGACCGGCAAGAGTTCGTCAAGAAGGAAGTGAAGGACCTCCTCAGTCTGGGTCACATCCGGGAAGTCAAATACCCGGATTGGTTGGCCAACGTTGTCCTTGCTCCTAAGGGCGACACATGGAGAATGTGTGTGGATTATACGGACTTTAACAAGGCTTGTCCGATGGATTCATACCCCCTTCCCAGTCCAGATCAAATAGTGGACGAAACTGCGGGGTGCGAGCTCCTAAGTTTCATGGATGCCTTCAAGGGTTACCACCAAATCTACATGGCCAAGGAAGATGAAGAGAAGACGTCATTCCTCACGCCCGAAGGAACCTACTGCTATCGGGTAATGGCGTTTGGCTTGAAGAACTCGGGGGCAACCTACCAGCGCATGGTGAACAAACTCTTCAAGCCACTATTGGGAAAGACCATGGAGGCATACGTCGACGACATGCTGATCAAAAGCCAGGTATCTCTGAACCACCCGACTGATATGCGAGCCACGTTCGATATCATGGCAAGGTACAACCTCCAGCTGGATCCTAAGAAATGCGTCTTCGCGGTTCGTACCGGGAAGTTCTTGGGATTCATGGTGACCAAGAGAGGAATAGAGCCCAACCCAGAAAAAATCCAGGCTATCACTGAAATGCAAGCCCCTACCTCCGTAAGGGATGTTCAAAAGTTGACCGGTCGTTTAGCGGCCCTCAGCCGGTTCCTTTCCCGGTCAGCTGAGAGGTCCCTGCCCTTCTTCAAAGTTCTGAAGAAGGCCAACACATTTGCATGGGACGAAGAATGCCGGAGGGCATTTGAGGAACTGAAAGAGTACCTAGCGTCGGATATTGTATTGTCTAAACCCGAACCGGGTGAAACTCTGTATCTGTACCTGGGAATTTCCCCAAACGCTGTAAGCTCCGTTTTAATAAGAGATGATGGGGCACAAAAGCCCATTTATTATGTGAGCAAAGCACTAAACGGGGCTGAGAGTAGGTATACGGCGATGGAAAAGACAGCCTATGCGCTTTTCATCTTCGCAAAAAAGTTAACATCCTACTTCCAAGCTCACCCGGTAGAAGTCTTGACTGACCAACCGCTGGGTGCAGTGTTGCGAAATTCAACATCCTCCGGGAGGATGGTGAAGTGGGCGATGATGTTAACTCAATTCCACATTGAGTACCGGCCAAGGTCAGCAATTAAGGGACAGGCCCTTGCTGACTTCCTAGTAGAAATGACCGGTCTAACTCCAGACTTACCGGTCAATAAGCCCACTGAGCAATGGTGGGAGATGGCAGTTGACGGGGCATCCGGTCCTAGAGGATACGGGGGTGGTATCGTGTTCACCACCCCAGAAGGGTTCAAGATCTACCATGCAATCGTCTTCAACTTCAAACTGACGAACAATGAGGCAGAATATGAAGCTCTGGCTGGGGGGCTCAGACTTGCCCAAGCCCTGAAAATCAGCCGGGTCAGTATCAAATCTGACTCTAGCCTGATCGTTGGGCAAGTGACCAGTAACATGGAAGCAAGGGAAGGACGCATGGCACAATACAAGGACTTTGTACTTGCCCTGTTGAAAGGCTTCGAAGAGTTCAAGATCGCCCAAATTCCTCGGGCGGAAAACGCGGATGCAGACCTTCTCTCCAAGTTAACGCAGTATGCTCCCGAGCATGTTTCAAAACTTGCCCGGGTAGAGATCCTTGACCGTGCAAGCATCGAAAAATTGGAAGTCGCCGCCATAACGGCCGAAAGCCAATTTGACCGGTCAAACCTGGTCGGGGCAGACGACCATTGGATGTATGATCTGATGGAATATCTGATGGATGGGAGCTTGCCAGAACAAGATGACCGGGCAAGAAAAGTGAAGCTCAGGGCACCCCGATTCCAGGTTCTGGATGGAAAGCTGTATAAAAGGGCATTTGGGGGGCCACTCTTGAGATGTCTAACCAACCGGGAGGCTGAGCGAGTCATCGCGGAGGTCCACGAAGGCATATGCGCGGCACATCAAATGTCCCGTACGCTTTCCCAACGCATCATCTTGTTGGGGTATTACTGGCCAACAATTGTACGGGATTGTGAAAGGTACGTCCAGAAATGTAGGACGTGCCAAGTATTCTACAAGTATCCCGGTAGACCGGCGACCTACTACCACCCCGTATCGAATCTCATCCCATTCGCTAGATTCGGGGTTGATATCATTGGAGCCTTTCCAATCGCCCAATGAGGGAAGAAGTTCGTAATCGTAGCCATCGATTACTTCACCAAATGAATTGAGGCCGAAGCATTGGCCAGCATTACCACGCAACAATGTAAGAAATTCATTTGGAAGAACATAATCACGAGCTTTGGAGCGCCCATGAACCTCATCACTGACAACGGCCCGCAATTCTGAAATCCAAGATTCACCGAATACTTGGAGGGCTTCGGAATCAAGCACAATCGCTCCTCGGTAGCGTACCCCCAAGGGAATGGCCAAGTCGAAAACGCCAACCGAACAATTGTGGATGGTCTAAAGAAACGGCTGGGAGAGGCAGGAAACAAGTTGCTGGAAGAGCTCCCACACATCGTATGGGCATTCCGAGTAACACCCAGGAGGGCTCACGGGGAAACTCCATTCTCCCTAACCTATGGGTGTGAAGCAAGGCTGCCCATCGAAGCTGAATTCCCAACGTTCCGGGAATCAAATTATGAACCCCAACAAAATGAAGAAGACCACTTGGCCGAACTCAACTTGGTCGAAGAGCGGAGAATGGCCGCGGAAGTTAAAATGAGTACATACCAACAAGTTGTGAAGAAGTACCATGACAACAAGGTTAGGCCGCGGTACTTCCAAGTTGGAGACGAAGTCCTGCGAAGAAGAGAAGCAAGTAGACCCGGCGACGGAGGAAAGCTGGCAAAAAACTGGGAAGGCCCATACAGGGTTAGAGCCATCATTCGGCCGGGAACATATCGGTTGGAAACTTTAGATGGTGTACCGATAGAAAGAACTTGGAATTCCCACCATCTTCGCAAGTTCTACAAATGATTGTAATACTAGGCGAGGCCTAACTACATTATCAATCAAAGTAATGTTCGATACTCTACTCGGTAGCGGCGGAATTGATAGGTCGAACCTATCCGAGGAGGGCTTCCTGGGTGGATCGAATCCACTTGGATAAGCCAACTGAGACACAGGCCCGGACCTGGCACGCTGGTTACTACACTGGTCTTGCTCAGTATAATAGAAAAAATATTAAAACCCGGAAAAGGGGCCCGGAAGAGGGTATGCCTGCAAGAGGGCTGGACCTGGAAGAGGGTTCGAACCGTACTTACACGGGCCCATGAGGTTTGACTGGTGTCGGGGAATCAGCCGGTGCCGTCAAATTGATTGGGGACTAAAAGATGCCCATTAAAAGAAATAGAATGGGATCGTCCACCGTGGCGCATCCTGTTTCCCCCTTCTCAGGGAAGACTTGAACGGGGGGGTGAGCTAAGCCCTTCCTGGGATGGTAGGAATCAAAGGGCCATTAAAAGACTTAATCACCCGGAAGAGGGGGCCCTGGAAGAAGGGTGCATTTGGACCTTGGAGAGGGTTCGAAACCATTCGACATGGTTAAATCTCCAGTATCCTTACCGGTTAAGGATACTTCAAGAATTACTAGGTTACAGGTGTTTCCATCTACAACCTACCGGTTAAAAAAAAAAGAATACCCCGGTCGGGTATGGGCACAACAGAACTTCGAAAGTTCCACAAGGCAAGGCAGGTGACCGGTCACACCAGGAAGTGGAATCTACCGGTCAAACTGTACTTTATCAAAGAATTTGTGAAGCTGTCCAAAAGGCCAAAGTAAAGTTCGACCAGTCAAACTTTTTAAGTTGGCCACCATGATGAAGACGTTCGAAAAGCAAAAATTGAAGTCTAACCGGTCAAAGTTACTCGAGCTAATCCTTCAGATGAAGTAATCAAAGAGAACTTTGAAGTTCCACCGGTCGAAAACAATTGAGAAGTGGCCTGATTTATGTACCGGTATTCTATGATGGTATTCTAAGAAGCAAGAGCAAAGTATAAATCAACAAGCAAGCAGATATGGAAGATTAACCGGGTAGGAAAACAAACATGGCATTCAAATGAAATAAAAATCTTAAGTGTTTACAGCTACACCGGGCATCCCCGAGGAAATTTCAAGTTGAGAAGTTTTACAAAAACAACCGGGCGCAACCGGGGAGATCCTAATCTAAGGGGAAAGGGGGAGTGGGCTCTTCCTCTGGGATAGGAGCCAGGCCGTAGGAAGCCGCAGTGAAGGCCGGGTCTCTCTTCAGGAGGATCCGGTGGGAAGCTGCCCGGTCTTTCTTTTGCCCGCACTTGAATCCGAAAGATCCAACGGCGGTAATCATCTTCTTTCCTTCAGGCTCCCGGTATAGAAGCCTGAAGGATTCCATGGTAGCTTCTGGGCTCGCCGTCAGTACCCGGGCAGCTTCGGCCTTATTTTCCTCAACCCAGGCGGCTGCGCGCCCGGGGAAGTTTTCTTCCTTCTCCGCCATCTCTCTTTTAGCCTCGGAGACCTCATCGAGCAGCCGGCCATTCTCCTCCTTCAGCCGGGTGTTCTCTGCCCCCAAGGACCCGGCCATCTTGGACAACTTGGCCAGCTCATCCGTTTGGCTCTTGAGGAGGAGAGCCAGCTCTTCGTTCTTCTTCTTCAGCCGGGCTACCTCGGTTGGGGGGTCCATTCCCAACCGGTCAGCGGTGACGGGCCCAATCTCCCCAACCTGCACAACGTATAATAACCCGGTTAATCTTCGTGTAGCGTGAGGGAAAGGTTAACCGGTGACGAAAGATGACTTACCTCCCTCAGCCGCAGGCCAAGGTTGATGTAGGCCTCCTCCACGGTCTGGTAGGCCGCGCCGGAGTCTGTCCTCTGCCTCTTGTTCATGGCAGAGGGATGGTTGGTGGCCACCTTCTTGGTCCGGCGACCGGTCTTCTCTTTTTCCCTCCCCTTAGACCGGTTGTCTTGGGTTCGTCCTCATCCAAAATCTCCACGATCTCTTGGTGGACCGGGAAGGTTCTGGCGTGATTGGCCTGGGAGCCCCCGGTGTCTCCCGCTGGTTGGTCGTCGGGGATGGCGAACTCTTCGAACTCCATATCTGCCAAAGAAACTAAAACCGTTAAGTACAAGTAGTTTGACCGGTCACCTACGAATCACAAGTAAAGTGAAAAGTACCTGGGTGGTTCTGGCCCTCAGCCTCTACAATGTTGCCCGGGGAGGGTACCCCGCGCCCCGCTGCTTCCTAGGCCTGGGAGGTACCCTCACCACCCGGCTCTACTCTCCAAACCCAGCTGCCTTGATGGAATATCCTCCCGGTTTGAGGATCCCCGCGCATAAGGATCTCGAGATTAGCTTCCAAGTCTGGGGAGGAGGCCGGTGCAGTATACTCTTGGTCGAGGAGATGGTCATTCCATTTCAGACCGGCCAGAGGAGTGACGAAGGGGGGAAACTCGATGAAAACAAACTTTTCCTTCCATCCCCGGTTACTCTGGGGGACTTCGGAAATGAACTTCCTACCGGTACGGGCTTTGAAGAATACAAAGCCTTCGCAGCCGGATCCGCCCGGTAGGACTTCGAAGCAAAAAAGGAAAAGACGCAAAGAGGGAAGATTTTTAGATGGGTGCAAATATTTACAAAGGAATGGAGGTACCGGTGGGCGTTAGGAGTTATTTGGCCGGGCAAAATCCTAAACGCATGGAAGACTTCGGTAAGGAGGGGGCGAAGGGGAAAAACTATGCCCGCATCCACTGATATGGTATGGAACCCTATCCTATCCTCCCGGTGGGGTTCAACGATATTGGGCCAGTTAGGTTCATACAGGAGGGTATACCCATCCGGGAGCCTCCTACGGATTTTGTTTAAGGCAATTTTGGATACACGGGAAGGTATGTCAATGACGTAGAAAGTGGGAAGCGGAAAGTAACCGGCAGCATGAAGCCGCTCCTCCTACGCATCCCGGGTTTCGTGTTCAGGGTCATAGGGGCCCGGTTCGTCATCGACTGGGTCATCCCTCCCCACGAAAGTTTCACCGGGCATCTGATTAACAGGATGCGGGTCGAGAATAGAGGAGTGGGGAACCTGACCGGGCGTGGATTCAGGAGAAGAAGACCCGGTCGAGGAAGATGAGTTGGAGTCCTCAGAGGAGCTGTCCTCTGAGGACGAGATCCTATCGCTAAACGAAGACATGGCCGGGAGAGAAAAAAGAGAAGGAAGGGGAAACTTACTTGACTCGGAGGGCTGGATAGCGAAAGAGAAGACACTTTTCCGGTGAAAGCTCTGAGACTTGATCGCGGAAAGTGAACAAAGAAGAGGGGTGGAGGCCCTTATATAGGAAGAGGGGGGCTGATAGGAGTGACGTGGCCTCTCCAGGTTGCGCCGCGTCAGGCGGCGCAATGATGACCCATTGGCAGGCGAAACGACAGGTCTGCAGCTGACCGATTGCAACGGTCGATGCGCGACACATGGCAAAAGTCAGAGTTTGAAATTCAAATTTCAAAAATTTTAGGCGGGAAGGGCCAAAATTTCAAAATTGGAGTCTTATTTCAGACTTTTTACTTCCCGCTCATGACGAATTGCATGACCGAGAAGTGGAGGGCTTATTGATGGGTGTATTCCACCCACGACCGGTCAAAGGAGAAGGCCAAATCTTTGACCGGTCAATCTCGAAAGTTTTGAAGGGAGACTTAAATCGTCAGCAAAACGATATATCGTCGGCCAAAATATGACCGGTATACTTCACGGAAAAAGTATACCGGTCAAACTACTTTGTCCCCCTATTCTTCCCTAAACTTTGATGATTTCATCCCACGGAGATTACCCGGTGTAGTTTCTAGGGTTGGAAAGTGTCGGCAGAGGAGAATCTACGAGGGCTTGGCGTGTAGCGACTCATGTCAGTAGAGGACAACTGGAGATGCTGAAGAATCCATCCAAGGCACTACTCGACAAAGGGAATAATCCCCCTCACAAGGCGACAAGGCAGCTCAAAGACGAAACCAGTCCCCTCGCACCACATCAGCATCGTGCCCCCACGTGGGCGCACGTGGTCTTGTCCCCCATAGCCTAGTATAAATACTCGTGTAAACCTTAGAAAGAGGGATCCGAATTCATTTCCTCTAAACTCCCTTGTAAAAGCACCCGTGCATTCTCCGTTATAATATAAACTGGGCTACAGGTGTTCCACCTAAAGTCCTACCGGTCAGTTTGCGTGTTTTACCTTTCTTACTTTGTCGAATCAAGCAAACTATTCTAGACCCGGTCCAGTATAGTTTGACCGGTCAAGTAATTTACACCATCAACTGCAATGATTTCATTTAGGGTAAAAACATGTCTTTCTATCTCGAAATAAAGACTATTTTTTTTTCCTATTTTGAGTAATCTCTATCTCTTCTCTATCCTTCTATATACAATGCTAGGTGCAATTTGTGAACAGTGTTCCTGCCTATTTTTATTGGGCCAATTTAGTGGGCTTTAAGCTGCAAGGTAATGGGCTGAGAATTCTAGCCTCTTAAAGGTTAAATTTTCTGTAAAATGTGAATTCTGAAACCCTTGGACATTGTGAGGACAACAGCAGCCCTTGAACAGAGTGAAGACGGGAGCATCCCTTGAACAGTTTCGGTTTTGATGGTGATGATGAAAAAAATGCCATGCGTAGGGCGGCGACATGACTCAATGGGTTTTATAGGCAAGTGTGTGTGCCATGCATATGGGTAAATGTGTATGGCATGGAGTCACACACCATAAAGTAAGTAGTCCACTTTATCTCAAATCAACATTTAATAACCAGATTTTACAAATCTTTTCTTTATCTTTTGTCATATCTCAAATGTCATTAATGACTATGTGGTAGAACCAATTTCTACACAATAAATACAGCACCAAATTGATATCTTCCACAACATGTCCTCATCTTCAAAATTCTGCATTCTAAAGATGTTGTCACAGAGAAAAAACACGGCAAGAGGTAAGAATACAAAACATTGAGAATAATAATTTCATTTACTGTTTATAAAGTAAAAAATAGAATATAATCTTGAATACAATTTCTCTAATATAAAAATTCAAGTTAAATTTTTAACCAGATTCATACATTGAAACAAAAATATTATACACATTATTTATTTGAGTGTTAAACAAATAAAGAAATGTATTTAAAAAATTCATGCAAAAAATAATATAAATAAACTATTTATTGATTTTTGGAGAAAAGTTTAACTATATCTAAGAAAAGGTTTAATTACTTCTTCTATTTTGTAGTAATTTTGCAAAGATGGATACTCTTACACAGAATTTTGCAAAGATGGATACTCTTACACAGAATTTTTTTTAAAGAAACTTAGATTTGTTTTGCAAATTGGATTAGTGATTAATAATTTTTATTAATTAAAACTTTAATTTCCTTGATGTGAGGTTTTATGTGTGTTCAAGCTAGGTTTAAGACCATCAAGATATGTTTTGGTGAAGTTTTGAAGTGTAGTTTGGAAATACCTAATATAATCAAATCTGTGCATAATGTAAATTTTTTCACAATAAATATTTAATAGAGAGATAATTCATAGTGATATTATAGAACTACATGTTAGACACGATTTTATTATGTGGCCTGAGTTATCATTTATCTAATTAATTGATCATTGACCTAATAAATACCCTACGTACTTAATTGGTAATTATTCGATGGAAGTAATTATCCTTATGACCTAATTAGGGTTTCCCTTTGGGTGTATATATATAGAGGTCATTAGGCAGAGATTAACACACCAATCTTACGCCTTCTCTCTGCCTCTCTATTCTCGTGAGTCTCATCCTCACCTTAGCCATCATAACGATACACCCTAAACGGGAACCCGATCTGCGTGAGAATCATGGCTTCATCCCTAACTACGTTTACAGGATTATCAGGTACACATGATTAAATCCCTAATTTATATTTTATGTTTAAGAATTGATCAACATGTGGTATCAGAGCATTATGTTGATAAATCAATTCTTTTTATTTTCCCTGAACTGTAATCGGATATTATGAACTGTGAAATTTCCGTTTGAATTGTTTTCCGATTTAGATCAATAATGGTGTCTCCACAATAATACACTTGTGGCTTTGTTTTTTTCACTGCAAAACGGAATCTCAACTTGGGAAAATCAAAATCAATTTTCAAGATTTCCATTACATGACCTTTTGTTTCTCCCTAATCACGTTTTTTTCTTCCGGTGAGATTAAAACAGCATTAGTTTCGGAAATCGGCATTACTTTTCCTTAAAATTAAGATCTAAGTTTTTCGGAATTAATCCATAAAATTACTTTCTTAAAATTTGTGATGAATTATTTGAAGTGTTCATCCTTATTTTGATGAAATCTTCTTACTTTGGTATTTGATTTGGAATATAATTGTGTTTCCTTAAATTGTATGGCATATCTCACTTTTGCATGATATATTTTGTTTCCTTATTTTATTGACTTATTTTACCAAGAATAGCAAAACTAAATAAGGGATATGCTAAAATACCATTTAAAAAAAAATTAAATTTTTTTACTTGTTGGAAAATCTCTTGCCTAATATGCCTTTGATTTTCTAATTAAATTAATCTTAATGGGTCCCAAATTTTGTAGCCCCGCCCCGAACCGCTATAACTTTTGCGGTTAACATTAAATTATAAATAATTTGACTAATCTTAAATAAAATTTACTTTTATGATTAGTTAAATTAATTTATTTTGCTTGACTTGAATAATACCTTAGAATACACTTCTACCCAAAGGTGATGTGTAACATTTGTAAAATTTATTTCAAGTCTTATTAAGCATTGTCATTTGGTGCATATCCTTAAATAGATATTTGCATGACACTCGCCTTAAATACATAATATTTCACTTCTGTCCAAAGATGATGTGTTATAATTATGTACTGCGAACTAAATATATATGTGCATTAAAATTTAAATGTTTCACTTCTGCCCAAAGGTGACGTGATACATTCAAATTGCACATCATTATTTTCTTATTCATAATACTTAAATAAGTGGTCATAACCAAAGTGAAAGCCATTTGTTTAAGTAGAATTAAATTTAGTCTATTATTTTGGTGTTATAATAGACTCTTATCACAGCTTCATTACTATATAATGGTCCTTATCTTCGCCAGCCTTAGTTAATTACCCCTTAAGTTCTCCTTTAATTATGTGTCTTATTTCTCTCATCTAAATCCACTATCAGCCCCAAATATGGGAATTGAAACCTTGAACGGTGCGAATTTTTCTTCATGGAAAGATTCACTGATGCTAACTCTTGGCATGTTGGATTTTGATTATGCACTGAGAGAGCCTGCCCTCCTGCACTCACTGATAAAAGTACTGCTGAAGATAAAATAGTACATGAGAGATGGGAGAGGTGCAACAGAATGGCTCTTATGCTCATTAAAAATTCCATCAGCATAATCATCAGGGGAGCTATTCCAGATTCATCTAATGCTAAAATATATCTGGCTTCCGTGGAGGAACAATTCAAAGCAACTTCTAAGGCACATGCTAGTACTCTTATTTTGAAGATGGTGACTACAAAATATGACGGGAATAGCGGCATTCATGAGCACATCATGATGATGAACGACATGGCCCGTAAGCTCAAGGGATTAGACATGGAGATCAGTGAAGGTTTTCTGGTGCACTTTATAATGACTTCTCTTCCTGCATCTTTTGAAGCTTTCAAGGTCAACTACAACACCCAGAAGTTCAAGTGGTCGATGAATGAGTTGATTGCTATGTGCGTACAAGAAGAAGAGCGTCTGAAGTTGGACAAACCTGATGTGGCTTACCTCATGACCGCTAATCCAAAGAAGAGGAAGGGCAATGTCGATAAGAAGGATGTTTCTAAAGTCCAAAAACGTGATGCAAGTGCTTCTTCCAGCTCTAAGAACTCCAAAGGGAAGTCTTACTGCAAGTTTTGCCGCAAGGAAGGACATAGACAGAAAGACTGCCAAGACTTTAAGGAGTGGCTGACGAAGAAAGGTAATCATCTTTACATGATACTTGAGTCCTTTAATTTAAATGTTCCAACTAATACATGGTGGTTTGACTCTGGTTCTATGGTTCATGTAACCAACTCACTTCAGGGATTCCTTACAATCCAGAAGCTGAAAAGAAACCGAAGAACACTTAAGCTGGGGAATGGAACAGAACTAGCTGTCGAAGCCGTGGGAACCTTAGAATTAATAATGAAAACTGGTTTATGTATTAAACTTTATGATACCTTATATATTCCTGAGATTACTCGGAATTTAGTATCAGGACCAAAGTTAGACATAAACGGTTTTGATGTTTCTCATGGTCATGGCAGACTTACTATTAGTTTCAATTCTCAAGTGTTTGGTCATGGTTTTCTGGATGGTGGTCTCTATAAATTAGAACTAGATGATGATTTTTCCAAATCTTTGTTGTCATATAATATCAATTTGACACTAACAAAGAGAAAACGAAAACGAGACTTAGAAACTTCATCCATGTTGTGGCATCAACGCTTAGGCCACATTTCACGAGAACGTTTATCTAGACTCGTGAAGAATGAAGTGTTACCATCTCTCGATTTCAATGATTTTGGAACATGTGTCAAATGCCTTAAAGGTAAAATGACATCAGTGAATAAGAAAGGTGCCACTAGGAGTTCTAATTTATTAGAGCTCATCCACGCTGATATTAGTGGTCCTTACTCTATCGCTGGCATAACTGGACATAACTCATTTATCACTTATATTGATGATTATTCCCGTTATATGTACTTGTATCTCATTAAGGAAAAATCTGAATCACTTACAACTTTTAAAGATTATAAAACTGAAGTTGAAAAACAACTTGATCGTCAGATAAAAGTTGTAAGATCAGATAGAGGAGGAGAATATTATGGTAGACATACTGATGTGGGTCAAGCTCGTGGTCCATTTTATGAGTTTTGTAAGGGCGAGGGGATCGTGAATCAATATACTATGCCTGGTACTCCTCAGCAGAATGGTTTTGCTGAGAGAAGAAATAAGACCCTAATGAACATGGTACGCAGTATGTTAGCCAACTCAGGTTTACCTCTATTTCTCTGGACCGAGGCCTTAAAAACAGCCGTTTATATACTCAATAGGGTTCCTTCTAAAGCTGTCCCTAAAACTCCTTATGAACTCTGGACAGGAAGGAAACCGAGTCTAAGATATATGAAAGTATGGGGTTGTCTTGCTGAAGCTAAACTATATAATCCCTTCTAGAAGAAACTCGACATGAAAACTGTAACTTGCTACTTCATTGGTTATCCTTCTCACTCAAAGGGTTACAGATTTTATTGTCCTTCCCACGTCACTCGCATTGTAGAAACCAAAGATGCTCATTTCCTTGAAGATTTTAAGGTCAGTGGGAGCAGTGAAAACCCTTATGATGAATTGCTAGAAGTACAAGACGCGGGGGGGGAGAGACTTGTCAATTACTTTACCTCCAATTACTCCTCTTGTACTCAATGCCAATCCGCAGGACACTGCACCACCTCCTACTCCTAATGTACCTGGAAATGAAGACACCTCAAATAATCACCATCAAGACAATGCCGCCAATGCTTAACCCGATAATTTGCTCAGGAGGTCATCTAGGTCTAAAAGGCCTACTAACTTTGATGATTAAGTTACCTACCTGACTGAAGCAGAAATGGATGCTGGAAAGTTTACTAATCCTACCTCTTACAATGAAGCCATTAACAGTGATCAGTCTTCTGAATGGAATAAAGCCATGATTGAAGAGCTTGACTCCATGAAGAAAAATGATGTTTGGGATTTGGTTGAATTACCCAACGGTGTAAAACCCGTAGGATGTAAATGGGTCTTCAAAACAAAACTGGACCCGAATGGAAACATTGAACGCTACAAAGCGAGATTGGTTGCAAAGGGCTACACTCAGAAAGAGGGAATTGACTATCAAGAGACCTTTTCTCCTGTCTCTCGAAAGGATTCTTTAAGGATCGTTATGGCCCTTGTAGCTCACTTTGACTTAGAGCTACATCAGATGGATGTCAGAACTGCTTTCCTTAATGGCGATTTGGATGAAGAAGTGTTCATGAAACAACCCGAAGGATTCAAATCTGAAGGTCAAGAGCACCTAGTCTGTAAGCTAAAGAAATCCATATACGGGTTGAAGCAGGCATCACGTCAATGGTACCTAAAGTTGCATCAAGTCTTGAAGTGAGAAGGTTTCATAAAGAATCAAGTGGATCAATGCACCTACCTCAAGATGAGTGGGAGCAACTTTACTATACTTGTCCTTTACGTAGATGACATTCTATTGGCCAGTAATAGTTTAGACATGTTGCATGAGTCCAAGCGCTTACTCTCGCGTAATTTTGACATGAAAGATCTCGGAGAGGCTTCTTATGTTATTGGCATCGAAATACACCAAGATAGAGTCAATGGTATTTTGGGATTATCTCAAAAGGCTTACATTGAGCGTGTCCTTACACGTTATAACATGCAACTTTGCTCTCCTTCTGTGGCTCCAGTAGTTAAGGGAGATGTTTTCGGTTTATTTCAATGTCCGAAAACAGAGGTTGAAAAAGAACAGATGAGAATGATACCTTATGCGTCAGTAGTAGGAAGCCTTATGTATGCACAAGTCTGTACTCGTCCAGATATCGCTTACATTGCTGGAATGTTAGGTCGTTATCAGACCAATCCTGGTCTTGATCACTGGAAAGCAGCTAAGAAAGTTCTTCGATATCTACAAGGGACAAAAGACTATAAACTGATTTACAGAAGGAGTGATAATTTAGAAGTGGTTGGTTATTCTGATTCTGATTTTGCTAAGTGCAAAGATGACAAGAAATCCACTTCAGGGTATATCTTTATGTTAGCTGGCGGACCTATCTCGTGGAAGAGTCATAAGCAAGAGTTGACTGCAACTTCTACAATGATGGCAGAATACATTGCGTTGTACAACGCAACCTGTCATGGGATGTTGCTCAGAAACCTCATCACTGGACTCAAAGTAGTTAATTCCATCTCTCGACCATTGAAGCTTTATTGTGATAACTCAGCCGCCATTAGTTTCTCGAACAGTAACAGTTCGACTGGCGCTGCTTTATATCTTGATACAAAGTACTTGTTCGTACGTGAGCGAGTTGAGGAAAATAAATTTTGTTTTGAGCATATAAGTACTAAGAATATGCTTGCGGATCCGATGACTAAAGGTCTCCCTCCTAAGATTTTCGAAGAACATGTTTCGAAGATGGGGTTTTCTAAAGACCTTATTTAGTTGCATATTGTACTTGCTTACATTTAATAATAAAATTTCCTCATACTTTTGTTTGTTTGTCTCTGAATGTGTCTATGCATGCCTAAAGACATATAGACAACATTTATATACAGAATAATGTTATGGGCTTAATTGTCAATTTGATCCTTAGCTTATTTAAGTTTTAAATTTGGTATTGTAGTATGATTAATGGGGGTCTTGAATTGAATATTGATTCAATGACTGTATTTCTCTGCTACAATTTCGGTTTAAAACTAAAATGAGTATTAAAATCTGATCAGACTTATCTAATACTCATCATAAATGATTACTCGGCCAAGTGGGAGAATGTTAGACACGATTTTATTATGTGGCCTGAGTTATCATTTATCTAATTAATTGATCATTGACCTAATAAATACCCTACGTACTTAATTGGTAATTATTCGATGGACGTAATTACCCTTATGACCTAATTAGGGTTTCCCTTTGGGTGTATATATATATAGAGGTCATTAGGCAGAGATTAACACACCAATCTTACGCCTTCTCTCTGCCTCTCTATTCTCGTGAGTCTCATCCTCACCTTAGCCATCATAACGATACACCCTAAACGGGAACCCGATCTGCGTGAGAAACATGGCTTCATCCCTAACTACGTTTACAGGATTATCAGGTACACATGATTAAATCCCTAATTTATATTTTATGTTTAAGAATTGATCAACACTACATCGCAGCAAAGATGTAACCATACGAAGTACGCACAACATGTTGAATGTGTTGTTAGTTTAGTTATTAGGCAATAGTATTTGAAACGATATGCTTATGCCCTTTGAAATTAAAATGAGCCTGTTTTGGGGACAAGTTTTTTTCACATGGGGTGCAAGTTTGGTTGGACATAAAGTCTTTCTTAAGCTGATGATAATGTCGGTACAATTGGTCCACTCTGTCTTTGTGGCCCGGTTCGGTGGCCACTGGGTTTCAGTTGCTACGGAAGCCACTGCCCCCCTACAGAGCTCCGTTCATAAAATTGATGATTTCTACCCCCTAACCTCCCAGTAAACCCCCACCAAGTCCCGACCCCAAATCATCCCCCCACCTACATCAATTACACCCCGTAAGCATAATTGACTTTAAAGTCAAAAATTTTGACTCCAAAGTCAACTAAACTTGCACCCCGCAATTGACGTGGTTAGGGGGATGATTTGGGATCAGGACCGGGTGGGGGTTTACCGGTGGGTTAGAGGGGGTAGGAACTATCATTTTTACGAACAGAAAACCTTAGGTATCCCAATTGGGTGAGTGGCTTCCGTAGCCACTCTTTTTGAGTGGCTGTAGAGATGTCTTTGACATCACTCCCGGTATCTCTTCCATTTATTGTTTTGGACTTTTCATTGCAGTTTTTTACTAAGATAAATATATCGGTTTTTATTCTTTGTTTCATGTTATTTCTTTGTATATGATTTTTTTAAACCTTCTTTGGCCTGGGACTTGGGTAGTATATACAAAGTAGTGTTCTTATGAATTTCACTCTTCATTTCATAATTTTTAAGTGTCATGCTGAGACTACTTTTCGAAAAAAAATACTCTCTCCGTCTCTAAATAAACTTCCACTTTCGTTTTTTCTTTGTCCCCAAATAAACTTCTCTTTTCCTTTAAAAAACCTCTTTTACCCCTTACTTTTTCATACCCTACCTATCACATCATACCTTTTTACTAATAATCTACCTATCACATCTTACTTTTACACATCACATCAAGGGTATTTTTAGAAAGTCAACACAAAAATATCTCTCCCTTAAATCCTCAAAAAGTCAAAAATGGAACTTTATTTAGGGACGGAGGAAGTAATTTTTTTGAATGAGCCTAAATACGAAATCTTAGAGGGCCTAAAATTGTTAAAGTGGCTATGATTAACTAGGTGAGGGTACTAAAAAAAATTACCAACATGCATAAAGAAATTATCAAAGAGCCTATAATTATATTATTATTAGTATGAGAAATCTATTTTTTTTAAGTGTGGGTTTGCTGGATAAAAAAATATTTGAAGCTCTAATTGGCCTTATGAGTTTTAGACTTTGTTTTTGAAACTCTTGATAAATTTCCGACATATTTCTTTTGTTGTTATTTGACAATAATGATCACTATTTTGTAGCATTATTCAAAATTTATTTTCCAAGGTTAATGGCCACTGTCTCTGATCAAGCAATAAAATAAGAAAATTTTAGGATCTAGCTTGCTTTCATAACAACCTGAATATTTTTGGTAAGTTAGAAATGCATGTAGTTTATGAAGTTTTAAGTTGGAATCAGAACACACGTTTTAAAGTGTTTGAAGGGACAACTAAGACCGAAATAAAGACGAAAATGAAGAAGCTTTGTGGTCATAAGATTTCATTAGACCACGACAAGGACAAGGGACAACTAAGACGGAAATGAAGAAGCTTTATGGTCACTACGGAGCTGCATGATAAGGACGGGTAGTGTTTATACTTCTTTGTCTCACCTCTCCGCTTCTATTTCTTTTTTGGTCATACTAATCTTCACTTCTGCTAGGTTTCACACATCAATGGATACTTTGATGTTTTCTTCATTGTCTTATGCTACAATCTATGATTTGTGATATGTCAAAAAAATATTGCATTGTTGGGAGAAATTAGGTATGAATCTCTAACCCATTAATTTGAATCTCAAACATATATCAATTGAATCTCTAACCCATTGATTTTGTTTTGATAACATTTTTTTCATTTTTTATAGGTAAATAAATTCAAAAAAATTGTGTTGATGCATGCGACCACAATTAAGAAACTGTTATTCTTCAAAAGAAGAGGATGATATCATCTGAATTTGTAGAGCTACAACAATTCTCCATCCATTCTTTGCCAAGAGCCCGGTTCCATGGCCACTGGATTCCAGTGGCCACGGAAGCCACTGACCCCCTACGGAGCTCCATTCATAAAATTGATGATTCCTACCCCTCCTAACCCTCCCGGTAAACCCTCATGCCAAGTTTCGAACCAGACTAATCACTAGAGGTGGCAATCGGATCAACCGGATCGGTTCGGGTTGGATTTTTTCGGTTCGGATATCTTTCGGTTATATGTATAATCGGTTTGGTTCGGTTCGGATCGGTTAAATTTCGGTTTGGATTTGATTTCGGTTCTATACATTTTTCGATTCGGTCCAGTTTCGAGTCGGTTCAGATACGGTTCGATTATAAATCGGTTCGGATAGATTTCGGTTCAGACACAATTTGAGTCGGATATATTTCAGTTTTGGGTCTAGTTCGGTTCGGATATATTTCGGTTTCGGATCTAATATATTTTGGATATATATTATTTTCTAATTAAAACTTAACTATCTCTGTTTCTTTTTATGTTTTATCACATTTATCAATCTATCATCAATTCAATACTTCATATTATTTTACATTTTTTTCTAGTTATATTATCTCTACCCTAAATAATCTTCCCTTTTTGATTTTTTAGTCATATTTTACAAATTTAGACTACAAATTATGAAAACATATATATTTAATTATGATATAAATTTAATATAATTAAATTGATTTAAAAATTTAGTTTTGAAATATCAAATCTTTCTCACATCTACTAATATACTTATGTATATAAATGAAAGGATAAAAGATAAATTCAAATAGTCTTATGTTTCATTTGAATACAATTTGGTAAAAATTGAATAAAATTGGGTGAAATTAAGTGAATTTTATTCAATTGAGTGCAAAATTTGTAAATTATTGAGTATATTTGGTTGAAAATAGAGAAAATTAAATTTAATAGAGTTAAATATAATTAATTTTAAACTTAAATATAATGGTGTAGATCAAATTTGAAAATGAAAACAGTAAAGGCTACCGCTATATTGAGTGAATTGGTTTGAAACTAATCAAATTAACTCTTAAATCAATAAAATTTATTGTAATGAGATGAAGTTAGGATAAAATTTAGTTATCCCATACAATTCATCATATATTCCTTTCGTTTCAAAAAGAATATCACACTTCACTATTTAAAAATTACGCAAATTTTATTTGTTTGTGTGTTATCATTTATATGTATAACTTATCTTTAATTTCTACATATAATAAATTTAAGGCATAAAATTTTGTACTTTTTTTCAAAAAGATAATCTATTTTATGAGGGAATGAGCAAGTAATGTAATTAGTTCAAATGGTAAAAATAAAAGTAAAAAAAATTAAAAAATATAATATGCTTATTGAAAGGCAAACATAGTTCTGGATTTATCGATTTTAGTTCTAATCAGGTTCGGATATTATCGGTTTCAGATCTAATCGGTTTCAGATTTTATCGGTTTCGGGTATTATTGGGTTCGGATCTAATCGGTTTCGGGTTTAATCGGTTCGGATATTATCGATTTCGGGTCTAATCGGTTTCGGATTTAAATCGGATATGAACTATTTAGTTTGGTTTTGGTTCGATTCGGATCATTTCGGGTTTTCAGTTATAGATCGGATCTTCATTTTTCGGGTCATTCCGGTTTCGGTTTCGAATATTTCGGTTCGGGTAATCGGTTCCAGTTCTGTTTTTCCAGGTCTACTAATCACCCCACCTACGTCAATTGCACCTCGTAAGTATAATTGACTTTAAAGTCAAAATTTCTGACTTTATACTTACGAGGTGCAATTGACGTAGGTGGGGTGATTAGTTTGGGTCGGGACTTGGCGAGGGGGTTTATCGAGGGGTTAGGAGAGGCAGGAATCATCAATTTTGTGAACGGAGCTCCGTAGGGGGACAGTGACTTCCGTGGCCACTGGAATCCAGTGGCCATGGAACCGGGCTCCTTTGCTAATGGTGCAAAAAGAGTCATTATTGAGTAATCTGAGCTCCTAGGTCAACAAGCATAGTGTATCTCAGCAATTCTTCTATTATTCTTTCATTAGTTTATTTAGGTACATGTTTGGCAATACTTAGAAAGCATATACACAAATAACATCCCTTTCAAGTGATTTGTATGTTGTGCAATAGCGCAGGTTATTTTGCACAAACCCAAAAATTGGATACCATCACTTTAATGATGTTCTTATGTCTAAGGACTATGCTAGAATGGTAGACAATATTGAGAATTTGTTTGTAGGAGATGTCAGCAAGCTGCTCAGAAGAAGGAACATGATGTGTAGTCATAGTGCCAGCCATAACCTCGTCTCGAACAAAGTGACAGTCAGAGCCAACATGCTTCATGCGATCATGGAGAACGAGATTCTTGGTGACACAGATTGTGGACTCATTATCACAATAAATCTTAGGTTTCGTGGACTCATTATTTTGACAAGATGTCAGCAAGCTGCTCAGAAGAAGGAACATGATGTGTAGTCATAGGGCCAGCCATAACCTCGTCTCGAACAAAGTGACAGTCAGAGCCAACATGCTTCATGCAATCATGGAGAACGTGTTGGGAAACGAGGCTTGGATAACGCAGCGGAAAACAAAAATTTATAGTCCAAAACTCGATTCCACCCAAGAACAACTTACGTAAATTACTAGCTATAGTAAGAAATTTACCTTAACGGTGAAAACGAAGAATGGAGGAACGGTCGGGGATGGTTTTGAGGAGATGAACGTAGCGCCAAACGTATGAAGCCTCCAACGTATCCACACGAACTTGCTCCGGAGTCCAAGATTAAACTTGTGCTAGCAAGTTTAATATAGGATAGTAAAAACTATAATAATACTACTTTGGGAGTAATAAATATATAGTAAAATATTTATCTTATAAATATTTGTTTATAATATTTTGTGTATATTTCTAACACTTTAGAAAAATAACTTTGAACACAAAATATAATTTTCTTCTCTCTTCTTTGTGATGGCCGAAAATTACACTACTAAAATGGGGAGGGATACTCACATCATATATAATACAATGTATTAAGAAAATGCTAGGAAATTGCTTAGGGACAAAAACAAAATGAGATTAGTGTAATGTCCCCAACCAACACAACAAGACAAGCATACTTTTGTTAATCAAATATTTGATTATAAAATCAAATATATCATTAGGTAGAAAATCAATTTATGTCTTGTATTTTCCCTTTGATATTTTCGGCCATAGCAATTTATAATATATCATATTTTATTTTGACATCATAATTATCATATAATTAAAATGATGAAAATAAAAGTAATATATATATATATATATATATATATATATATATATATATATATATATGTACATATATATCGGCGCTACATATATATATATATATATATATATATATAATAAAATTTGTTTTGTCAAAAATATAATTATCATATAATTAAAATGACACAAACAAAATATAATTTTAAAATACATATGTATTTTTCGAAATACATATATATATATATAAAATTATCACAACTATATATTTAATATTACTCTAACTAGTGTAGTATACTACTCCCTTACAAGTCCTAAATGTGTGACCCTTTAGGTATCCATAACACTAGCAATGATATTAATAAAATTAATATCATAGATAATAAGCGGTATCTAGCAACACATTATTATCCCCAGATTATGAAAAAGACGTTCATCTCATCAATACCTTCTACGACACAAGACGTTCTATAACTATTATCATTCTGTCCTAAATGTCATGATTTAACACAAGGCATGGGATGTGTATCCTTGTATAGTTAAATCAGCTGTTACTGAATCTCAAGTAGACTGGCAGGGATCAGATATTTATCAGTCTCTAGATAGCGACATATCTGGGCATGGCCATGCACTTTCCCAAGTCCTACTATTCAGTGGGCCCATTGACATTATACTTCTATACAGTAGAAGGGACAGATCCTGTATCTGTTATTCACATCTCTAAATATGCTTAGCGGCATACCCAACGCATAACTGTACATCTACCAGTATTTCAGATAGCATTAGTTATGAATCAAAGCATACGGCCCCACATATCAGAGAATGTAATAACTTCAAGTCTGAGGATAGTTATAGCAAGGTCGATTTGAGAATACTGATAAACACATTACTGTAGATCCATGCAGTATTCTCAAGATGGGTCAATCCAGTCACATATTATCAATATAATATGCACCTACGTACAGATTAAGATATCACAATACCTATAGTCTATGAGACGCAACTATCTCATCCCATACGTACTAGTCTTGGTACGTTATGACGTCCGTATTATCATAAAGTGCGACTAGGGATATTCTAGACATAGCCTTCATCAAGAAGTAACAGTCTCATAATCAGAACATCGTAGTCCTCATCTATGTTACTGAAGCGCTATCGTCTATGGACTGAAGCTATGTTATGTTACACGAGATATAAAACATACTTCAAGGCCTTTCATTCATGATAAAGTGTACAGTTACATAGGTATTTGATTGCCGCTAGGGCACCTAAATACAACAATCTCCCACTTGCCCTAAGGCCAATCAAGCATTTCTCGAATGCCCATGGACCACGTATGAC
This sequence comes from Cuscuta australis, assembly GCA_003260385.1. Classification (NCBI taxonomy): domain Eukaryota; kingdom Viridiplantae; phylum Streptophyta; class Magnoliopsida; order Solanales; family Convolvulaceae; genus Cuscuta; species Cuscuta australis. The sequence goes on from NQVE01000159.1 coordinate 848,053, forward strand.
TCTCGTGTTTAGGCTTTCCCAAAGCCTTCGTCAACGGATCCGCGATATTGTCGTCTGTACCTATCTTGCAAATCTCAACATCCCCACGTGCAATGATTTCTCGTATGATGTGATAACGTCTAACGATGTGTTTGGTCTTCTGGTGAGACCGAGGTTCTTTCGCTTGTGCAATTGCCCCATTGTTGTCGCAAAACAACGGTATAGGGTTCTTGATGCTAGGAACCACTCCAAGCTCAGTAATAAAATTCTTGAGCCACACACCTTCCTTGGCTGCCTCGGCTGCAGCCATGTACTCTGCTTCTGTAGTGGAATCAGCGGTAGTATCTTGCTTGTAACTCTTCCAGCTAACAGCTCCGCCATTCAAACAAAACACATACCCTGCCTGCGACTTGAAGTCATCTCTATCAGTTTGGAAGCTGGCATCAGTATATACAACAATACTGAGCTCTTCTTTTCCGCCATATACCAGGAAGGCATCCTTAGTCCTACGGAAGTATTTAAGGATGTTCTTCACAGCCGTCCAATGGCTTTCGCCAGGGTTGGACTGGTATCTACTCGTGACACTCAGAGCAAAGGCGACATCAGGTCTCGTACATACCATCGCATACATGATGGATCCAATGGCCGACGCATAAGGAACATTTCTCATGCGTTCTACTTCCTCCGGAGTGGAAGCACCCTGAGTCTTGGAAAGACTCGTGCCTTGGGCCATAGGCAAACTTCCTCGTTTCGACTCAGACATGCTGAATCTAGCAAAGACCTTGTCTATGTATGTACTTTGACTGATACCTAACAGCTTCCGTGATCTATCCCTATAGATCCTTATGCCAAGTGCATAACTGGCATCTCCCAAGTCCTTCATAGAGAAACTCTTACTCAACCACGTTTTGATCGTTTCCTATGAGCAGTATGTCATCAACATACAGAGCAAGGAAGACTATAGCACTCCCACTGACCTTCTTGTATACACAAGATTCATCCGAATTTCTTTCAAAACCAAAGCCGATGACAGTTTCGTGAAAGCGGATGTTCCAACTCCGTGAGGCTTGCTTCAATCCGTAGATTGATCGCTGCAACTTGCATACCTTGGTAGATTCTTCAGGAGCGCAAAACCCTTCAGGTTGTGTCATAAAGACATCCTCAAGGAGGTTTCCATTAAGGAAAGCCGTTTTGACGTCCATCTGCCAGATTTCGTAATCATGGTATGCTGCGATAGCAAGTAAGATCCGAATGGATTTAATCATGACAACTGGAGAAAAAGTTTTGTCATAGTAGATACCATGTATTTGACGATATCCTTTTGCTACCAATCGTGCCTTGAAGGTTTGCACCTTACCATCCATGTCGGTCTTCTTTTTGAAGACCCATTTGCACCCAATGGGTTTGATCCCTTCGGGTGCATCAACCAAAATCCATACTTGGTTGGTGTACATGGAATCCATTTCGGACTGCATGGCTTGACGCCATTCCTCAGCCTCGGGACAACTGGTTGCCTCGAGGTAGGTCTCCGGCTCATCCTGGTCGATAAGCATTACGTCACCCTCAAAGGTTAGGAGGAATCCATACCTTTCAGGTTGTGTGCGTAACCGGTTAGACCTACGGGGTTCTTGTGTATCTTGAGCATTTTGAGGTACAACAGTTTGTTCCTCTAGCTCATGTTCCAGAACTGGAGCGGTAGTTTCTTCGTCGTCTCGAATTTCTTCGAGCTCTATCTTTCTCCCGCTAGTTGCGATGGAGAGAAATTCCTTCTCGAGGAAGACACCATTGCGAGCAACGAATACCTTCTTATCGATAGGGTGATAGAATGAATACCCTCGAGTTTCCTTTGGGTATCCCACGAAGAAACACTTATCAGACTTGGCGTCAAGCTTGCCATTCGTCAAAAGACGTTTGACATAAGCCTCACAGCCCCAAATCTTTAAGTGTGACAGAACCGGGCATTTGCCCGTCCATAGCTGGTATGGTGTTCCTTCAACCGCCTTGGTTGGAACTCGGTTAAGAGTATATATTGCAGTGCTCAGCGCATACCCCCAGAATGATTCTGGTAGAGTCGAATGACCCATCATAGAACGAACCATGTCAAGCAGGGTTCGATTCCTCCTTTTAGAGACACCATTCCATTGTGGAGTCCCAGGAGGTGTGAGTTGGGATAAAATCCCATGCTCTCTAAGATAGTCATTGAACTCACCACTTAAGTATTCTCCACCTCGATCGGATCGTAGTGTTTTAATACTTTTGCCAAGTTGTTTTTCAACTTCATTCCTGAATTCTTTGAACATTTCAAAGGATTCTGACTTGTGTTTCATGAGATACACATAGCCATATCTACTGAGGTCATCAGTAAAAGTGATGAAGTATGAATAACCACCTCGTGCAGTTGTATTGAAAGGCCCGCACACATCACTATGAATGAGTGCCAGAAGATCACCAGCTCTTTCACCGTGCCCGGTGAAAGGAGATTTGGTCATCTTACCCAATAAACAAGATTCGCATGTGTCATATGATTCAAGATCAAATGACTCCAGCATTCCCGACCGATGTAGCTTGGATATGCGTTTCTCGTTTATATGGCCTAACCTACAATGCCATAGGTATGTTTGGTTCAAACCGTTCGGTTTGTTCCTCTTGGCTGATATGTTATAGACAGGCATGTCCAAGTCAAGGACATATAACCCATTGGTCATGTTGGTTGCGAGGTATGTCTTGCAGTTTCTTCTCCAGTGGCCTGCCTTACCACAGTGATGACATTTGCCCTTTGCAACTCCTCCTATGGGTTTCTGGGTTGCAGATGAAGTGGACTTCGATTTAGGCTTTCCGACCGTCCTAGCCTTAATCTTAATCCCCTTCTTCGGCTTCCCCTTTCCGCCTTGGACCATAAGGACGGAAGCACCCTTGCCCTTAGTAAGGTTCTCCTCTGCAGTCTGGAGCATTTTACGAAGCTCCGGAAGGGGTTTGTCAAGATCGTGCATCATGTAGTTCATGACAAAACCCTTATACAGCTCAGGGAGCGACTGCAGGATCAGGTCCGTTGCCAACTCCTTCTGCAAGGAGAACCCGAGTTTCCCCAGATTGGTTATGTAACCAATCATTTTGAGAACGTGCGGACCGACCGGGTTCCCTGAAGAGAGCTTGCAACTAAAGAGAGCCTTACTCACGAGAAAACGTTCATGCATGAATTGCCCCTGGTATAGCTGCCGCAAGGCCACGATCATCTCGTGGGCCTTCATGTCCTCGTGCTGTTTTTGCAGCTTGGGTATCATGGTAGCCAGCATGACACAACTAACCTGGTTGTCATCCTTAACGTGTTTCTCGTAGGCATCTTTGACCGCTTTCGGGGCGTTAGCGGGAGGGGCAGGAGGAATGGGCTTTTCGAGCACATACTCTTTCTCATCCATGCGGAGAACAATGCAGAGATTGCGTTGCCAGTCAACAAAGTTTGTTCCGTTCAATTTATCTTTATCAAGAATGGAGCGCAGGGCGAGGTTGTTTGTGTTGTTGTTTGCCATCTACAGAATTTTGCGAAGATAGTTATTATCATGAATTAAGTATCTAATAGGTCCTTATTAAATACTCTCCCACTATTTCTAACAAGTCAACTACCCTCAGGTACGGAACCTATTGACTTGGGGTTTCTATTTGAAGAATACCCTAGCGGGCCAAGATCCATATTTTATTTAACTATAGTTGTGCTTTGCATCTTGCCCTACAGTTAAATTATTTAGGTAGGAATTCATTCCAATTGCAATCGTTATTACAACTCTTGGTTCGGTGGATTCTTTTAAATAAAATTCTTAATTGGGCCAGATCCATATTTCATTTAACTATAGTTGTGCTTTGCATCTTGCCCTACAGTTAAATTATTTCTGGTAGGAATAAATTCCAATTGTAACAATTTACAACTCTGGTTGGATGATCTGATTTTATTTATTGATCCTACCGCAGTGCCCTAAGTCTCTCATCCTTATGACCAAGACTTAGTTAAGACTAACCCGGGGCGAGTCAGTACCCTAGTTACGGGTTTCGCGCCTAACCAACGTAAACCGGGCGTCTCACTTGGGTGAGTCTGTTACCGATCTAAATTGGGTTTGACGAGTGACGGGGCGTCGGGGTGGCACAGACTTAAAATTATGAGGGATTTATAACGCAGTCTTGCCTATGGCATACACCGCGCGTATGCACTAGCGAAAATCACATACATGCATACATTCAATCATACATCACATGCATAATAAGTAAAACGTGAAATGATTGTGGCTCCTAAAGAAAAACAAACGATAGCGCCTTGATCAAGAGATCTCTATCTCCGGCCCATCACGTCTTCCTTAGGATTCTCTATCACAAACGGACTTCGTCTTCTTGTCTTCTTATAATTTTCGAGAGAAAAGAATATTTGAGGTAAAGAAGAGAATTACATCCAGAGTATAGAGATGAGGCACGACATGCAGGCCGTATTTAAAATTACAACAAATATAACTAAGCCACAATCATCCACCATGCAATAATACATACAAGCATCACAAGCATCACATCATATATATTAAAGCATACACCGGGCGAACCGCGCTCGCCCCAGACCTAGTTTATTCTATTCTACGGAATAAACTATCAACAATAAATTAATTAAACTAGAAAATAATTTAATTAAAATCATAAAATACTTTAAATTTCCAGAATGTTAGAAATTATATTTTATAAATTCCAGAAAATAAAATATTTTATATTTACCGTATTTATATATATTTAAATTCGAAAAAGGGCTTTTATTTCGAATTAAATATATATATGTTTTCTAAATTAGGAAATAATTATTGGAGACTCCCAGTAAACTTTATTAATCTGGAAATCCTAAAATTCCAGAATGAATAAAATTTAAAATTTTGAAAACCATTTTTCAAAGATAGAAAACCGAAATTATATTGTGAAAAATATTTCGAAATTCCAAAAATATCAAAATTTATTTTCCAAGTCAAAAATAAGTTCCAGAACCAGAATATGATTTTTCTAGAATTTAAAATATTAATTTTGCAATTTAAAATAATTAAAAATCGGACTAGTGAATAGTACCCATCCAATTACTTTAAAAATACAAAATAAATACTTTTACGTGTTTAAAAATTATGAAAAATTTTATACAAGCTTAAAATATCTGGTCGCAACTTATTATGAATTAAAATTAATTTTTGATCGTCAAAAATAAGTTTTCCCATTTTCTATTCAATAAACGAATTTAAAAATAGAAAAATAGGAAATTAATTCCAAAAATCGATTTTAAAATTTCTGAGTTATATTGACATGTCAAATACTTCCCAGAAAATATAAAATCTAATTTTCATAAATATTAAGTATTTATGGCACAAATAACAAGTATTCTACGCATAAACTACTTACTAAGAATAATATAAATATACCCCAAACAGTAATTCCGAAAATTACTGAACAAAATTATATTAGGCCCAGTATCTAAATATGGCCACCTAATTATATTTTAATGGGATAAATTTTTGTCTCCAAAATTTATTGACTAATCTACAAAAACAATAACGGAAAAAACTACTAAACTAGTAACTTCGTAAGCCGGCTCCGATACCACTGTTGGGAAACGAGGCTTGGATAACGCAGCGGAAAACAAAAATTTATAGTCCAAAACTCGATTCCACCCAAGAACAACTTACGTAAATTACTAGCTATAGTAAGAAATTTACCTTAACGGTGAAAACGGAGAACGGAGGAACGGTCGGGGATGGTTTTGAGGAGATGAACGTAGCGCCAAACGTATGAAGCCTCCAACGTATCCACACGAACTTGCTCCGGAGTCCAAGATTAAACTTGTGCTAGCAAGTTTAATATAGGATGGTAAAAACTATAATAATACTACTTTGGGAGTAATAAATATATAGTAAAATATTTATCTTATAAATATTTGTTTATAATATTTTGTGTATATTTCTAACACTTTAGAAAAATAACTTTGAACACAAAATATAATTTTCTTCTCTCTTCTTTGTGATGGCCGAAAATTACACTACTAAAATGGGGAGGGATACTCACATTATATATAATACAATGTATTAAGAAAATGCTAGGAAATTGCTTAGGGACAAAAACAAAATGAGATTAGTGTAATGTCCCCAACCAACACAACAAGACAAGCATACTTTTGTTAATCAAATATTTGATTATAAAATCAAATATATCATTAGGTAGAAAATCAATTTATGTCTTGTATTTTCCCTTTGATATTTTCGGCCATAGCAATTTATAATATATCATATTTTATTTTGACATCAATAATTATCATATAATTAAAATGATGAAAATAAAAGTAATATATATATATATGTATATATATATCGGCGCTACATATATATATATATATATATATATATATATATATATATATATATATATATATATATATATAATAAAATTTGTTTTGTCAAAAATATAATTATCATATAATTAAAATGACACAAACAAAATATAATTTTAAAATACATATGTATTTTTCGAAATACAAATATATATATAAAATTATCACAACTATATATTTAATATTACTCCCACTAGTGTAGTATACTACTCCCTTACAAGTCCTAAGTGTGTGACCCTTTAGGTATCTATAACACTGGCAATGATATTAATAAAATTAATATCATAGATAATAAGCGGTATCTAGCAACACATTATTATCCCCAGATTATGAAAAAGACGTTCATCTCATCAATACCTTCTACGACACAAGACGTTCTATAACTATTATCCTTCTGTCCTAAATGTCATGATTTAACACAAGGCATGGGATGTGTATCCTTGTATAGTTAAATCAGCTGTTACTGAATCTCAAGTAGATTGGCAGGGATCAGATATTTATCAGTCTCTAGATAGCGACATATCTGGGCATGGCCATGCACTTTCCCAAGTCCTACTATTCAGTGGGCCCATTGACATTATACTTCTATACAGTAGAAGGGACAGATCCTGTATCTGTTATTCACATCTCTAAATATGCTTAGCGGCATACCCAACGCATAACTGTACATCTACCAGTATTTCAGATAGCATTAGTTATGAATCAAAGCATACGGCCCCACATATCAGAGAATGTAATAACTTCAAGTCTGAGGATAGTTATAGCAAGGTCGATTTGAGAATACTGATAAACACATTACTGTAGATCCATGCAGTATTCTCAAGATGGGTCAATCCAGTCACATATTATCAATATAATATGCACCTACGTACAGATTAAGATATCACAATACCTATAGTCTATGAGACGCAACTATCTCATCCCGTACGTACTAGTCTTGGTACGTTATGACGTCCGTATTATCATAAAGTGCGACTAGGGATATTCTAGACATAGCCTTCATCAAGAAGTAACAGTCTCATAATCAGAACATCGTAGTCCCCATCTATGTTACTGAAGCGCTATCGTCTATGGACTAAAGCTATGTTATGTTACACGAGATATAAAACATACTTCAAGGCCTTTCATTCATGATAAAGTGTACAGTTACATAGGTATTTGATTGCCGCTAGGGCACCTAAATACAACAGAACGGGATTCTTGGTGACACAGATTGTGGACTCATTATCACAATAAATCTTAGGTTTCGTAGGCGGAACATGCAGAGAATCCATAATATAACGAAGCCACATCGCCTCTGCCACCCCCGCGGCCATAGCGCGATACTCAGCTTCGGTGGAGGAGCGCGAGACGCGAGTCTGTTTTTTTGTGCACCATGAGATAAGATTCGGCCCCAGCATAAGGAGATACCCAGTGGTGGAACGACGATCATCTTTTTCGTTAGCCCAGTCAGAGTCAGAATAAACAGCAAGATCAAGAGAGCCTTTTCTGAATAGAAGACCATGAGAAGAAGTACCCTTCAAGTAGCGAAGTATACGTTTAAGGGCCAAGTAATCCTTCTCTGTAGGATTATGCATGGTCTGAGAAACTCGATTTACAGCATACTGAATATCAGGGCGAGTCACCGCAAGATAGTGTAGACCACCCACAAGGCTACGGAACAATTTTGGGTCGGAGAAGGTGGACGAGATCTCCTGGGTTGGCCGCGCCGCCATCGGAGTGACAGTGGGTTTGCAATCAGTCATGCCAGCCCGCTGAAGAAGATCAAATATGTATTTTGTCTGATGAAGCAAGATAGAATCCGCAGAGCGACGAACCTCAATGCCAAGGAAGAAATCCAGGGGCCCAAGTCTTTGAGGCGAAAATTTTTATGCATAGCCTGAGTAACAGCAGAGATGAGGTCAGAGGAGCTCCCTGTAATAATGATGTCATCAACATATAGGAGAACAATGACCATGCCGCGGGAGCTGTGAAAAGTGAACAGACTGGTGTCATGACGACAACACTGGAAGCCAAGTCCCTGCAAAAAAGTAGCAAAACAAGTGTACCAAGCACGAGGAGCCTGTTTAAGGCCATACACAGATTTGCGCAGCTTGCAAACAAACTCAGGCCTATTGGGATTGACGTAGCCCGGTGGTTGAGACATATAAATATCCTCATCGAGTGTACCATGGAGAAAGGCATTGGTAACATCAAGCTGATGAAGAGGCCAATCATAGTGTAGAGCAAGAGTGAGTACCAGACGAATGGTTTGCTGCTTGACAACCGGGCTGAACGTCTCTTTATAATCGATGCCATACTCTTGATGGTACCCTTTGGCCACTAGACGAGCCTTGTACCGAGAGACGGAGCCATCCGGATTCCGTTTTATGCGATACACCCACTTGCAACCAATAGGATCTCGGCCCTTGGGTAGGGGCACCAAATTCCATGTGCGCTGTTCATTCAGAGCTGCAAATTCTTCATCCATGGCATGGCACCAATAGCTATTCTTGGAGGCTTGGTGATAGGTGTGAGGTTCAGAGGTAGGAGGAAGGTATCAGTGGTGGTAGCAGTATAGGTTTTAGGCTTGAAAATGCCTGATTTGGCACGGGTTTGCATGGGATGGGCATTTGTTGTGGGGATCAGTGTTGTCGACGGTCGACCATGTGGGGGTGGACGGGTAATAGTATCGACCGCCTGTAGAGATTCAGAGAGGGGTTGGGAGGACGGTCGACCGTGGGGTGGGGAACGGTCCATGTGGTGAACTGTCTGTAGAGGTTCAGAACGGGTGTGAGGAGACGGTCGACCGTGGGTAGATGTATGAGGGGAACGGTCGACCGTTTGTGAAGCAGTAGCAGACGGAACGATTTGAGAACTATGCGGTGCCGGACCCTGTGACCCTGGTCTGGGAGGAAAGATGGGAATGATGCCTAAAGGGTTAGAGGAGGCTGGGGTAGATAGAAGTTTAGAGTAGGGAAACTGATCTTCTACAAAACGAACATGACGGGAGACATACGTTTTCTGAGAAATAGGATCATAACACTTGTAACCTTTCATGGTGGGATGATAACCTAGGAAAATGCAGGGGGTGGAACGCGGTTGAAGCTTGTGATGTGTGTGAGGACGAAGCCAGGGATACACAAGACAACCAAAAGGACGAAGGTGAACATAATCCGGAGACCGACCATAGAGGGCTTCAAAGGGGCATTGGTTATTTAGGGTGGATGTGGGTAGGCGATTTATAAGGTAGTTGGCGGTAGCAAGTGCTTCAACCCAAAAGGAGACAGGAAGGTGGGAATCGTAGAGTAAAGCAATGACAATCTCAATGAGATGTCGATGCTTGCGTTCAGCCACACCATTCTGTTCAGGAGTGTAAGGGCAGGACGTGTGATGCAGAATCCCAAGATTTTGAAGAAAAATGCCAAAGGCTGTATTTACAAATTCTTTCCCATTATCACTTCTAAAAATCTGAATATTTGAATTAAATTGAGTTTTAACCATTTTTTCAAAACTAGTGAAAACAGAGTAAGCTTCAGATTTGTGTTTAAGAGGATAAATCCAAGTAAATTTACTAAAATCATCAACAAAGCAGATATAGAAACGAAAACCAGAGATAGATGGAACAGAGGTTGGTCCCCAAACATCAGAATGAATTAGTTGAAAAGGCGTTGTGGCCTTATGTTCAGAGAGTTCGAAGGATAAACGACAAGACTTAGACACATGACAGGACTCACAATGTAAGTGATCAGAAAATTTAAACCCTAAAGTAGACAAAATAGACTTGGCAACAACAGGAGCCGGATGTCCAAGCCGGCGATGCCAGGTGGATGCAGTGACAGCTTGACGCACAACAGGGATAGGCTTGGAAGGAAGGGTATAGAGACCATGCTCACAGGGGCCTGTGTACCCCACCAGATTCGTATCGTTGTCCACTATCTGAAAGGAGTTGGCATTAAAAACAAGAGTGCAATTATTATCTTTGGTAAAGCGGTGAACGGACAGTAAGTTTGAAGTAAGGGAGGGAACATGATTAAGGGAGTGGAGGTGAAATTTACCATTCGGGGTGTGAATTGAGCCTGAACCTGTGTGAGTGATGGGTAAAGTATGACCATTACCTACAGTAATAGTTTCAGTGCCATGGTAGGGAGTCAGAGTTTGCAGCTGTGAAAGATCATGCGTAACATGAGTATTAGCACCTGTATCAAGGTACCAATCACCAGTTTGGTTGCTTGTGGTTGCATGCATAACACGAGAATTGGTAGCCGAGTTGCTCTCAGTAGAAGAATCATCATAGCGGTACCAGCAGGTAGCAGCAGAGTGGCCACGCTTTGAACAGATCTGACATACTGGAAGATCGCGTGAAGGTCCGCGGCCTCCCCCCCTTCCGTAGCTTCGACCGCTGCGACCGGATCCAGATCCTCGCCCAGAAAACGGTCGGCCGTTCGGTCCTCCTCGACCGCGGCCTCGACCGCTGTTTGTATACAGTGCAGAGTGAGAAACTCCGGAGGCGGAATCTGCAATACGCAATTTTTGCTCGATTTCAAGATTTATTTCTTCAGAGGTTAACCACCCAGAGAGTTGATTGAGACTTATATTCTCATTGTTCATCCGTATATTTTGCTTGAAGGAGGAATATTCATGAGGGAGGCCTCGGATAACAGCATTCACCACATCTCTCTCAGGAATAACCTCGTTGAGAGCATCCAAATCAGTGAGGATAGTGGCAACTTCATCAAGGTACTGGGTGATAGTTTTTGTACCTTTTCGGAGTGTGTGAAGTTTGTCCCGTAGTTGATAGATGTGAGCGGTAGAAACAGAGTTATACTAGGCAGCGAGAGCGTTCCATAGATCGGCAGATGTGGTGAAGTTGCGGACATGCTTGTGAACAGACGGACTGATGACGGCAAGAAGGCATGCACGGATCTGAGTATCAATCACAATCCATGTTTGGAATTTTGGGTTAGGGTTTTCCTTGCCATCCTTGGATAGGATTTTTGGAGGCGCAGCTTCATGACCATCGATCCAACCAAGAAGAAGGTTGGCCTCGAGAGCAGTTTTGACATTGAGAGACCATGCAGGATAATTTGAATCGGTGAGCTTCTCTGGGATAAGATTATGGAGATTGCGGAGAAGAAGCTTGACACCAGAAGGAAGCGAAGCAAGCGGATCTGAAGATTGAGCCATGGTTGCCGTTTATGGTCGACCGGCGAGAGGAAGGAGACCGGCGGTGAAGGCACAGTCTCGAAAAAAAAGGGCTAGGGTTTAAACCTATGCTCCAATACCATGATACAATTTGATAATAATTTGTCTTATTGAATATTGAGAGATATGTTCCTATATATAGGGATTACAAGAGAGAGTCCTATTCCTAGTAGGAAAGGAATAAAGTAATTATGGTAATACAAGAATAAGGAAACTAAATAATATTAGGAGTCTTCCTATTAGTTACATATAAATTCATTTTTTAATTTCTCATCCAGATTATTTGATTCCAATTTATTTAAAACATATGGAGTAAAACTTATTCATTGTTTCTTTAAAGTAATAGTTAAATATTCTTATCGTTCAATGCACAAAAAGTATTAAAGATTTTGATTTGCAATAAAGATCTTTCTTCATGTAACAAAACTATTAATTAGTATATAAAGAAGTGTTCCTAAACTTATACACTTTCAAAACTCCCCTTCTTTTTTTATTTTTTCAATTTATATAATCTTTCAAGTTTTTGTAACATTTTTCCTTATTCAAAACATTGAGTAGTTATATGTCAGTTAATAGCCCGTGCATCGCACGAGTACGAGTCTAGTTTCTTTTAAAAATATACTAACATCTTCGTAGAATAAATTATTTCATGATTACTAATTACATGATCAAACTTCTTTTATTTTATTGTTTGTTTTCATTGTTTTCATTACTCATTTGATAAAAAAAACTAGTCATGTCATAACTTAGTTTGTATATTTTTTTATTTAGTTTTTAATAGAATGTTATTTTATTTTTAAATGCACACCAACTTTAAAATAAATTGAGTTAAATATAATTTTTGTTAAACATTGTAAGTCAGACAATGAATGAGATGAATCTCACCCATTCAACCATCCAATTTTAGCTAAAAGCATAATAAGTCTTGAAAAAGACACAAAGCAAGAGCTGCTGCTAGTCAAGCAAATCACATGCTATATACTAAGCTAGTAGCTAATACCAACCACGGAACCATTCCTAATTTTCTACTCCCTCCCTTCTCAAAAACTCTTCCTCTTTCATTTTTTTAATTCCAATAAAACACTTCCACTTTTTATTAAAAACCACTTTTACCCTTATTTTTTCATACCCTACCTATCACATCATACTTTTTCTCTAATACTCAATCCATCATATCTTACTTTTACTCATCACATCAAGGACAAAATTGGAAGTCAACTACAATTTAATACTTCCTTATTTTTACACAAAATCAAAATAGGAACACTTTTATAGAACGGGGGAGTACATTCTACAATAATGTAATCTCCCATTTCTATGTTTGTTGTTGTTTATTGCTTTCAAGTTTGACTTTATTCCTCTCCCTAATAATGGGCTCTATCAAGTATCACCTCTACGCATCCGCTTGGGATCTCATGTCAAGAGTAGTTAAGACTTTAGAAGCAAACCCTTGGCAATATATCAAAAAGAATGTCACAAGTCACCATTTAAAAATCACTAGAACTAACTTTGTTTATTTTAACGTTTGCATTGATTATTTAATAAATTAAAATGTTCTCGTCGCTTCTCGTTTTGAAAAAACTTTTGATATAGTTTTTGATTATATAACTTTATTTATTATTCCAATACCAACATTTAAATAAAACAAAACAAAAAAACTTTAAATTTTACTTCGTTTTACGTAATGTGGCAAACATTTTGAGACGAAGAGAGTATATTGTACAACTAGATGTGCAGTATATTTCATATATTTGCAACCATTTAATTTACAACTAACTAAATACTTATTTTGCATTTTTTACTTGTATATCTACCTTTTTTAGTAGAAAAAAATATTGTGTTACTTGCAAACGATTAACGTCAAAGAAAAGGATCACTGTACATTCTCTATATAAACATCATAAGCATTATGTAATTTTCAAATAAACATACATATATTTTGTTTAATGTACATTTTTTGAATATGTACTAACATTTTTTGAATATGTACTACATTTTTTAAATATAAAGAAAATAAAAGTGTGAAATGAGTATTTGATACTTGTAAATGTGCATATGTTGCATACTCATTCATTCCATTTATAAATGTGATGAGCATATCAAGGATAATTAGCTATTAATATTTAAATGTATTATTTGAATATATTCTTGTGTATATCCCTATAACTACCAATCCAGTAGCTAAAGTATGGGAACTGATATGCTATAGTTTAGGATCAGCTCCTGACTCTTCTAACGGAGCTTCTGTATAAATTTGTGTATTCTCTCATGAATTGAATTATCAATTTGCATTCTTCTAAACCCTTTATAGAGCATTATATAGTTATCAGATTTACATACGTATTATATATATTCTTGGTTCTCTATTTTTTGAAACTATTCACAATAAGTTGTTTAATTTGAAGACATACCGATGGTCCTCTATATTTGGAAACTACTCTACAGTAAATCACTAAATCCTTTGAAGACATATCGATGGTCTTTTATATTTGGAAACTATTCCACGATAAGCCTAAACATGGAAGAAATTGAATATAATGATTTCACAAACATAATTGGTAGAAAGACTAAAGTATGACTAAAACATTGAAAATATACCAAAATAGGACTTTCATGTTTTTATTCCCGAAATAGGACTTACATTACCAAACATGGTCATATACATTACCAAGAAAGTATAGTAATTTGCACATGTACACTGCCACATTACCACAATGCAAAGTCACATTACCACAATGTAAAGTCCTATTTCGGGAAAAAAACAGGAAAGTCCTATTTTGGTACTTTTCTCTATGTTTTAGTCTTATTTAGGATGATTTCTAAACATAATTATCAATGGAAAAGGAGACGAAGTATCTAACTAGGCAAATTCTTTGATGGACCTAAAGTCCACCATGGATCTACATATGAGTAAAATAAGTATTTCCTTATTACTTAAATAAGCATCTGTTTTTTATATAAAAAATAAAAAAATAGAGTTTTCACGTGAGAAGGTCCACAAAAATGGTATGCACCCAAGGTGCACCAATGAACCACTAATCTACCTAAGCCTAAAATTAAACATGCTCTAGCTATATACCAAATAAGACTTTGAATATATTTATACCAAAATAGGAATTGTAAAGCAAAAAAAATATCAATATATAATGCCAAAAAACAGTGTGAAATTCCAACATATATGTAAAATTGTGTCATTGTATAGTGTCAAGCTCTTTTTTGGATATAAAACATAGAAGGTCCTATTTTTGTATAAGTTTAATATTTTTAATCCTATTTACGTTAAAATAATTATGTGAAAACCTTATGTTATACGGAATAATAAAGGACATTTTCTAAAAGTTAGTTAAAAATAAATGTAAGAAATGTGTATTGTGTTATTTATATATTAAGTGTGTATATGTCGAATGTAAGATATAGTATGGAAAATGTCATATATCCTGATGTACTATATACGAACCCTTTTTTAAATATTTATGTGTAATAGTCTTTATTTTTTTGTTTATTTTAAGTCATTCAGAATTATTTTTTTTATCTTTATTGGTTAATAAGAAAACTGGTGCAACGAGAAAATATTATTTACATTGATATCATGGAGTACGACTAATTAAAATAGACAAGCTATATTGTAATGGATATATACTAACTACTACAAAGAGAATTGATGATAATATATTGACAAATAAAAAGTGACAATAATTTAAGATTACAACAACAACAACCCAGTTAAATCCCACAAGAGTAGGGTCTGAGGAGGGTGTGTGTACGCAGACCTTACCCCTACTCGAAAGTAGAGAGGCTGTTTCTAAAGAGACCCCCGGCTCAACGTTGAAAGTCGCATTGCTTGACTAACTGCTACTTCATTAATTAAAGAAGCACAGACAGTTTAGAGATTCATTTTGATCCATTTTGAATAAGCATTATACGGACTACGGAGTACTATATTTATATGTACATAACACACAACACTCACATGCACACCCCATGTGACTATAGTGTCCCCTCCCATAGTCCCATACAAACCTATCTCTTCAGATCAGCTTTATATAACTATTAACTTAATTAGAAAACTTCATCACCTCCTTCAACAAGTATTCCAAACTCACTCCCAAAAACACCACGTCATGAATTGGTTTTCTTGGCTATCAAAAACAACCTTAGACCCAACTCTCGTGTACAGATATGGCCTCACCTTCGTCCACAATGAGGTCGAAGAAGACGACATAGCGTGGTTCGACCACGAATTCCTCCAAAGCATGGGCATTTCCGTGGCCAAGCACAGGCTAGAGATCCTCAAACTCACCAAGAAAGAGGCACCAAAGACTTTTCCAAACTCCATGACCAAAAGCCTCGTTCGGGCGATCAAACGTTCCAAGAGCTCTGTTTGTGAGTTCGTTCGGAGGAATTTGGTTTGTCCCATCCGGGAGGAAAACCCTGGTCTTGCTCTCGTGCCATTTGGGTCTCAAAGCTCTTCGAAATGGAGGATGACTGGGTTGATCAAGTGGATGAAGACAAGAGAACTGGAGGCCAAACGGACGGGCAATGTGTCTCGCGTTCTTACAAATGGGTCTTTACGCTCCACAGGTTTTGATCATCTTGATGTTGATTACTGGTCATCATCGTCATTTTCATCAACTGCTGTTGAAGATCATCAGATCATCAAGTGGGACACAATGTTTCAGGGCTTGAAACCAACTTAAGGGGAACAATTTTGTTTTCTTTGAATTTTGGTACATAAAATTTCAATTTTAATCCAAATTAATGTTTTATGTGGAGTATCTGTTAGTAAGATTATTGTGTACAAATTCTCATTACTTTTTCCATTATTATGAGCTGCAGTGGATTCATTATCTGGATTGCTAAATATTAGTCAACAATCAACAAAAAAACTGATAAAGAAATTGTCTAACTCACACAACATAAGAATACAACTGCTTTTGAGTTTTAACAAGTTTTCGTATGAATTACGACAAATTCTAAGGACCATTTCGGCAGCTTGATTTTCGATTAACAACAGAAGAATTACAAGAAGAGTTTCAAAATTCACACCGAATAGCTCAGTTTTATCAATGGACCGAGCTCTGTTGCACGCGGAAAGACCCACCAGCGTAAAGCATCTGATACACCGGTCTGATTCTTACTGTGAGAATGACACTTAAGACAGAGCCCAGAGCACAAACTCCGGCTAAAACTAGGAATGTGAGCCGGAAGCAATTCGGACCCATACAATGGGCAACATGTTGAGCGGCAGCCTCTGTATCATACACATAGCCAGCGAGCGCACCAGAGAAGAGAAGCGCGCCTATGGGGTTCCCCAGCTGCATGAAGTTGAAGATGACCCCAAAATGTCTCAACCCGAAAAGCTCAGAAGCGGTTGGGATCATAATGCCAAACTGAACCCCGAAGCAAATCCCAAGCAATGCGGTAGCAGGGTATAGTGTCCCCCGAAGAGCTGATGCGTATAGGAGAAATGTTATGATCATTACCGTTTGGGTCACTATCATCCAAAATGTACGGGGAATCGTTCTTGACCTGCAAAGACACACAATCATTTAGTGGATGCGGAATTGGTTAATAATAAAGAAAAGGCAGGAGGCACTGTTTTTGTTGTTGAAGTCGATTACAATGACCGTACTCCCTCAATTCCATATTAACTGTTCATTATGACTTTCTTGGTACACTGAAGAATGAATGAATGCAGACACACATCATGTCTACATTCATTCATTTTTCGATGTACCAAGAAAGTCTTAATGGACAATTAATATGGAATGAAGGGAGTACTTTATTTTATTTTCAGGTGTTTTTCTTCATTTTTGATGAGAAAACATATGATGCAAATTTTGAGGAAAAAAAACATGCAGGGAATTAGGATTACCTCACAAAATGCTCAGATACTGCACCAGAACCAAGACGACCCAAGAAATTACAAAAGCTAAACAAGCTCAGCAATGTCGTTGTATCATCGACACCAAGTGAAACTCCAATCTGTGCCAAATTGTTAAGGACGGTAACTCCAGAACCGACCCCGAGGAAATACGCAAACCAAAGGAGCCAGAAATCGGCCTTTATAACAGCTTCACGGAACCTGAAATCATCTCCTCGATGGGGTTTTCTTTTAGGTTTCACAGCACCCTCCCCCAAAGCAAGCAAGATTTCAGTGTCTGACGTTTCTTCACCTTCGCGGAAGCTACCAAGGTATGCCGATGAAGAAGATGGTGTTAATAATAAAGGAGTTGTTTGGCCAGAATCACCTTCTTTTCCTTCAACTTGGCCCGTGTTCTTACGCCTCATTGGGAATAATGTCATTTTCAATGGAATTGCAAGAGGGGACATCAAGAGAATGACCATAATGGCAATTAATGCATAGCTGATACCACGACTGAGAGAGACCGTGTCCTTCAAATATGTGGTGGCTAGAAGATATATGGAAAGAAAGACACTCGACGCTTGTGTGAAAAGAAAGTGAAAACGTTCTGGAGAATCCTCCCCAGATGCCGGTGTGCAGCGACGAACGAAATACATCATCAACAAACAGAGAATGGGAATTCCCGATGTTAGGAAAAGCAGTAACTTGGACGCCGACTGGTCAAGAACCATAGTGAATACCTCAGTGAGAACTTGAGCACTTATACCGATGTAGCCTTTGAGTATCCCAGCAACAGTGCCCCTGCTGAGAGGAAAGTTCCTCATGTTGGTAACAAGCACAGCTGTCCCGAGCCACGCGCTACTGTTTGTAGCAACACACAGTGCAACCCATAACTGTCAATGTGTGGGAGAATCCGGATCAGAACAATGAATTTCGGCACGACATACTTTTCACTTTTCAACACTTCTTTTAAATTTCGTAAAAGTGAAACTAGGAAGATTTTTATGGGACAAAGGGAATACTTCGTTTGATTTTCAAAATATAAAGCTATAAATACGTGTTTTGAATAATTCAGCTCATTCATCCATTACATTGCAGTAAGCCACAATCGCAGCCATTTTAAGCCTTGCCAAACGGCATCTCAAACAATGAATTTCCTTCTCTAGTATAAGCAAAAACCAAATCCAGTTGTATAAGCAAATTGTTTAATGGAAACAATTGGAGAATGAACAGGTTGAGTTGACAAATGACTAATAACTGCATAGTTAAATATGAGACACAGAGTACTGCTATCGGGATGAGGGTATGGTCCCTGAAGGTTTGTTGCATGGAAGGGGTGGCGAAGAGTGTGATTCTCGGGCAAAGCTGTCTCTACTATCACTTGGGCTTATGTTCTTAACAGTACTATCTGAGGGAATTGGGGGGGGGGGGGGGTTACGGTCCCTAAAGGACTGTTGGCTGCCAGCCTTGATATGTCCTAATAATTGTCACTTAGAAGCATCTTGACACCTTTTAGTGTTCTCTTGGATCTCGATCTGCCTACACATTACTGGCAGAGGGGAGTTCAAATCAATATACTCCGGAGTATTGAAAAAGAATACCAGTGTCATAATCTAGATTATGTTTGGATTCACAAATCACAAAATAAAAGAAACACTTATTACTCTTGCTTCCTAGTATTCTTCGTTTCTTTGCATGTCTGCAACTAATTTAGATGATCAACCCAAACAAGGTGCAGTATCAGCAGATTTATAGCAACGATATAAGATTAAGATGCCATATTATTCGCTACTTCCAGAAGAACAGCATAAATCAACTTGAAAATATATAACAAAGAGAGCAGATTCCAAAACACAGACAAATCAAGGCGGAAAAGGCGGATTACTATTGCAACTAAAGAACCTAGGTAACCAAATCCTCAACTTAAGCGAAATAGAGGCATAACCATCAAATCCTAAAAAAGGGCAGGCAAGAAATGTAAAAAAGATCCAATCTTTGAGATGAAAAGAGGCAAATCAAAATAAAAATGCTCACAAGCCAGTAAGGCAAGGACTGCACAGTCTGGCTAACAGCAAGCCAAAGAACACCATAGCCACAGAAAGCACAAGCAACTCCAACGAGAAGGACAGACCAGGGAGGGAACTTATTGCAGGCAATCCCTGGAAGAATCCCCACATTTTCCCCAATGTCATTGGCCACTCCAAGAATGGTGAGCTGCTGCTGACTGAAACCCAGAACTGATTTCAGAGATGGAGAGTAGAGAGGGAAGGTGTAGGCGTTCCCTGCAGCTATTTGAACCCAAACAGCCGCTCCCAGGCCCACCCATGGCGGTCTGCTCCCTTCTTTGAGAGCCACCATCTTTGCTTGATTTTGCGGTTCAGAGCTCTGCTTTCTTTGGGGTTTGATTTTATTGACGATTTCGAAGTTAAGAACGCTTCACTTTTGAAGAAAAAGAGGATGGTAAGAGAGGCTCCATGCTCGTGATTTCTTTCAATTCAACACCGGTTTTGGTTTATTACTTGTGCATATGGTCTACTCTACCGTCTCTACGCTATGTCTTGCTCCGTAATCTTTTTTTTAAGCATTTGCTGTAAAGAATTGTGCGGCCACAAACGCGTCTTGCATCCCATCACACAAAAGGTCTCTTCACAAGTTTTGGTGGCTCTCCACACTAAAACACTCTCTCCTTTGAACTTTTGAATTGGAATGATGCTGCTGGGAAAACATAGTTCTTTTCTTTATTAAAAAAACTTTTGAAATTTGTATAGACTAAAACATATGTCATTTGTCAATGTAGGACTTAAATTTTTTTATTCCTAAATAAGACTTAATAAAGACTAGTGAGAAGAATAATGTTCAAGTGATGCTGGACATTTAGTTGAATAATGACTAATAAATAATGACCAATGGTCCTACATTGAGAAATAAAAACATATGGTTCTATATTGAGAAAGTCATTATGTTTGAGTTTTATTTAGGTAAATTACCCAAAAAACTTTTTGTGCGTACCCGAAACACGAAGTGACTTCTCTAAAGACCAAATCAAGATTATACCATTATTTACCTCCCTCATTATCATGTCAGGTCGGGGTGTAGGAACGCCCGGAGTTGGCGTTTCACCTTTTTTCTGAATTCGAATCATGCCAGAGAGATATCCCTCCCTCTAATGACATATCAAACAAGAATTAAGCTACTAGTACCCCAAATTGTACATCGCAAGTATGCACTTTCATTGTGTCATTGTGTTGTTAGGATGATAGTTCACACATGCACAAAATGCTAGTGCAATTTTTTTATCACACCAGTATATTGTGTCAAGTAAACCATTGAAATATTAGTACATAGCTTTGGTGTACACTTTGGGATACATTCGTTGAGGTGCCTCTAAGATGGTTGATCCAACAAAAATGTGATTGGGAGCAAAGTCATAGTGAGAGTTAGACTATTCCCACCATTAACAATAATACTTCTATTAAAAAGTAAAAAATTATTTTTATGACCTTCCTTATTTTATTATTTACTAATTATAATGTTAGCATAATTTCTATTTTGCTAGGGTTAGAGTTCTCTTTTGTAATCCTTATATATGGCGATGTGTTCTTCTTTATTCAGTAATACCAATTATTATTAAATTGCATCATGGTATCGGAGCCAAGGACATCTTCTTCTTTGAGAAAATAGTATGTGTGCCTAACCAACGCCATCCCTTATTCTTCTCTTTCTCTCCAAAATTATGAGCATGCCTAACAGCCACCGTCAATTATCCCTCTCTCTGTCTTTTAAAAAATTGTATATATGATTTAAGATTTATAAAGCTGTAGTTATTTGTTTTTCTATTAGAGTTCAATAGCATGGAAAGCGATAGAGAAGCTAAGAACAGCTCACAAGGAGTAAAAAAGAAACTTTGCATCCTCGCTCCAATCGCCGACACTCTCCCTGGAAAAAATCATCAAATATACTCTCAAGCTTGTTTGTCATGTAACAAAGATCTACCTCTCTATTTCTAGCAGCTATTTCGAAATTGTAACGCCCCAAAACATACTCGAAAACTTATTAAATTATAATTCACTTAATCAAATTTGTTTTGATTAAAAATACATTATTGTTGGGCTTTGGGCCGAAATATGTTTTGATATCCAATATCACAATCTTGATAAGTCTCATAGAGATAAATCCAATATGTTGACTTATTGTGTGATCTTGATTGGGAACTTGAGTACATACCCAAATTAAGAATAAATGAAGAATTTGTCTAAAATGTGAACTTTGAAAAAATTATTAAAATAAATCATGAGAATAGATAATATGAATTAGATGCGAGAACCCTTTTTGAGTAAAAGTCAATTAAATCAATTTTGACTCTCTCAAAGTCAAATAACCAAAAATATGATGTCGGAAAAAAGATTACAAATCAATATAAAAATTATATCGTCGGATAGAGTTTAACTGTCTGATTCCAACGGTGAAAACGGATTTCAATTCGGAGAAAGTTAAACCAAAAAGTGTACCCCGACTGGGACTGAAATTAGTCCCAATCAGGGACTTGTGTTTGGAATCGGAGAAATATGGCAGCCCGCTCCACCGAGACGCCTAAACAGGAATGCAGACATCACCTTTGGCTTCTTCTTCATTTCCTCTCCTATATAAACCACCCTCACTCTCTCCATTCTTCACCAAAACTCAATAAGTTTAATATCATTCTATTCTTGAGAGTGTGAGGAGTACAGTGGTGCTATCAATTTGGTGCGAAGTTGCCGTAACTAAGAGTAAACCTCGGCGGAAGTTTGCCGGAAAATTTCCAAAACCCTCGTTAAGTTTCGAGGTAAGCCCGTAGATATATCTAGTGACTATAATGTTCGTATAGATCATTTCTACGTTCATAAACGGTCGTTTGGTTGAGTTTGTGTTTGACATACTTGAAGAACCAAGAATCATAAACTTTAAAATTGTTGTTAAAACTATGAATTAATGATACTAAAATGATCTATGAACCTTGGAAAACATTTCTATATAACTTAATTGATGTTTGGTAACTAGAAATGATATTTTTGAATTTGGACCCGAACGAAGAAGAAGATGAACAGTGATTAAAAAACTTAGAGGATGGATCGATCCAGTGGGTGGATCGATCCCCTGGGTGTATTCTCCTCTAACATGGATCGATCCAATGCTGGATCGATCCCCCGAAATTTTGCTCTGAAAATATTTCAGAAAATGTTATTTTTGAGCTCTAAAATCTTATTTTTGATATCAATCAATTAGGATTAATATAAAGATGATTTCTTAGAATAAAAATGATGTTTTGACAACTAAAAGGACATTACGTGATGCATTACTGTAAGCTAGGGTGTTAACACTCGAAGCTAGGCCGTTGTTTACTATTGGATGTTATATGTTGATTGATGATTATGATGAATAATAATTATGATGATTATGATTTGATGAACCCACTGATTAAAATGATTATTGATGATTAAATTATGATTTAAAGTGAATACATTGATGATAATGAAATGATTTGGATTGTAGGGATATCTAGAAAAACTCTAAGATATACCTAGGTTGACGTTGGTTTCTAAGACTATCTAGAAGACCTCTAAGATAGCTTAGAAATAGGCCTTGCGGGTATAATTATGAATATTTGGCAGCCTGGGTAAAAACGTACGTACAGGATCTACAAACCAAACTTGAGGATCACTCGTTTGGGGATACCACCCAACTTGACAATGATCATTCCGCTATTCGGTTTCTGGTTGACCTTAAGCGAAGGTAAGTTTAAGATTTTGAATACCTGTTTTGAAAACTTGTATCTTAAACTAGGACTAGCGTAAGGGTTAGTTAGGAGTACCTTAAACTGGAATATAGTTTAAAAACCTTAAACTAAAATTCGTTTAAGAGTTGGTTAAAATTAGTAACTTAAATTAAGAATAGTTTGAGAGCACTGTTGAAATACTAAATATGCAATGTTGTATGTATCAAATGACTTGAATTGAATATTGTGAATATCATGAATGATAAATGACTTGAATTGAATATTGTGAATATTATGAATGATGAATGCCTGAATTGAACATTATGTGCTTGATATCAAATGATTTGATTATGAATTGAGATTCAATTTATATGGATGTTCGACGCATTAGATATGCTTACTCAGCTTCAACGCTGAGCGTGTATTATGTTATATTTGCTACACGTAGGTTAATAGAAAGAGTGATGTGACGTGATCCTGGAGGCAGACAGAGACGTGATTGTTAGAATGGATGTGATGACTTTGAATAGAAGAACATAAATAGATTATGTTGGTGATTATGATTTGTTAAACTTCTACAATATTGAAAACTCCGTACTGTTTATGTTATGAAAAATATTATTCTTACGATGAATAATAGTGTTTGGAAATGTTTTAAATTTTTATGATTACCAAGTTAATACTTTAGTCCGAAAGAGGCTGCAAACTTGGACGGATTATGGTGTTACAATTTGGTATCGGAGCGAATGGTTTTAAACCCGATCTTCGGATCAAAATTTGATTTAAAAAAATATTGTCAATCGCATCTACGACTCTCGCATCCCTCTGCTCCAGGAAAGGTAATGAGAATTTACTTAGTAAATATTGACTATTTTAAATTCTCATTAGATGATGATTGTTAGTACTGAAATTATATTGAGCGTTGACTCAAGTCAAACTTTTGTACTCGCCAAGAGACAAAAGAATAAACGAAAAATGTATGACTCTCTGATCCGTTACCAACGTGCTTATTGCATCACAAATGACAAGACCGATCTGCACCATAAGGTCGCGTGGAAGTGAGACGACCCTGATGAAACGATTAATGTTGATGTTTCGAACAACATATGTGAATTCAATACCGAATATCTTTGTGTGAACTCAACACGATCCGATCATTGACTCATAACGCAAACGCTTAGAATTAATAAACCCTATCGTTTCTCCCAAAATTCTCTTAATTGTTTACAACCATGGCAACTATTGTATACCCTCGTGATATCTGTTAATTAACTTGCCTACTCAAACAAAGAATCTTAATGAAGGAATTTCTATTAATTGTAGAATGAGTCAAGAAACCGCTCACGGACAAGATAACCAAGTACCAAACAATGGACACACGATTGTTCATATTGAATCGAACTTCACTCTTGTTGTCGGAAATGAACCAGACCCTTTCACTGATATATTGAAGGTCAATCGAATGCTAGTTCAAGTATCCAACCAATTATTAAGGGAAAGAAACCTTTTATTGGAACCTGTAGTACTCCACACTCGAAAAGAAGAAAGTCTCTGACAACTCAACACAAATTGAGGGTATGGAAACATCCGAAGTGTAACATTTGTAGAAGACACCACTCAGGATAATGTTGGATGGCACAAAGATTATGTATAGGTTGTGGTAAATCTGAGCATTTCCGAAAGGAATATCCTACAAACCCTGGAAAACCATTTTCGATGGCCCTTGTTCAAAGTCATTCTACATAAGCCCGACTTGCACCAGCAGGAAATAATCTATAAATGAACTTATGCACGTGTGTATGCTGTGAAAGACTACGTTGAGGAACATTCTGATGTCATCATTCATATGTTTCCTTATTCAATAAAATTATCCGAATCTCTTCAACTAATGACTCAGGTAATTTCGAGGAGGAAATTATTTTAAGGGTGAGAGAAATGTAACGCCCCGAAAATAGGCTTATCAGAATTAATTAATTGAAAATTAATTAATTACTGAGAAGGATCCAAAAACAAGTAATTTATAAAGTTTGTCAATAAATAATGAAAATTATATCATTATGTAGAGTTTGACTGTCTGACCACAATGATTCAATCAAATTTAAATTTGGAGAAAGTTGGACCAAAAAGTGTACCCCGACTGAGACCGTGTAACGCTCTAAAAAACTGGTTTTGTAGTTAGCCATTATTTTAATAATGAATAAATATACTATTTATCGACTCCAAAATGTGAATTAGTTGTAAAGTTAACCATTTTAATTAAAAGTTAGATTTTTGGGTAGATATCGTAAAATGGTGACTAACGGTATATAATTTGTTAAATTTTGACATACGTGTAAAACGTGGTGAGTAAAACAGATGTTATACTTCAATAAACACATATAAAAAAATGTTTATTATATAATATTATATAATAATATTATATGCCTAATTTTATTCCTTTTCCAATTGGGCCAAACGTACGAGGAGTAAATGGAAAAATAAATGTAAAGTATTAAATGTGCTCCTACTCCCTCTAGGATTTACAAAATGACGTTACAAATATGTAAACATTATAAAGAGAGAGTAATATAATATTAATTATATTGACACGTACTAATACTTTTACAAATTGGAAAAGCCCAACAAACTCAATTGCCTTAATATATATACGAACGGAGTATTCTGCCAATTGGGTTTTCATCGCCTTTACCCCCTCTATTCGCCTAACGCCGATTGAACCGGAAGCAGCTCCGCGAGAGACTCTGCGGCGGGAGCACCTGCTGAAGGCTTTGCCAGAGACATTATCGGAGGTCGTCCACGCTAATCAATTCGTGATTGTTTGTCGATTTAGTTGAGGTGAGTGATTTATCTCTTATTAGAATTAATTCATAGATTATGATTCATTAATATGTTTTCATCCAATTGAGGTTGAATTCGTAAATGTGATTATGCGACTGATTGTGTGAATTTAATTTGAGTTGGGATATGAATTTGATTTTGGAAAATTTATACATTGCTGCTGCTGCTCTGTTCTGTTTCTCCCTTGCTTTGTGTTCTGCGATCATGCTCTCTCTTCTCTCTCTGTTCTGTTTGTCTCTTCTCTCTATATGTGCCGACTTGCTACTGCCACTGCTGTGGCGGTGTGTTGCTGTTCCACCTTGTTGCCAAACGAGAAGGGAAGTTACTGCTTTTGGGGCATTTAGCAGTCCTTATTGTCCGGTTGTGTTGCTTGATTTATGTGCTTTGTGATTTAGATTTGCATCTGTTCTTCTGTTAGGCGTATGTTAGTGTTGTTCTTAGTATGTAAGATGTTAGTGAGCTTATTGGTGTATTGTTATGTTGTGAAATAAAAGTGTGAAGTAGGCCACCTAGTGGTACAAGGCGAATCTGAGTTTAATTATATTTTAGAAATCATAAATCGGGTTAAGATTAGAAACTAAGGTCATGCAGCTGACGTCGTACACCTGGTGTTCTCGAGGGTTAAAAACGTGCGCACGGTGGTCATTGACCCTTGGCGAGAGCCAGCGGGGGCCTCAACCCCCTCCATTGCGAGAGCTTTGGAGTTACGAGTGTGGGTTTGGGCGAGAGCCTGGATTCCATTACTCCCGTAAGTATGAATTGGATTATATCTAGCAGGCAGATGGAGTAAAAGTATGTGTAAGAACTAAACTGAATTTTAAGGATAAATAGTGGTACAGTTGGATAATGGTATTTGCTTGTTCTTCTTGCATTGTTTGATTATATATTGACGGGTGCTAGTCTATGAGTTAGTTTTAGCGTTAGATACTTCCACTCTCTCTATTTTTACAGGTAGGGATCAAGGATTTGATGAGGAGCAGCCTGGAGGACAGTGAAGCGTGACGCTGGTGGATGACCGAAGCTGTTTATTTAAATTAAATATAGTTTGTTGAATTTGTTTACTTAAATTACTAGAATGTTGAATGTTGTTTTTGAAGGCTTCCGCAACGTTTTAGATATTTATTCCGATTAAACGATAAATTGTTTCTAAATAAATATAAATGTTTGTTTTATTTCTAAGTGTTTTTAAAATATTATGCATGTGAATACCAAATTGGTGACAACCCGACTCGCTAACTCGTCGGTTCGGGTTACGCGGGTTGGGGTGTTACAGACCGAAATTATTCCCAATCAGGGAACGGCGTGTGAAGATCGGCTAATTGATTCCTAACTCAGCATCTTGTGTCTTCTCCTCCATCACCTTCCTATATAAGCAATACTCACCCATTCCATTTATTCACCAAATCATCTTATTCTTCATCATATTCTGTTGCTCTAAGTTTGAGGAGTGTTGTGGTGCTGTCAATTTGGCATGAAGTCGTCGGAGCTAGTCACAAACCTCACCAGAAGTTTTGCCAAAAATTTCTCAAAACCTTCGTTAAGCTTCGAGGTAAGCCCGTAGATATATATAGTGACTAGAATGTTCGTATAGATCGTGTCTACGTTCATAAACGATTGTTTGGTTGAGTTTTGTGTTTGACATGCTTGAAGAACTAAAAATCATAAACCTTGATATTGTTGTTAAAACTACGAATTAATGATACCAAAATGACCTATGAACCTTGGAGAACATTTCTATATAGCTTAATTGAAGTTTGGTGACTAAAAATGACATTTCCAAAATTGGCCCGAGGTTGAAGATGACACTGTTCAAAACTACGCGCAGAACGGTAGCCAGCTACCGTCTAGACGGTACCTTGGTACCGGTGGCATGGTAGGCTAGCTACCGTCTCCTCCAGAAAATCGTCTTCCTCTGGCGGTACCTGAAGTCTGGTGCTACCGTGTACCGTCGGCACAGTACCAATGTACGATTAACCGGTACCGAAAGGGGTACCGTCTGATTCGATATTTTTCCAAAAAACTCGATTTTTGAACTATTAAATTCTATTTTTGATACCAATCAATTATGATCAATATGAATATGATTTCTGGAAGTAAAAATGAAGTTTTGACAAATTCAAGAACTTTGTTTGATGTATGACGGTAAACTAGGGTGTTAACACTCGACGCTAGACCGCTATTTCTGATTGATGATTATGATAAATATTATTGATTGATGATTATGATGATCAAACTTTAATATTCTGATTAATGTAATAATTATGAATGATTAAGTCATGACTAAAAATGGACATATTGATGATTATGAAAATGAGTGTATTGTTAAGGGTATCTAGATGAACTCTAAGATATACCATTTGGAAATTGTTGATTACTATTAAAGATATCTAGAAGAACTCTAAGATATACCTATGTGACCAATTCAAAAATGTGGGGTTAAAACGTACGTACGAGATCCAAACTGGATATCATCCACCCGACAGTTCATTGTTCGGTTGGTACGTAATCCACAAGACTCATAGGGTGGATTATCGATTCCTGTGTTCAGCCTTAAACTATTTATAGTTTAAGAGCCCGGTTAGAAATATTAACTTAGACTAGGAATAACTAAGAGATTGTTATAAAATAAAATGATTTGGCCTTAGATTAAGAATAAGAGCATTATTGAGATATTGAATATTGAATATATCATGAAATGACTTCAATTAAAATATTGTGAATATCATGAATGGTAAATGCTTGAATTGTATATTGTGTGCATGATATCAAATGGTTGATTATGAATTGAGATTCAATTTATATGGATGTTCGACACATTAGATATGCTTACTAGCTTTATCGCTGAACGTGTTGTATATTTTATTTGCTACACTCAGGTAAACAAAAAGAATGAAGTGACGAGTTCTTGGAGACAGATGAGGCGAGACGGTCGTGATGGGTTTGTGGATTTAAATAATGAATTATGAATATTTTGAGACATGTTTTAAATTCGTTTTCACATAATTAAACACTCCGTATTTTTATAGTTATGTATTGAATATTATTTATGATGAATAAAGATGTTTAAAATGTTTTCAATTTTTATGATTATTAAGTTAATACTTTAGTCCGAAAGGGCTAAAGACCTGGATAGATTAGGGTGTCACAATTAAATTATCTTGATTTATTATAATAAAAAAAATGTGGATAAAATAAATTTATGACATGTAGGGTCCATCATTTAAAAAAGAAGAAAAAAATGAAGAATTATTAAAGTGATGTGAGGAAAGTTAAGAGGGGGAAGTGCTGTGGAATGAAAACAAAGAAAGAGAAAGGGGAAAATGAGGGGAATGAGTATAGATGCTCAAGAGTCTACAATGTCATTGTCAACCGCTGTTATATGCTGACACCACACTATTATATGTCGTCGCCACAATGTGATATGTTGCTGCAATCTGCCACTCTTTGGTTGCCGGAACATCGCTGTACGCCGTAGTGGGTCGTAAGAGGGCCACTGTTCGCTGCCATGGGGTTCTTGGAGTGCCGGCGGTGATCATTGATGTTGACCACCGTTGATCGGCGGTCCATATGCATTAGACTGACTCGCTGATGGTCCACCATAATTTGACAGGTGTTTCATCAATGGTTGATAGGTCAGTTTTTTAAATTTTTCTTTACTTTTCTATTGATAGTGTAATAAAACCACACTATTTATTTTTCTATAACGGTTATGGAGGAATTATTATTATTATTAATATTATTATGTAAATATTGTTGTTATTATTATAACAATCATATATAATTCATAAAGAAAGCAATAAAACTCGACCATGTGAATAGTGTATATGCCATCTAATTAAAGATAGAGGAAGTAGCATAATTACTATTTTTTAATTTAAAATATTAATGTTTTTCTCAAGTAAATTTATACTCCGTATTAATAAAATATTCCTAATATTTAGAACATCATTTAGTGTCATATAAATTAATAAAAAAGTAATTTTTCCCAATAAAATTGTACTTCGGATTATTTATATTAAAGTGGAATAAAAATAATAATGAGTGTGAGTTACAAAAAAAATGACATGGGAAAAATTTAAAATTGAAAAATAAACTATAGTTATGAATGTAGTAATTATAATATTAATAATAACACAACGATTCTTTTAACCTTGGAATTCAAGTTCATATTACGACCGACGGCCACTACGGTGCTTCGTTGATAAAATTGATATTTCCTACTCCCATAAATCCGCCTGCCCCCACCCCAGCACCCATGCCCCCTAGATTGCCGATTTGGCAATGTCAAATCGTGTCCCAAAATGCCAAGGCCATTTAAGGTTACCTGAGACCATGGTCAAAAGATCCTTGCCATAAGAATAATACTCCCTCCGTCCCATTTTATAACGTCTGTTTCGGTTTACGATGTTTGACTGAAATTATTTTCAAACCATTTTATATGACAAATGGTATAGAATTAAAAAATAAAAATTACATATTAAAAAACTATATCAAAAGATCTACAAAACTAGTAGTAACAATAATACTTTATTTTATCAAATTGCTAACGAAAATAGAAAAAGAAAATGAATGAAGTTTGACCCTGTGAATAGTGAACATGCATTATAATTTAGGATGGAGGGAGTAATAATTAGAACATGAAGAACAAGAATAAAAAAAGAGTAATAATGATAATAGTAATAATAATATATGAAAATACATCATTCTTAGAATCATTATTTGAGAAGTAGACTAAGATTGAATAAAATGAGAATAGTTGGAAAAAGTAGAAGAAATTATAAAAACTTGGAAAAAACTTGAAAAATTGGAAGAAACTAAAAGTTAATAGTTTAAACTCTAAAGAAGATGCTCTTAGAAAGATTTATTTAGAGTAAACAATACTAAAAAAAGTTATTTTCTCCAAAAATAAGTCAAATGTGTTTTGCAAGTTACAACTGGAAAATGTAAATGCATTCGAGTGCGTTGGAATTTTCCCATATTCGGTGTAAACGTTGCCTTCAAAAGGCTCGACAACGTAGACACGCTAAATGGGACTTAATTTCACCAATAATGATCATGGAATCATTATGATCCTCATTGTTCTTATACTACCAAAACTGCACTGACTTTTTCTTGAGTATGATATAATTCATAAGGACTCCTATTGCATATTAAACTATTGACATCATTTGCCCGCCGGGAATGGGGAACCGGACCCAGATCTGGCATCCTCAAGTTTGGCGTAATACTTACGGTGTTTCCTTTCTCTGGCATAGATCACCCAGAAGATGAGCGAAAGGGACACCGCAGCAGAAACCAGAGCCAACCCAATGTAGACCCACTTGCTGAACCGACACAGGTTTGGGCAATGGTGGTCGTGTATCGAGTTAAATGTGCCTCGAAGGAACGTGCAGTCAAGTAAATCAGTTAGGAACGGACCGTATTGGTACAAACCCCCACTCACATTCACGGCATCTTTCATCTGGCTGTACAAATCCGGCGTTAAACGCCCCACCGTGCTGCACATGTTGTCTGCTGAAACCTCACACACGTAATTTTTCCAAACTTGGGTTGCATTTTCAAAGTTGAGTTCCCCGGTCACACACTTTCGGTCTCTCTTGTCGGAGTCGTATGGATTGCAGAGACTGGGCACCAAGGGACCAGATTGGTTGTACCAAAGAGGCGAAACGGATGGCATGTTGACATTGGACACGTCGCTTATGATGCGATTAACAACTGAAACCATTGCGTATGTTACCTCTCTGCTCTGAGACAGTGTGTCTTGAGCAGCTTGAGGGTCGACACACGGAATAATATCGTCCAATGCTGTGTGAGCCTTGGGATTTTTCGCCCATTCGTCCATGGCAACACACGTGTCTCCCACCACACTGGAAACAGAAGAGAACAGTCAAAGAAATTCTCGTCGAAATTCAGGGTAAAATGACTATAACAACAACAATATAATGGGGCTTGGGGACATAGAACGATCCCATAAATGGGGTCTGGGGAGGACATGTGTACCTAGACCGTGCAAAGAAGTTGTTTTCGAAAGATCTAGGCTTACCCAAAAACTTTATTCAAACACCCCTATGTAGGGTCATGTCTTTGGTGAGCTTCAAAAGGCTTAAGTCATGATAAGATTACTACAGCTACGATTCCTAAATACGAAAATTGAAGAGGACTTACTTATGTAAGAGCACAAACACCCCGCTCAAGATCAATGTGGCAGCAATGAGAATCCATGCCGTGAAAACAAGACTGCAAGAAGGGGATGAATAAGATTAAGATACATATATATATATATATATATACACACACACACACACACACCAAAATATGCCTCTTAGATTGAGTGAATAATATTAGGAAAATGCATGCTTGTGATAAAGCTTACATGTAGACAAGAGACTGGAGGCCAAGGAGAGAAAAAACTGAACCAAATTTGAAAAGAATCAAGTGAGACATGATTATATAGGATGCTGGTTTAAGTACAAATTAAGGGGTCAAGAAACAGTGAGCTTACGAAAACCAAGAGCAGCCAAGGCAAGCATAACAGCAGCTAAAACTATGAGAATCTGTCCCCTGGAAAAATGACATGTATTGTCTATCAGAATTACCTCTGTTGACTTTTTAAAAATGGACTCCCAAGTATGAATACGACTAGAGTGAGTCAAGCATGTGTTTTGCAGTTCTGACATGGATGAGAGGAAATACTTACACAAGGTCAAGAACGTGTAGGATGTCCTTCTTGTTCTTCCTCGTTTCCGTTTCAAGAGTTTCAGCAGAAGAATTGATGGTCCTATCAACCTTATCAATGTCGCTTTGAACATTTCTGGGTAGAAATATTTGAGCAACGCCCGTGCTTTTGGCCATAGCCAGAACGGTCGACACATTTCTCAGCTTGTTTACGGTTGAATCTGCTTGCGCCAAAACAAAGTCTAGTGTGCCCTTTGTACTACTGTGAAACCTGTCTTGTCCTGCATACAGAACCGCGGAACCAATGCTGAACAAAGCAGCACATTAAGAACCAGATAGGTTATATAATTAAAAAAAATGAAACAATACAGCAATGGTAAATAAAAATTTCGAGGAAATATAGGAAGAAGCTAGCCCTTACATTGCAGCGATGGTAAATAAGGAGAGAAGGATAAGTGAAAGCACGTAAGCACTCAGAGAGTAACCATTGGGATTTCTTCGACAACAGCAGCAACAAAGACAAATCAATAGTAATGTAAGGCCAAACCCCAAAAACCAAACCGCGGCAATGAAGAAAAGTGGAGCACCGGTGAATGCCACAGACTGTAAAAAAAACACACAAAGCATTAAGACTCATTAATGATTGTTGGAGTTCTTGATAAAAAATTCAATATAGTTTTCATTCATTTGATCAGCTCAACCTAACCATGACCTCTAAAACAAATGCCCCATAAGGTGGTACTTACATAGATGTAATGCTCATTGCTGATATTCCATCCACCGGTATAGTAGTTTAAGTTGTCAGACGGATCTTTTCTGTGTGTTCTGTCTGCAGCAAGTACTAAGGATGAAGAACTCCCACTCCCACCACCATTGTGGCCATTCCTTATGGTACTTCTTTCGCTTTCCCTTGAAACGGCTCCATTTTTGCTCAAATCAAACTCACCTAATCTCATCATCAAACACTCATTTTCATCTATAACTCACTAATACACTCTTGATAAGAAGAAAGTAAATCAAAAAAATGGGGCAAGGAAATTACTCCAAAGAAGAAATGGCTTCATAATAAAAACATTATGATGACCTTAAAATCTAGACAATAAGATCAAACTTCATCTCTCATATAAAGAATTTCCTAATGCAGGATAAATTAACAAAAAAATAGGATTGTCTTAGATTTTGGAAAATTGGATCATTATCTTGAACCCAAAATTCAAAAGCAATTCAGAAATCTTCTCAGCTTGAGAATTGAGCTTTTGTCTCTATGATAAGCTGAAAATCATGCATCAAAATTGCAGTCGAACCAAACAAAATTCCTTCTATCAAACACAGAAGCTACAAAAACCCGAGAATCAATCACTAAAAAGAGTGAGAAATACCCTCAATCTCTAACAACATAAAACATACAATAGTGTATATTATAAATCAAACATGAAACATTTGAACATGAGCATTCTTTACACTCCAGAAAAATGAGTGGAATAAAAAAAACACAAACATCACAAGATCAAAAGGGATGAACATTGTTCTAATCAATAATGAGCATCTCATCCAAACAGATACAAGAAAAATATATTATATTTAATGTATATGAATCCGAATATATAGTATGATTAAATTCACTAAAACAACATACATGCCTGGGATGAAAGGGGAGGAGGATTCAATGTAATCAAATACAGAAGCTTCACCAAGTGTAGATAAAATAAATAAGATGACTATAGATGTGAAGAACAGAGAAGAGGGTTGTTTAGAGAAGATTGGTTTGCAAGAAAGCATGTTGTTTTCTTTTCCCAGGCGTCACACTCCTTTTTTTTCACCTGTTTTCTTGACTTTGTAGAAGATGAGAAGCTCAGTGGTCTGTGGATAACGGAAGAAGAGACGGAAAATTTTGCCGTGTGCGTTTATGTGTGTGTGTATTTAGGTGTTTAGCGGTACACGTCTTCTATTCCGCGGCTTTATAGACCGGAACCGGAGCAAATGCACTTTTTGCATTAAAGTTTCATAAGCGTTAGCTTTTTAAAGAGCGGATTCAAATTATGAAAATGTTATACTACTCCGTACCAATGTATTTGTCAAATTTGAATTTTTCGAGTCAAAATGGATAAATTTTGAATTCCAATTGCTCTGAATTTGTATTACATATTAGCATAATGAAATATAATTTTGAAAGTTCTCAATACGATAAATCCAATCAAGTCATTTTTATATTAAAATACTTTCAACAACAACAACCCACTACAGTAGGGCCTGGGAGGGTGTGTGTACGCAGACCTTGCCCCTACTTGGAAGCAGGGAGGCTGTTTCCAAGAGACCCCCGGCTCAATCTGCACAAAAAATATGATAGGGTATACAGTATAGCAAAATACTTTACGGTTTTTATTTAATTGAAGTTCAAACTTTGTCTAGTTTGACTCAAAAAAGTCAAACTGGACAAATACTCTAGTACGGAGATAGTATGAATTCTATCTACAAAAGTGATATTCTATGTAAAAGATAAAATTAAAAATGAATAAAAAAGTAATTCACTTTGTATTAAATTAGTCATGCTAAATCCTCTATTGGAAAATTTAGAACTACTCCTAATTCATTTACTTCAACTCTCATTTTTTGAGATTTGATAATATTATTTGGATAAACATGTCGTAACCACAATTAATCCGCTCAACTTTATATATATATATATATATATATATATATATATACATATATATATATGCATACATACATATATATATATATATATATATATATATATATATATATATATATATATATATATATATATATATATATATATATATATATATATATATATATATATATATATATATATATATATATATATATATAGGGATTGACTCAGTGAGATAACACCTTACGATGCGATGACATGCTTCGATCAGATGACGCAAAGCTCATCACACTACACTACAAAGCTCACCAGTGGACAATGCAAAGCTCACCTGGAAATAAAGCAAAACTCACCACTTTGAACCCCAAAACTCACCTTTTTTTAATTTTGAAAATTAAAAAATTAATTAAAAATAAAATAGCAATACCGGTCAACCACCGCCGGTCAACGGCGGCCGCAGGCGGAGAAGCAGCGGCGGTGACCGGCGGCGGCCGGCGACCGGAGTATGGCGGCGGTGGTGACCGGCGGCGGCAGGCTGCGGTCAATGCTGGAGTCAACGGTCAAAGTCTAATCAGCACCCCTTCCTTTGATTTTATTTTTTCAAAAAAAATTCAAAGTAATGAAAAAAACATGGTGAGCTTTGCCTTAGAGTTTGGTGAGCTTTGTAGTTGTGTTTGGTTAGCTTTGCAGTGGGCAGTGGTGAGCTTTGCGTCATCTGACCGAAGCATGTCATCACACCGTAAGGTGTCTTCTCACTAGAGTCAATCCCGTATGTGTGTGTGTGTGTGTGTGTGTGTGTGTGTGTGTGTGTGTGTGTATGATTAGAGTAAGTATTCTTTTACAAGAGGGGTTTTTTTATATACACTTTTTAAATTTTGAGCTATTATATTCACAGTCCTTGTTATTTAAAATTTAAAAGCTATACCATGATTAAGGGTGGACACGGTACGGTTCCGGTACTGCCACGCCATGGCACCGGCACCGTGACCGGACCGGTCGGTACTGGTTCCAGTTCCCGGACAGGCCGGTTTCGCCCCCCCCCTTTTTTTGTTTTTTTTAAAATTTTAAAAGCGTAAAATTGTAAATTTGCAATTGTTTAAGGAAAGAACGAAAAAAAATCTAAAAATTTAGTTGTTATTTAAATATTGTAAAATGAGTAATACACGAAATGAAGAACAACTACATTTAATATCCTGATAGTTCAAAAAAAGCGACGAGGTAAAGAACTGTAAAGAAACCCTCGAAGGAGCTTATATATCGCTCACCTAAAAAACTAATTAAATATTTACATTAACATAAAAAAAGTTTATAACTTATTCTTCAGAACTCAGACTTCCATTTGTAGTTACATTCATGTAATGCTCCGAATCGAGTTGGTACGATGACTCTTGAGCTCGACGTCTTGCCAAGAGCCAATCTTGGTTGCAAACAAGTGTTTCAAGAGATTCAGCGTTAAGACAACTTCGGTAGTCGGTTAGAATGTTGCCGCCAGCACTGAATTCTCGTTCAACTGCTACGGTTGATACTGGGACGGACAACACTTGTTTTGCTAGCATTGCGAGACATGGGAACATGTGTTCGTTCCGCTTCCACCATCCGAGGACGTCAAACTCCACGTCGTCTTCGTCGTAATCACATGGAACCCCTTGGTACATAG
Source organism: Cuscuta australis (assembly GCA_003260385.1). Taxonomy (NCBI): domain Eukaryota; kingdom Viridiplantae; phylum Streptophyta; class Magnoliopsida; order Solanales; family Convolvulaceae; genus Cuscuta; species Cuscuta australis. The sequence goes on from NQVE01000159.1 coordinate 885,030, forward strand.
CAAGTTCGTTGTGCGAGCTTACTGGTGTACCACTTGAACTCCCAGAAGGCTGAGCACGCTTCCCTTTCTTTGCAAGAAGCCCACCGACTATTCCTTTAAAACTTTTTTTTAATTTGGGGGGCGGAGGAGGTGCTGTTTCTTCTGGTACATTACCGTATAACCCTTGATATTCCTTAAACAAACTCTCAAAAAGAGTTATAACATTATCTCTTTCGTTTTTCCAGTCTATTAAAAGGGTGTAGTAATAACTATTTTCATCCAAAAAACAAGTGTAGTAATAGTCAATTAGAATTTTAAAATTTTCAATCTTAAAGCGTGGATCACAAATAATACCTATTTTATAAATATCAGGAATGTACAAATAATAAGCACACCATTTTTCTCTCATAGGACAGACATAAGGGTACAAATCTGAAAGGTAACCATGCAAGGATAGGCAGCGGAATACAAAAATTTTAACATCCTAACATGATTATCTTGCCCAGAATCACGTACTAAAACTTATAGTAAGTAAGAATTCATACCTTTCTCCGTAAGCGGTAAAAACGAAGAAGTCGTAGGAAGAGCATTGAAAGTGCAAACGTAACCGTTCAAGCGTCCGGTCTCCAACTTGGACACACGAACAACGCCGGAGTCCACCACAATCTTAATGCTAGTAAAGATTATAGTAGTATAAAATATAAATATTAAAATTGGGATAATAATAATCTTGTATATTTCTATAGAAAATATTTCTAATAATATTTAGAAAATATCTATAATATTTTCTATACACAAAAATGATATTAATGGAACACAAAATATTTTCTCTCACTAAAATATAATGGCCGAAAAACTCACCTAAAGGAATTGATAATCTTCACCATTATAATGTAATAGCCGTGTAATTTAAAACAAAAGATTAATCAAACTCTTGTCATTAAGCTAAAAGTTAAACTAATTAATAAACTTTTTCAAAGATTGATTTTGTGATCTTTTAAATCACTTTGGCCGAAATGTTTGATTGTGAGAAGGATATTTGAAATTCTTCTCCACTAAAATGTTCAAAGTGTATTTTATTTGACACCAAAAATTAAATTTAAATCAAATAAAAATACCAATATCATTTTAAACAAGTATACAAATATACTTTAAATAGTTTATGTCAAAATAATTATTTTCATAATTAAAATGACAAATCAAAATAAAATATTCAACATATAATATATATATATATATATATATATATATATATATATATATATATATATATATATATATATATATATATATATATATATATTAATCGGCACATATATATAATATATATAACCGAATATTTATATATATATATATATATATATATATATATATATATATATATATATATATATATTATATTCCAAAATATTTTATTTTACTATTTTTTTACAAATATACAAATTACTTATTATCCCATTGTTTAATCCTACTCTTTAAATTGTCCAAAGTGTGTGACCCGTATAGGCACTTATAAAGCTGGCCACAGTATTCGCTCTGCACCAATACTATAAGCAATAAGCGGTATCTAGCAACACATTATTGCCCCCAGATTATAAGTTAAGACGTTTGCACCGTCAAAATCTTTCCACGACTCAGACTCCATGTAACTGTATCCTTTTGTCTCAATGTCTAAACTTAATGCAAGGGATTAATAAAATCCAGCTTGTATCCATTAAGTCATTCACTGATTTATCAAGTCTGACTGATAGGAACAGACGTCATAAAAACATCTCAGCATGGCCATGCAATTACCTCAATCATAACTTATCAGTGGGCCCCATAAGACATTAATATCTTTAAAAAAGTAGTGACAAATCCTATGTACGTAATCTACGTTTCTGAATACGCGCTGCGGCATACCCAAAACAAAGCCTGTATACCATCCTTATTTCATATGGCTTAGGACAATGCATCAAAGTATGCGGGTTCACATATGCAGAAAACGTAATACTTCAAGTCGAAGGATAGTTACACCCGTGGTCGCGCTAAAGATGCTTAGAGCATGAACTAAAAGTTCAAGCAACATCTTTAGGATGGGTCAGTCCGGCATCCTATTATCTCTAGATAATATCTGCCCATGTGCGGATGCGAACACACCGTCATTGACCATGAGACTAAGTCAAACATCCAACAAACACTAGTCTCACATGCATTAACGATATCCCACTCTTGTTAATACTCGACTATGGACATTTAGATAAATATTTATTTCAAGATGTTAGTCTCATCAGCAGAAAAACACTATCTGATAAACATCTTTTAAATATAAATCTAGGAATATAATATTTGTTTACATTAGCATGAGATGTGTAAACATATTATATCTGCCTATACATGATAGAATAACGATAAACAGTTGGCCATCAGGGCACAACTCCAACAATCTCCCACTTGCACTATGGCCAATCTGGCATCGGTCTAATGCCCATGGACCTAGTGTGACCCTCATGCTTTAGCTTTCCTAAAGGCTTGGTCAGGGGATCGGCTATGTTGTCGTCAGTATCTACTTTGCAAATCATCACATCTCCTCTATCTATGATTTCTCGTATGATGTGATAGCGTCGTACAATGTGTTTGGTTTTCTGGTGAGATCGCGGTTCCTTTGCCTGTGCAATGGCCCCAGTGTTTTCGCAAAACAACGAGATAGGGTCATTAATACTAGGAACCACTCCAAGTTCAGTAATGAACTTCTTGATCCAAACAGCTTCTTTTGCTGCCTCGGCAGCAGCTATGTACTCAGCCTCTGTAGTCGAATCGGCGGTTGTATCCTCCTTAAAGCTCTTCCAACTAAAAGCTCCACCATTTAGGCAAAACAAATATCCTGCTTGTGATTTTGAATCGTCTCTGTCGGTTTGGAAGCTAGCATCAGTAAAACCGACCACCTTTAGCTCTTCCTCACCACCGTATACCAGGAATGCATCCTTAGTATTGCGAAGATACTTGAGGATGTTCTTGACCGCTGTCTAGTGTGCTTCTCCTGGACTTCCCTGGTATCTGCTGGTCACGCTTAAAGCGAATGAGACATCAGGTCTAGTACATATTGTAACACCCTAATCCGTCTAGGTCTGCAGCCCCATTCGGACTAAAGTATTTAACTTGGTAATCGTAAAAATTTAAAACTTTTCAAACACACTTTATTAATCCCAATAATATTTTTCATAACATATACAGTACGGAGTATTCAACAATATTGCGGAAGCGATTTTAATATTGACATATCATAAATTGTTTCAAAACTTGTCACATCCATCCCGACAATCTCGCCCCATCTGCCGCCAGGATCACATTATGCTTTCTGCTTACTCGCGTGTAGCAAATAAAACACACTACACGCTCAGCGGTAAAGCTGAGTAAGCATATCTAATGTGTCGAACATCCATATAAACTGAATCTAAATTCATAATCAAATCATTTGATATCATGCACACAATGTTCATTTCAGACATTCACAGTTTTGGTATTATTCAGTTCATATCAACACATTTTATTCAATTCAGATATTAATCCAATAGTGCTCTTAAATTATTCTTAATCTAAGGCCAGATCATAACAACGCTCTTAGCTATTCTTAGTCTAAGGCCAGATCATAATAATGCTCTTAGCTATTCTTAGTCTAAGGCCAAATCATAATTTCCATAACCAGATTCTTAAAAGGCAATTATTAATCAGACACTTAAACTATCATTAGTTTAAGGCAATTGATTTCGGACACTTAACTGTAGTCAGTTAAGGCAATCAGACACTTAAACTATCATTAGTTTAAGGCAAATGATTTCAGACACTTAACTGTAGTCAGTTAAGGCAACAACAATATAGAGATTGGTCAACAATGGATCGGGCATTCCCAACGAGTAATCCTCTAGTTTGGTCTACGAATCCCGTTTATGAATTTATATCTAATTCATCAACTATTCATGTTTTCATAAGTTTATTCTAAGATCTATTCTAGAGGTCTTCTAGATAGTCTTAACATTAATTAGCTAATAGGTATATCTTAAAGTTCTTCTAGATATCCTTAACAACATTATTCATCAATTCATACTCTTAGTTCAACAATCATTTCATCCAGAATATTCATCATCATTAATCCATAATATTCATAAAAATGAACAATCAATCAATCATCATAATAACTAATAACAATCAGCGGCCTAGCATCGAGTGTTAACACCCTAGCTTACCGTCATGCATCACATAAGATCCCTTTTAGTTGTTAAAATACCATCTTTATTCCAAGAAATCATCCTTTTATTAATCATAATGGTTTGGTATCAAAATATAGGATTCCATAACTCAAAAATCATATTTTCTAAATAACAATTGATTAATATATGATAGGAAATTCAATTATTAGTTATTAGCTTCATTTTCTTTAATAGTGTAGGGTGACAGTCTACTGTCACTTCTGATAATCTACTGTCTGATGTTCAGAATGGGCTGATAATCGATTATCACACTCTGATAATCGATTATAAAACTTCAGAGAGGGCTGACAGTCGATTATCACATTCTGATAATCGATTGTTGCTCAGCTTTGTTACAAAAATCTGCAGAACGATGAATAATCAATTTTCAAGTTGATAATCGATTATCCATCGTCTTCTACCTCGAGCCAATTTGCGGAAATGTCACTTTTACTCACCAAACTTCAATTAAAGTATATAAAAATGTTCTCCAAGGTTCATGGATCATTTTAGAATCGTTAATTCATAATTTTAACATCAATTTCATGGTTTATGATTCTTAGTTTTTCAAGCATGTCAAACACAAACTCAACCAAATGACCATTTATGAACGTAGAAACGACCTATATGAACATTCTAGTCATTAGATATATCTACGGGCTTACTTCGAAGCTTAACGGAGGTTTTGGAAATTTTCCTGCGAAACTTCCGGCGACGATTAGTCCCAACTCCGGCGACCTCTCACCGAATTGACGGCACCACTGCGTTCTCCTTACTTAGAGCAACAGAATAGGAAGAAGTTTTGTGAGAAATGGTGAAGAATTGAGTGAGTTGGGTTTTCTTATATAGAGTGGTGAGGAAGAAGAAGACGCAAGATGATGATAATTGATCGGCTAGTGCGTTCGGAGGCGCCGACTGAACAGTTCTCTGATTGGGACCAATTTTGGTTCCAGTTGGGTTACACTTTTTGGTCCAACTTTCTCCGAATTAAAATCCGTTTGCACCGTTGCAATTAGACAGTCGAACTCTATCCAACGATATAATTTTTATATTCATTCATTATACTTTTTCTGACACCACATTTTTGGGTGTTTGATTTTAACAGAGTCAAAATTGGTTTAATTGACCTTCCTCATAAAAGGTTCTCTCATTTAATTCAAATCAATTATTCTCATGATTTATTTTAACAAATCATTTCAATATTTACATTCTAAACAAATTCTTTATTTACTCTTGATGTGGGTCTGTACTCAGGTTCCCAATCAAGACTACACAAATAGTCCACATATTGGATTTATCTCTATGAGACTTATCCAGATTTTGATATTAGATGTGAAAACAAATTTCATATCGGCCCAAAGCCCAACACTAATTTATTTTAATCAAAACAATTGTGATTATTTATTCATTAATAATTCTAGGGTATGTTTTGGGGCGTTACATTTCTCCCACCCTTAAAAGGAATTTCGTCCTCGAAATTCTTCTTAGGTTCAACGTTCAACGTTTTGTAATGATCTCACTGATCATGACCGTTTCATATTCATATGGTTATGTCGCCATCTTTCAGATACGTATTCTCAAGTCATTGATTTCACCAAACTCGTTCAATCTTCGAGAGATTAGCAATTTTCGATTAAGTAAGGTTTTCACTGATCCTTTGATGACCAAAGTTCCTTCATAGTGTGTAGTATTGCATACTTGACATACATAACTTCGTTAAGTTACGAGTCTTATCTATACGTCCTTGGTTAACAGAATCGATTGAAAATTTTCTTCAATACTCTTGAATGGTCTTTGATAAGCACAATTGCAGTTTGTTTCAATTCATACGTCGTAACGTAGTCTTTCAATTACTCAAGGGGTCGTTGTCTTCAGGGCAGTAGCCATTTGACTTTTCATCTTGGATTTGAACGTATTTCAGGACAGCGAATCTAACTGTTCATGAGTCTTGATATGTCATATCGTTAGCAGACTGTAGCATTAACGAGCATGTCCTCTTCTGTAGGTAAATCAAATCCATCTTTGCTGTACAAATTTTTGACGGAGGATAACTACCCTTTTTTAAAGGTCAGGTTTTCAGAGCCTATATATATCTCGATTGTGGCCAGAGCATTTCACATTCTCACATTATGGAAGGAACATCTCGAACTTTTCCTTACACCATAAAATTCGTTGGTCTACTTGGTAGTCATTCTCTTGGTAGAAATCCAAAGTTCATGGCTACGGCGGTGGATTTAGGATGGGAATTGGTAAGGCGAAAAATTAGACTTACCTATGGAGGAGGCAACGTTGGCCTTCAAGGAGCTGTTGCTTCAACAGTCTATACCAATGGTGGTATAGTTAGAGGCTTCATACTAGGGTACATAGCAGCACGACAGGTCTACGGACCTACGTATGGTGCAGAATACACAGTTTCAAGCAATTACTATAAGCATTTCGAGATGAATCATGTAGTGGAGGCCTTCATCGTACTTCCTGGAGGGATTGATACTATGGAAGGTTTGTTCACTTTGATCTCATGGGCATCTGAAAGGTTGCACAGTAAACCCATTGGTCTCTTGAATATTGACGGTTATTTTAATAACCTAATCAAATTTCTAGATGACGCAGTGAGACAGAACTTCATGGCTTCTAGTCAGAGAAAACTTTTCATCTCTTCTTTCTTTATTGATGAGCTTTTAGACAAGCTAGCGTTTGCTAAAGCTTTTCCAGGTCCTGGGGCTAGTTATGATGAATTTGTAAATCCTGGGGCATTGGACTTAGACTTGCATTTGTAATATTACTTTATGTAATTTCAGTTGAATTTATGTTGGAATAATATTGTTCATGAACATTATGAGTTAACCATAAGTATTATTCTAAGCTGCATGGCCAGTGCAAGTCAGAAAAATATCTATTTTCAACATCAGAACGCATCATGTAAATATCAAACATTTCTCAAGATGGGTCAAATGAAAGATTTCATTATACAATGGTTTCAACACACGTAGGTTCAAGAAAATACGAATATTCTTGAGATTCAAATCGAAAGCTAATTTCTTGTTTACATAAGGTTTCTACATTAGTCAATATATCCTCGAGCCCTTGTAGCACTTTAGGATCTTCACAGAGTATCATCCTTGGGTTGGACTCTTTGAATTGCTTCGTGTTTTAGAGCGTTGACTTGTTCCTGAGCAAATAGGTTGATTTTGGACAGAAGTAACTGAATATGATTCAGGGTTAGAGGGACATTCTCGTCGGAAATGTCCAGGTTCACCACAAATTAGACATAATCCTTGTGCAAGCCAGCAATCTCCCAGATGGTGTCTTTTACAAACATTACACTTTGGATGTTTCCATACCCTCATTTTGTTCATGGATGATGTCGATTGAATTGTCATTGATTTTCCCTTTTTCGAGTGAATGGCACAATCAATTTCTTGCAGGGGTCTCTTCCCACTTAAATTTGGTCGTTCATTTGGATTCACATTCTTATTCTTCAGACTTTCATAGTAATCACTTAGATCTTTTTCGGCTTTGGAGATTAGATCGTATGCCTCAATGAAATCCATAGTTTGAATAGTAGATACGTGCGGCCTGAGGTCAGGTCGAAGTCTTTTGCGAAACTCCTCAATGCGGTCCGCCGTTGTACTCACCAGCGTGGGTGCAAATTGAGCGAGATGGACAAATCTTTGTCGGTATTCAGGGAGTGTCATATCTCCTTGCTTTAATTCGATAAATTCAGCACGTTTCTCTTCACGGAATCGAGCTGGTATATATTCCTTCTTGAACGCCCAATCAAAGAATTCCCAAGTCCAAGGTTTGGGTGTGTTTGGATTTTCGTCAGTACGTTTCCACCATTCGTAGGCTTCCTTGTGGAGCAATTGAGATGCAAATTTTGGATGATCAACGAGAGGTATGTTCAAATTTTGTAGTACATGAGCGGTCTGCTCGATCCATTCAAGAGCAATTTGGGGTTCGGCAATTCGATCTCCCAGAAACTCCTCAGCACCATTATCTTTCAATGTTTTGAAAGTGGTCAAACGAGGTTGTGGTGGAGGTGGTTGAAACACAGGGGCATTAGTCATTTGTTGTAAGAAGTTTATCATTAAGGTAGGTAGCATAGCGTCAGGTTGATCTCCAATATTTTGATCATTTTGGGGAACATGTAGTGAGTTCACTTGTTCACTTTGAATAGGAGGTGTGAAACTAGATACTTTAATATGAACATTTTCGTGCCCATCGCTTGGCGCTTGGTTACTTTGATCGTGAGCGGTTTCTTGACTCATGCTACAATAATAGAAATTCCTTCGTTAGGATTCTTGACGAGTTGACAACGGATATTTATTCAGACTATATCGATGTTTAAGTCACTAATCGTGTCATAACAATGTGTCACTTCATTCAACAAGATTGAGCTATCCATAGCTTCTAGCAAGTTGGTTCCTTTGAATTTGACCGAACAGATTGTCAATACATAGTAAAGGGTAGCGATTCTTGATCGTCAGTTTGTCTGTCTTAACAGAGATGTGATAGTATCCTTGACCGTAAGTCAATCTTAGAGAGCACAATGGATTCTCTGAGCTGATCAAATAAGTCATAGATACGAAATAAGGATAACGTAATTTTCCTTGTATGATAAAGTTTTGCAAGGAATTGTTGCTGAACGAACGATTTCGATTCACACAATATAATTGCATATTGTGTTGTAATGAGTTAGACATCAGAATGGGATACTTTTAGACAACACAGTTTATTGATTCTAGACGTTCGTGTTTAAATCAGCAATCCGATCATCTTCAGTCCACATGAGGATCTTTGACAACAGCTTTGCGAATGTTATTCAACATTAGGCGTTTCTTCATAGTCGTCTCACTTCTATGCGACTTTGCGAGATAGATCAGCTTCGTCAATCGCGATATGATAAGTACGTTGATAACGTATCACAATTTTTTTTATTCTTTCGTCTCTTCACCGAGTACGAAAAATCTACTTGAGTCTATGCTCGATATAATTTCACTACTAACAATTGTTATCTAGTGAAAATTTTAACAAAGTCAATATTTATCTAATAAATTCTCATACCTTTCCTGGAGCAGAGGGATGCGAGAGTCGTGGATGTGACTGACACATTTTTTTTAATTCAAATTTTGATCCGAAGATCGGTTTTAAAACCATTTGCTCCGATACCAAACTGTAACACCCTAATCCGTCCAGGTCTGCAGCCCCATTCGGACTAAAGTATTTAACTTGGTAATCGTAAAAATTTAAAACTTTTCAAACACACTTTATTAATCCCAATAATATTTTTCATAACATATACAGTACGGAGTATTCAACAATATTGCGGAAGCGATTTTAATATTGACATATCATAAATTGTTTCAAAACTTGTCACATCCATCCCGACAATCTCGCCCCATCTGCCGCCAGGATCACATTATGCTTTCTGCTTACCCGCGTGTAGCAAATAAAACACACTACACGCTCAGCGGTAAAGCTGAGTAAGCATATCTAATGTGTCGAACATCCATATAAACTGAATCTAAATTCATAATCAAATCATTTGATATCATGCACACAATGTTCATTTCAGACATTCACAGTTTTGGTATTATTCAGTTCATATCAACACATTTTATTCAATTCAGATATTAATCCAATAGTGCTCTTAAATTATTCTTAATCTAAGGCCAGATCATAACAACGCTCTTAGCTATTCTTAGTCTAAGGCAGATCATAATAATGCTCTTAGCTATTCTTAGTCTAAGGCCAAATCATAATTTCCATAACCAGATTCTTAAAAGGCAATTATTAATCAGACACTTAAACTATCATTAGTTTAAGGCAATTGATTTCGGACACTTAACTGTAGTCAGTTAAGGCAATCAGACACTTAAACTATCATTAGTTTAAGGCAAATGATTTCAGACACTTAACTGTAGTCAGTTAAGGCAACAACAATATAGAGATTGGTCAACAATGGATCGGGCATTCCCAACGAGTAATCCTCTAGTTTGGTCTACGAATCCCGTTTATGAATTTATATCTAATTCATCAACTATTCATGTTTTCATAAGTTTATTCTAAGATCTATTCTAGAGGTCTTCTAGATAGTCTTAACATTAATTAGCTAATAGGTATATCTTAAAGTTCTTCTAGATATCCTTAACAACATTATTCATCAATTCATACTCTTAGTTCAACAATCATTTCATCCAGAATATTCATCATCATTAATCCATAATATTCATAAAAATGAACAATCAATCAATCATCATAATAACTAATAACAATCAGCGGCCTAGCATCGAGTGTTAACACCCTAGCTTACCGTCATGCATCACATAAGATCCCTTTTAGTTGTTAAAATACCATCTTTATTCCAAGAAATCATCCTTTTATTAATCATAATGGTTTGGTATCAAAATATAGGATTCCATAACTCAAAAATCATATTTTCTAAATAACAATTGATTAATATATGATAGGAAATTCAATTATTAGTTATTAGCTTCATTTTCTTTAATAGTGTAGGGTGACAGTCTACTGTCACTTCTGATAATCTACTGTCTGATGTTCAGAATGGGCTGATAATCGATTATCACACTCTGATAATCGATTATAAAACTTCAGAGAGGGCTGACAGTCGATTATCACATTCTGATAATCGACTGTTGCTCAGCTTTGTTACAAAAATCTGCAGAACAATGAATAATCGATTTTCAAGTTGATAATCGATTATCCATCGTCTTCTACCTCGAGCCAATTTGCGGAAATGTCACTTTTACTCACCAAACTTCAATTAAAGTATATAAAAATGTTCTCCAAGGTTCATGGATCATTTTAGCATCATTAATTCATAATTTTAACATCAATTTCATGGTTTATGATTCTTAGTTTTTCAAGCATGTCAAACACAAACTCAACCAAATGACCATTTATGAACGTAGAAACGACCTATATGAACATTCTAGTCATTAGATATATCTACGTGTTTACTTCGAAGCTTAACGGAGGTTTTGGAAATTTTCTGGCGAAACTTCCGGCGAAACATATCAATACATTTTATTCAATTCAGATATTAATCCAATGGCTTACATGATGGATCCAATCGCAGAGGCGTATGGAACCTTCATCATGAGTTCCTTTTGCTCGGGAGTAGAAGGACTCTGGCTCTTGGAAAGAACCGTGCCAGGTGTCATAGGTAAAGATCCTTTCTTTGAGTTAGACATGCTAAATCGATCAAGGATTTTATCTATATATGTACTTTGATTTAGACCTATTAACTTTCTTGATCTATCTCGATAGATTCTTATGCCAAGGACATAACTAGCATCCCCTAAGTCTTTCATGGAGAAGTTCTCGCTCAACCACATCTTTACAGAAGTGAGAGCGGGAATATCGTTACCCATTAACAATATGTCATCGACATATAAGATTAGGAATACTATTACACTCCCACTGACCTTCTTGTATACACAAGATTCGTCAGAGTTCTTCTTGAAACCAAAACCGGAAATGGTTTCGTCGAAACGTATGTACCAACTCCGAGATGCTTGTTTCAATCCGTAGATTGAACGTTGCTGCTTACAAACTTTGGCAGACTGACCAGCAATTTGAAAACCGCCAGGCTGTGTCATAAAAACATCCTCTTTGAGGTTCCCATTAAGGAAAGCCGTCTTGACGTCCATCTGCCAATTTTCGTAATCGTAATAGGCTGCAATTGCAAGCATTATCCGAATGGATTTCAGCATAACAACTGGAGAAAAGGTTTCATCATAGTCAATTCCGTGGATTTGTCTATAACCTTTTTGCTACCAATCTAGCTTTGAAGGTATGAACCTTCCCGTCTACGTTTGTCTTCTTTTTGAAGACCCACTTGCATCCAATGGGTTTTACCCCTTCGGGCGCATCAACCAAGGTCTAGACTTGGTTTGTGTACATAGACTCCATTTCAGATTTCATGGCTTCGAGCCATAGATCGGATTCGGGGCATGTAATTGCCTCGAGGTAGGTCTCTGGTTCGCCTTGATCTACCAACAAGGCGTCACCTTCATCAGACATGAGAAATCCATATCTGACCGGAGGATTACGTATCTGGTCTGACCTACGTGGTATATCTTGAGCAATTTGAGGTTCAATTGCTTGATCTCTTTGCTCAGGTTCCAACACTATCGGGACTTCTTCTTGTGGTTCTCGAATTTCTTCGAGGTCTACCTTTCTCCCACTAGTGATAGCAGAAAGAAACTCCTTCTCAAGGAAGGTTCCATTCCGAGCAACAAAGATTTTGTTATCGGATGGATGATAGAACTCATACCCTCTAGTTTCTTTGGGGTATCCCACAAAAATTACTTTATCAGATTTAGGCTCCAACTTACTAGACGTAATGAGACGTTTTACATAAGCTTCACAGCCCCAAATCTTAAAGTACGAGAAACTCGGTTTTCTCCCATGCCATAGTTCGTATGGTGTGCTCTCGAAAGCTTTAGATGGAACTCTGTTGAGTGTGTGTGCTGCTATTTTCAATGCATATCCCCAAAATGATTCTGGCAATGTTGTCAGACTAATCATGCTCCGGACCATGTCTAGCAAAGTCCGATTTCTCCTCTCAGACACTCCATTTAACTGAGGTGTCCCCGGAGGAGTGAGTTGGGATAAGATCCCATGCTCTTTCAGATAGTCATCGAACTCCAGGCTTAAGTATTCACCTCCTCGATCCAGGCTTAAGTATTCACTTTTGCCTAATTGTTTTTCTACTTCGTTCTTGAATTCTTTGAATTTGTCAAAACATTCCGATTTGTGTTTCATGAGATACACATATCCATATCTACTAAGGTCGTCAGTAAATGTAACGAAATAAGAATTACCACCTCTAGCTACAGTGCTAATTGGACCACACACATCGGAGTGTATGAGGCCCAATAAGTCACTCGCCCTTTCACCGTGACCGGTGAATGGAGCCTTTGTCATTTTACCAAGTAAACAAGATTTACATACATCATATGACTGGAAGTCAAATGAATCAAGTACACCGGAACGATGTAACTTAGATATGCGTTTCTCGTTAATGTGGCCCAAACGACAATGCCAAAGGTACGCGAGATTCAAACTGTTAGGTTTGTTTCTCTTAACATCTACGTTATATACTGCGGTATCCATGTCGAGGACATAGAGACCGTTGGTCATTTTTGCAGTTGCATAAAATATTTCATTTCTAAAGACAGAAAGAGTTTTGTCTTTTACAACGAACGAAAATCCTGCTTTGTCAAGGCAAGATACAGAAATGATGTTTCTGCTCATACTGGGTACAAACAGACAATTATTTAACTGCAATACAAAACCACTAGGTAGAGATAAACTATAGGTTCCGATGGCTAATGCATTTACGAGTGCGCCATTGCTGACTTTTAGTTGTATCTCTCCCTTCGTCAATTGTCTACGTTCATGCAAGTTCTGCATAGAAGTACAGATGTGAGAACCACATCCAGTATCCATCACCCAAGAGGTGATATCAGACATATTGACTTCGATAACGTAAATACCTGAGTTTTGGGGTTGACCCTGGTAAATGTCTCTTAAGCATTGTATCATAGGACGCACTTCCATGTCCGCGTGGAGCCTTTGGAGCTCCGCGGTCATACTGGCCATAATGATACACTTTACATCTCGCGCGTCATCCTCATACTTCTTGAAGGAAGTGAGTTCGGACGCACGAGCATTAGCATCAGGGGTCTTGGGAGGATCCGTTTCGAGGATGTAGAGTTTCCTCTCACAGTTAAGAACGATTTGAAGGTTCATCTCCCAGTCAAGAAAGTTCGTCCCGGATAACTTGTTGTTTTCCAGGATGTAACGCAGGTTGAAAGGGTTGTTGTTGTTTGCCATCTACAGAAAATTTTGCAAACTAGGTTATCTATCATGTTTAATAATTAATTAGGCCTTTAATTAATTATCTCCCACTATTTTTAACAAATCAATAACCCTCGATATTGATTCGGAGATTTCCGGCGAAACCTCTAGTGGGCCAAGATCCATATTTCATTATTTTGCGTTCCGCTTGGGCGTTACTCCACAAGACAACTATTTAGGTAGGAACATGGTTCCAACTGATGAGCCGGGCTCTCAACTCTTGGTCTAGTGTTGGGCGAACAATATTACTACAATCGGACCAGGACACCTTTTCACCATACTTGTAATTGGCTGAGGCACGTCTTACAAGCAGACTAGTTTGGTTAGGAACAGAGTTCCAATTAAATCATAAAGATCCAACTCCTGGCTGGATAAGTGAGTAAAATCATCCGACTTGTCATTGATGACCCCAACATACTGCCTCTGAGTCATCCATCCATTTGACCGAGACTCAGTTAAGTCTAACCCAACGTGCGACAGCGACCACGCTATGGCGGTTCCTGTAACCAGCTTAACATACACCGTACTATGCTCTGCTGAGGCTGAGTACATGACAGTGCACATTAGCCGGATAGGTGCCGGGCGTCAAAAGGCAACAGACTTAATATTCGTGAGGGATTTATAATTTCGATCTCACCTATCGACATGGCCGCGCACATGTCCATTACTAGAGTTCAACATACATTCAACATGCATTCACAAAACGTAGTAAATAAACGTGTAATGATTGTGGCCCCTAAAAGAAAAATAAAACGATAGCTCCCACTGGCTTCCGGGCACTTGGACTTCGGGCTATCTCCATTCTTTTAGATTTCTTCAAACGTTCTTCAAATCTTTTCGTCTTCTAACCACCACGTGAGAAAAGAATTCTCGGTTGAGGTAAGAGAGAGAAATAGATTTACAACCAGAGTTTATGAGATAAGGCACGACACACAGGCCGTATTATAATCAAATAAACTATAGCCACAATCATCCACCATGCATATCATACATCCACACAAGCAATAGAGATATACATACACCGGGTGAACCGCGCTCACCCCAGACAGTTCTAGAAAAATACTACGGCAATAAATATTTTCTAAAACTCATAAAATTAAATTAGATGTCCAAATAAATCTAATAAAATTTTATAAAATCATTTTATATACTCTAGATATTCTGCCAGCATAAAAACAATATCCAGAATATTCCAAATGACCAAAATGCCCTTTTTGCAAAATTATATTCAAAAAGGCCATTAAAATTTTGAAACAATTTTGCAAAAATCATGAAAATTAAATTTCAACTTCTAGTAGTTATTTTAATATTTATAAACCTGGAAATAAAATTTCCAAAATTTATAAATCATTATTTCCAAAATATATTAGTTAAATCTCAATAAGTTATAAAAAGCCATTTAAATTGATTTCGAAAATATTAAATTAAAAAAATTTAATATTTTGAAAAACTTTTTTTTTCTTACTGAGATATAACTTTCCAAAATATATATTAGTCATTTATGTAATTAAAATACAAATATATAAATATATATAATATTTCGGTATTAAAACCGAGTACATATATAAATATATATTTATTTAATTACTAACTAATATTATTTTGAACAATATATTTATCCACAACCTTATTCAACTTAGAAATAATATTTCCAAGTTTAATAAAGTTCATTTTGAATTTTCCCATATTTATTTTTGGTTTTCACCTAAATAAATACAATAAATTCAAAATAGGAAATAATACATTCAAAAATTAAAATATAATTTTATCAATCATAAAATGCTGTTTTATGTCCAAATAATATTATATTTACTATTTATACAATATATATAAATATATATTTCGAAAAATCAAAATATATACATTTATATATATATTACGGGTAGAAATAAAATAAATAAATTTAGAATTCATTTTCAATGATTTATTTAAGTCCAATACTTATTCCAAGACTAAATAAAATCATTTTACCAATTTTTGAATTTTAATAATTACCAAGTTAAAACTTTGACTTTTAAAATTTTAAAAGTCAAACGTAAAACTATAGTTTTGTACGTTGGCTCCGATACCACTGAAAGGTAACCATGCAAGGATAGGCAGCGGAATACAAAAATTTTAACATCCTAACATGATTATCTTGCCCAGAATCACGTACTAAAACTTATAGTAATTAAGAATTCATACCTTTCTCCGTAAGCGGTAAAAACGAAGAAGTCGTAGGAAGAGCGTTGAAAGTGCAAATGTAACCGTTCAAGCGTCCGGTCTCCAACTTTGACACATGAACAACGCCGGTGTCTACCACAATCTTTATGCTAGTAAAGATTATAGTAGTATAAAATATAAAGATTAAAATTGGGATAATAGTAATTTTGTATATTTCTATAGAAAATATTTCTAATAATATTTAGAAAATATTATAGATATTTTCTATACACAAAAATGATATTAATGGAACACAAAATATTTTCTCTCACTAAAATATAATGGCCGAAAAACTCACCCAAAGGAATTGATAATCTTCACCATTATAATGTAATAGCCGTGTAATTTAAAACAAAAGATTAATAAACTCTTGTCATTAAGCTAAAAGTTAAACTAATTAATAAACTTTTTCAAAGATTGATTTTGTGATCTTTTAAATCACTTTGGCCGAAATGTTTGATTGTGAGAAGGATATTTGAAATTCTTCTCCATTAAAATGTTCAAAGTGTATTTTATTTGACACCAAAAATTAAATTTAAATCAAATAAAAATACCAATATCATTTTAAACAAGTATACAAATATACTTTAAATAGTTTATGTCAAAATAATTATTTTCATAATTAAAATGACAAATCAAAATAAAATATTCAACATATAATATATATATATATATATATATATATATATATATATATTAATCAGCACATATATATATAATATATATAACTGAATATTTATATATATATATATATATATATATATATATATATATATATATATATATATATATTATTATATTCCAAAATATTTTATTTTACTATTTTTTTACAAATATACAAATTACTTATTATCCCATTGTTTAATACTACTCCTTAAATTGTCCAAAGTGTGTGACCCGTATAGGCACTTATAAAGCTGGCCATAGTATTGGCTCTGCACCAATACTATAAGCAATAAGCGGTATGTAGCAACACATTATTGCCCCCAGATTATAAGTTAAGACGTTTGCACCGTCAAAACCTTTCCACGACTCAGACTCCATGTAACTGTATCCCTTTGTCTCAATGTCTAAACTTAATGCAAGGGATTAATAAAATCCAGCTTGTATCCATTAAGTCATTCACTGATTTATCAAGTCTGACTGATAGGAACAGAAGTCATAAAAACATCTCAGCATGGCCATGCAATTACCTCAATCATAACTTATCAGTGGGCCACATAAGACATTAATCTCTTTAAAAAAGTAGTGACAAATCCTATGTACGTAATCTACGTTTCTGAATACGCGCTGCGGCATACCCAAAACAAAGCCTGTATACCATCCTTATTTCATATGGCTTAGGACAATGCATCAAAGTATGCGGGTTCACATATGCAGAAAACGTAATACTTCAAGTCGAAGGATAGTTACACCCGTGGTCGCACTAAAGATGCTTAGAGCATGAACTAAAAGTTCAAGCAACATCTTTAGGATGGGTCAGTCAGGCATCCTATTATCTCTAGATAATATCTGCCCATGTGCGGGTGCGAACACACCGTCATTGACCATGCGACTAAGTCAAACATCCAACACACACTAGTCTCACCTGCATTAACGATATCCCACTCTCGTTAATACTCGACTATGGACATTTAGATAAATATTTATTTCAAGATGTTAGTCTCATCAGCAGAATAACACTATCTGATTAACATCTTTAAATATAAATCTAGGAATATAATATTTATTTACATTAGCATGAGATGTGTAAACATATTATATCTGCCTATTTATGATAGAATAATGATAAACAGTTGGCCATCAGGGCACAACTCCAACAAAATCTTCATCAGCCATACTTTCACGAAACATGTTGCGATTGTAACGCACTCTTTAAAAAATGTATTTTGTAGTTGGTTGGTAAACATGCGAAAAAGTAAGAGTTGCGTTATTAAAAACTTCTAATACGGCATTCAATTTTTCAACAATAACAAATTCAATAGGTGAAATGATTATACGAAGTTCAGAGCTAAAAAATTCAGCAAGTTCCTCTTTATAGCTTAAAATATGTGATATCAACTTGTAAGTACTATTCTATCTGATGTAGATATCTTTGGCAAATTGTACTTCTTTTTCTACCCTTAGACTTACAGAATATCTTCGAGGACCTAGAAATAAGACGAGACCCCCAAATTTTCCTAATTCCTTCTTTAATATTCGTCAAAACTCCTCCCATAGCTTCTAGTCCCTGTTGAACACTTAAATTTAAAACATGATAGACACAACGTTGATGCAGAAATCTACCCATAATCATAGTAGGGGGGCAAATTTCTCTAAGTCTAGGAATGGCAGCAGTATTATTAGTAGCATTATCAAAACCAAATGAAAACACTTTATCAGATAAGTTGTATTCCCGCAGAATACTCTGAAGCAATAGAAAAATATTTTCAGCAGTATGCTGATCATTGAAATCACGAAATGCAAGAACACGTTTATGCATAATCCAATCACTATCTATCCAATGACAAGTAACACCCATATAAGACAAATTATGATAAGTTTCACCCAAAATATCAGAACAAATAGCAACACGAGAATTAAAATTAAGAAAAACATTTGCCAAATTTATTCTTTCAATTTTATACTGGCGAATAATTTCTCGTTTAATTGTTTTTCTTGAAAAACCTCGTGCTTGAGGGTTTAATGCCTGTTGACAATAATCAATAAATCCAAGTTTTTCAGAAAACATGTATGGCAAATTTTCTTCACAAATCATTTCGGCCATTTTTTGCTTATTTTGCTTGTTGCTATAAGCAAAAAGGCCTCCCTTACCCCTGTTAGCAAACCGCGAAATTTGGGTTTGCACTTGTGGTTGTCCCTTCTTTTTCGCCGCGTATTTGGCGTACTCCACGGGATGCCTCGACCTTAGGTGTTTTTCCGGACCGCCATAACCGCCGGAAACTCCCATTTTAATGACGACCCCACAATATTTACAAGTTCCATAAACTATGCCATCTTTTGTTTCTTTTTCAAAATGATAAACAAATAAATCAGATTTTAATTTTTTTTTACATTTGTCCGAATCTCGAGAGGTCTCGGGCTCACCTGCCTCCACGTCGACGTCGTTGCTGTGCGGTGTAGGCTCCTCGTCCCCGTCCAGATTATCCAGTCTTGCTTCATCAACATTTTCGAATAGACTATCAAGAGTGGGGAGATTCGGGTCCCGTTTACCAGAATAAATTTGGTTGAATTCTTCATCCGTCATACCGTCCCCGATGAATTGATCGGGGATAGTAGGAAAGGAAGAGACGGAGTGTCTTCCTCGAGAACCGCGTGAGGTCACACCGTCGGAGGTGGCTTTAGCTTTGCCTTTCCTCAAACTTCGGTTCATGGCGCCCATATCCATGGACCTTCTACCAGACTCTCTCGACATTTTAATATATATATTTTTTGATATAAAAAAAATAATATATTAAATTTCGAAAATTTAAAAAAAAATTAAAATTTTATATATTAAAATTTCGAAAATTTCAAAAAATAAATAAAATATAAACTATATATTTTTTGATATTAAAGAAAATAAAATATTAATTTTCGAAAATTTAAAATAATTTTGAAATTTATTTTATATATTAAAATATAATATATTTAAAAAAGAATATATAAATGAGATAATAAGAATAAGATATTAAGATTGAGAGATTGAGATTTGAGAATTGAGAGATTGAGAGATTGAGAGATGGATTGACTGTGATTTTTTAAGGAGAAAATAGAGGTATTTATAGGATATTTAATCCCCCTCCCCTGCCCCCTCCCCCTCAAACGGCTCAAGAGCCGTTGAGGCCGCCCCCACTAACCTTTTGTTTTTTGCTTTTTTTTGTAGGTGCCGGAATCGGTACCGGTTCCCGGAACCGGTGATCCGTCTCGGTCGATGGTGACGGTGCTCGTACCGGTACCGTGTCCGGTACCGTGTCCACCTCTAACCATGATCACTCCTTTGATGTAAATATTATTTTTTTGGAAAATTATTAGATGGGCCGAAGATCCATGGTGGACCATCATATATTCTAAATAAGCATTTTCAAGTTGTTGAAATAAGTACTCCCTCTGTCCACCATAGAAAATATAAAATCCTTATCTACTTATTCCAATCTAATTGACCAACCATAAACAAAATAAAAAACCAGACTCTACTGGTCGATTCAGAAAACACGACGCAGCCCAACCGATGCTTGGCGTTGTTTCTACCGACACCGCTGCAATTTGTGCATTTTGTATTTGAGCTTGTGCTTTTTCTCTGCTTTTACGAAATTTTATTATGTCTTTGTAATTTAAAGGCTAAACTCCACTATTGATCCTTCAACTTTATTAGTTGTGCACGATTGGTCCTTCAAGTTTCAAAAGTCCATAAAGAGTCCTTCAACTTTATGAGTTGTGCACGATTGATCCTTCCAGTTTCAAAAGTTCATAAGTAGTCCTTTAAGTACACGTCACCCCTCCAGATGAGGTCCTTTTGACGGTAAACGTTAAAAGCTAAATGGAGTACTAATTCCATATAATACGAAGTAGTCGTACCTAGTGGAATTTACTCGTATTATATGGAACTAGTATTCCATTTAGCTTTTAAGGTTTATTGTCAAAAAGACCTCATCTGGAAGGATGACATGTACTTGAAGGACCACTTGTGGACTTTTAAAACTTGAAGGACCAATCATGCATAATTCATAAAGTTGAAGGACTATTCATAGACTTTTGAAACTTGAAAGACCAATCGTGCACAAGTCATAAAGTTGAAGGACCAATGGTGGATTTTAGCCTACTTTAAAACATGGAGATTATATGACATGGTATGATAATGAAAACAATGATTCTCAACAAGGTGGATGGTCAGATAAGGAGCGCACCCATGTCAAATAATTGGACAATATGAATGAGTTTGTGTTTCATTTACAAACACGGAGTAAGAATAGATTGAAAGAATGCAATATCGATGCTAGTGTACTTAATAAGTGAAAAAAGATTTTTTGAAAGAGAAAGAGGTAGCATTTAAAATGAAAATATATATTGAAGAAGTTTAATCAGTTTATATATTGTGTAAATTTTTAGCGAGAAATATCTTTCTTTAGCTGACATGAAGAAGCCAGAACTCTCTCTTTTTAGCAAGAAATATAAATGTTGTTCAGTTACTATTTTTATTACTTTTCAAATTACGAGATGTTACATTACCAAATCACTAATGCTCCGGTTGGAGTAAGCGGGTCGGGTTGTTACAACTTAGTATCACAGCTAATGGTTTAAAAATGGTCTTTGGACAAAAGGGATTTTTTCTTGCATCCACACTCTCCACATCAAATGCACTCCAGAAGGTAACTCTAAACCTTATTATGTGTTTAAGTACTTATATTTGAATAAAGATGAATACTCCCTCTATCCCTGAGTATTTGTCTACTTTCCTTTTAAGATAATAAAAATAAAATGAAAAGACCATTTTGCCCTTATTACACCATCTCAAATTAATTTATTTTCCTTAATTTATTCACACACCCTTCTCTCATTATTTATATTACTCACAGTCCCCAATTCTATTTCTTTTTACATACTTTTTATTTACGACTCCAAATCCATCACTCTATCATGCTTTGCAACTTAAATAGGGGTTCATCACCATCTTTGGAGCTCTTCTTTGGGGAGCACTTTCGATCAAAGCTCTGATTGGAAATTTAAAGCAACGTT
Source organism: Cuscuta australis (assembly GCA_003260385.1). NCBI lineage: Eukaryota > Viridiplantae > Streptophyta > Magnoliopsida > Solanales > Convolvulaceae > Cuscuta > Cuscuta australis. Next base: position 907,040 of record NQVE01000159.1, read on the forward strand.
TGACTTCAGTTATACAACTTCAATCTTTGGATTTGAAAGTTGGTTTGTGAATCCATCCTCCTTGTTCGTATCAACTTTCATACTTCTTTGTTTAATAATTACTTTGGGATAGGGCTTGGGAGGGTAGGGTTGATGAGGTGTTGTTTGCCCAGATCGAGGAGGACGGTGTTGAGGTGGTCTGTGTAGCAGTTGAATTAGGTTGGTGAGGCTGATTAGCTTAAGGATGGGGTGGCACGACGGAGAAGATCTTGAGAACGAGCTAGCAAAGGAGAGGCTGCGTATCGTCGAAAGTAGGATTCTTGAGCCTAAAGGCTAATCGCTTAAGGGGAGAGACATTTTGTGTCTCAAACCTATTATAAATACTCAAGGTATAACGATGAAATCATAGGAAAATGAGAAAAACGATAATCCTTTCACCCCAGTAGGAAATTAAAACATGAGATGTCTTCAATAAGAGGGAGAATCGAGACTGGGCGGCAGAGCCCAAATACAAATGTTCACATGATGTAGACCTCTATGGGGATGTGCATTTGTGTGTGTTCAACCACTAATAACACTGTATGAAGTGTCAATGATGGTGTCAATGCCAAGCCAGGTTATGGCTACTTACCCAGTATCGATAGGTACACAAACTAAAATAGTGAACCAACTCCAAGTTGATTAGGTACCAATCTCAGCAACCCAGGAAGACCAATGAGTGTGAGAGATGTTTGAAAAATGAAAATTGAGAATTGTTTGAAGAAGTGAAGCCCCTATGCACTTCATGATATGCGGAAAACTATAAGGATCATCTCCTGGAAAATAAATGAGGATCGGATTAATACAACAATACACTTCAAGCGAGAGATTAGGCGGAAGATGGTTATTATAACTTATAAATATTTATTAACTCGTGACTTGTGATCGCACTACCAATTGTACTAGTGAAATTATGTTGACCTGAAAATAAAAATGAAAAAACCTAGTGTGTGACTATTGAAGATATTGACAATTAAGGAACATGATGAATCGCTAACGGAGTTGCATACACCTTATTAGAAAAGAGAAAGTTGGGTAGTATGTTACTCATCAAGGAAGTTATGAGACACAAAGATTAATCGTATGAACATGTCTAAACCACGATAGAGAATTATCAAAATGTGATAACCATATGATTAAAAATACCAGACCGACCATGGATTGTTGTTAATACGAATTGTGTGACGAGTTTACTTGATAGCAAGTGAAAACAATGTGAACCTAAGGCCTTAAAGTTTCCAACATTGTATGGAATTTTAGTTAGTCAATGTTTGGTCGGAAAGCATCGAGTTACCTTGCTAAAGGTCCTTGCTTAAACATTGCCTATGGAGTATAGTCGGCTACAACCACACTATTACCCAAATTTTGATATGAGGTTGTAGTTTTTTTAAAACTTTTATCTTTGACAATGAACTTCAATCCATTCAGACAATAATCTTAATGATATTGGTAATAGTAACGCAAATTTTGACGGTGTGGGCCTTGGTGGCCTAAAAAATAAAAATATTTATAAAACTATTTGAACTCATCGTTATATTGAATTTATTTTTTCGTGATTAAAAACTTGATCGGTTTCCAAATCGGACTCCATTTTGGAAAACAACATGAAAATCAAATGAATAAAGTATTTCTTCCAGAACATGGAATTTTCTCAAATCTTGCAATAGATGTTAGCCTTGGTTGGCTAAGACTTGTGTTTTGATGTTAGCAAACAATATAAGAGCTAAACGTTTGTTTATGTGTTTCAGGTACAACAAGAATCCATTAAGATTCGGTTCTCAAGAATGAAGTCGAAACATTAAACTAGCGTAGAATATATGTAGACACAAATGTAAGGATATGATTTTATATACATATATTCACAAGTTCAAGTGCACTCACAAAATATGTTTAAAACCATCTCATAAACACCCAAACATCCAAAAGGTCTTAAACTAAAACACGAAGGATTAAGGGAATTTTGGAAAACTGAGGACAGTGCCACGGTACCCTATACTGTCGAAACGATATGGTATACCGTCCCCACGGTACCCTTGTGCCGTTAGAGGCTAGGTACCGCCAGAGAAGGCTGATTCCGTGTAGGTCACGGTACCCCCACACGGTAGGACCTACCGTGGTCATGGTACCTAGCTACCGTATGGTACCCTCTACCTTGAAGGGTACCGTCTGACCGTTTGGTTACTCTTCCTGATTTGTGAATTTGAATTTAATCAACCCTATTCACTTCCCAACGGCTATTTGACACCTTCCACTATAAATACAAGCCTAATCCTTCATTTTGTAACAAGAAAAAAAGCTCCAAACATCCTCCCTTTATAATTTAAGTGTGTTCATTCTCTTATTCATTATTGTCAATATTTTGGCTATTTCAAGAGCCTTAAACTCCTGGTTTTTATACGCACACATTGAGCTTGTGTTTCCAGTTATATACTCTCATATTCATAAGGTTATATTGTATTTTTGAGAGAGTATAATTTCCTTCTACACCACCTAAGTTTTGTTCATTTTTATATTCAAGCCGTCGTGTAGAACCTTTGATTGTGTTCTTCGAACACATCTTTTTACGGTCGAGAATAGCCGTTAAGTTCTCACGTTGTGATGGTCGAGGATAGCCATATAAATCTTTGGGTAGAGGTTCAAGGATAGCCTTTGAAATCTCTGGGGAACGGTAGAAGATAGCCGTTAAATCTTCGTTGTAAACGGTTTGAGATAGCCGTTGTGAAATCTCGGAGTGAATCCTATTGGCAAGGGTTGTTTGCCAAACTAGTGCGGTGCTTTGACGGAGTTCAAGAGACTGAGACTTAGTGGATTTGGAAATCCTTGAGGAGGAGCCAAGGTACTGGAGTATAAAATCGCTGTGCAATTTAATTTACGCTTTTATTTCTGTGTTTTATATATTGCTTTTGCATTTGCCAACAACGTTTCTATTAAACTCCGAAAACTTTTCAAACGCCTTATTCACCCCCCTTTAAGGTGTTAGAATAATAGAGCAACGCTAGAGGGGGGGTGAATAGCATTTGATCAAGAAATCGCAGGAATTAAAAATAAATAGAAGAGAAGTAAAGAGAAGAGTAAGAGGCACACCGAATTTACCCTGGTTCACCACAACTTGTGGCTAATCCAGCCTCCCGAGAGACTCTCTCGAGCTACACTACTATCTCGTTAAGCTCTCCTTTAATGTGGATAATGAGTAACTAAGAACGCTCAAGAACACAACACAAGCTTCACAAAAATGGCTCTCAAAAAGCTATAAATAAAGGATGAATGATTTGCAATGAAAGAGTGGGATTTGTGAAAAAATGTGATGTGTAAAACAGACCCAAACACCCCATTTTATAGTGCCAAAATAGGCTCCAACGGGTCAAAACATTTAAGGGGTGATTGGCTTGATTTGTGGGATTTGATTGAAATTGGATGTGCTGAAAATCAGCCAGACAGCGTTGTCTTAGGCTTGGACATCATTGTTCTAGGCTTGAGTTTTGAAAAGTGGGAAGCAACGGTCATGCCAACAACGATGTCCAATGCCCCTACATTGCTGTTTTGGTTGTTGACTTCCAAACAAGGAAAGTTTAGCCTTAAATTCCTTCCAACGGTCAAGTCCCTACATCGATGTTCATTACTTGAACATTGCTGTTTAGGTCTGACTTTGAAGGTGGAAAGTTTGGCCTGACAACGCTGTTGCTGGGTCAACATCGCTGTCCAGAAACTTTCTGCCAGAAGCATTTTATTTGGCTTAGGTTGGACAACGATGTAGGGTAGTCTACATCGATGTTCCAGATGTTTCTAGAAACCCAACCTTGGCTCAACAGCGATGTCTAACATGCAACATCGCTGTTGGAAGACTTAACGCCAAACCATGGTTTTCAGCTTCCCATGCCAGACAGCGCTGTTGGTTACACCAAAATCACTGTTGGGCTGGTTTAGCCAGACCCATGGTTGGTTTAGTCATGCTGTTAGCCAATGTCAAAACAGTAAGTTCTCCAAAGTAAAATTCAAGTATTGAAAACATTTTTTAAATGCATTTTGCTAAGAAATCAAGTGAAACATCTTGAAAACCACGTCATTTGGTTGAAAACCACGGCTAGCCAAGTTTGCGCCGTTTCGCATGGTTTTCACTAAATGACCAAAAATGAAAGGTGGTTTTTGAAGCGTTTTTGTTGGAGAACTATTTAAATATGCCCAGAGGTAAAAACAAATCATTAAAATTTAAAAACGACTTGGTTGGTTCGGACACCAAAAACCAACGCCGATAACCGAAGGCCGAACACCGGTTTGTGAAGACCGAACGCCGGATGGCTTGGTTTTTGGTTTGGGCGAATTTAAAGTGTTTTTAGGCATGTTCAATACAATTCTAAGTCTTCGTTCTTGATTCTTGGTTCTTGGTTCTCAAGTCATCATGTCATGTTCCTTCGGCTTGGTTTTGCTCACTTTGACCTTGTTATTGTCACGACGGTTTGGCATTATCAAATCCTATCATAAAATGAACACGGTTTAGTACGACATAGGCGTAAACCCGTGTTCCAACAATTTCCCCCTTTTTGATAATGGCAAACAAGACGGGGATATGCATACTAAGGGATATTTGATTTTGAAACGTGTGAAAAAAATTCCCCCTTAATTTGTGCTTTTAAAAAAAACGAGTAGTCATATTAAAATCAAACGATCCCGTTTTTAGAGACGTTCCCCCTTAGTGTATGCATAACCCTTTTCTTCCCCCTTTTGAAATTAACAAAAAGATAAAAGATGATTTTATTTATTAAGTTGGGAAATGACAGAGTACAACGGAAGCAATAAAAAAAAAGACAATGGAAAGAAGAAGAGATAAAAATTCTAGGTGCGGCCTAGTCTTCGTCTTCGGTTTCCTCCTCCTCCTCCTCGTCGTCCATCTCATCGCCGTCAACGACGTCATCGGACTCGTCCTCGTCTGGGGAGTTTGACGGGGCATAGGAGCCATCCTCTTCGTCCTCGTCACCGTACACTTGCCCAAGGAACGTGCCTTGGTACGGTGAGGGGACATAGTTGACGCGTTGGAAATATGCGTTCATGGCGTGCCCTTGGCGTTGAACAGCCTCATCGAGCCGCTCAAGGTAGCCATCCATCCCGTCAACTTTGAAGTGAAGTCAGTTGAGGGAGTCGGCGATGGAGGCAAGGTTGGCCCGGGCCTGGGGTTCGGCTGGGCCAGCAGCAGAACGACGCCGTGGCGTGGCAGTGGCAGGTCCGGCATTGTCCGACCGCTTCTTGAAGGTTTGGGTGCTGATTGCCCAAAGCTTCGTGGCCTTCGTGAGCGGGCCAACGGTGGTGGTCACCTTGAACCGTTCAAGGATGTCCATCACCACGAACGGGTATGGGAGGGGGTGATCATGGTCGGTGGACGCGGTGACCGTCATGTTGATCATGAAAAACTACGCCCAATTGATTGGCGCCGAGTGCATTATCGCATGGAGGAGCTTGAGGTCCTCACTGGACATGATCGTGTGCCCGTGCTTCCGGGGCTTGATGATCCGGGACATGATGTAGAGAAGGAGGCGGCTCTCGGGGTTCGCGGAGTGGATGGTGGGGCGGCCCGATGCATGGCGGATGAGCTCGGTGATGCCAAGCTCGTTGAGGATAAGGCCCTCGTTGTTGAGCACCGAGTCCTCTCCGCCATAGTAGGAGACGTCGTCGCCTTGGTAGGGGAGGCCGGCGATGCGCCCAAGCTACTCAACGGAAAGCTCTATCGGCGTGCTCTTGATAAGAGAGTAGAGCACGTCGCCCTCACACCGGAGGTTGGAGTAGAAGACCCGAATCAGTGCCGGGTTGATCTCCTTCCGAGCCCAGGAGACGAACGGCCAAAGGCCGGCTTGATGAAGCAGCGTGTCTAGATCATCGTAGCCCTGCAACTCCGGGAATTGCTCCGGGACGATCCGTGGGGGAGCCACAACCCGTTTAGAGAAGAAAGTGAGGAAATGGGTGCGCTCCTCCTCGAAATCGAACCAGAGGTACGACCTGTCGCCATAATAGAGGCGCTCCTCGGGGTTGGTTGCCGGTTCCCGGGATTTGGACTTTGATTTGCTAGAAGTTCCTGCCCTGCTCTTATCTTTGCCCATGATGAAGATTTCTAAAAAAAAAAGTGATAGAGAAGATAAGGTATGCAAAGATATTAAAGAAAATTGTGTTATGTGTAAAAGTGAAGAGAGGAGACCAAAATATATATGGAGATGAGTTCCCAACGTTCAGAAATTTCAAAATTATGGTTGTTGGAGTAATTAATGCAGTTGCCAACAAATTTTTTTGAAATATTTATCGAGAACAGCGATGTTCCAAAGGCTACATCGCTGTTGGGACAGCGCTGTTGAGCCTTTGGACAGCGCTGTTGTGCGTCAAGTTTTAAAAATAAGTGACAAATAGACCGCGATGTTGGGTATCCTACAGCGATGTTCCCAAAGTTTCTGGAAATGTGTAAGGGTTGGCACCCATTAGACCAGCGCTGTTGGGTTTCTTTACATCGCTGTTTTAAGATAAAAAAAGTAAAAATGGACAGTGATGTTGAATAGAAGGACATCGTTTTTTGAAAAGTTTTTGGTGTTGGTTGAAAACAAGGTGTTTTGGGTAGACAACGGTGTTTTGAAAAGAGACATCGATATTTAAAAAGTTTCTGGAAAGCAAAGGTAAAGGGAACTCCCTGGGACAGCGCTGTTGGTGTGATGTACAGCGATGTTGGCTCAAGCTGGTTGACGGTGTTTCTCTCAACAGCGCTGTTGAGCCTCCTGGACAGCGCTGTAGGCTTGGTTCCCCCTGATTTCATGAACGGGGTTCCTGCAAAGTAACACTTTGGTACCCAAAATATTTTTATGGGTCCTTGGAGGTTAATTGGTTTTTATTATCCACACATACACCGAAAGTTTATTTCCACACACACACACACACTCAGTTTGATGATAATTTAAGGGTTACCTTGGCCAACCTGTCGTCCCGTGGTTGGCGGGTTCCAGTCTACCTGAACGGAATGCCGATATCTCGGTGTGATTTATGTCGGTTATGGTAATGGAATGTGGACTTTCTTCGTTTCGTCAAAGTAGAAGAAATAGTAAGGTTTCTTTTGTGCATTAGCATGTGGAGATTGTGTAACACCCTAATCTGTCCAGGTCTGCAGCCCCTTTCGGACTAAAGTATTAACTTGGTAATCGTAAAAATTTAAAACATTTTAACATCTTTATTTATCATAAAATAATATTCCATACATAACAGTAATAAATTACAGAGTTTTTAACCATAACGCGGAAACAATTTAAATCATGTCTCATAACAATTTAATTTAATCATTTTAAATCATAAATCCACCACGATCGCCTCGCCCCTTCTGCTGCCAGGAACATGTCAATTACTCGTTCTGCCTACCTGCGTGTAGCAAATAAAACACACTACACGCTCACCGGTGAAGCTGAGTAAGCATATCTAAAGCGTCAAACATCCACATAAATTGAATCTCAATTCACAAACAACCATTTGATATCATGTACACAATATATAATTCATGATATTCTCAATATTTCAATATTCAATATTCATATTCAATATTCAATACTCAACAATATCTTTAAACTATACTTAATCTAAAGCCAATCTTTTTAATGTTTACCAACTCTTAAACTAGTTCTAGTTTAAGGTACTTCTATCCAACTCTTAAGCTAGGTCATTAGCTTAAGGCACATGTATTCCGATTGATTTACCAACTCTTAAACTAGCCTTCGCTTAAGGTACAAATCCAGAAAACCACACAGTAGGATACTAACTGTCGGGTTGGGTGGCATCCCCAAACGAGTTCCTCTAGTTTGGTTATGGATCCCGTACGTACGTTTTAACCCAGGCCACCGAATATTCATAATTATACCCGCAAGGCCTATTTCTAAGTGTTAGAATAAAGGCCCAACGCTAGAGGGGGGATGAATAGTGTTTAAAACAAAATCGCAGGAAATTAAAAACGAGAGCGTAAGGAAGGAGCACACCAAATTTTATCCTGGTTCACCACAACGTGTGGCTAATCCAGCCCCCCCGAGAGACTCTCTCGAGCTACACTTAATCCGTTAAGCTTAAGGGTGCTTAACAAACCGATACAACTTGAGAACCCGAGTCACACGAGCCTCAACACCTTTGCTCGGAGATACCGCACTCCAAGACTTCTCACGAAGGAACAAGGAGCTTCCTTCGAGTTTACAACAAGGGAACAACCTCCCTTAAAGTGTATGAAAACACTTAAACACTCAGGAATAAAACTCTCACAAAGAGTAGATATGAGTGAACTAGTAAACGCTCAAGAACACGACAATTTCTTCAAGAATTGGCTCTCAAATAGATAAGAAAATTAGGAATGATTATGCAATGAAAGAGTATTGAAATTTTGAAGAATTGTGTGTAAAATGAGAGGATTTGGGTGCAATTTTATAGCCCAAAATGGGATAAACCTGTTGCTAGAGTTTCTAACAGGATGAAGACAAATTTTTCAGGGGCAAATTTTTCAGGGACACAGGCTGATAGTCGATTATCCAAGCTTGATAATCGATTATCAAAAGATTCCTTGTCCAAAATTTTAAAATTCTATCCGTTGGAGGACAACGGTAACCCAGATAATCGATTGTCAACAAGTGATAATCGAGATAGAATTTTAAAATTTTGGACAATGAATCTTTTGGAAACCCGTTTGGAAAAACCGAGGTCCAAAAACGAAGTATTCCCAAAAGTAAAAAACAAGTTTGAAAAACATTGTATATGGCATAAAATAGTGAAAACAAGACTTGTTCGGTAAAAACCAAGTCTCCAAGGTCGTACATCACGTGCGTACGGTTTTGACCGTTTTTCACGTGTTAGACCGAATGACCAAGATACAAAAGTGGTTTTTATAAAATAATTATTTGGGAACATTTTAAAAATGTTCAGAGGTAAAAACAGGGTTTAAAATATTGAAAACCACGGAGTTGGTTCGGGCGCCAAAAACCGAACACCGAAAGCCGAAAGCCAAATGCCGACTTAGGTGGTTTCGGTTCCGAGCAAGGACCAGGGATTTTAACAATAAAAAAATCATAAAAAATATTTTTTTTGATGCACAAAAAATATTTTATGATTTGTAAAAATTGTTTTGACTCTTTGAGAACCGAGACTTGAATTTATTGTCAGTTTTGATCCCAAAAGACCGACTCGACTAAGTCTTCAATTCTTGATCTTGTCCTTGAGTCTTTTTGGTCTTGTTCCAAGCCATTCTTCATGCCTTGAGTTATTCAACGAAACTCTTCATATCCACGGCGGTTTGACAATTATCAAAACCTGTCAGAAATGAATACAACTTTAGTTTATCGTACAAAGTGTGTTCCAACACTAAGTCATCTTAGAGGTCTTCTAGATAGCCTTAGAAACCAACGTCAACCTAAGTATATCTTAGAGTTCTTCTAGATATCCTTAGAACTCAAATCATTTCATAATCATCAACATATTCATTTCAATTCATAATTTAATCTTCAATAATCATTTTAATCAATAGTTTCATCAAGTCATAATCATCATAATAATCATTCATCATAATCATCAATCAACATAACATTTGATAACAAACAGCGGCCTAGTCTCGAGTGTTAACACCCGAACTTACCGTCATGCATCACATAGTATTTTATATGCAAAAAAAATTTTTTTTTTTTTACACAAAATCATATTTATATTGTGCATAATTAATTGGTATCAAAAATAGGATTTCATAGTTCAAAAAAATCATGTTTTTTAAACAATAATTGATTAATATATGATAGGAAATTCAATTATTAACTATTAGCTTCATTTTCTTCAATAGTGTAGGGAGACAGTCTACTGTCACTTCTGATAATCTACTGTCTAATGTTCAGAATGGGCTGATAATAGATTATCACACTCTGTTAATCGATTATCAAACTTTAGAGAGGGCTGACAGTTGATTGTCACATTCTGACAGTCGACTGTTGCTCAGCTCTGTTCCAAAAATCTACAGAACAAGCCAAAGTCGATTTTCAAGTTGATAATCAACTGTTCATCGTCTTCTACCTCGAGTCATCTTGTAGAAATGTCATTTTTACTTCCCAAACTTCAATTAAAGTATATAAAAATGTTCTCCAAGGTTCATGGATCATTTTAGCATCATTAATTCATTATTTTAACATCAATTTCATGGTTTATGATTCTTAGTTTTTCAAGCATGTCAAACACAAAACTCAACCAAACAACCATTTATGAACGTAGAAACGACCTATATGAACATTCTAGTCATTAGATATATCTACGGGCTTACCTTAATGCTAAACGATGATTCCGGTGAAAAGACGGCGAAACTTCCGGCGAACACCACAGCTTGCTCCAGCAACTTGACACCAAATTGGTAGTACTAAAACGCTCCTCACACTCAGCTCTTTCTATTTGGATAAGAATGATGAAGAATGGTGGACAATTTGGGGGTTTTATAGTAGAGGGTTAGTCGAAGAAGCCATGGGTGATGGTGAGCCGACCGGAAATCTTAGGTAATTGTTGGAGTAATAACGCAGAACAGCTCACGTTCAGATTGATCATTGAAACCCATTCCCAGTCTTTTTTATGCATAACCAAGTCTTTGATGAACTTGGCATATTTTGGCATCTCAGTTAAGACATCAATCAAGGGTAACTTGACTTCGACTTGGCCCATAATGTTTAGAAACTTCTTGAAAGCTTGATCATCATTCTTCTTCTTTACCCTTGATGAAAAGGGTACGGTCACCTTCTTTGGTAAGGATTGCCGTTTGGATGTTGGGACTGGGAAGGTTCCTTATCCTTCCTTTCTTCTTTCTTTTCTAGTTCCTTCTTCTTTTCTTCAGTTGGTTGACTAATTAGTTCAACCTCAGACTCCTCCTCCAATGTTGATTCAGTACTCTGACCAACGCCTTGAACTTCCTTTCCACTGCGTAGAGTAATAGTGTTAAGATGTTCGTTGGATTGGTTTCAGTTTTGGCAGGGAGAGTTCCAGGAGGTCTGATTGTCATTTTATCCATTAGTTGTCTCAAAGATTCCTCTAACCTTTGAATTCTTTCTTCACTCTTTTTATCTCGCTCCTCCATCATCCTCTTCATTTCGGCCATAGGATCCTCAGTTTGTCTTTGGTGTGGGGGAACATACGCTTGAATATTTCCCCCTTGATTATAGCTAGACCCTCTTTGACTATTCTAATTGGTGTTGTTGTTCCAGCCGCCTTGTTTGTAATCGTTCCTTGAACGATTATTTCGCTGGAAATTGTTATTGTTGCGCTCCCTCGAAGGATCATCGCACCAATGGGCTGGCTGGTACTGATTAGGGGCCCATGGTCCTTCCCCTTTGTTGGCATATTGTGCCAAGTTTACTCCATGCGGCCGTTCTTTTGTTGTGCTTTCATTGTACGGGCACTGAGATGTTAGATGTGCACCTGTACAAGATTCACAAGACAGTACTAGTTCATTTTGGTGTGAACTAGGTCCTCCTTGGTAGTAAGCATCGGCCTGAGCAATTGATTCATGTTGTTTGTTTGGATGAGAACTTGCACTGAACTGATCTTGGATGGTCCGCTTGATGAGACTTTCCATACTTGCCTTGAGTGCTGTGAAAGAGTCCACCTCATACATTCCAGCTTTTTGTTTTGGAACTCGGTCTTCGTACCAGTATTTTGCATTTGATGTGAGTTTTTCCACTAGTTCTTCATTTTCCTCCGGCGTCATATCTAGGAAAGAACCGACCTTTGAAGAGTGGTCAAGTTCTTTCTTCGATGAAACTAGAAGTCCTTGGTAGAAATGGAACATTAGGCTGTCAAGATCAATTAGAGAAGGTGGACATTTGATCTTCAGATCCTTGAATCTTTCCCATGCTTCGCTTAATCATTGCTGGTTTGATCTCGAACGTGTGAGCATCAATATTAGGGACTCCAATCGGATCTTCCTCAGTATATGCGGGACTCATTGCTTGGAGCACCGTCCGTCTCATTCTGTTATTATTGACCTCCTCCATTTGAATAACAGGTTGCTCCACTTCTTGTTCTTCTTCTTCAGAATTCTCGCTGGGTAAATTTTTAGGTTGGCGGAGAATTCGTTCAGGATTATCAGTGTACGGAGCGAAACTACCCTCACTAGTAGAGCGGGTTTGCATGTAGTTCGCCAAATGATGAAAAGATGCTAGAAAACCGACCTAACCAATTTTCTGCCAGGCTAACTAAATAATTTTTTTTAAAAAAACTACGCGCCAATCCCCGGCAACGGCTCCATTTAAGTATTCTCCACCTCGATCGGATCGTAGAGTTTTAATACTTTTGCCAAGTTTTTTTTCAACTTCATTCCTGAATTCTTTGAACATTTCAAAGGATTCTGACTTGTGTTTCATGAGATACACATAGCCATATCTACTGAGGTCATCAGTAAAAGTGATGAAGTATGAATAACCACCTCGTGCAGTTGTATTGAAAGGCCCGCACACATCACTATGAATGAGTGCCAGAAGATCACCAGCTCTTTCACCGTGTCCGGTGAAAGGAGATTTGGTCATCTTACCCAATAAACAAGATTCGCATGTGTCATATGATTCAAGATCAAATGACTCCAGCATTCCCGACCGATGTAGCTTGGATATACGTTTCTCGTTTATATGGCCTAACCTACAATGCCATAGGTATGTTTGGTTCAAACCGTTCGGTTTGTTCCTCTTGGCTGATATGTTATAGACAGGCATGTCCAAGTCAAGGACATATAACCCATTGGTCATGTTGGCATTAGCATAGAAAACATTCTTTCTGTAAACGGAAAGGGACTTGTCTTTAATAGAAATGATGAAACCACTCTTATCAAGACATGAAACAGAAATAATGTTTCTGCTAATTGCAGGAACGTACAAGCAATCGTTTAATTCCAACATTAGACCACTAGGCAAGACTAAACTATAAGTTCCGATTGCCAAAGCTGCAACAGGTGCACCATTGCAGACTCGGAGTTCAATCTCGCCTCGAGCTAACCGTCTACTCTGCTTCAGTCCCTGCATGGTAGTACAGATATGAGTCCCACATCCAGTATCTAGTACCCATGATGAAGATATAGACATGTTAACTTCTATAACATACACCTCAGAAGAAATGGTCGTACCTTCCTTCTTCTTGGTTACGAGGTATGTCTTGCAGTTTCTTCTCCAGTGGCCTGCCTTACCACAGTGATGACATTTTCCCTTTGCAACTCCTCCTATGGGTTTCTGGGTTGCAGATGAAGTGGACTTCGATTTAGGCTTTCCGACCGTCCTAGCCTTAATCTTAATCCCCTTCTTCGGCTTCCCCTTTCCGCCTTGGACCATAAGGACGGAAGCACCCTTGCCCTTAGTAAGGTTCTCCTCTGCAGTCTGGAGCATTTTAAGAAACTCCGGAAGGGGTTTGTCAAGATCATGCATCATGTAGTTCATGACAAAACCCTTATACAGCTCAGGGAGCGACTGCAGGATCAGGTCCGTTGCCAACTCCTTCTGCAAGGAGAACCCGAGTTTCCCCAGATTGGTTATGTAACCAATCATTTTGAGAACGTGCGGACCGACCGGGTTCCCTGAAGAGAGCTTGCAACTAAAGAGAGCCTTACTCACGAGAAAACGTTCATGCCTGGATTGCCCCTGGTATAGCTGCCGCAAGGCCACGATCATCTCGTGGGCCTTCATGTCCTCGTGCTGTTTTTGCAGCTTGGGTATCATGGTAGCCAGCATGACACAGCTAACCTGGTTGTCATCCTTAACATGTTTCTCGTAGGCATCTTTGACCGCTTTCGGGGCGTTAGCGGGAGGGGCAGGAGGAATGGGCTTTTCGAGCACATACTCTTTCTCATCCATGCGGAGAACAATGCAGAGATTGCGTTGCCAGTCAACAAAGTTTGTTCCGTTCAATTTATCTTTATCCAGAATGGAATGCAGGGCGAGGTTGTTTGTGTTGTTGTTTGCCATCTACAAAATTTTGCGAAGATAGTTATTATCATGAATTAAGTATCTAATAGGTCTTTATTAAATACTCTCCCACTATTTCTAACAAGTCAACTACCCTCAGGTACGGAACCTATTGACTTGGGGTTTCTATTTGAAAAATACCCTAGCGGGCCAAGATCCATATTTTATTTAACTATAGTTGTGCTTTGCATCTTGCCCTACAGTTAAATTATTTAGGTAGGAATTCATTCCAATTGCAATCGTTATTACAACTCTTGGTTCGGTGGATTCTTTTAAATAAAATTCTTAATTGGGCCAGATCCATATTTCATTTAACTATAGTTGTGCTTTGCATCTTGCCCTACAGTTAAATTATTTCTGGTAGGAATAAATTCCAATTGTAACAATTTACAACTCTGGTTGGATGATCTGATTTTATTTATTGATCCTACCGCAGTGCCCTAAGTCTCTCATCCTTATGACCAAGACTTAGTTAAGACTAACCCGGGCGAGTCAGTACCCTAGTTACGGGTTTCGCGCCTAACCAACGTAAACCGGGCGTCTCACTTGGGTGAGTCCGTTACCGATCTAAATTGGGTTTGACGAGTGACGGGGCGTCGGGGTGGCACAGACTTAAAATTATGAGGGATTTATAACGCAGTCTTGCCTATGGCATACACCGCGCGTATGCACTAGCGAAAATCACATACATGCATACATTCAATCATACATCACATGCATAATAAGTAAAACGTGAAATGATTGTGGCTCCTAAAGAAAAACAAACGATAGCGCCTTGATCAAGAGATCTCTATCTCCGGCCCATCACGTCTTCCTTAGGATTCTCTATCACAAACGGACTTCGTCTTCTTGTCTTCTTATAATTTTCGAGAGAAAAGAATATTTGAGGTAAAGAAGAGAATTACATCCAGAGTATAGAGATGATGCACGACAGCAGGCCGTATTTAAAATTACAACAAATATAACTAAGACACAATCATCCACCATGCAATAATACATACAAGCATCACATGCATCACATCATACATATTAAAGCATACACCGGGCGAACCGCGCTCGCCCCAGACCTAGTTTATTCTATTCTACGGAATAAACTATCAACAATAAATTAATTAAACTAGCAAGTAATTTAATTAAAATCATAAAATACTTTAAATTTCCAGAATGTTAGAAATTAGATTTTCTAAATTCCAGAAAATAAAATATTTTATATTTACCGTATTTATATATATTTAAATTCGAAAAAGGGCTTTTATTTCGAATTAAATATATATATGTTTTCTAAATTAGAAAATAATTATTGGAGACTCCCAGTAAACATTATTAATCTGGAAATCCTAAAATTCCAGAATGAATAAAATTTAAAATTTTGAAAACCATTTTTCAAAGATAGAAAACCGAAATTATATTGTGAAAAATATTTCGAAATTCCAAAAATATCAAAATTTATTTTCCAAGTCAAAAATAAGTTCCAGAACCAGAATATGATTTTTCTAGAATTTAAAATATTAATTTTGCAATTTAAAATAATTAAAAATCGGACTAGTGAATAGTACCGATCCAATTACTTCAAAAATACAAAATAAATATTTTTACGTGTTTAAAAATTATAAAAAATTTTATACAAGCTTAAAATCTCTGGTCTCAACTTATTATGAATTAAAATTAATTTTTGATCGTCAAAAATAAGTTTTCCCATTTTCTATTCAATAAACAAATTTAAAAATAGAAAATTAGAAAATTAATTCCAAAAATCGACTTTAAAATTTATGAGTTATATTGACATGTCAAATACTTCCCAGAAAATATAAAATCTAATTTTCATAAATATTAAGTATTTATGGCACAAATAACAAGTATTCTACACACAAACTACTTAATAAGAATAATATAAAAATACCCCAAACAGTAATTCCGAAAATTACTGAACAAAATTATATTAGGTCCAGTATCTAAATATGGCCACCTAATTAAATTTTAATGGGATAAATTTTTGTCTCCAAAATTTATTAACTAATCTACAAAAACAATAACGGTAAAAACTACTAAACTAGTAACTTCGTAAGCCGGCTCCGATACCACTGTTGGGAAACGAGGCTTGGATAACGCAGCGGAAAACAAAAATTTATAGTCCAAAACTCGATTCCACCCAAGAACAACTTACGTAAATTACTAGCTATAGTAAGAAATTTACCTTAACGGTGAAAACGGAGAACGGAGGAACGGTCGGGGATGATTTTGAGGAGATGAACGTAGCGCCAAACGTATGAAGCCTCCAACGTATCCACATGAACTTGCTCCGGAGTCCAAGATTAAACTTGTGCTAGCAAGTTTAATATAGGATAGTAAAAACTATAATAATACTACTTTGGGAGAAATAAATATATAGTAAAATATTTATCTTATAAATATTTCTTTATAATATTTTGTGTATATTTCTAACACTTCAGAAAAATAACTTTGAACACAAAATATAATTTTCTTCTCTCTAAAATTGGGATGGCCGAAAATTTGAGATGTGTTTTTCAAAATCAAGACCTCATTTTATAATAAAGTATATTTAGGAAATTGCTAGGAAATTAATGTTAAGCATAAGTCCATGTATATGTCTTAACACCATGTGTAAATGTTTAATATCTTAGCTACAAAACAAAATAGAATCCCTACATCAAATAATAATCAAATATATTAATTTGACATTAAAAAATACTTTATGTATAAAATCAAAATGGTCTTGGATTTTCCTCTTGAAATTTCGTACATCACATATTTGAAATATATCATACTTTATTTTGACATCAATAATTATCATATAATTAAAATGATGAAAAATAAAATAATATATATATATATACACACACACACACACATTCGGCGCTACATATATATATATATATAATAAAATTTGTTTTGTCAAAATATAATTATCATATAATTAAAATGACACAAACAAAATGTAATTTTAAAATACATATGTATTTTCGAAATACATACATATATAAAATTATCACAACTATATATTTAATATTACTCCCACTAGTGTAGTATACTACTCCCTTACAAGTCCTGAGTGTGTGACCCTTTAGATATCCATAACACTGGCAATGATATTAATAAAATTAATATCATAGATAATAAGCGGTATCTAGCAACACAATATTATACCCAGATTATGAAAAAGACGTTCATCTCATCAATGCGTTCTACGACACAAGACATTCTATAACTATTATCCTTCTGTCCTAAATGTCATGTTTTAACACAAGGCATGAGATGTGTATCCTTGTATAGTTAAATCAGCTGTTACTGAATCTCAAGTAGACTGGCAGGGATCAGATATTTATCAGTCTCTAGATAGCGACATATCTGGGCATGGCCATGCACTTTCCCAAGTCCTACTATTCAGTGGGCCCATTGACATTATACTTCTATACAGTAGAAGGGACAGATCCTGTATCTGTTATTCACATCTCTAAATATGCTTAGCGGCATACCCAACGCATAACTGTATGTCTACTAGTATTTCAGATAGCATTAGTTATGAATCAAAGCATACGGCCCCACATATCAGAGAATGTAATAACTTCAAGTCTGAGGATAGTTATAGCAAGGTCGATTTGAGAATACTGATAAACACATTACTGTAGATCCATGCAGTATTCTCAAGATGGGTCAATCCAGTCACATATTATCAATATAATATGCACCTACGTACAGATTAAGATATCACAATACCTATAGTCTATGAGACGCAACTATCTCATCTCGTACGTACTAGTCTTGATACGTTATGACGTCCGTATTATGATAAAGTGCGACTAGGGATATTTTAGACACAGCCTTCGTCAAGAAGTAACAGTCTCATAATCAGAACATCGTAGTCCTCATCTATAAAGTGTACAGTTACATAGGTATTTGATTGCCGCTAGGGCATATATATATATATATATATATATATATATATATATATATATATATATATATATATATATATATATATATATATATATATATATAATATATATATATATATATATATATATTATATATATATATATATATATATATATATATATATATATATATATATATATATATATATATATATATATATATAATATATATATATATATATATATATATATATATATATATATATATATATATATATATATATATATATATATATATATATATATATATATATATATATATATATATATATATATATATAGAAAGCCCAAAGTAAGCCCAATCTAAAGCCCAGCCCCGTAAGCCCAAATCTACTTCCCAGGGGTCACCATCATTTTTGCTACTCTCATGCAAGCACGCTTAACTCTTTAAAATTTCTCCAAATTTACATCTTCTCGGGATCGAACCCGGGTGGTGTGGTTCGCCAATCAACCCTGTTACCACATCTACAGGGGGAACCACACACACACACACACATAGATATATATATATATATATATATATATATATATATATATATATATATATATATATATATATATATATATATATATATATATATATATATATATATATATATTATATATATATATATATATATATATATATATATATATATATATATATATATATATATATATATATATATATATATATATATATATATTATATATATATATATATATATATATATATATATATATATATATATAATATATATATATATATTATATATATATAATATATATATATATATATATATATATATATATATATATATATATATATATATAAGGTATATATATAACGTAACAGCTCAACTTATGGGGCTAAAAAGTCCATAAAGTTACTATATACACCTTAAATTATGTTATGAGGTTGAATAGATGTAGTATGTTATTGAATGGATTTGAGCACATAGATGTGAGTGATTGATTAGGTGTTGAGTATGTAAGTATATTATGTCGAGGATTAGGTCAAATAATTGGGGATCACTCAACTTGTGTATCCAAAGTCAGAAGAGTATTTATGCCCAAGGGAGGCCATATACCAAATTATGAAGGGCGCTTGGACCCAAACTTTGGGAGGGGATGTCTTATCGAGTCTTTCTTCACAGAGAATGACTCCACGTAAAACTGAGGATATATGGTTGAAAGTAAGAAATGTTACTACTCCCTCCGTCCCCTAGTATTTGTCCAGTATTCCTTTTTGGGTTGTATCGGAGTATTTGTCCAGTTTCCATAAATGGTAACTAAAATAGTTTGAAAAATCTATTGTGCCCTTCCTCTCTTCTCTGTCTTGATTTCTTCTCCTCCACTCAGTCTTCATCTTCTTTCTCCGATTCTATTTTACTCCTGTATCTAATATTTGCTTCGACTCCATTTCTCCTCCTCCTAATCTTTATCTTTCATTTTCCTGTTTCTCTTTCCTCTCTATCTACTTTCTTCTCAAATTCCGTCTCTCTTCCCAAAGTTTTTTCTTCCTATTCTCTCTTTCATCTCAGGCTTTTTCTTCCGATGATCTCTCTCAGATTTCTTCCAATTTTATCTCTCTCTCCTCTAATTCATTTTCTCATCCTGGTCAGATTCTCTAATATTGCCTCACCAAGTTTGATTCTTCTTCTTCCATAGATCTAAGTAACAAAATCCCTTTTCTTCTTCGACATATCTGAGCAGCACATAAGCCATGCTACAAATCTCATGGCCGCTGGTGTCTTCAATGGTCGGATACCTTCACCAAATTCAGATCTACGGCGAGGTTGAAGCGACAGAGGGAAAGGGCAGGAAGGGTTTAGGCGGCATATGGAATGGCCGGCGAGGTTGAAGTGATGAAGGGTTGGATAAGTGAGGTTGGGGCGGCGGAGGATATGGGTGTGCGTGGCATGGGCAGAGGGGTTGGATAAGTGAGGGAATGGGTGTGCGTGGCATGGGCAGTAGAGGGGTTGGATAAGTGAGGTTGGGGCGGCGGAGGATATTGATGGGCGAAGGGAAACTCGAGGACGACACTGGAACTCTTTTTACTTCAAAGGTAGATATGTCATTTTGCTCTCCACTTTGGTTTTTGTGCCAAAACCAAAGTGGACAAAAACTGGGGGAAGGAGGGAGTATTATTTTATGATAATTTGTGAAAAGTATGAACATCGATTTTCTTGATGACTTTCGCGAGATCTCTTCTGAGTAACTCACATGATGTTGACCTAGACAAGCTTCTTTTGGAGATACTCACATAATGAATTAAGAAAATGATTACGAAAATAATTACCTAGTGAAATTAAGAACAAATGATCTTTTGTAATAAGAACATTGACCTTTAATAAGAGCACTTGAGTATATTTGATTATGTGTTCATAATTAAATAAATGTTTTTACACCTTGTGATGATTGAGAAATTATACTAGAAAATATAACTAAAGATTTGTGAAAAAGAGAACAAGGAATGTTCTTAATGAAGGGACTTAGTAGTGTTAATTACCGTTATATATTTGATTATGTGTTCATAACTTATGCTTTGAAGTCTATGTTGCGGTACCACTCAGTGCACTTTCCTTTTTGTGATTGTGCATAGGTAATCTAAATAATGGAGCCAAACCCTAAGGATGCTGAGACGTGAGAGTTGCTGAGAAGATGCATGGTTTTTCTTCCATAATTATTAAGACTTTAAAATACTTTGGGAATCCAGCCCACATTTGTTCTTTTGTTGAATCTTATGTAGCATCCGCAACTTTTTATTTAAATTACTCCTAAAATCATTTTTATAAAGTTTTGAGAAAACAATGTTTTTTAATTACTACTCCCTCCGTCCCTCATAGATTTTCTCAATAGCCCTTTTTCTTTGTCCACAATAAATCTTCTCATTTCATTTTTTAACAATTAAAATACCACAACTACCCTCACTTACTTTATTCATTACACCTCACCCACCTCATTTAATACACTCCACCCATTTTTCATTAAGGGTATTATGGTAAACTTTCACCTTTTTTTAACTCTCCTTAAAAACCACCAAAAGTCAAAATGAGAACATCTTAGGGGGACGGAGGGAGTATTACTATGACTTTCTAAATTATGAGATGCATGTTAATATACCAAATTGCTAACCCTCCTGTTTCCTAAATGTCCATTATTGCTGGGCATTATTCCTTCCACGAAGACATTATTAAGTCCTATTTAGGGAATAAAAAAGTTTAAGTCCTAAATTAGGAAAGTCATTATGTTTTAGTCCTATTCACTGCAAATGTCACTTAAATATAATCCATTAAAAAGATACTTGAGGGTGAAAGTTGCATTTTGATGAGGTTTGATTTGGTAAAAGTCTCAATTCAAAACTAAGTGACACATACCATTACTACTGAATATCCGACCAAACACGTGCAAGTACATCACAAATCTTTCACTTTTTACACACCAACACACTTGTACCAACAAATATCATACATCATTTACTAATACCAATTTAGTAGCAACCCAGTTTGCTAACCCAATTATTGGGGTTGATATAAGGTTTTGTATTTTAGTTTTATTTAATTATTTGATTTTTCATTATTTATTTACTTAAAATGCAAGGATGTTGAATGTTGTTTTGAAGGCTTCCGCAAATATTAGATTTATATATTACTTTGAATGATTTATGCTATAAATTAGTATGAATGGATATTTATTTTGAATGCTTTAAATATTGTGCTTATGAATACCATATTAGTAACAATCCAGTTTGCTAACTCGTTGATTCGGCTTACGCGGGTTAGGGTGTTACATGCCTACTCGATCGTATCTGGCATCAAATTAGTTCTTTCATTAAGAGATGAAAGATATACTCGTATATTAAATCTTGTTACGAGAATGGTGCAGACAAGGAGTGATAACCATCACATCACTAGCAACCCCAACAACGAAGAGGGAGCTAGCCAAGTGGAGATCAACCAAACGGGAGCTGTCATCCCTAACATCATGACCCTAGAGGCGTTACAAAACTTTCTTCAGTCTGGTGTAACCCTGGAGCAACTCCAAGTGCCTGTGACCGCACTCTCAGCTATGGGCGAAAGTGCGCGTGGCAATGTAGGAACTCCGGCACAAGTAGCACCTTGACTTCGCACGATGCCACCTGCCAGACCAAAGGAAATAAGCCTCGCAAGAATAGTAAGAAGGCGGACAATGCTCCAATCATCAAAGGAAGATGTCGAAGAGGACAAAGAATCGAGGGAGGGTCGGGTTTCCGCCTTCAGACGGTTGGGAAAAGCAAAAGACGAAGTCTCCACCTTAAATAACAAGGTGATGGAGTTATGGAGATACTTTTTTAAAAAATGAAATGAGACTATGAAAATTAAACACCCAAAAACAAAAATGCGACCAAAAGTGTAATATTGAGGGAGTACTCTAAGGGTCTGTTTTGTGAGTTTTGGAGATATGATATGATATGAGTTTTGAAATTTGAGAGAAATGATATGGATTCTAAAATCTGAAATGAAGTTATTTAGAGATATTTAAAATTATAATTTAATTAATGATAGGTGGGGGTGACCGGCAACGTGGATAGGTAGCGGTGATAGTGGTAGCTGGTGACGCGAAATGATCAATGTCATCTATCTTGTTTAATGACTGTCAAAAATGTATTTTTCTATTTTGTCCTAACTATAGTAATTTAAATTGTTTTTTTAATATTAGATAACAATTTTGAATTTTTGAAAAATAGTTACATAAGAAATTTAGAAAATTTAATAAAAAAGGAAATGCGGTGAAGAAAAGAAGTAAAAAGTGAAGGCTCTAGCTTTATTAACACAAATTAATTAAGGGAAAAATGGAAAGAAATATATTTTTTAACGTCATTAACGAAATAATAAACAAAATATCCACTCTTAGTCTATACAATAAAATTTAAGGACGTGATGTCTTTTTGATAATAGAGGGACACTTAAATCTATTTCACGAAATCACAAAGCGTGAGTTGACTTTGTAGAGTTGATGGTAGGGTCGTAAACGAACTGAATTGAAGCAAATATTGAGACATTTGAATTTGTATTTGTTTACTTTTTTTAATACGAATCCAATTATGAAACGAAATAAAAATAAGATTTATATTTGTATTTGATTAATATTCGAACAGTTATCGAATCTTAAATGAATATTCAAATAATCATACTCCGCACTCCATAATTTATATGATGAACCAACATCTGTTTTGAATAATTTAACTTACATTATTTCCTATACTATATCTAAAACATTAATACATTTACGTCTTACATAAATTCACAATATATAATGAACAATCGGTCCTACGGTGTTTTTCATACATCCACAACCAGTGTTCATTTACGAGTAACTGAATGCTCATTTTCGAGCAAGTGAATACTCATTCTCGAATAACTGAATACTTATTTCTCTAAAATTCAGCTCTGCTCGAAAATGAGTATTCAGTTACTCGGAAATGACTATTCTATTACTTGAAAATGAGTACTTAGTTACTCGACAACGAATATTCATGCAGATATATGAAAGTATCATACATCTCAATGTATGGTATAAATACTCACATAAGTTATATTTCATAAAATATAACTATTAAAAATCGTATGTTTTAGATATTTTTTTTATATTAATTTGTCAAAACTTTATTAATTTAAATAGACTTTAAACTATATTAGTTTGCTTGATTATTGATTTTGAAAACATTATGCTTGTATATATAGGGACTGATCAGTGAGATGACACCTTACGGTGAGATGAAATGCTACGGTCAGATGACGTAAAGCTCACAACTGGCCACTGCAAAGCTCACCAAAGACAACTACAAAGCTCACCAAACTGTAAAGCAAAGCTCACCATATTTTTTCAACACTTTGATTTTTTTTGAAAAAATAAAATCAAAGGAAGGGTTGTTGACTAGATTTTGACCTTTGACCGCAACCTTTGACCGCCGCCACTCCGCCGCCGGCAATCTCTATTGCTCTGCCGCAAGTCGCCGCCGCTGCTCCACCGCCGCGCCACCGTCGGCCGCCACCGTGCTGCCGCCGTTGACCGATGGTCGACCAGTGTTGCTATTTTATTTTCTTATTAATTTTTAAATTTTCAAAATTT
The DNA here is from genome assembly GCA_003260385.1 of Cuscuta australis. NCBI lineage: Eukaryota > Viridiplantae > Streptophyta > Magnoliopsida > Solanales > Convolvulaceae > Cuscuta > Cuscuta australis. The sequence goes on from NQVE01000159.1 coordinate 931,059, forward strand.
TAAAAAAAAGTGAGTTTTGGTGTTCAAAGTGGTGAGCTTTGCTTTATTTCTAGGTGAGCTTTGCATTGTCCATTGGTGAGCTTTGTAGTGTAGTGTGGTGAGCTTGTCGTCATCTCACTGAAGCATGTCATCTTACTAGAGTCAATCCCATATATATATATATAGACACACACACACACACAGACACAGACACACACACACACACACACACATATATAAGTGGTTCCCCCCTGTAGAGATGGTCACAGGGTTGATTGGCGAACCACACCACCTGAGTTCGATTCCCAGAAGATGCAAATTTGGAGGAATTTTAAAGAGTTAAGCGTGCTGGCATGGGAGTAGCAGAAATGATGGGTGACCCCCTGGGAAGTAGATTTGGGCTTATGGGGCTGGGCTTTAGATTGGGCTTCCTATAGTGGGCTATCTATCTCGGGTGTTAACGGGCCCCGGGGTAGTCACGAGGTTAACGGGCCTCGGGCCCCCTACTTGTAACCGACCGTTCATTATATTAAAAAAAATTAATATATATATATATATCAGCAGGCTCATTTTCCTTAAGAGGAAGCACAACCTTCATTTTCTTTGCATTATTGAACCCATAAATAATGCTAGTCAGTTAGATACCTTCAGGCTCCATTTTGGTTTTTCTAATGCCATCACCTCCACAAATAATAAGAGATGGATATTTTGGGATGACAGCCACCTCTCACTCACTTCCTTCCAAGATCACAACCAAGTTTCCCACAGCTTCTTCCACCAAACAGAAAGCCAAACCCCTCTTCTCATCTCATCTGTCTATGCAGCCCATACAGTCCTTGAAAGAAGAGAGCTTTGGGATAACTTCCAAGACAAGAGCAATATCACTCACCAATGGATTATAGGGGGGATTTTAACACAATAGCCTCTCTCTCTGAGTTCAAAGGTAAATGCACCCCTAGCTCTCAAGGTATGGAGGATTTCTTAGAATGCATCTCTCAATGCAAACTAGTCTCCATTGACCCTATAGGTGGTTTATACACTTGGTCTGGTGTTAGAAGCCAAGGCAGAACTTGGAGAAGACTGGACAGATTTCTGGCTAACATTCCACTCCTTGCCTTTTATGATGAAGTCTCCCTCAAGCATTTGTCCAAATCCACCTCTGACCATAAACCTCTCCTTGTTCATTGCAGTAAAGTTTTACCTTCAGGTCCCAAACCTTTTAGATTCCTGAATGCCTGGACACTACATGACTCTTTTCATTCCATGGTAAAACACACTTGGGAAAATCTGCCAACTACAGGAGGTATGAGAGGTCTGGCAAATAAACTCATTAGCCTTAAAGCAGCACTTAAAATTTGGAATCAGGAAGTTTTTGGAAACATTTTCTCCAAACTTCAATATGCAGAGGAACTTTCTTCTCAAACAGAAACTGAATACGAGGCTAATCCAACCCAAGAGAATAGGGAAAGAATGCAGAAAGCCAATGCTGAGCTCATCCTTGCAACCAAGTTGGAGGTACAATACTGGAAACAGAAGGCAAACATCATGTGGTTTGAAAAGGGAGACTCCAATTCCAAAATTTTTCAAGCATATGCCAAGGGGAAGAGAAAGAAACTCTCCATATCTCACATCATCAAACCCAATGGCACAGGCACAAAAAATCTCACAGAAATCAAAGCTGAAGCCATATCCTACTTTGAAAATACTTTCAGGAAATCTCACTCCCCCTCTTATGATCCAATTATCTCTCTTATCTCATAGATTATTACAGTAGAAGACAACACCTTTTTTTGTGCCACTCCTTCCATGGAAGAGGTCCAAAAGGCAGTCTGGGATTTAGATGGGAATAGCGCTGGAGGGCCTAATGGTTTCAATGGAAACTTTTTCAAAGCTGCCTGGGAGAGAATTAAGCAAGATGTTTTGATAGCTTCTCAAGATTTCTTCATGGGGCAACATATTCCAAAAGCTTATGGAAGCACCTTCCTAACCCTCATTCCTAAAACAGAAAACCCAAAGAGATTTGAGGATTATAGACCAATCTCCCTGTCCACTTTCATGAGCAAGATTAATACAAAGATCCTGGCCAACAGGCTAAACACCCTCCTACCCAAACTGATCTCCAAGGAGCAAGCAGCATTTCAAAAGGGTAAATCAATTGATGATCACATCCTCATGACACAGGAGGCAGTTCACCTTTTGGAAAAAAAGTGTATGGAGGTAATCTAATCATCAAATTGGACATGGCAAAAGCTTTTGATAAACTTAACTGGGAATACTTAGAGGCCCTACTTTTGAGATTTGGATTCAACAGTCTATCAACTTCCCTCTTAATGGCCAACTTAAAAGGGACGTTTTTCAGTATACTCATCAATGGAGAGCCATATGGATTTTTCAAAATGGAGAGGGGGGTAAAACAAGGAGATCCACTCTCACCCCTTATTTTCATCCTAGCAGCAGAAGGTTTTAGTAGAATCATCAATATGGACACTAACCACCTGCTCAGATTCAACTCAGGCCAGGTCCTATTTCCTTCCCACCTTATTTATGTTGATGACATTATAATCTTTTCCAGGGGAGACAATAGAAATCTGCTCAAACTCAAGGTCACTCTAGATATATACCTCAAGGCTACTGGGCAAGAGATCAACCTTAACAAGAGCAGATTCTACACATCAAAGCACACAACCAGCTCCCAAAATCAACACATGGAGAAGGCTCTAGGAATTAAAAGAGGAAACCTACCTTTTACCTATCTCGGAGCTCCTATCTGTAAAGGGATACTGAGAAAAGAGCACTGCAAAGATATCTTGGGACATTTTGAAAAACTTATTCACTCTTGGTACAGCAAGACTCTGAACCAGATGGGTAGACTTATACTAATAAAACATGTTCTCTCTTCAATCCCATTACATACCCTTGCTGTCCACACCATTCCCAAATCAATCATTCACACCCTCAACAGATACATGACCAACTTTTTGTGGGGACAAAAGGAAGGATCCCATAAACACCACTGGGTTAGATGGGCACAAATAACAAAACCTGAGGTAGAGGGAGGGCTGGGGATCAAAAGCTTAAAGGACCTACAACAAGCATACACCCTTAAACTTTGGTGGAAGGCAAGAAATGACATTGGGATATGGGGGCCCTATGTGAGAAACAGGTATATGAAAACAGGAATCATGAAGGAAAGGATCACTGACTCTCCAACATGGAAAAGGATTTGCAGATCTAATGATCTGGAAACATCACATACCACCACTACTAGTTCAGGCTTGCTTTGGGAAGGAGGAAACTTCAGCCTCAAGAGTGCTTTCAACATGGTCTAGGGAAGTGGGACAAACATATTATCCTGTAAATACATTTGGCACAGCTCAAACATCCCAAAAATCAAGATCTTCTTGTGGAGACTCCTAAACAGTGCCCTTCCTTTCCCTAAAAACCTATGTCGTTTCATGGCAGCCCTTCCCAGTTTCTGTCCTCTTTGCCATAAAGATAACGATGACATTGATCACTCCATGCTCCACTGTCCAACTGCAAAAGAGGTATGGAACTTCATGGCTTCCATTGCCAACGGCCCAAGGGTTAAGGAGAACACCACATTACGTCAACATCTTCTTGCATGGTGGTTTGGTAGCAACGCCAAACACTTCAGAGGTAACCTACGTCTCTTCTCCCCAGGCCTCTGCACTTGGTCCTTGTGGAAGGAACGTAACTCTTATATTCATAACACAGCTAAACCAATAGTGGAGGGTATTATTAATACATGCCTCAAAACTCTCCAAGCTTGGGCATGGATAAACAAGAACAAAAAATGGATGGCTCATGATGACGACTTCAAAGGCATGGGATTAGATTCCTTTTGGCGAAATGGTCGTAGAATTTTATCTAAATCCTTTGTATAAGCTGGTTGTTTTCTTCTTGTATTACCCTTCGGGGCCACTTGTATCCTCTTTCTCCTTTTCCTTTAATAAAATCCTCTTTTTGAATATATATATATACATACACACACACACACACACACACACACACACATATATATATATATGGATGCAACAACAATGAAATAAAATCCTCCTAGTTGCCCCGTGTGGACGTAGGTTGCAGTTGGTGGCCGAACCACGTTAAATCTTGTGTCGTTTATTTTTCTGCAGTTGATTCGTGATTGTGTGTTGTTTCCGCATGCGTTTATCCCAACAAGTGGTATCGGAGCTTTGGTTCGGCAACACCGGAAATCCAATCAGCAGAAACTAATTAGAGAGGAGTGTCACCTAAAGAACCCTGTGTAGTAGCAGGAGCCTGTGTTTGGGCCGCTGCCGCCAGAGCACCACCATCCCCGTCGATCCACGGAGAGCTGCCGCGCTTGAATCGGGAAAGCTACAGCTGGCAGTGAGTCACGAGCATACTCGCTGCTGCTGCCTTCGATCGCGTAGCCCAGAACCGTCGTAGAAGAGCAGCTCTTGTCCATTTAGCCGTTGCCTCCGGCCACACGCAGAGGAGTGATAAGTCCATTTTGTACTTATCTTTTTACTCATATTTAATTTGTTCTTGTACCATTTTTATTATCAAAACAATAAATTATTTATTCTTTTTTATCAAAAACATATGTTTTGATGAATTGATAATAAAAAGAATGTCTTTGAAATAATATATAAAATTGGGCCAAGAATAGAGTAAAAAGAGTAAATTTTAATAGAAAAAACAATTCTATCTCACAAACGGTGCGGAATTAGAAGTCGGTGCAGAAGGAAAAAATGTTCGGAACGAAATTTTGAGCAAGGTAGCATCGGCGGATTTTGGCGTCCTGACAGGCGACCTGGCCGGCGGCAGCCTGGCCGCCAGTCAGAAGGCGGAGGCGGCGAGAAGCTCAGCAGACAGCGAAGGAGAGCGCTGGCGGGCTGGTGGCCGCCTGTCTGCCCGCTTGTCTGCCCGCCTGTCGACGGCGACCAGCGGCGAGAAGGTTCCAGTGGATTCCAGCGGCGCGCCGGCGGGCGGACTGGCTGGCGGCCGCCGGTCTGCTTGCCAGTCGGCGATCCTCCTCTATAAATTGCAGCGCCTGATCTCCCCTTCTCCCATGCTTCCATCGGTTTTTCCCCTTTTTAGGGCAAAAGAAAATCTTCACTTTTATTTTCCTAAATATTAAAATTGTGTGGTTCAATTTCTTCATCTTAAGTTAATTCTCAAGTCTTTAAAGCACTGTAAGTTTTACTCTATTTTTTATTGTAATCCTTATTGACCTTTTTATCAATAAAATTTTACTTTGTTGATGATTGATATGTTTTTGAAGATTTTAATGATGATGAATGTTTTGTTTGATATTATGAATTGGTAATTTAAAATAGGTTAAGATTCAGAATTAAGATTTAATCAATTTAATTTCATCTATTTATTAGTAATTCGATTAATTGTTAGAAAATGAAATAATCTTTATTAATTAATAAAACTGTTTTTATTATTAATTAATCCTTGGAAATTAATCTTTTACTTTGTCTATGAAGTAAAAAGATTAGTTAGGCCACACGTTCCGAACACCTAGAAATAGGCAGTGTTAGAAATAACCGTTTGGAATGGTTTCAACTAATTAAAAATGTTAAACATTTTATTAATTAAGTAATTGGAAAATAGTTCTTGCCTTGTCTATGAGGATTTAGAATTATTTAAGCCAAACATTTTCTAGCACAGTACTGAGACCTGAAAAATGGAGATGTACTAGAAATATAATAGTCTTATATTTAATATTGAGACCTAGAAATAGGAGATATATTAAATATAAGTGCTACAAATTTCATTAGTCCAATCGTTAATAAAAGATGAGTTAAATTGTGTTAAGTCTGCATTCCGATCTTAACTCCTCAAGTTATTTTATCATTTATTTTAGACGCTTTATTTCTTATTATTTCACGTTTCTTAAACTATAAATTTACCTGTGATAAATAATAAAACTAACTATTCCCTTCGTCACTCCTGGAGAGAACGACACGAGTCTAACTCGGTTATTTGTTGACTTACCGCTATATTTTAGCTTCGTCAAGGAGCCACTGCCTTGTGGTCGTGCAACAAGAAGAGAGACCGCTGCCGCCGTCGATCTCCTTGGTCGACCGCCGCTGGAGATCTGCTGAGTTCGCCGTTGTTTGCTGCTGTCCAGAGAGGGTGCAACGGGACCAGGAGCCAGAGCGCCATTGCTGTTTCCCAAAAACAATTCCAGCCGCCGGGAGAGGAGATTCCCGTCAGCCGCTGTTGGTGACCCGCGCACAGATTCGCCGGAAGACACAAGAGCAGCCGGCAGAGATCTCAGTCGTCCGGTCACTGTCGAGTTCGCCGCTGAGTCTTGAACCGCAGCGAGGAACTGCCGCCGCAGTGAAGAGGGGTGAAGCTGTCGCGTCTGACCAGCGCCCAACCCAGCGTCGCCGTGTGTTGCTGTCTCCATCGCCCAATTGCCACTGAAATTGCACAGTAGCCGGAAAAAAAGTGGAATGCTTTTGCTTGGCAGGTAGTGTGTGATTGATTTAATTTGGTGGGTGAGTGGGATAAAGAGAGATTTGGGTGGATTTTGATGTGAAGTGTTGGGCAGTGGGTGATTTTTTAGGTGGGGTTAAATATTTTTGTGTCCTAGATATTTTATCTGATAAAAATATCAAGATTTGAAATTAGTTGTACCGGGTATCTCATCTTGTCATTGGTGATGGCAGAAGATGGGAAGTTCTGAATTGAAAAGTTCGATGATACAGATTTCAGTTGGTGGAGAATGCAAATTAAAGATTTGTTGATTCAGAAAGATTTGGACGTGGTTTTAAGTGAGAAGCCAGAAAAGATGTCAGATGCAGTGTAACGCCACAAAACATACCCTAAAACTATTAATGAATAATTCAATTATTCTATATATATATATATATATATATATATATATATATATATATATATATATTGAATATCATACCAACATCATCATCACAAAAGTGCAGTTTTACTATACATGTGTAAAAACAAAAGCAAAAAAAAAAGATTACCCCAACAAAATGACATCACAAGAGCACCATGGAGTGGAAGAACCAAAAGCATCAACCTACAAAATTGCTGACCAGACCAGACCAGACCAAAATCAAACTTGAAATCTCATCTTAGTCTTCCGGTTCTTCGGTCTCTTTCATTGGGTCTATCAGAGCTTCCATCCCCTTTCTTGCCACTGCCTTTCTTTATTGTTCGAGGTGAAGCCATGGGCCCGTCCTGAGGTACTGTTTGGGAGTCGTCATCGCACTTTTGCATGGCCAGGTAATTAAGGGCAGTAACGACATTTGCTATGGCGGGGCGCAAGTTGGGCTGCTCTTGAACACACATTGCTGCTACTGCAAGAGCTTGGTACAATCCCCTCAAAGGGTATGCCCCTTGGAGCCTTGGGTCTACCATCCGTGTGAACGTCTTTCTGTCTTTGAACAGAGGTTTCGCCCAAGCAACAAGATTCTGCTCTCCTCCAACTTTCGAGTCTTCAATCGCTCTCTTTCCAGTGATGATCTCCAAAAGCACAACTCCAAAGCTGTAAACATCTGATTTAACGGTCAATTGTCCGGTCATGGCATATTCAGGAGCACAATATCCATAAGTACCCATAACTCTGGTAGACACGTCTGTATTGTCACCTATTGGCCCTAGCTTGGCCAGTCCAAAATCAGACAGCTATATATATATATATATATATATATATATATATATATATATATATATATATATATATATATATATATATATATATATATAGGTTGGTTCATGTGAGAATAGACTTTAGTGAAGGAAATGAGAATGAACTCAATCCCTTATATCAAATGCTACGGATGGCTAGGATGAAACTTTGCAATTGATGGCATACTAAAATAATATTGGGAACTAGATAATGACGTACTCGCTCCAAAATAGGGGGAAAAAGTTAAGGGAGGGCAAAATTGTACTATGAAAATGATCAAAACTACCTGAATAATCCTTATTAAATGAAAATTGGCTACACAGCCTGTTAGTCGGTTTAAACGTTGTGCCCACGCCTTAGAGGGGGGATGAATAAGGCGTTTAAAATCTTTTCGGAGTTTGATAACAACGGTGTTGGCAAATGCGGAAGCAATATATAAAATGCAGGAATAAAAGCGTAAATAAAATGCACACCGATTTTATACTGGTTCGGGAAACCCCTACTCCAGTATCTCAAGGCTCCTCCTCAAGGATTTCCGAATCCACTAAGTCCCGGCCTCTTGAACTCCGTCAAAGCACCGCACTAGTTTTGGCAAACAACCCTTGCCAATAGGATTCACTCCGAGATTTCACAACGGCTTCTCGAACTGTTTACAATGAAGATTTAATGGCTATCTTCTACCGTTCCCCCAAGGATTTCAAAGGCTATCCTTGAACCTTTACCCAAGGATTTATACGGCTATCCTCAACCGATACAATATGAGAATTTAATGGCTATTCTCGACTGTATAAAGATGTGTTTGAAACAACACAAACAAGAATTCTACACAACGGCTTGAATATAAAAATGAAGAACAAAACTTAGCCGGTGCAGAAGGAAATTATACTCTCTCAAAAATACAATATAAACTTATGAATATGAGAGTATATAACTAGAAACACAAGCTCAAAGTGTGTTTATAAAAATTAGGAATTTAAGACTTTTAAAATAGCCAAAATATTTAAAATAATTAATAAAAGGATTAACACACTTAAAATAAAAAGAGAGGATGTTTAGAACTTTGTTTCTTGAAAAAATATGAAAGATTAGGCTTGTATTTATAGTGAAAGATGTTAATTAGCCGTTGGGAGGTGATTAGGATTGATTAAATTCAAAATCACAAATCAGGAACAGTAATCCAATGGTCACGGTAGGGGGGTCCCGTCCATACGGTAGGGAGGTCCCGTCCATACGGTAGGGGGGTCCCGTGCTTACGGTAGCTAGGTACCTTCTCAGGCCAAAACTCTCTGGCGGTACCTATCTTAGTACGGTACCCCTTACGGTAGGGGGGTCCCGTCCATACGGTAGGGGAGTCCCTGCGTACGGTACCTAGGTACCATATGACCATTTTGACAATTTTTTTATTTTTGTCCAAATCATTTCCAATTTTGTTTAAAACCTTTTGGATGTTTGAAAATGATTGTAAAAGGGTTTTAAACATGTTTTGTGAGTGTTTTTGAGCTTGTGAATATAGGTATATAAAATCATATCCATACATTGGTTTCTACCTATATTCTACGCTAGTTTAGTGTTTCGACTTCATTCTTGAGTACCGAATCTTAATGGATTCTTGTTTTTCCTGAAACACTTAAACAAACGTTAAGCTCTTATATTGTTTGTTAACATCAAAACATGAGGCTTAGGGGGTGTTTGTTTTTCTGCCAGAAGACCTTCTGGCGTCTTTTGTCTGCGCCGCGCAGACGCGCGCAGATGATGGGCTCTGCAGATTGTTTGTTTTTTGGAAGACATTTCACTAAAAAAGGTCTTCCTGGCATCTTCTTGGAGAAGACATTAACCAATATCTTCTAACATCTTCTCCTTTTTTTCTACTTTTCTTCACCACCACAACCGTCCACCGCCACCATCCACAACCACTACCGTCCACCATCACCATCACCGTCCATCACCATCGTCGTCCACCACCACCGCCACCATCCATCGCCACCGCCACCACCGTCCACCACCACCGTCGTCAACGTCCACCACCACCCTCCACCACCACCACAATCGTCCATACACCACCTCCGTACACTACCACCATTAATTTATATAGCAGTCTACAGACATTAAAAAACAAACATCTTCTTCTTGCAGACCGCAGACCTTCGGTCTACCACTTCTCCTGCAGATGTCTACAGTAGTGGTCCGCAGACCTTTTCCTGCAGAAAAAACAAACACCCCCTTAGCAAACCAAGGCTAACACAGCCCCTAAATCGTGCTCTTACCCATTTTGAACTATGAATTACTTGTGTGTATACAAATATAATACTAAGGGAGAAAAACCAAAATAGCACTCTAAATAGCAGTGTTATATGTTTCGTACCTGTCATTCCGATTTTGTACTTTAATTAAACGAGAAATGTTCATTATTCACTGCCAAAAAATATGATAATTTTGGGCAGTGTGGTTGTTCACTCGTAATTGTGTAGTGGGCAGTGTGGTTTTTTATATGTGAGTTTTTAATATGGCAGTGTAAAATGGATATACATTGTTATATCTTACGGCAGTGTGTAAATGTATTATTGTGTTCCTTAATTTCATGTTGTAGTGTAATGTCCATTGATTTATGTGGTAGTGATTTCATTTATTAATTCTACACTGTCAAAAAATGTATGACTATTTTCATGTATGAATTCCACACTGCCCAAAAAATATATCGCTCTTTTTATGTATAAATTCCACACTATTTTCATGTATGAATTCCACACTGCCAAAAATGTATATTATTGTTGTCATTTATGAATTCCACACTGCCCAAAAATGTATAACTGATTTCATGAATAATCTATTACACCAAAACACACTGGCCAAACGTGGGCTTGGTTTTTTTTGGTCTTTCTTGATTTTGTATAATGTTAGAAGATGTTAGTATTAGATATATGCTGAATTTCATTTATGTGGCACTGAAAAGAAATGGATAATGAAGGTATTATGTTGTAAATTTTAAGACTTTGTAAGCAGCATACACTACAACATTATGTAAAATTGTGCAACATAGTACACTGGCCAAAACATAGGACATAACACACTGCCAAAAAGTATACCTAGATCACAAGTATTCCACATTACCAAAAATCTTTGAGCTTACACTTCATACTTTGTTTATTAAAGTTATTCAAGCACTAGTCATTTTGGTGATTTTTTTGTGTCCGCTTCCAATGGAACTCAATGAATAATTTATTACATTGGGATTTTTAGATATAAATCTCATTCGACCAAAACACACTAGACAAACATGGTCATAGGACATTTCCAAAAAGTGTAGCTAGAAGTTGATTATTCCACACTGTCAAAAAAATATTAGCCCCTATTCAGTAACACGTTTCCATAATGAACTCTTGAATGTTCAAACCCAATAGTCATAAAACGAAGCACATGGCTTTTGCACAATATGTTTAGGTCGCTAACTTTTATACACTGCCTTATTTTCACTCTTGTCTGCCACATTATATATAGAAGACAATTTCACTGCCAAAAAAGTGTTTGCATAACATGATCAATCTCTACTGCCCATATATTTATAGCCACCATATTGAGTAACACATTTCATAACAATCTCTTTCATGGTAAAACCCTATTGTCATAAAATCAACCACAAGTTGTTTGCACAATATGAAAGTCAAATAATAATTTATAACATTGGTAGTTTTATATGTAAGTCACATTGTCACCACTTCTTTATAAAAAAAATTATGTAGTTTTTTAATATATAATTCCGTTTTTTTAATTATACAATAATTTTTACTTATATTGATTTGAAAATAATTTCAATCAAACATTGTAAATCGAATAAGAGCCCTATTTTGGGATGAAGGAAGTATTTATAATTGGCATATTTTTATGATATAATTTTGATATATCGTATTTTTATTATATATATTTATTCAAAACTACATTTAATTGATTGACGAAAGAATTTGATAAAAAAGAGTACTATGCCACTATGCTCAAAGTATACATTATGTGAGTCCGAGTTTGATATAGGAGTTGAAAGAGGAATTGAAACAATTGATAGTGGGATAAATAAAAGGGATTGACAACATAAAGGGTATGATTGGAAGAGATTGACAACATAAATAGCTAATTTGGTAAAAAACAATAAGCAGTGCTAAATGCGTAGTATTAGATGAGTTAGAGTGCTACGTAGGGTGATTTCTTTAATACTAAAAGCGTGTTATTTATTTATTTATTTAATTTTATTTTTCTACTACAATGTAAATGCATTGTGATTGTCAATATATGCATTGCGATTTTTCTTTTAGATTTAATTCAAATTTTATTTGAAAATTTAAGTGTTATTTATTAATGACTCAAATATGACTTTGTATGTGATAAGAAACCATGAGAATGCATTATATTCAGAAAACATGTAATACAAATTTGAGAAATAAATTGCCTAGCACAATTCGAACTCACACATGTAATACATACTGCTCTACTATTTGAACTAACATGCAGAGATTGTTTTCAAATAGATTCTCATCTTGCGCTTGAACCTATTAAATACTATGCACATATTATAATCTTTTGAAAATTATATCATTCGACATATTTCTAACTCATAGTCAAATGTATCACAAAATGTTTAAATGCATAATCGTTTATAATGTTGTTGCTATTTAGAATATAGAGATGCATCATATTTGTGTCGGGGGATTTCACCCTCTCATTGATGAATTTCACTTTAATTCTAAAAATGCGCGACTACAAAATACATTATCTTTTATCTTGTTTCTAAAAATGTATTGCCTTATCACGTAAATGCATTCCTACATCTTGATAATGCAGAATAACATAAGCTTTAGCAAACTTTAGTTATTAAACTTTAAGAATAATGCAAATATGTTACAGTGCACCTTGAATTCTTTGTGATCCATAATTAGACGTATAGTATGCATTCATATGTACCTTTCTCTATAAATCAATATTAGTGTTTTTGTTGCATTAAAAGATGCATCAAAATAAAAAATGTTAAGAAAAATATGAATTGTTCATTTATCAATTAATTAGGTCATGCTCCATCATAAGTTGCAGGAACAAATTGTCCATCATCACCATCAAGTTGTCATTTGTATAGTATGTATACTATTTGTAATAGTGTTAGCACTAAGCCTCTCTACTATAAATAGGAGGCTTAGGATCCCTGCAAATTATCATTAAGAACAAGAAGAAGGATGAAGAATTAATAGAGAGAAGAAATTAGAAATATATCATATCTATTCTCATAATCTATGAGTAGTTTTTCTCTCATTTTATAAAACGTTATCAGCACGAATTCGCTCAAAAATCTCAGAATCCTTGTTTTTCTGAGAAGGTATATTTATTTAATTTATTTAATTTTCTTCATAAACAAACTAAAATATTTTAATAAAAAATATGAGAAGTATGCTGTGTGATTGCCCAAAGTTGGGATCCTTTACATCAGAAAATCATGTTCTTGATAAATTAAAACAGAGTAGAATCTAATATAGGGTAGGTTTAAAGAAAAAATATAGAATTCAATTATGAACATAACTTAAATTAATTTATGCATGAAAGGTAGACTCCCTGCATATAACTCTCTTAAACTTTATTAATTAAAACTTTCTAGTAATGTTTTCTTCTTGTTGCATATAATTTTTTACGGAGTATATGCTTAAGAGAGAGAAAGGGGGGAATGATATACACACTCCAATAAAAGGTTGAAGGAGCATACTATGGAGTATTATAGATAAAGAAAAATAATAATCTTTAAATAATTATTGTTTACTTCCAGTATATCTTAGATTATAGTTTTTTTATGCTTCAAGGATAGATTGATATTGTAGTAATAAATAAAACTTACCTTATGCAATCCAATCTCTTGAGGGAATTATGGAGTATAAGACTCCTTAGTTTTCTTGAGATAATTGCATATTTATTATAGTCCGTACTTGTTTCCATGTGTTGGACATGAGTTCAAACCCTTTTTCTATTTCTTCTGGAATATTTTTTGTTTTGATGAATGACAAGCAGGATGATTAATTTCCAGCTGATCGAAAATTTATTTTTCGTATCGAGAAAAGCAAAGAAGGGTATCAAGAAGTTTATGGCGATATAAATCGACGACCACCCCTACACAAATTTTTTTGAAGTGAAGTGAAGACTACGAAGACTTTTTAGTCTAGGAATTTTTGTAAGGATGACATTATCTTCTGCACAAACAAATTAATTTCTGAGGGATAAAAATTTTTATTGAGTCAGTTGAAAAATTACTTTTCCTCCTTCATTTCAATACACACCTCTTGCACTTCAATATATTCTTTTAGCTATATTCATCCTTTGCTTCATCTTCCTCATCAAAATATTATTTTTGAGAGTTAGAAATACTTTCTTTGAGTGCTAAAGAAGTTGTCATCCATAGAGCTTAAATTCTTCAACACTACTTTGCTCAATTGTGTGAGCTTTCATTCTTGTGTAGTAAACTCAATCTCTTTTGAGTGTTGTTCTTAAGACTTGTGTGACTCAAGTCTTGTTGGTGTAAGAAAGTGGGGCTTGTGCGATTCAAGTTCTCAAGTTGTACCGGTTTTTCAAGCACTCGTTGAAGCTTGAAGATTAGTAGGACTTTCGAGAGAGTCTCTCGGAAGACTGGATTAGCCACGAGGTGGTGAACCAGTATAAATCTCGGTGTTCTTCTTTCCCTTACTCTCTTTATTTATTTCTGCGATTCTACTATTTCACACACGCGAATAACGCACATTCTTGAAAACAACTCTATTCACCCCCCCTCTAGAGTTGCACATTTGTCTAACAATTGGTATCGGAGAAGGAAGTTCTTCGAATACGTTATTTTTTCAGGAACTAAAAGATCAAATGGCATCAAGAATGTTCAATGCAGTAGTGACCGAGGGACAATCAACCACGAGGCCACCATTGTTCGATGGAACAAACTACTCGTATTGGAAGGAGAGGATGAGAATCTTTATCCAATCCAACGACTACAAGCTGTGGTTGATTGTGAAGAACGGCTACGGAGTCCCGATGAAGAAAGTCGGTGAAGTCAATGTTCCCAAAACTGAAGAAGAGTTCACCGACGAAGATTGCAAAAAGATGGAGCTCAACGCCAAGGCAATAAACATGATTTATTGCGGTGTTAACGCGGATGACTACCGCAAAATCTCGCGGTGTGAAACCGCAAAACAAATGTGGGAGAAATTGGAGGTCACCTACGAAGGAACCGCGCAGGTTCGGGAGGCCAAAATTGACCATCTCACTCACGAGTATGAACTCTTTTCAATGAAGGAAAATGAGAAGATTGAGAAAATGTTTGAGAGATTCTCTAACATCATCAATCCCCTCAATCTTCTCGGGAAGACATACACCGACCGAGAGCTCGTGAGAAAGGTGCTGCGAAGCCTATCTCCTAAATGGCGTTCAAAGGTGGACGCAATCGAAGAAGGTCGTGACTTCCAAACAACGACCTATGATGCTCTTCGAGGTAATCTTATTACCTTTGAAACCACCCAACTCTCAAAGGTGGTTGAAGAAAGGAACAAGAGGTCTATTGCTCTATCCGCAACAACATCAACCCACAACAACGTTGATGATGAAGATGATGACAGCGACGACACCGACCTCGGACTCTTTGTCCGAAAATTCAAGAAGATGATGCTCAAGAAGGGAGCCAAGAAGAACACTCCACCCAAATGCTATGGGTGTGGTGAAATTGGACACATCAAACCAATGTGCCCAAAGCTCAAGAACGAGAAGGACAAGAAGGCACCGAAGAAGCAGCGTGCCTACATTTCTTGGGAGAACGACGACTCCGGGAGTGAAGACTCGGAAACGGAAGAAGTGGCCAACTTGTGTCTCATGGCCATTGAAGATGGTGATGCATCAAAAGAGGTAAGTGATCAAGAACCTTCTCCCAATGATCCTTTAACTCTTAATGATGTTGTTTGCATTGTAGAAGATTTGGTAAGAATGTTCAAAAAGGCCTCCAAAGAAAACAATGAAGTAAAGCAAAAAATCCTGATTTTTGAGAATGAAATCAAAGAACTCAAAAATATAAATGATAAACTTAAACAAGAAATTATCTCTTTTGGAAAAAGGCCACAAGAACCTTCAACTACTTCTTCTTCTACATGCTCTAGTTGTACATCACTAAAAGCTAAGGTTGCTAGTTTAGAGAGCAAATTAGGAAAGTTCAATAATGCTTCAAACACCTTAGATAAAATACTTAAGCAAAAAATTAGTAATGGTGAAGGACTTGGATATAAGAAAAACCAACCTAGAAAAACAACATTTGTTAAAGCTAGGGGGAATAAAAATGCAAGGATTAATAATCAAACTAGAAAAGCACATCATAGCAAACCTAGAACTCATTACACTCAACCATATAGGATGAATAATCCAAATGTTATTTGCCACTATTGCAATAAGATAGGTCACATTGCACCCGTGTGCTTCACCAAAATTAGACATTTTCAACAAACGCACACACATCGCACCACTACAAAAAAAGTGGGCAGTACCGACAGATCCTTAGTGACAGAAACCTTATTTGTCGCTAAAAAGAGAATATTACTGACAGATAAAATTATTTGAAGGAAAAAACTATTTGGCCCACAGAAAGAGTAATATTTGTCGTTATTAGTTATAGTTTTAGCAACAAACTTATATATGTCGGTACTACTTATAGTTTTAGCGACAAAATTTTATCTGTCAGTATTGTTATAGTATTAGCAACAAAAAATTTATCTGTCGGTATTGCTTATAGTATTAGCAACAAAAATTTATCTATCAGTATTGTTTATAGTTTTAGCAACAACGTTTTATCTGTGGGTATTGATTTTATTGA
Organism: Cuscuta australis; assembly: GCA_003260385.1. Classification (NCBI taxonomy): domain Eukaryota; kingdom Viridiplantae; phylum Streptophyta; class Magnoliopsida; order Solanales; family Convolvulaceae; genus Cuscuta; species Cuscuta australis. Next base: position 947,570 of record NQVE01000159.1, read on the forward strand.
CATTTAATTTAAATATTTTAATTATAAAAACCATAAAATTAGGCATCATTTAGTACACGAAATTGAAGTCATGAAATTCAAAATGAAAAATCTCAAATTGAATTTTGTTGTTTGGTCGCACAAAAAAATAATATATTAAAAATGAATTATAAATTTAAAAGATAAAAAACTAAAAATTAAAGATTAAAAATAATTTTTTTTATATTGAATACTCCCTCTGTCCCACTGTCTTTGTCCACTTACCTTTTGGCACACCATCCAATGCACTTCTTTAATCCATTTTATCTTGTAATTTGTATATTAAAAAATTATAGAAATTATATATTAATAATCTATATGTTAAGACAAATCAAACAAGATAGAGAATCCATGAATTTTAATACTCTCTCTGTCTCACTGTCTTTGTCCACTTACCTTAGAATCTAATTCATCCGTAAACTTAAAACAATCCAATGAATATAGAGAATCTATGGATTTTAAACAAATTATCAAAATCTTTTAAAATCCAAATTGAATACAGCTCCTTAGAATCTAATTATTAGGAAAAGACAAGTAAACATAAGCAAAATGGGAGCCAAACCGGCCAAATTTTAATTTTGATAAATTTTAATTTTGTTAGAGGGCTGGATATGGGACTGGGAAAAAAAGGACCGGGGATTGGAAATAACTGGCCACTTCTTCAATGGACAGTTTGGACGGAGGGCTCGCAATTTCGATCGGAATTGCGCACGAAGATAGACAGATCGGGGACGGACTACTTCTTCGACGTTGGGTGGTTCTCCGATTGCGACAGCAGCGGTGGACGAAAGCTCCTAGTGGCGAAGCAGAGCCAAACATCCGGCAAACCCTAGTCTTTGTCGGACGAACGAGGGCAGATTCCGGTCCTTTTTCTTCATCCTTCTTTGTTTAGTATTCCAATCCAAGCTTTTCACTAATTTCTTAGATTTTTTTACTCCACTTTGGTGTTCATTGTTGGATTGTTTTGTTTGAATATTGATGTGTTCTTGTCTTATGATTTTGTTTCTTGAAATCATGAATGGCTAAAAAAATCACGAAGGGACTTCTCAGGTGTTACCCGAGTTCCTTCAAGTTGAAGCATTTGCCAAGTTGAGCAGTGCCATTTGGAAGGTAAATCTGATCATCATCAATGTCACCTTAATTCCAACTTTGCTGGGACTGATTACATGATTTTTTCAGTGTCAATCCATTGTATGAAAGTAATTACAATATAAGATTAATGCAGCAAAGTGTACTTCTTGCTATAATGTTCTTGTTACTTCGACCCCCGTACCCCGTAATGGGCGGGAGCCTTTGAGGCACTAGCATAATGTTGTTGCTGTTGTAATGTTCTTGTTACTCTGTTGACTTAGTTTTACTTCTCTTTTCATTGAACTCTTGTTTTATCATGACTATGTTGTGGCAATACAAAGTCCACCACATACCTTCAACACCTTTTTCTTGACCACAAAGATTCTTTTCGGTAATTTGGGTACATCAAATAATTTCAGACATCACACGATTGATGATTTCTACTGTAGTTTATTAATGTATATAAAATATAAGCGCATGCTATTCTGTTATTACATAAATGTAGTTTTATAGTAGTGAAATATGTGTATACAAGAAGTCAAGAAGTGAAGAAACTTTTAGGTTTACTTAAACCCTCAAAGTAACACTTGGATCACTTATATTTGCTTTCAGATTAATGTGTTTCTTATATTTAAGTTTATCAGGAAAAAATGTTTCTTCTTTTTAATAGTTCAGGGCTCTATTTGTACGAGAATGCAGTTGCGAGTGATGTTGCTATATTCTTTCAAGAAATTAATAGATTTTCAAATGTCAGGCAGCAGAAGCACAAGTTGACATGCCTATAGCTGGAGCTGTTTCCTTGTATGTCTCTCTTTTGACTTTTACACTTCGTTTACATCCTGATCGACTTGATTATGTGGATCAAGTATTGGTATGCATTTTTTTCTTTTTTGATGACAAAAGAGTATGAGTCAGTAGTTGCTTTGTGCAAAGTCACTGCCATATCTCATGTAGTGATAGCTTGAATTGCTATAACACTCTTGCATCTGTGGACATGAGTTCAAACCCCTTTTCTATTTCTTCTGGAATATTTTTTGTTTTGATGAATGACAAACAGGATGATTAATTTCTAGCTGATCGAAAATTTATTTTTCGTATCGAGAAAAGCAAAGAAGGGTATCAAGAAGTTTATGGCGATATAAATCGACGACCACCCCTACGCAGATTTTTTTGAAGTGAAGTGAAGACTCCGAAGGCTTTTTAGTCTAGGAATTTTTGTAAGGATGACATTATCTTCTGCACAAACAAATTAATTTATGAGGGATAAAAATTTTTATTGAGTCAGTTGAAAAATTACTTTTCCTCTGTCTAAAATATTTTTATTGAGTCAGTTAAAAAATTACTTTTCCTCTGTCTAAAATATTTTTATTGAGTCAGTTGAAAAATTACTTTTCCTCTGTCTAAAATATTTTATTGAGTCAGTTTCAAATAAGTGTGTCAAAATTTCTTAAAAACATTCTTTTAAGATTACACAATTTTTTTTTGTAAGAAAAATATACTTTAAATATTTTTCGTGCACATCGTTTGACACAAAATAATTTTTGGACTTTCATTTTCTCCCCTACTCAAATTCATTGAGTAGGAGCGTCCGTTGTCCATTGATATTCCCGTTGTCCAAAACAACGAGTTAGAAGCCAAAGGGCTTCCAATCGCGCTTGGCTTGGGCCCTTCATGTTTGCGCATTATTTTTACTTTAATCGATTATTTATTCCAAAATAATCGATTAGATCCAATTTCACAGCGCTGGTTTTCTCAGGCAAATCAACTTAATCGATTAAATTTATCACTTTAATCGATTAGTTTAAACAGAGCAGAATAATCGATTATTCCCTCTTTTTTAATCGATTAATTCCACTTTTGGTTTCAAGCCTTTTCGCTTCTGTACACTTTAATCTATTAAAATTCCTAAATTAATCGATTAATTCTGTCTGGTGCATATCATCAGCTTTCTTCAACGGCTTTATTTTTCTCAGCCTATTTAATCCCTCATTCTCCTTCATTTCCATGCACACCTCTTGCACTTCAATATATTCTTTGAGCTATATTCATCATTTGCTTCATCTTCCTCATCAAAATATTATTTTTGAGAGTTAGAAATATTTTCTTTGAGTGCTAAAGAAGTTGTCATCCATAGAGCTTAAATTCTTCAACACTACTTTGCTCAATTGTGTGAGCTTTCATTCTTGTGTAGTAAACTCAATCTCTTTTGAGTGTTGTTCTTAAGACTTGTGTGACTCAAGTCTTGTTGTTGTAAGAAAGTGAGTCTTGTGCGATTCAAGTTCTCAAGTTGTACCGGTTTTTCAGGCACCCGTTGAAGCTTGAAGATTAGTAGGACTTTCGAGAGAGTCTCTCGGAAGACTGGATTAGCCACGAGGTGGTGAACCAGTATAAATCTCGGTGTTCTTCTTTCCCTTACTCTCTTTATTTATTTCTGCGATTCTACTATTTCACACACGCGAATAACGCACATTCTTGAAAACAACTCTATTCACCCCCTTCTAGAGTTGCACATTTGTCTAACACCATGAGACTAAGATTTTTTTTCTTTTCAAAAGATTCCCTTTTGAATTATTACCCATTAATAATACTAAGAGGACAACCAGCATGTGATATTCTTTTGTCCACTTTCTTTTTGTCAATTTTTTTTTCAAATCATCAAATCTTATTCCTAAATTATTATTCAAACAAGACATGTGAATTTGTTTTCTATCTCTATTTATGTTCACGTCCTTAGTCTTCTCTAAAAGAAATTTAATATATTATTTTGTTTTAGTTCTTTTTCGTAGCCAACATCATGAGGAATATCTTGTCCACTTGTTTACATCCCAATTTTTAAAAAAAAAACATAAACCATTTCATGTTGAATTCCATTGGGTATTTTTTGTATCCCAATATTTATTATTATTTAAATTAAAAAAATTTAATAAATCAAATTTTAATATCTTGTAGTTATTTCATGGCCAACATCACCAAAAGAGAATTCGACATTCTTGATTTATCCGGTCAAAGGTACCTGGAATGGAGGGTTGATGCACTTGTTCACCTTAAAGTTAATGCCCTCGAAAATACATTTGCTGAAAATAATACATCATCATCTCAGCAAAAGGCAAAAGCTATAATTTTCCTTCGCCACCACCTTCATTAAAGTTTAAAATCTGAATATTTATTGGTGGAAGATCCGAAGGAATTATGAGATAATCTCCAAGAGAGATATGGACATCAACAAAAGGTCATACTACCAAGAGCTCAATATGAATGGATCAATTTAAGATGTCAAGATTTCATGGAAGATCATTTCACATGAAGCAAATGTCTTCTTGCATTTATTTTGATTATTTTTATGCTAGCATGTTATTGCAACTTTTTTATTAAAATTACATCTAACATTTATTTTTGTCTAAATTAACAAAAGAAATAAATTTTTGTTTGATAATTTTTGTTTGTGTGTAGTTATTCCATGGCTAACATCACCAAAAGAGAATTCGACATCCTTGATTTATCCGGTCAAAGGTACCTGGAATGGAGGGTTGATGCACTTGCTTACTTTAAGGCTAATGGCCTCGAAAATAAAATTGTTGAAAATAATACATCATCATCTCAGCAAAAGGCAAAAGCCATAATTTTCCTTTGCCACCACCTTCATGAAAGTTTAAAATCTGAATATTTATTGGTGGAAGATCTGAAGGAATTATGGGATAATCTCCAAGAGAGATATGGACATCAACAAAATGTCCTATTACCAAGGGCTCAATATGAATGGATCAATTTAAGATTCCAAGATTTTAAATCTGTTTGTGACTATAATTCTGTTATTTTCAAAGTCACGTCCACATTAAAATTATGTGGACATAATATCACTGATCATGACATGTTGGAGAAAACTTTTTCCACCATGCATATGTCAAATGTGATATTACAGCAACAATACAGAGAAGGGAGCTTTAAAAAGTATTCTGAGTTAATCTCAGTATTACTTGTTGCTGAGCAGAATAATGAGCTCTTAATGAAAAATCAAAACATGAGGCCCACCGGTTGTAGCCCTACAAATTTTGGTCATCCTGATCATGGTTCAGCACTAGAATCAAATGTTATTCAAGGTGGTGCACGTGGACACTTTAAATGTGGTCGCAGAAATAATCACAACAAAGGTCCGATTAGGGGCTATAAATATCCAAATGGATCATCCTCCAAGAGAAAAGGGAAATTCAAACCACCACAGGCTAAAACTAATGAAAAGTCAAAACCAAGTGGTGAATGCTATAAATGTGGCATAAAAGGACATTGGGCTAATGAATGTCGAACGGAAAAACACTTGGTAAAATTATACCAAGCTTCCACAAAAGGAAAAAATGTGGAGGCTAATTATGCTCATGATATCAATCCAATTTTGCCTAAATTTGACGTGTCCGATTTCTACATGGATGATGCTGAAATTGGTGATGAAGTGGCTTTTGGTGGAACTACTACTATTTAAATATATTCATTTACTATGGTATGGCGTGTTTATTTTTATTTGTAAATAAATGCTTGAAGTTTGTATTTTATTTTGATGTGTACTTGTATTATTATGTCTATTCTAAAAATTATAATAAAATGTATGATATTTGTGTTAATTATCTTGAACTTTTATTATTTATATATTTATTTGTATTCAAGATATGGAGATAACTGCTTATGGTTCCAGTGGCAAAGAACAATATCTAATTGACAGTGCCACAACATACACCATTTTGAGAAACAAAGAATATTTTTCTCAATTGACACTGATGGAAACTAATGTTAATATAATCTCTGGTGCTGCAAAGCTCATTGAAGGGTCTAAAATGGCTTGTTTAATCCTTCCCCAAGGCACAAAATTAATTATCAAAGACACATTATATTCCAGCAAATCCCGAAGAAATTTATTGAGCTTTAAACATATGCATCAAAATGGTTATCATATTGAAACCATGACAGAAAATCAAAAGGAATACTTGTGTCTAACGACAACCAAGTATGGCAATAAAATTCTTTGTGAAAAGATGCCAGCGTATTCCTCGGGGCTATATTATACTCACATTATTCCTGTTGAAGTGAATGTTGTTTCTAATAAAAAATTAGATGATCAAAAAACATTCATTTTGTGGCATGACCATTTGGGTCATCCTGGCAGTGTAATGATGCACAAAATAATTCAAAATTCACATGGACATCCATTGAAAAATATAAGGATTCCAAGATCAATTGATTTTCCATGTGTTGCCTGCTCTCTTGGAAAATTGATTGTTAGGCCATCTCTAAATAAAATTGGAGTTGAATCTCCTGTATTTTTATTAAGAATTCAAGGAGATATTTGTGGGCCAATTGTCCTACCATGTGAACCATTTCGTTATTTTATGGTGTTGATCGATGCATCAACACGTTGGTCACATATTAGTCTTTTATCTACAAGAAATTTTGCATTTGCAAAACTCCTTGCTCTAATCATATGTTTGAGAGCTCAATTTCCAGATATTTCAATAAAGAAAATCCGACTTGATAATGCAGGAGAATTTACATCCCAATCATTTAATGACTATTGCATGTCTATTGGGATTGATGTGGAACATCCAATTTCTCATGTGCACACTCAAAATGGTCTTTCTGAGTCTTTAATATAGCGATTACAATTAATTGCTAGACCATTATTGATGAAATCTAGTTTACCTGCATCTGTTTGGGGACATGTTGTATTGCATGCTACAAATTTAGTTCGGCTAAGGCCTACTGCAAATCATATTTTTTCTCCATTACAATTGGTAACTTGAAAAGAACCAAATATTTCTCACATAAAAATATTTGGATGTTTCGTATATGTACCAATTGCTCCACCACATTGTACAAAAATGGGTCCTCAGAGAAAGCTGGGAATTTATGTTGGCTTTGATTCTCCCTCAATTATAAAATATCTTGAGCCCATGACTGGTGATTTATTCACAGCTTGGTTTGCTGACTATCATTTCGATGAGACAGTATTCCCAGCCTTAGGGGAAGAAAATGAGAAAAAGGACCCATGTACGAAAGATATTACATGGAATGCAATAGGATTATCTTTTCTTGATTCAAGAACAAATGCATGCGAACAAGAAGTGCAAAAGATAATTCATTTCCAAAATGTTGCAAATCAATTACCTGACACATTCACGGATTCAAAGAAAGTGACAAAGTCACATATTCCAGCTATGAATGCTCGTGCCAGAATTGAAATTCCTTTAGGGAAAAATGAAAAAACTATTGCAAATGAGTCTTCAATACGCAAAAAGCGTGGCAAGCCACTTAGTTCAAAAGATGTAAAACCAAAAAAACTTAAAAGGCAAGAGACAATATTTGAAACAAAAATGTTCATTCTTTAAAGAAAGATAATGAACAAACCGAGCATATTGATATAAAAAATAATATCAACGAACAATTTGTTTCAAATGAGGATTTAACAATCTATGACGATGTGAATAATTCAGATGAAGATAGAAACGTTGATAATTATGAGATTTCAATAAATTACGTTTCTACGGGATTGTATTGGAATAGAAAAGATGTTCATGTAGATGATATATTCGCATATGCCATTGCCACAAACATCATAGATAAAAATGATGACATTGAGCCAACTTCAGTTGATGAATGTTGACGTAGACATGATTGGCCAAAATGGAACGAAGCAATTCAGGCAGAATTAAAATCACTTGAAAAACGAAGTGTTTTTGGGCCTATAGTTCCTACGCCAAAAGGCGTGAAACCAGTTGGTTTCAAATGGGTTTTTGTGCGTAAGCGCAATGAGAAAAATGAAATTGTGAGATATAAAGCCCGACTCGTTGCCCAAGGTTTTTCTCAAATCCTGGGGATAGATTATGAAGAAACTTATTTTCCAGTAGTTGATGCAACTACGTTGAGATTTTTTATAGGCATGTCTGTATTTGAAAAACTTCAAATGCGTTTAATGGATGTAGTGACAACATATTTATATGGATCTCTCGATACTGAGATATATATGAAAGTTCCTGGAGGGCTAAAATTGCCTGAGGTTTATAGTTCAAAACCTCGAGAGATGTTTCCCATAAAATTGGAAAAGTCACTATATGGACTAAAACAATCTGGCAGAATGCGGTATAATCATCTTAGTGAATATCTGCTCAGAGAAGGATACAAAAATGATCTAATTAGTCCATGTGTTTTCATCCGTACATCTAAATCAGGCTTTCTATAATTGCAGTATATGTTGATGATTTAAACATCATTGGAACTTCTGATGAAATAGAAAACACTGCAAAATATCTCATGAAAGAATTTGAGTTGAAAGATCTTGGGAGAACAAAATTTTGTCTTAGTCTTCAAATTGACCCTTTGAAAAACGGGATATTCATCCACCAGTCAAATTACACGAAGAAGGTTCTAAAGCAGTTTTATATGTATAAAGCACATCCTCTCACATCCTCGATGATTGTCCGCTCTCTCAATGTACATGATGATCTGTTCCGACCTTGTGAAGATGATGAAGAAATACTCGGTCTAGAAATACCATACTTGAGTGCGATAGGAGCTTTGATGTATCTAGCAAACAACACTCGGCCAGATATTGCATTTTCAGTGAACTTGTTAGCTAGACACAGCTCGACCCCGACTAAGAGGCATTGGAATGGCATTAAACATATTTTGCGATATCTCAATGGTATCATCGACCTTGGTTTATTCTACCGCATATGTGCTAAGGCCACTCTTGTTGGATATGCTGATGCAGGATATTTGTCTGATCCACAAAAGGCAAAGTCTCAAACAGGATATGTGTTTACTTATGGCGATACCGCAATATCATGGAGGTCGATGAAACAAACTTTGACTGCCACATCATCAAATCACGCGGAGTTGATAGCTCTCTACGAAACAGGTAGAGAATGTGTATGGTTGCGATCAATGATCCAACATATCTAGATCGAGTGCGGTATAGAATCAATTACTAGTCATTCGACTCCTATATATGAAGACAACACTGCATGCATTGCTCAAGTGAAAGGAGGTTACATTAGAGGAGACCGAACAAAGCATATATCACCAAACTTTTTCTCAACACGTGATCTCGAGAAAGATGGAAAGGTTGACATCAAGCAAATCAAGTCCAATGAGAACCCCGCTGATTTATTTACAAAAGCCTTGCCCCCGAAGAAATTTGAAGAACTCATACACAAGATTGGCATGCATCGTCTCCGTCAATTATGCTAAGCTGTGGGGGAGAATTTTATGAACTGTACTGTTTTTCCCTTGTTCAGGTTTTTATCCCACTGGGTTTTTCCTGATAAGGTTTTTAATGAGGCAGTACATAAAATTAGAATGGGTTTCTAAACTATACCCATCTCACAAAATACTCATCATCAATTGAAAAATGAACATTCAAGGGGGAGTGTTAAGAAAAATATGAATTGTTCATTTATCAATTAATGAGGTCATGCTCCATCATAAGTTGCAGGAAGAAATTGTCCATCATCACCATCAAGTTGTCATTTGTATAATATGTATACTATTTGTAATAGTGCTAGCACTAAGCCTCTCTTCTATAAATAGGAGGCTTAGGATCCATGCAAATCACCATTAAGAACAAGAAGAAGAGTGACGAATCAATAGAGAGAAGAAATCAGAAATATATCATATTTATTTTCATAATCTCTGAGTAGTTTTTCTCTCATTTCATAACAAAAAATACAAATTAGTGGCAAAACTTTATTATTTATGAAAGAAGTTTTAAAAGCAATCCAATGTATCTTATTTACACAAGCTCTTTCAAATGGCACATGAATTTTCTTTTGGACATTTTTACAAGCAACTAGTTCCGTACCCGTGCGTTGCACGGCTAGTAATTTGAAAAAGTGTAATAATGTGGTAATTTGACCTATATTAGAAAATGAGAAGTAATAATTAAAGTATTTGATGATATTGTAAATATTTCAAACATAACAAAACGAAATTGCAGAATGTTGTTAGAAAAGTACATATTAGAAAAAATTAAAGGTTCTGAAAAACTTCTTTGTAAACAACATTTGATGTGGTATTCACAGCGGATGCATCGTCCTTGCAAATTAAAACTTTTAAACCACGACGATTTGTTACTCGAGAGACAGCAACATAAAGTTGTCCATGACTAAACACTGGTTTTTTGAGAACTAATCCCACATGCTTCAATGACTGGCCTTGACCTTTGTTAATGGTAATTGCATATGACGTCATAATCGGGAACTACTTCCATTGACATTTGAAGGGAATCCGTGTATCTGAAGGTGTGAGAGAAAGTCTTGGAATCACAACCTCGTTCCCCACATTCCTACCACCCATCACTCTCCCTTGAATCAAGTGATGCCCTAGTCTAGGAACAATGAGTCTTGCTCCATTGCATAAACCCATAGATTGATCAATATTCCTCAACAACATAATCGGAGTTCCCACCTTCAATTTTAGTTCATGGTTAGGCACTCCAGATGCCCTGATATTGTTTAAGAATTCAGGGGAATGCAAGTTAGAAATGGCATCAAAATTTGAATCTGATTTACAAACACTATCTGAGCTTAGGTAAGTCTCTGCTTCTCCAACTGCATTCATACTTGTCATGTAATCATTTATTACATCAACCACATCAGATGTTGGTGCGAGAATTGCACGTTCTTGCAAATACGTTGGATCTGTTGAAATCTTATCGAAATCAGGATAAGTGGCTTGAACGATTGCCGCGACAGGATCACTTGCAAATACGTTGGATCTGTTGAAATCTTATCCAAATGATTAGTTTTGTTCGCAAGAGTAAATCTGCTTGAGGTGTTCCATGTTTAACATTGCAAGTGGAGTTTTCATGTGGACTTATTGGGATGCCAAATCGCGAGTGCGCAGTCCTCCCCCTGGAAGTAACAATGATGCAATATCGCTTGAAGCAACGTTTAATACTATTTCCCCTTTTGAGCGCAATGCGGCTGATAAAGTCTTCCACATGAAAGTCTTACCTGTACCACCGTAACCATAAACAAAGAAAATTCCACCCACTCCATTCTCTACAGATGTCATTATTGCATTGTATGCATCTAGCTGCTCCTTGTTCAAGGAACTCATCATGTCAACATGTTCACGTGCTAACTTTGTTCGGTCATACTGAAGTTCATCTAGTATTAACCTGTTCTGCGTGTTTGAAGATGCATCCATACTTGGAAAAGGCATTTCATCATAGTCACGAAGACTTTTCCAATGTGCTCTAAGAAGCATCTCTACCTCAATCAAGGCATAATTTTTTATTTCATCTTCACTTAGGACCAAACCTATACACAAAGATAATACACTTTCATTGTGTGGTACTGTTTGAAAATAATGTATTTATTATTAATAACTCTTACCTTGATGGCCAAGAAGGATTCGTTGTCGGTGAAGTATGTCATCTGCCATGCATTCCCAACATTTCTCCCAAACATGCTTTGGTCTTGACATGGACACATTTGTCAATAGGGTGATAAATAAAGTGCGCAATTGTGTTGCCAAACACCAATGACTTGCCTCAGTAAATGCATCTATGTATTCCTTGTCATCGTCTAATAGTCCGAGTGCATAACATGCATCACGGTAAGTGTCGTGAACAATGTTATCGACAGTCTCCAAATCATCGTAACTTGTAGGGCCACCAATAATGTTTAGCAACATTCTCAAGTAATAGGCCTCTCTAGAACCGGGCAGAATATATACGACTCTACCAATTGCAAAACCATTTTTTCGTGGAAAGTACTCTCTTTTTTCGGCTTTCCAGACAAACTTTTGTGGAAATTCAGCATAAGTATGCATTTTGGCTGTTGGGTAAGCGGCATTTGCTTTCATACATGCCAGGAATTTACTCTCTCGTATGCTCTCACGTCGGTAAACTTCGATAGCATCATCATCGTCTTCAAAAAAAATCCATTGCTCTCCCGGTAAATGAAAACTCAATCGCTCAATAGGGGGGAATTTAAATTGGATTGGATATCCAAGAATTCTCCAAGTTGCTTCTGGAGGAGATATGTATCTACAATCATAATAAAGTTGTACCTCATTAGGTTGATCTACCACAGGATTTGTTGTTGTCTTTGCGCTTGCATAAAATCCAGCGGTGTCACGATCATGTCCTTTGTTGATGTACTTAAATAAGTACTTGATAGAGCGTGATTGGTTGCACCATTCACATTTAAGGGGGTGTATTCAATTTAGATTTTAAAAGATTTTGAAAGATTTCTTAAAATCCATGGATTATGTAAAATCTATGGATTGTTTTAATTCTATACAGAGTTAGATAGATTGTAATGTATTTTATCGATAGGATTTTAAAGGATTTTGTCTGATTTATTAAAAAACTTTTCCCAAATTGAAAAGAACTTTTCCTAGGGAGCTAAATACGGCCCAGACTAGTCTTCCTTTTCATTCGGACCATTGGAGAGCCGTCTCCAAGCCACTGCCATCGTTCTTATGTCTCGTTCTTATATCTTCTCGCTGAGGAGCAACGCTGCCAGAGAAGATGCCATCGTCCAGGAGCTTCGTCCATCACCCTTCGAGCCTGCAATCCCGCGGATAACCATGGCCAAGGGAAGGGTCGAAACCCTAGGCCAGCGCCACCGTCCTTCGTTGCCTGTGCTTCCGATCTATCCAAGCAATACGTGTTGAAGAGAGATTAAAATCCTTACATAGGCCAAGGTCGTAGATCTCAATAGTGAAGGGGTGAGCAAAGTTGGTTAAAATCCTTTGTTGTTGCAAGAGATTTTCGATACGATTTTTGCGGAGAAAAACAACAGCCAAATCCATCAAAATCCACATATAATAAAAATCTTTCAAAATTTATGAATTGTTTAATACCATCATATTTCAATAGACATTTTAAAATCTAAATTGAATATCTTCATATTTTAAGTAACTTTTTATAATCTCAATTGAATACCTACAGACATTTTCAATCTAGTAAAATCCTATGAAGTCTGGATTGAATACACCCCCCCTTAAGTGAGCTCCATATTTAATCAATAGATCACGGTTATGGGGACCCACAAACCTATTATCCAACTTCACTCCGTTTTTTGTAACAGTTTTCTAATCATTCCTTCTCTTGTATTTAGAATAACCATCATCATCTATGCTTGTCTGCTCATTAAATTGTTTCGGAAAATACTTTGAGCACTTTCCATCCTTCATGCAAGGTGAATTTTTTTTTGGTTCCCGCAAGGCCCATGTATCATAAAATCTGAAACTGCTTTAAAATATTCGGGATCCACAGAGTCGTCTGGCAACTCCGCGAAAATGATTTTATCAATATCGTTTGGTGTAGGAAATTTATCAGCTTTTCTGAGAAAAAGTAAGATGTGTGCATGCGGCAATCCTCTTTTTTGAAACTCCACAGTATACACCACTGCAAGAAGAACAAATATTATATACAGTAAAACAGGTAATTTGTTATCCTTTGTTAGACAAATGTGCAACTCTAGAGGAGGGATGAATAGAGTTGTTTTCAAGAATGTGCGTTATTCGCGTGTGTGAAATAGTAGAATCGCAGAAATAAATAAAGAGAGTAAGGGAAAGAAGAACACCAAGATTTATACTGGTTCACCACCTCGTGGCTAGTCCAATCCTCCAAGAGACTCTCTCGAAAGTCCTACTAATCTTCAAGCTTCAACGGGTGCTTGAAAAACCGGTACAACTTGAGAACTTGAATCACACAAGTCTCACTTTCTTACAACAACAAGACTTGAGTCACACAAGTCTTTAGAACAACACTCAAATGAGATTGAGTTTACAACACAAGAATGAAAGGTCACACAATTGAGCAAAGTAGTGTTGAAGGATTAAAGCTCTATGGATGACAACTTCTTTAGCACTCAAAAAAATATTTCTAACTCTAAAAAATAATATTTGATGAGGAAGATGAAGCAAGGAATGAATATAGCTCAAAGGGTATATTAGAGTGCAAGAGTAGTGTGTAGAAATGAAGGAGAATGAGGGATTAAATAGGCTAAGGAAAATAAAAGATCTGTTGGAGCAGATTGAGAATAGACACCAGACAATATTAATCGATTAAGGTAAAGCTTTTAATCGATTAAGGTGTACAGAAGCGAAAAGGTCTTCTGCGCAGGGTGCAAATTAATCGATTAAATTTGACAAAATAATCGATTAGATGGCGCTGTCTCAACTAATTGATTAAATGAAGAATAAAAATATATTAAACTAAAAGCCTGAGAAATCCAGCGCTAAGGAGCTGGATCTAATCGATTAAAAGTGAATTGGCTTATATTCGTTTGTTTGAGACAAGAACGCTCCTCAAGAGAAAGTATCCCTTATTCAATGAATTTGACTAGGGGAGAAAAAGTGAGTCCAAAAATTATTTTGTGTGTCAAACGATGTACACGAAAAATATTTAAAGTATATTTTTCTTACCACAAAAAAAATTTGTGTATTCTTAAAAAATGTTTTTAAGAAATTTTGACACACTTATTTTGAAGCTGACTCAGTAAAACATTTTTAGACAGAGGAAAAGTAATTTTTCAACTGACTCAGAAAATAATAATTTTTATCCCTCAAAAAAATAATTTGTTTGTGCAGAAAGTATTGTCATCCTTACAAAGATTCCTAGACTCAATTAAAAGAAATCTTCGGAGTCTTCACTTCACTTCAAAAACTTCTGCGTAGGGGTAAGCCCTGATTTTATCTTGATACGCCTCTTTGCTTTTCTCGATACGAAAATAAATTTTCGATCAGCTTGAATTTAATCATCCTGTTTGTCATTCATCAAAAAAAATATTCCAGAAAAAATAGTAAAGGGGTTTGAACTCATGTTCAACATCCTTGAGTAAATTATATACAAAAATTCTTGTAGAAAATTAACATGTATCATCACTAACCTGCTCGAACAACACCAAATTTTTTTTCTTTTTTATATCTTTGATAAGTCCTTTCAGCTTGACGTTAAACACTCTTGAAGTGATATCAGGGCGGTCTTCAGGGTTTAAGTTCCTCGGTTTTAGAAAGCGTTCAATTTCTGGCCATTTTGGATTACATGTGAATGTCAAGAAAAGATCAGGATAACCTGTCTAGCGACATATAGTCATAGCATCTTGATAGTTCTAAATCATGTACCTAGCACCACCAACAAAAGACACTGGTACAACAACGTGTTTCCCTTGATGGATGAATCATTATCACCACTCAACAATGAGTCTGAAAACTTGTTATACATCTCACACCTAAGCTTTTTCTTGTGCGTGCTTATGTAGGTCAACCACGCTGATTCCATCATTGTGTAACCATCAACACATAACTCTTGAAATAATCACCGTGAATGCAAGATAGAAGTACGCTCAGCTATTCTTTCATGAATCCTATATGACAGAAATTCTCGGATGCTAACACTCCTTCTACCCCCAGTTGTAGAATCCACATTATCAACGAATGGTATATCTTCCCGATAACCATCATCACCATACGGGAACAACAATGGATATTGAAGGCTCAAATACGTAGGATTTAACTCACTAATTCGCTACAACGGGCCAGCTTTAGTTTGAATCAAAATGTCTCGCTCTCCTAGTCCCTGGTTAATATCACCAACAACTAATGTTGCGACTTCTCCAACTGATGGAAGATTATAGTTCCTTGGGTCTGATGTTCTCTTACCAATCAAACGAAGATGGACATCTTCTCCATCCCTAGATAAAAGCCTCTCTCCTATCATCCTAAAGGACTTCACCAGTACATTGTGCAAGTCTAACATCGACCGAAGCTTGGCAACTATCTCGACATGCAATGTATTCACATGGTCTTGTTTCCTTTATTTGAAATCAAGGATTTGTTAAGAAAAACCTTTGTTTAAAGTGTTAAAAAATAATAAGTTTTAGTACTTTTTATAAATACTTGAGATAAACATGTTACATACCTGACAGCTCTGATCATATTCATGTCTTCATTTTGTGTATCATATATATAGAGCTGTGCAAATTTTGGGACAACTCCTGACTTTGAAGGTTGGAGGTCCTCGTCCAGATGTTGTATCCCTTTCTATGCGTCCGCCAAGTGATGTGAAAGAAAACATACAATTGTATGATCGAATGTTAGTTTGAAAATGTTTGCTTTCCGCATCCGTGCCTAATATCATGTCATATAAAGGAGCATGTGGAGGTTGGATCATCGCAAGCTTAACTTTATTATGATTGCAGCACATTGCATATTTTGGATTCTTGATGGTAGACCGATTTTGAGTTCTTTCTTCTAACCAAAACAATGCACCACAATATTCACATGATTGAGTACTATCCCCTATATCCCAATATTGTACCACCTTTGGTTGTCTTCGGTAGGGCCTCTCCTTTGGCATATTTCTTTCCTCATCGTCACACTCGTTGAACTCCATCTCCAAGTTTCTCATTGCATCATTACCCAATTTGTTGTGATCATCCAATAGATCAGAATCGACATTCCAAGTTTGATGAATTAAATCGGTAACGGTTGATCACAAATTATCCTAAATTAGAAGGCTAGAAAGTATAAATAGGGGACACCTACCACGACTTGCGAGGCATTGACGTTTTTGGATTACATGTTTCTTTGTCACCGAACTATTATTTTGGTCCATGTATGTCGACGCAAAATGTGACACAAAAGAATTGAAATGTGTATTACGAATAGGGGCGTTGCGGTCAAACAGCATCGATGATGAGACTATTAGAGAATGTTGAATTTCATTAATATGGTAGATATAAATTTGAAATATTTTTTTGTAAAAGAATTTGAGAGAAACATACCATTAGTTATGTTGCTTAATGGAGTTATCGTCCAATCAGTTGCGGTGGAAGTCGTGAGAGTCGGAAGCGTATGTGAAGGAGAATTTCCATGGATAAGGATGCTTGAACTTGATCCAATGCCCGCTATTATAACTCGAGTCGTTTCCCATTTCATTTTCTAAGATATTAACAAAATGTATTAAGAATTTTATTAAACATTGAATACAAACCAAAAAAATTATTTTTTGCATAAGAATAATACATGTGAAACACAACGGGTAAGTATTAGACATGTTTGAGTTTAAGTATCAAATTGAGTAGTATATAAAAAGCGTACAATTATTTTTAGTCAATTGTAATCTAATACGTGAAATATAGTTGAATCCAAAATGTGCGTACACATATTTTTTCAATAAATAGTAGGGATGCAAAACAAAGAGTACTTACATAGATTTTTCAAAAAGTACCAAGGATGCAAAACAAAGTGCTTACGCATCTTTTTCAAAAAGTACCAAGATGCAAAATAGTTCTTACATAGGTCACTTTTAAATTCATCCCCAAGACAATAAAAAAAAGCATACACCTTATTTGATTGTATTAATTTTCTAATAGAAAACCTAATTGGATTTAAAAATCCTTCTGTTTGGAATTTTTGCTCGGCTGGAACGTCTAACGGGCAACCCAACAATACTTGGAATGTCTGATGTGGTAACACAATACTTGCATAAGAAGTAGTCCCAATCAATTTCGGCACAACCAATATGCAGACACCTCAAATGACCCCAATAACTGCACTTCCAACACAGTTCTAGGTCCAAGTGGTCACTCTTCTTTTTACATAAATCACATGATCGCATGATACTTCCAAATTCTGATATACGAAGGATATTGATGTATGATTATATATGAGGTAACTTAATATTAAAAAAAACTTTAAAAAATTTAAAAAAAGCATAGAAATTCATTTTAACTTGAAAATTAAAATTAGTGTAAGTATAACTGCCCAGCCCACAACTTAAAACCCAATTCAGAAATTTTTTTAATTAAATTGGGTACAGCCCATATATAATAATCCAACCCAAATTCGGAGTATTGCCCAGCCCAAAAGAAATAACCTTAACCCCCCCTCCTGTTAACCCTATCCATTGTAGATTACCACCATTGCCGTCATCACTCTTCTCGCTCATCTCTCTACCGATGCCTGGTTGAAGAAATTCAATTCTTCCTCTGAATTTTCTTAGAATGATCGCAATCGAATTATGGTTTGTAGAGCACATTCGGGGGTTTCTCCAAATTTAAATGTCAAAAGGTATTTTTAGAATTTATTAATTATTTTTTTGTCAAAGATCGGATGGAATAAGATGAAGAAATCTTATTCATTTATCACATGCATGCCTATTTTTCTTAAAGATCCGTTGGAATCATTTTTTTGAATATTAAACCAAAAGATCTACCTTTTTTTAAACAGATTTGTTGTATTCTGTTATGCACAACTTGTTTTTTAAAAACTTTTTAATTTGCAGTTAGAGAAAACAATTTTTTTGTGTATTAAATTAGATCTCCAGAAAAATTGTCTAGTTTTTGATTTATTAAAAGTAAATATCCCAACTTCTGAAATTGTTACCAATTTTTGTATCTAAAAATTATACATCCAAACTTGTTTTCTGTAAATGTTTATTTTTTTTATAAACACAATAGATTTTTGTTTGAATTTAAGAAACTTGGTTTCCTTCTCTTCCGTATAAAAAATACTCCAGAATCTGAATGAAAAAATATAACATCTTCCTTTTTCATTAGAATTGAATTTTTGAGAATTATACTTGAATATAATATGTACTAATTTGAAGATGTTTCAAAAGAATAAAATATAAGATTTTCAATAAGTCTTAAAGATTCTTGGTAGCCAATAAAATTTACTCTTTTAATTGAAACCCTTTTGACTTCAGAGATGTATGCTCTTATAACAATATCATTGAACCTAATTGATATGTGTTATGCTTGTTTGTGTTTAACACAGAATGGTTCAATGAGAGAACTATTTTTTCGAAATTGTATTCAAGATTAACTGTCAAATATCAGAGGGAATAGAGGTAAGAACATATAATCTCTTGACATTTTCCAAAAGGATCACAAATTTAAGAATACATAATCTCTGAAATTGTATGTTATCTTATATAACATACATTGTTTGATGTAGGATTTATTAAAAGAAGACAGCTTCCTAGTCCTAAAAAATCTAGAAGGTAATAGATCATTGAATATAATCTTAAACATTTTTTGTTATCCTTATATTAGAATATAGTTGTATATTTTTTAAAATATTTTTTCACTCATTGTAGGTGATTAGATTTTGAACAAAGGGGATGGGTAAAGGTATGGTATTCATTCTTCAAAAATTTTATTAAACATTTATCCAGTCATTAAGAGATCTTTGCATATTTAAAAAAAGATAAATCATATGGCTTGCATACGTTTTTGAAGAGTAACATATTTCATTAAATATTCACAATAGCATAATAAAATATCACAAAACATGTATGCTTTTTGAAAATCTCTTCATTTTATATTTCATTTTGAATAAAGTATAAGCTAATTATAGGATGATTGTTATACAGAAGTATATACCTTTGTTTGATTCATTTTCCAAAGTCCTCTTGGTTTTGAATTTTCCTGTTTATTCAGCTTCCTCATTTTGTCAAGTCCCTGAATTTGTGCTCATATTAGGACACATCAAAATAGTAAAATGATAAATCAGGATTTCATAAAATCTTTTCTTTATTTGTTCTATAATAATAATTTATTCTAGATGTCCACCATTTACTATATTCTAGAAATATATTTTTCCAAGATAATGTAGTTAGGGAAATATTATGATTTAGTCATGTGATAACATAAGAACCGAAATGAAATATTCCTTGGTTTAGTTCGTGGTAGAATACTACAAAAATTGTCATAAACAATGTCATTAAAAATTTAAAGAATACCTCTTTGAAAGTAGCTTTGAATTCTTTGGTGTAGGTATTGAATGGAGAGGGTTAGAGTGGATGGATTGGGTAGTTGGTAGAGAGTAAAGATCTGTTAATGCAAGAGAGAATTTCATATGATATTTAAAGTGATCATTTATTACCACAAAGAGTAAAGAATTTCGAACATAGGTATTGTTGATGCATTAAATACTTAACCACTTTGCATTAAATGCACTCCCTAGCAACTTGTATAGGTTCGTGGCTCAAGAATATGGATTGTAAAATTATTTTAGCAATGTAATAATTCCTATGGAGCATTGCACAGCTGCATAGTGAATACATTAAATGCATCGTGTCATTGAGTTTCCAAATGTATCCCACCCTTACATTGCCTCCTACTTTGAGATGTAATAAAAATTATAAATAATAATGAGTAATAATGTAAGGGTGGTTTACCATTGGGATACACGAAAGTATACCTTTTGTTAATTCATTTTTTTAAATCAAATATTCTTTCAAGTAAAAAGTAAAAACAAAATTTTTTTAAAGTAACAATTTTTTTTTTTTTACGTATTTTCAATTTTTTAAAACATCTTAAATTTTTCGTTTAAATTGATAAGGTAATAATAAATATTTATTAATTTCAAAATCTATGGGCTGGGCAGTTATACTTACACTAATTTTAATTTTCAAGTAAAAATGAATTTCTAAATTTTTTTTAAAGTTTATATTTTCAATATTAATTCTGAAATCTATATGCTCTTTCCTTGATATAAGCACAATGGAGTGTTGGGTGGTGCATTTTATGCAAGACCTTTTGAAGTAAAGCATTACCTAATGGTTTAATTACTTGTCTTTTCACTTCGTTTGTCGAGACGAAATGCACAATTGGTATACTTTTTCGTGGCTCAATGTTAAGATCTCAATAATAAGCTTGCATTGATTAAGAGTTCATAGAGTAGTCTTTTCGGTTAGCATCTCTATATAGAGGTCATAATTGTGGTACTTTTTCGTGGCTCTAGGCATCAAATCTATTACACGTTTAACTTTAGTTTTTGAAAATTTTTTTTTATTATTTCAAATACTTAATTTTTAATTTAACAAATTTGACCAACATGGAAATTTAAATAACAAAAATTCGAATACAGAAAGTAACTAATTTTTTTTGGACTGAAACGTGCATATTTTCGGTACAAAGTTAAATTAAAGGCACTATGGTTCATAGAGTAGTCTTTTTGGTTGGCATAATTTCTTACCTTTTACGTGGCTCAACGTAATCAATTACTTGCACAATTCATTGTTCTTATGTTTTTAGTGTCTCTAGGCATTAAAGTACTTATTTTTAATAGGAAGTAATTATTTAAGAGTATTATGAGTTGTCTTTTCTCGTGGTAATAAGAGTTCATAATTATTCTACTTTTCTAATACTTATTTTTAAATTCAATCAAGTTGAGAACCATTATTATTTTAAAAAAAAATTCGTTAAGTCCATTTTCAAAGCTTAATTGTATATATTATTTAATATATATCTCGACTTGGTTTTTTAGATTATTAATTATTTTAAAACTTTCAAGCCTAACTCGGCAAAAAGATTAAATAATTTTAATACGAGTTGGAGTGTGAAATATCGCATAAATTGTAAAAGAACAACATTCCTCTGAAAATAATTTGTGTAGTTTTAGAGTCACGGAATTTGTTAATCCAATAAGTCATTTGAACAAAAACCTAGTTTTGGCCGAAAATAACTTTTATGTGTTGTAGTTTTTTTCACTTCATATTTTTTAAAAAAATTTTGCTTTAGTTATTTCTCAATCCTATACGCAACCATATAATAAACTTGTATGGATGATTTTCAAAACACAATCCCAAACACACCATAGTAAATATTGCAAAAAATAGATAGAAATAAACTCCCGATATTTCACAAAAACAACGGGAAAATAGTTTTGTTACATGCCATGGATCAAAAACTGTTTTGTGGACATGGTCGGAAGATAGGACAAAAAGATCCAATAGAAGCAGACAACCTTATTTATTTCCACCAAAAACAATTGGCATCTTGAACAACTTCAATCTACTTTTCAACATTGATTGCTTTGAGTCTCTTGTCAAGTTTGTCACCTGGATTGTCTTCAAAAAGTTTCCGCTTGATAGGATCGTCTGCCTGGATTTCAATATCCTTCCTTGAAGCACTACAACTGCTCTGACTGCCAAGAACGTCATTTGAACCAATCTACATATTTCAATTGGAAAATAACATTATCAATACTTCTTATTATCCATACTTGTTGTAATCAATTATAAAAAGCTTCTGTAAAAATGATATAATAATAACCTTTTCCACTGTTTCGCTCAAGTCTTCGAGATTCTCCCAAAAATCATCCAGATTTGTTCTTTCAACAACGTTGTTATATTTAGCCAGCACCACTTGGTTTGTCACAATTTGTCCAACACTAAAAATCCTCGATAGGTGCTTAGTCGGTGAGCCTTGTTGTTTTTTCACATGAACCTTGAAAAGAGCCTTTTGACAAATGATTCCATCCATTTCCTGCGGTATAATGTCCGGGTCCATCTTCCTCTACACATTTCAAAGATTCCCAAGACTTCTTTTTATGAGCATGTTGCCAAAAATTTGAAAATAGGATAAGGTGTGTTCCTTTATGTTTACCTCAATCATAGCCTCCCTGAGCAAGAAAGCAGTCACTCCCAACAATTGTGTGCACTCTTTATCAAACAGGACAAATGAAGCATGACCGCTTCCACTTTCATCAACAACCCGAACAATGACCTTGTATCTATGTATTACGAATATATTTAACTCTCAATAAGCAGAATCTGAAAAAGAAAAGAAAAATAAAAGAGATATCATTTATTTACTTGTACACTCCATGCGGGATGGTCTTATCACACCCATCACACTTAAACCTCGCATCCTCCGGATGAACTTTCCTGTTACACTCGGTGCACCCAAGATAGGACCAAGAGCGCATTGGGCCAAATGAATCTATCTCACCCTTAATCCAAAAATATCCTTCCTATTAATGAATGATAAGATTCGTTAGTTCAAAAATTGCATAATCTTAGAAATGAAACAATCATCCATTCAACTTTTATATAACAATTACAATCATACCTTTTCATCGAGTAGTGCCTTGATACTTGTGATTGTAAGTGTTCCACTCTCGACATCATCAACTCCACTCAAAATAGTTGGGGTAAAAGTGCTATCATCTTCTTGATCTGGAAGCCTAAAAGAATGTGTAAATTAGAAGATGTGTGTGCGTAATAAAAAGTATTAATAATGTAATTTCTTACTTTGACTTGAACTTAATGACTTCATTTGAGACACCATCATAAACAATCTTGGTCACGTCATATGCGGTACACAGACTAACCACTCCTGCATATAATGTGAGAAGTTATGTGAATTTTGGCTAATGAATTCAATGTAAGGAAAAAAGTTGTTAGGTATCGACCATTGAACCTCTTCACCCTGCAGAAACTTATAAGTGCCATGGAAGGATAAGGGACGTCAAGATTGACGTAATCGTTGAATTGATCAACATACTTTCCCCACAATGTGCAAGTCAAACGATCTCCCCTACAAATTTGTAAGATTAATGATTATACTAAAAAAAGATATGCTCAATCGTAGAAATATTAACGTACTCGAGATCCTCCAAAGTCATCTCCATGAGCTTTTCTTCTTTCTGTCCCCTATTGTATGTTCGCACGCTTGAACGTCTAACAATCTTTCCAATCACATCTATCATAATTATGTAATTAGATTTCATATCTTTATAATTAAGTATATGCAAATTTTAGACAGATTACAATACCTGTTAATAAAGCATCTTTCAAGACGGGTTGCTCACGAACACTTTCAAAGGAACGTAGGTCACATATGAAATCGGGAAAGCCTTTGGTACTCACTGTTTTGACATCAGTTTTGGTAAAGAATGCCAACATAAATCGATGCAGAGTTGTCTTGAAGACTTGATAGTTGTCATGAACCAATAGATTTTTGATAGCGTAAACTCCTCCCTCCATGATTTGTGCCCGATAACGCGAATTATACAGTTTCTTAAGCTGACAATGAATCCTCATACCCCGTTTTTTTCAGATCCAATACAATGACTTTTAATTAATTTTTTCGGCCAAATGACTTTTAACATAATAACTGTTTTACAAATTATACTTTGTTGTATACTATACCACCAAAGATAAAATAAGAATTATTTCTTAATGAAAAGTAATGGAATTGAAGTAACATACTTGATCGTCATGGAAAATCACCTCCATTGATTCATTAATTCTACCAAATGAACTTATTTCGTACACACGAATTGCTCTCACATGAATGGCCATCGAGCTTCGATCTCCATCAATATCGGCAAGCTTGGTCCACATCCTGGATGAAACTGCGATGGAAGACATTTTTTTAAAAATTAGAATCGGCAAGCTTGTTTTGGTTATTAAAATGGGAGATGGTCTTGCTTTTATATTCAAGGATGTTCTCTTAAAATAGAAAAATAGATTACACACTCTCCAATGTTTCACAATTAATTTTATGTGGCTCAATAAAATGCTTTTTCTCTTTCCCATTTGACGTGGCTCAATGTATACTAATCAAGTTTGGGTAATAAATTGCTTTTTCTCTTTCCTATTTTACGTGGCTCAATGTACACACTAACCAAGTTTGGGTAATTATTAACACGTTACCCCATAAAGCTCCACTTCCACTTGCAAGCCCACTTGATAGCATGAAGGCCAACTCGTAAACACTGTTCATTTAGGCGAGAAAATGGCACTGTTCATTTTCACTACATTTGCTTTGTATATAGAAACATTTGTGTGCAAAAAGGGAAAGGATGAACCAAATAAAAAATGATCTTGTATATTATGAAAATTCTAAAGAGATGAAATACATATAATTATGTACGAAAGCAAAAGAAAAAGGTATTAGAAAGTCATGTATCAAAGTAGAGGGCAATTTCAGTTTGCAGGCATATCTTCTTCATTGAGAAAAAAAAGTTTGAAAAAAAATGTTAAATATATTAAATATATTTAATATTATTGTATTATGATTTGTTTCCATACTCGTATAACTTTCCTAGAATACCTCTCCTACCATAACTAGGATTGAGATGTTGTATATATATACATGTACTCCTCACATAATCAATCAAGGAAAATACAATTCTTCATGGTATCGGAGCCACACTAAAAACCCTAAAAATCTCTCCCCTTTGTTTCGGCCTCCTCCTCCCTTCGCCGAAGAGCAGCGCTGCCGCACCCCCTCCCTCTTCCCTCGGCCGGCAGCTCCTCCTCTACCATGATGGACAGTGAGGTCACATCTCAATCCTCCAGCCCAAAACCTCCCCATCTTGCTTTCTCCGTCTCAAATGTCAAACTTCATGTTCCAATTCAACTCAGTTTTTCTCAACCAAACTATAAAAAGTGGAGCCGCTTGTTCCTCCTTCTTGCACGGAGGTTCAATCTCCATGGCTATCTCAAAGGCTCTATTGCTCCCATCTCCGACGACGACGACGAATGGTTCCAAATTGATGCTATTCTCCAGGGATGGATTCTCTCCACGATCACAGATGAGGTGTCTGATCTCGTTCTCTCTTCTATCACTACTGCATCTGCCCTCAGGACGATGATTCATGATTTGTTTCTCGACAATAAGCATGCTCGAGCCATGCAACTCGAGCATCAATTTCGCACCACTGTCAAAGGATCTACCCCCATGGCTGCATATTGTCAAGAGCTCACGAATATTGCGGATTGGTTAGATAACGTTGATGCCCCCCGTGTCTGAGCACCAACTAATACTCTAGATGCTGCGCGGCCTCCCTGACGATCTACAAGCCCAAACTTCGTTTCTCCAATTTCAGGATCCTCTGCCGAGTTTTCTCCAAGTGCGGTCGGCCCTTCTCCTTCTCGATCAGCAGAGGACTCCACTGGGCGGAACCAGCAGCACAACGCTACTGGCAGGTCGGGACGCCGACAGCGGCAACCCACACGGCGGTGGTGGCAGCCGCGGCCCTCCTCACGGCGGCAGTGGGTATTGGTTTTTTGGCGTCAATTATGGCAATGGCTCCTCCTCCGGACAGCGTGGAGGCTATGGACGCGGACAAGGGCGTGGAAACGGCAATCGGGGACGTGGTCGAGGGCGCTCAAACGGCGGTTCAAGACAACGACCACCAACGGACGTCCAAAGTTCCTGGAACTCACCCTACCCAAAGAGTAGTGATTCATCCAAGATATATATATATATATATATATATATATATATATATATATATATATATATATATATATATATATATATATATATATATATATATATATATATATATATATATATATATATATATATATATATATATATATATATAGACACACACACACACACACACCCCAAAGTGTATATGTTTTCGAATAGACGCAAATCATATCGTACATCCGGTTGTACCGAATTTTCGTTACAACCGGCTAATTGAGGAAGGAATAAGATGGAACAGAAGCCCGTGGAATTTCTGCCGCTCCTTTATTTTCCGGGTCGGGCCATCGGAGACGAAAGACGATGGAGCAGCAAAGACGGATGGCGATGGAGCAGAGAATATGACGAGGAGCGATGGGGGCGAAAATCTGGCGAAAACGATGGAGAAGGAAGATCTAAGGAGCACTGAAGCTGGAGGTTGTGTGGAATTCATACATGAAAATAATCATACATTTTTGACAATATAGAATTTATAATGAAAACACTACCACATAAATCAAATGAAATTACACTCCAATATGAAATTAAGGAACACAATAATACACTTATACACTGCCGTAAGATATAATAACATATATCCATTCTACACTGCCATATTAAATACTCATAGATAAAAAATGACACTGCCTACTACATAGTTACAAGTGAACAATCATACTGGCCAAAATAGTCATACTACCTCCGTCCCGCTATATTCGTCCACTTTTTAACTTTTGGAACTGTTCATCTAAGCACTTTGACTCATCAAATTCTCTCAAAGTGTAAGCCTAAATATAGTCATGTGTGATCTTGTTTGATTTGTCTTAACATATAGATTATTAATATATAATTTGTATAATTTTTTAATATACAAATTACAAAATAAAATAGATTTGTCTCCCAATATTTGAACCAAACAAAAAATTTGTCTGGTTAACTTGATTTGTTTAACATAATTTTTTAATTCTATTTTAGTTTTTCTCCCCATATTTGAACCAAACAAAAAATTTGAAGCAAAAAGTAGCCAGTCTCCGCCTCCACCATCCTCAAACCTCTCGCCGGAGACCACCAGCCGTCTAAGCTGTCCTTTAGCCCGGAACGCCGTCGCAGTGTAATCTCTCACCCCATATCTCCGTCGCCGCTGTCAAACCCTCCGTTCACCTATAGGGATTAGGGAGTACCAATTTTGCTATAAAGTGTCATTGTTTGAGACGGTTCCAGATACTCCGTAAGATCTAACTTGGTTTCAAACCCCCATTTCCACCAAAAGAAGATAGGGCTAAGTCACTAACAGACAACTTTTTACTAAAGGCCAGCATAATATAGAAGTAATCAAGTAAATAAAACCCCAACTTACAAGGAGTGGAATGGATTGTAGAGTTCTTTCTTGTGGAACCTTTAACTTTACCCGGAATTTGGGTGGAAATTCTGGCCAAGATACAATTATTGGTCGAAAGTATTCTCATTTCCGTGCAGGTACACTGAATTTACTCCCTGCTTTTAGATCACTCCGTTAACTTGCATGTGTAGCTTTATGTCATTGTTGGTGAAGAGAATCTCATTTCTCCGTCTCTATGTTTTCATTGGGTAGCATGTTGACATGAGCTGAAATGCAAAATCTGTTTGTGTTGTCTGTTAATAATTGTTGCTCCATAGTGTAAGTCTAAAATACTTGTAATTCATATCATAAGCAGTAAAAAGTTAGAGCTATTATTTCTTTTCTTCGTTTTCTCTTTTCTGTGCTTGTATTAATATGTATGTTTACGTGTCCGAAATGGCCATTTCATACTTTCATTACTACCTTTTTTTTCTGTGCTTCTACCATGATATGATTGCTTTTGCAGGGTCATTTTGTATGACAATCAGGTCTGGAATGAAGTCGTATAGGCTGTCAGAGCTTTCACAGTCTGAGGCTGATGGACTGAAAGCTCGTCCTCGCATAAATTTCTCTTCTATATTCAACCTGGTGAGTATCAAATTTGTCAAAAGGCTATCTTTTAACATCATATTTTTTAATGTGTGTGTGTACACACACATACTCTTATTCATAAACTGATATCTTTATCCCATTTTGAAATTTTGAATTCAAAATTCTCAGGTCCAGCCCATTGTTGATGATGTTCGTAGTAGAGGTGATGCAGCTGTAAAAGAGTTCGTGCTCGTTTACATTTTTCATGTGTTTATCTCTTACGTCATTGGAGATGTTGGATTTCAACTTCTTACTAATTTTATGTGTTGGATGGGATTAACTTTAACCCTCAAGTAGTACTCCCTCCGTCCTCTTTGGTTCTTCTCATTTGACTTTTCACGGTCTCTGATACAACATTTTCTTTGACAATTAATATTTTTATTTATATATAGATATATATTACTCCCTCCGTCCTACAGTTTATGTTCACTTTCTATTTGCCACATAAACCAAGGGAGCGAAGGACTAATCTTCCCTTCTAATGTGTTGTACCATAGAGAAGTAAAGCAAAGAGACAATGCCACAACTTTATTGAAATGGAAAGAAGAAAGTAAAAAAGCGACTGGACATGTACAATGATTTTCTAAACTCTAATTGGCTAAAAAGTAAAGTGGACTACTCAAAATTACTATTCAACCAATGTCATCTCATCAAGTACACCTTCCCATACTTGGGACGCCATTGGGATGGTTTTAATTGATGAGGGTAAATTGGGAACTTCACTTAAATTTCTTTAACATTTGTTGAAAGTGGACAAACCTTGTGGGATGGACCAAAATGGAATAGTGGACAAATACTGTGGGACGGAGGGAGTATAAAAATATGTTATTTCAAATCTATGTTTCAAAATGAACCTATTGATATTCAATCTATATCACAATTCTAAGGTAGTCAAACTTGAGATTCTACGTAGATACTCAAAGTTTTTCAAATGTTGACCAAAAAAAGTCGAGCTCCTTTTTTAAATGTGAGTCGTTTAAAACATGAAGTTTCTATGTCGAGCTCCTTTTTTAGCATTACTCACTTCATAGTTGAGAACATTCTTAATCTTTAAAAGGCTATCTATTTAACTTTCAAATGATTCCATTTCCATATATTGATTTTTTTTATTAATGCAAAATGGCTTGGCGCATGCCATCTGGAACATCGGTTCATGATCGTATAATATTGCTTTCTCTTATAGTGCTAAGTACAAGTTCTGAGTACAGTACTTGGAAATGTTTGCCTAAGTTAAATGGTTTTGCTGCTCCTTGATATCAACATGAATGCCTTATTTGTACAGTGGTACTTTGGCTATTCTCCAACCCAATCGCTGCTCAGAGCAGCTTTTGATGTGTCAAAAAGAGCATTTAGATGTCAAACACTGATACACAAACAAGGCCCATGAAATTTTCAGACAATACATATTTTGTGAGGCATTTATGTAATTGTCTACTCTTTGACAGCTATACCATCCAGTATGACAAGGTTGAAGTGCAGAATGTGGTTGAAAATGTTTCTGAACTTGCTGACCCCGAGGTATAGACTTCCAATGCTAATTTTTTAAAATTTGTATGTAATCCTTAGTTCTTTTTATTGAGCTTATATGCTTCTTGAAATGTTTTTTAAGCTTTAAATTGATCTTGTTTGAGAATTGTTCTTGCCATGTCTAAATATATATGTTTACAAAGTTGACTAAATACTCAGAGATACGCTATTCAAAATTGTTTCAGCTTCAAGCAGATGTTCGTGAGGCATTTGATTTAGCATATGACAACATATATGCCTTTCATGCTGCACAAAAGGCTGCTGAGAGAACTGTTGAGAACATGCAAGTATGAAATGACTATGTACTTGAATATAGAATCTTAGGGTGTGTTTGGATAACAAAGTTTACTTTCATGACCATGTAATTACTAGGGTATTAATTACACGAGTGAGTAATTATATAGATTTTTAATTACAAGGACTGTTTCACCTGTTTGATAGTCGCAAACTCACAGTATCATTACTTCGTATGCATTTGGTTATGAAGTAGTGTATTTGAGTCTTTTTGATTAATAGACGTGTAATTACCAGTCAGTCAAACACGACGAATTACCAATCCCCTCCCTTCGATTTTAAAAAGTGTTATTGAACCCTTCAAATTACACCAATTACGCGCTTGTCATATAATTACCAGTCAGTCAAACACGACGAAGAGTGTAAAGTAAATTATCCAAACATGCTCTCATTTTAAAGCACATTATCATGAACTCTTGAATTTCCACATCTACAGGGTGTTAGATGCAAACGTGTAGCTAGGAGCATTGCTTCCGTCGGTCTTTATGTTCCTGGTGGAACTGCTATTTTACCTTCCACTGCCCTGATGCTTGCAATTGTATGATGGCTTTGCTTACTGTTTCAGTTATCAGTTATATTTATTCCATTTAGATTTTATTTAGTGGATATTTTGTACTTATGCATTGATTTTGAATTTAGTATTTTTCTTCTTTGGACAGCCTGCCCAAATTGCTGGGTGCAAAACTGTTGTACTCGCAACTCCACCCACTCGGGATGGTAGCATTTGCAAGGTATTAGTTCATGGAATTGTTGTGTAAATTTCGTCATTTTCATGTAAAACAAGTTTCTCGTGAAAATTGATCGAACATGGCTGTATAGGAGGTCCTTTATTGTGCCAAGAAATCTGGTGTCACTCACATTCTCAAAGCTGGAGGTGCTCAGGTTTGAGTCATGGTGGAACACACACAATATTCTTATGGTTTTTTTATTTATTTATAATAATAGCCTTTACTGTGTTCACCTTTTTGCAGGCCATTTCTGCAATGGCATGGGGGACCAAATCTTGCCCAAAGGTACTAATTCATCATGATGACTTTATACTTCTGCTACTTTTGTCAAAGGAGCATGTTCTCTACATTTAAATGACACAGGAAGTAGCTTTTCAGAACTTTCCTTGTATGTCTCGTCTCTAGTGTGTAATGCTCCATCTGTTCTCTTTTAACTGTCCTATTGACATTTTTGATGCATTCAAATATGAATGACTGTGGGATATAGTGAATTCCTACCTTCATTCAATTTTCAAAGTATGCAAGAACTCAACCGGTCAATGAAAAGAACACGGAAAGAGGACCAAAGAAACATCCAATTCCTATGTTAAGCGCGTTCCTCTTTGCTTTTTTTGGATGTTATTTCTAGAGGGATTTAAGAGAATGTCCCGTGGTGTATGTTATTTGCAAATGACATTGCATTCGTAATCTAGATGAAGGGGTTATAGAAAGTTGATGCAATGGAAGACAGCATTAGAAGCACACGGCTTGCACATTAGCCATTCCAAAGACAGAATACCTGTAATACCTGAAGTGCAATTTTTGCGTGATACACGATTATGAGAGTGTAGAAGTTAGCATTGTGCCATTGTGGAGCAAATGGAAGCACATAAGGATAGATTCAAGTATTTGGGATTGTCCTCCAAAAAGAGGGAGAGCTGAAGGATAACATCAAAAACCATATGAAGGCAAGATGTTTAAATTGAAGAGATGCTGTATATATGATGTGACAAGAACTTCCCATTAAATTTCAAGGGTAAATTTTATGGAGTGCAACAGTGCAGGAGCAGAAGTTAGAAATTGTGGAAATGAGGATGTTGCGGTGGACATATAGTCATTCTAGAATGGAGAGAGAGCTAGTAGTTGCACTTATTTCTGATAAAGCAAGAATACTGATAATGCAGACTTCGGTTGAGGCGGTGAGGAGAAGAGGTTGGTCGGGAATGATGTGAGATGAATAGTTGACTTGTCTGCCCTAAACCTCTTTTGACAACATGACATTTGATAGGTGTTTCTGGAGCGACAACTGGTGGGGTTTTAAAGGAATGTTGTGAGCGTTAGTTGGTTATTTGATTCTTGCTTATCTAGTCACTTTCTTTTTCCCTTGTCTCTTTTGTCCTTGTGTAGCTGCTTTTTGCATTTTATCAGTTGCTTCTTTTTTTGCTCATAGTCAGCACATTAACTCACTTTCGTTTTTCTTCTTCTTCAAATGTTGCAAATTCTTTCAAGTCTATCTTCTTGCAGTATTTAATATTCTTGCCTTTGCAAGAGATTCCCCAAAATTGTCCTATCCATGGGATAGAAATAAGGTTTACGTATATCTCAACATCCCAAGACCTCATTGAGTAGGCTACCAAGGTAGTCAAGATCGCGCAAGTGGTAGGGTCATGTAATTCTGCAGATTGAACAAGGACTTGCGATCTGAATCATGAACAAGATTTGCACATCATGCGACTTCTAGGGATTGGCACGCATGACCGCGACGTTGCTAGAATCAACCCAACTCACGCGAATCAACGGAAATAGAAATCATAATCCAAGAGACGGTCGGCAAGATTCTTGTGATCGACTCCTTAGGTTTCATCGGCGCACTCAAACGTTCCTTTCTTCATACTCACACAAATACTCAGGTTATAAAGAAGATTGTACAAAGCCTTCTGATTTGTGCGTTTTGCGCTCAGAGTGAGCAAGATCACCAGCTTTTGGCCTTATACTTCTACTATCAAGTTTCATTTTTGTCCTCAAAGTCCACTATACCTTATTAAGAATTAAGATTTCTCAACAAAGTACACATGTCTATGTCTTTTTATTTTTCATATGTTTTTCTTGAACCCTTTGTCTGCAATTTTTTTACCACTCTTGTTTTGCAGTACACCAATTCCCACCTCTCTTTTACTCCATTTTGTATATTCTTTATCTTTTTTAGTCAGTCCCCTCTGCACTCGTGCCTTTTACCAAACTAGTAGCAAGAAATGCTCTTGGACTTAAAAGTGTTGTGGCTTTGGAACATCGCAAATCTGTTGATGGAAGTAATAGAAAACTACTCCCTTCGTCCAAACATTTTCTTCCCATAAAAATCTCCTTTTTACCCCAACCTAATTAATTCCATCTCCCTCTCTGCGTCATTTCTCTCTCTCTTGCTCTCTCTCACTGCCATCTTCATCTTCTTCCACCCTCATCTGCTTCTCTAACATTCTCTTCCTCCTCCTCCGCCATATTCTTCCTCTAGCATCTTTTCCCTCTGCCATTTTCAAACCGTTTTTCTTGCCCTGGCTTCCTCGCCACCTGCAATTGCCGCCACCAAAGTCGAAGTGCCTCAAAGCTTACTCATCTCTGCTAGATCTAGAGGATCGAGCCTCATTCTCGTCACATCGGACAACCAATCTTGCCTGTGTCGAATCTCAGTGTCATATGTCATTGACGCTTCCCTCTCTATTGGTGAACATAACATGTAGCAGTGACAACGATGGGCTAAAATTGGAATAGAAGCAAACAAATTAAATTGAGTCAGGTTTCTTTATTGATTGATGGAGGAGATTTTTAGTTTTGCGAAGAACAATAGCCTTGGTTGGTTTGTTGATGGACAAAAAAAGAGTTTAGGGGTATTTTGGGAAAGTCAATACCATTTTCAACTAGTTGCAAAATAGTAACACGAGGGTTTTTTCGGATGGAGCATCACTTGGCTAATGGCTAGAAGTTTGGAACACAAGGATGTCGGTGCTTGCAAAAGTGTTACTGAGAAGGTGAAGCATGAAATATGGGAAAGCCTTGTAATCTTCATTCTCTTCATCTGTTTGCTTTTTCAGCTTACAAGTAATGACACTGTCCCATATTTCATGCTTCACCTTCTGAGTGATGAAACAAAAATCTATGAAGAGAATGAACATGTTGGTCTTAAAAGAAAAATCATTGAAGAGGTTGGTGATGGGTCTAACACTTTTTTTTATAAAAAGCAACTACTCAAGCCACCATTAACAGCATGTATTAGAAGAGTTTGAGAGAGGATGCATGTTAAGCAATTTTTAAGTTTTACTTCAACAATGCCATAACACTCAACGTGGTAAGAAGTGAAGAGTTTCGTATTATGTGCGATTTGATTGCAAGACATGAGCCTGGACTCAAGTAGCCGTCATATTATGAAATCAAAATGAAGTATTTGAAACAAGGATTAAGCTTGACACAAGATATTGTGAATGGACACAAGACATTGTTAATGTTCATTCACAATGTCTTGCTCCAAGCTCACTTTTTGTTTCAAATACTTCACTCTGATTTCATGTTATGTATGATTGGATTGCAAGACATGGACTTGGATTGAAGTCGGCATCATATCATGTTATGTATGACAATGTTCGAAAAGGCGTATTGCGGTTTTGAGGCGTTTTCATTTCATGGCGTAAGGCGTAAGCCTTGAGGCGTTTTGGGGCGTAAGCCTCAATTTTAAATTGAAAAACATTCACAAAATAATATAAAACCAAAGATAGAACATAATGTATAACATAAATAATCCAAAAACATGAAAAGAGTATATTGTCAAAGCAATACATCGCAAACATAACAAAGTCTAACATGGAATCAGACATAATTTTGCTCGAAGTGATGAGCTTAAATTGAAGAATTGAAAAAAAGTTCATCAGTGTCTAACGGCTTGAAATTAGGATCAAAAGATGTTGCATTTCCTTTATTCTCTTCCTCGATTTCTTATGTTCACCTGTTTTGTTTGTGTGGCCAAATTCAAAGTAGATAACATTTATTGTTTAACTTCATCAGGAACCTTTTCACAAGGTGCAGAATTTTTCCTTGTACCAGCAAGATAATGCTTAAATCGACTAATCCCGCCTTTGACATCTTTTTTACAAAAATTGCAGTTTACATATTTGTAGTTTTTTTTGTCCTTCGATATTGGGTGTTGAGTCAACACCATACTTCCATGCTGGGTCCGACATTTAAGCAATATTCTAATTTCTAAAACAGCAAAATAAACAATACAATACTATGCAATAATTCATCTTAAAAACAAAAAAAAATTGAACAATTAGCACATCAGTAATCAAAAAAAGAAGAAAAAAAAAGAGGATATTAACAGGTGGAAAGAAGACTGGAAAAACGCAGAGATAAAACGCAGCTAATAAAATCAGTAATCATAAAACGTAGAACAAATGAACAATTACCCAAAACATAAAACGCAGCTAGAAAGAAAGAGTAAAGAAACGCAGACTGCAGACGGCGAAGAAGACTGCATACCTTTTCGCCGGAGAAGAAGGCTGCAGACGGCGACGCTGGACGGCTGGAAACGGTTTGTAGCTCGCCAAAAGGTAATCGACAAAGATTAGGGTAATCGACACTAATTTTGGGTAATTTTAGGATATATACACCTTAATTGGGTTAATTAATTGGAGTAATTGACAACTTAAACCTTCAATACCCAAAATTTAAATTGTTTAATTTCCAATTTCTAATGCTGGAATTGCGTAAGCCTTATTGCGCGCACCGGCGCGTACGCCCCATGGCGTACGCCTTTCACAGAATAGCGTAAAAAAACCTAAAGCGTGAAAACGGGATTAGCCTTGAGGCGTTTTTTCCGGAAAAAGTTACGAGGCGCGCCTTGAGGTGCGTTTCCGTTTCGCCTTTTCGAACATTGATGTATGATTCACTTGCAAGACATGGACTTGAATTCAAGCCGGCATCATATCATGAAATCAGAGTGAAGTAAACTTTGTTGTTTACTTCACTCTGCTTTCATGATATGATGCCGGCTTGAATCCAAGTCATTGTCTTGCAACCCAATCATACATAACACGAAATTCTTCACTTGTTGCTGTGTTGAATGCTATGGCATTGTTGAAGCAAAACTTAAACATCACTTGACATGAATTCACTTTCAAACTCTTCTTATATATGCTGCTAATGGTGACTTGAGTAGCCGCTCTTTTTTTAAAAAAAATTATTAGACCCCTCATGAACCTCTTCATTGAATTTTTTTAATGACGAACATACTGTGAATCATCTTTCTCCATTTGCTTTTTCAGCTTACAAGTAACAACAATGTCCCATATATCTTGCTTTACCTTATGAGTAACACTTTTGCATGTACCAACATTTTTTTGTGTTCCACACTTTTAGCCAAGTGATGCTTCATTTAAAAAACCCCTATGTTATTACATTGCTATAATAGTTGCATTTTAACTTTCTATTACTTCCATTAACAGATTTGCAATGTTCCCAAGCCACGTTAGTTTTCTGTCCAAGAGCATTTCTTTCTATTGGTTTGGTATGACACGAATAAGGAGGTATTGACATAATATTCCACATAGAAGCGAAAGATTAAGAATGTATAAAATAGAGTAAACGAGGCGGGAGTTGATGTACTGTAAAACTAAAAAAAGTTGCATAGACATTTATACCCTGCCAAGAAATCTTAATTGTTAATAAAGAATATTAGACTTTGAGTGCATAAATGAAAATTGATAGTAGGAGCAGAAGGCCAAAAGTGAAATGCTCTTGCTGACTCTGAGCGTAGAAAGCATAGAGCAAAAGCCTTTGTACAATCCTCTTGTAGGTGTAGAACGCTGGTATAACATGAGTATTTGTGTTGGTGTGGAACCTAAGGAGTCGATCACAAGAGTCAAGTCTAGTCACCAGTGTCTCTTGGATTTTCTGACATGTGATTCCTGTTTCTGTCCATTTGCGCGAGTTGATTCAAGCGATGTTGCAATCCTACTCGTTGATCCGTACGAGTCGTATGAAGTACCGATCTTGTTTGTGATTCAGGTTTCAAGTTCTTGTTCGATCTGCAAAATGGGATGACTCAACGAGTCGGCACGTGATCTTGACTACTTTGCTTACTATGAGGTTTAGGGTAGTCAATTTATCATGGCACCAAGGTTCTTAAACAACCTCTCTATTTTTAGGAGTATAATTGCGTAAATGTTAAGCCCCTAGACCGTGTTGGGATTATAGTGGGTTTGTTGTTGTTCTAGGTTATGCATTGGAATTCTCAAGGGGAATCATTTCTCTGTTTGCGTCATGTTTTATTCTCAGACAACTCACGAAAACCTTATTGTAAATAAAAGATGTTTGAGATACTTTAGTGAAGCGATGAGCATATAAAAATTGCATAATATAAGAATTTTCTGTCACGATTGTAAAATGTTTTGGAGTTTCCTGAATTATATTTATAAGACTTGTATTCCAATTCTTATGAAGAAACCATGATTAATACTAGTTAATGCTATGCTTAGGTTTGTAATTTTTAATTATTTTACTCTTTATTAGAAACTCATATTCCCTCTTGTCCTATTTAATTAGGTCATGATTTTGGCTTTTGTGCAACCATTAAAATAATTAAAACCATCTTAATATTATGATGCCTTAATTCTATAGTACTTCATTGTCCACAACAACCTCAATAAGAAATGTCAACCCTTCATCTGTACTCATTTAAATATTTAATGGAGGCAATAGTGGAAAAACGAACTTACTATGCATTGACATTATATAAATGATTTATATTTAGGACTTTCTATCATGTTCTAGTAGAAATAGAAACATAGGGAGTATGAATGTATTATATCCCGGAGTATTTAATTTTTAAACATGTGAACAATTATTATTTGTGCATGTTTTTGAGGAACAAGTCTGTGTACATGCACATATTTTTTAAATTTAATATTTATACCTTTTCTCCATTTTTTCTTGTCCTACATTAAAAAACCTGCTTTGCCATGTCTTGTCTCCAATTTTACAATTTACATTTTTTGTCTCTATGCTCTTCATAGATTGTGATTTGACAGGTTGAGAAAATTTATGGTCCGGGAAACCAGTATGTCACTGCTGCAAAAATGATTCTTCAGGTATTCATGAATGAAAAGCATCAAAAGCTTGCTAATCTTAATTCTCATATGAATTATTAATGGTTATTTCACTGTGCTATAAAACTTCAAACTCCTAGCTGTGTTATGAACATATGTGTTTTTTGGACAGAATAGTGAGGCTATGGTTTCAATTGATATGCCTGCTGGACCATCAGAAGTTCTTGTTATAGCTGACGAGAATGCTAGTCCTGTTCATATTGCAGCAGATTTACTCTCTCAGGTGAATACTGCTGGCTCAACTCTGTTTTTCAGTTTAATATTAACTTCCGACTTAATGTTGAATTCTGGGGAATTATTTGGACTTTTACAGGCTGAACATGGTCCAGATAGCCAGGTAGTTCTTGTCAGTGTTGGGGACAATGTAAATCTAGCTGCTATACAAGAGGAACTCAACCGGCAGTGTCAAAGTCTTCCCAGGGGTGAATTTGCATCAAAAGCTCTTGATCATAGTTTTACTGTGATTGCACATGATATGATTGAGGTACATTGTATACCCACTG
The DNA here is from genome assembly GCA_003260385.1 of Cuscuta australis. NCBI lineage: Eukaryota > Viridiplantae > Streptophyta > Magnoliopsida > Solanales > Convolvulaceae > Cuscuta > Cuscuta australis. The sequence continues at coordinate 985,808 of NQVE01000159.1, forward strand.
CCTGATTGCCTTAAGTAATTGCTGATGCGCCTTACTGTTTGTTGATACCTTTATTCTACAAGGACTTGAGTATGTGTGCCATATTATCGCTTGTGTTGCTTACTTAAATACTGTCTTGGAACAGGCAATTTCTTTTTCAAACATGTATGCACCTGAGCATCTGATTGTAAATGTAAAAGATGCTGAGAAGTGGGAGAATTACATTGAGAATGCAGGTATATATTGTATATTTGGTTTTCCGGACCTTTTTTATTCCCTTGCCCTTGGTCTCACAATTAACTTTACACTTTCTTTTCCTGTTCTTCCAAAAATAAAATTTACACTTCACCATGTTTCACTCCTAGTTTAGTCCTTTTTCCAAGAAATATATGGCTCACAACATTTCTCCCTTCCTAACAAATTTTAATCATACACTTGACTTTTCAACTCCTTTCTTAAACTCCATGAAGTCAAACCGCGGATTTAATTGATAATTTTTATGTTAGTGCTTCAAATTTTGAATTGCATCTGTATACAATGTATAATTACTCCACAATATACAATGATTGCATACAGGCATACAACATCATTGTTTGCTGGTCTTTTTACTTGAAGTTCCGCAAAAATACAAAAAAATATAATTGATGAAATTAAGGCTCATTTGTTTTAGGTTAGAGCTAAATTGCCAATACTCCCTCTGACACGACATTTTACTAGAAGTTCCACATTAAAAAAAGTACTCCACTTTCTGGTCATAATATTTAATGTGCCATATATATTATGCTCTTTGAATTTTACTGAAACGTTGGTAGTATCTCTTTCCCAAAAAAAAGATTCGTGCTTGTAAAGGTATGCTTTTGTAATTGTGGAAAGCAAGAATAGTTTCACTTAAAAGACTCATGGAACCTACATTTATTCTAAACTACCTTTTGCGGGATTTTATTCGGTTGGTTGTTGTTGTATATTTGTTGGTTTAATAGAATTTATCATATTTAACCTGGTTGTAACTCTTTTTATTGGCAAATTACACAAAACATTAGCATTGTTTGATCAAAATGACTCTTTGTCTTGGACAAAGAACTTCTGAGACATATCAACATGACATTTCTTTTGAGACAAGACTAGTTTCCATTGCTTTTATACAAATTGTGAAATTCATTTTTCACAACTTGAAATAATTAAAACACTAAATACACCATCAGTTTTTGAATACTTTGCATGGCTCTTCGTGATGCATTTTCAGAATAAGTTAATGCATTTTTGCAATGACAGTGAAGTTTGACTTATTTACGATTATGCTACCGTGTTTTTCAAAATTTTCCCTCCATTTTTCACTTATTAACAACCCTTAGATTTGAAATCCAATGGACTATTTGCATTCCTATTTCCTTCATGGAACATCATTGTCATTTGGTACTCTATATTATATATATATATATATATATATATATGGGATCGACTCCAGTCAGATTACATCTTACGGTGAGATGACATGCTACGGTGAGATGACGCAAAGCTCATCACTGACCAGTGCAAAGCTCACCAAGAACAATTACAAAGCTCACCTACTTGTAAGGCAAAGCTCACCATATTTTTTCAGCACTTTGATTTCTTTTTAAAAAAATAAAATCAAAGGAAGGGGTGCTGACCCCACCAGTCTCCGGCCTCCACCACCTGCCGCCACTGCCTGCCGGTTTTCGGACGCCGCTGCTGACCGGTGGTTGACCGGTGTTGCTATTTTATTTTTAATTAATTTTTTAATTTTCAAAATTAAAAAAGGTGAGTTTTGGTGTTCAAAGTGGTGAACTTTGCTATATTTCCAGGTGAGCTTTGCATTGGTCATTGGTGAGCTTTATAGTGTAATGTGGTGAGCTTCGCGTCATCTCACCGAAGCATGTCATCTCACCGTAAGGTGTCATCTTACTGGAGTGAATCCCTATATGTATAATATAATTCAATAAACTGGATTTTATTAATGAATCTGAAAGAAGGTACAAACTCTTGAATTGTGGAAAGCAAGAATAGTTTCACTTAAAAGACTCATGGAACCTACATTTATTCTAAACTACCTTTTGCGGGATTTTATTCGGTTGGTTGTTGTTGTATATTTGTTGGTTTAATAGAATTTATCATATTTAACTTGGTTGTAACTCTTTTTATTGGCAAACACCTTTGACAATAGAAGGACAAGAGCTAAATTCTAAATATTCAATATAGTTGCAGTCTTTTCTCCTATCCTCTTTAGCTAGTAAATCTGCAGGATAATTGCCCTCCCTAAGTACGTGTGACGTCCACACCCCATTTTCAATTATTAGGCTTGCCAAAATATCAATGGGGAAAGGAGAGTGAGCATGATGTCTGTATTTAGAGAGAACCTCCCAAGCGTCCGTCTCATAGATGATATTGTTATGCAATGAGAGAGCCCAATTGGTAGCCTTGATGCCCGCTTCTACTCCAGCTTGGAATGGAGAAGTACATGATAAGCGGAATGAAGCTGCACGAACAAAAGTATCTTCTTCATTTCTGAGAACCGCTGCTCCTCTTTGCTTATCCGGAGTGAAGGAAGCATCAATATTGAGTTTTATCAGTCCCCTAGGAGGAGCCAACCATTTGACAATGCGTACTTTGGCTTCATTTTTAAAGATGAGAAGAAGTTGCATATCTGTTAGCGAAGCATCTTTGGCGCGAAGCTTCTTAGGGGTTTTAGTTTTGAGCCACTGACTACATAGAGGGATATTCTATCTATCAGAAGGTCAGGATCAAATTTGTTAGCCTCGCCATATATGAGCTCATTAAGGAGCTTCCGTATGTGCCAACAGATAATCAATGACAAGTGCTTCCTAAGAAACCCATGGATATTAGCATTTCCTCTAAGCCACCAGTTCATGAAATTTTGATTCACAGTTGATGAGTTGGTGTGAGAGAAACCGAGACACATGGAGAAATGCTTCCAAACTCCTTCAATAGTTTGACAGTCTATAAGAGAGTGCTTGGTAGTGTAGGAAGAAGCCTTGCAGAATGGGCACATAGAAGGGAGATGGAAGCCAAGCTTTTGTAAGTTGTCTGGATTGGGAAGACAACCTCTGAAAAGTTTCCAAGTGAAGATTCTGATTTTGGGGTTTTGTGGAGATTCCCAATGGAATTTGAATGAGCTAGCAGGGTTGGAGACTGCCCTGCAATGATCATAGGCAGCTTTGAGGGAGAAAGTCCCATTGGGGTCAGGATCCCAATTCCCAATAGATGGAACCATCCTCAGTGTAGGAGCAAAGCTTTTCTACCTTTTCATCAATTTTCAAAATTCTTTTCCAAAGGGGTGAGTCAATCAAGTGGGACATCATATTACCCTTCCTCCAATACTTTGCTCTCATAAATTTGCTCCAGAGGCCATTGTCTTGATGGAACTTCCACCAAAGCTTACAAGAGTAAGCATCTTCCAAGGATCTAAGGTCCCTAGTGCCAAGCCCGCCCTCTTCTTTGGGAAGACACAATTTTTTCCACTAAATCCAATGGTGCTTTTTTGTGCTTCCTCCCCATCAAAACCCGTCCATCTTCTGCCCTAACAGTCGAGCAATGGACTTTGGGAAAGTGTTTGCAGCTAAGAAATAGTTTGGGATAGTATTAAGCACATAATTGATTAACACCAGCCTGCCTGCTTGATTTAAGTTCTTTTGGTACCATCCGTTCAACTTGTTGTCAAAAGATTAGATGATCTTTGCACAATGTCCACTCCTAGTGATGCCAAGATCAATGGGAATCCCAAGGTAGATGGGTGGGTTTTATGAGGCATATCGAGAGTTTTTTCCAGTTTGCTAGTCATGAAGCTATTGACCTTCTTCCCAACCATAAAACTGCTCTTATGGTAGTTTATTGTCTGACCCAAAACCATTTGGTAGTTCTTTAGGAACCTGTTCAGATTAGGGATGTACCTGCAGTGCCCAGAGGAGAGATGATGATATCAGCAGCATAGTAGAGATGAGTAATGGGAATACTCTTTGTTCCACAGTTGAACCTGTCAATTTTGCCCTCGAGAAACAGTTTATTAAGGTTCCTGGAGAAGCCCTCATTAGCAATTATAAAAAGAAGTGGAGAGAGTGGATCTCCCTGCTTGATACCTCTGGATTGGCCAAATTATCCACATGTTTGCCATTAAGGACAGAGTATTTGGAAGAGCTCAGCAGATTGTCAACCGTGTGAATAAATTGAGCACAAAAACCAAGTTTGTGAAGAATGTCAAGCAGGTATGAGAATGACCATTTAAGCCTGTCAAAAGCTTTAAGCCATGTCCAGCTTGATAATGAGATTACCACCATTAGCCTTTCTATTAATGTTGTGGACCATCTCTTTTGTAATTAGGATCTGGTCCAAGATCTCTCTTCCTGGAACATTAAGCTTGTTGGCATTATCAACTTTTGGCAGAAGACAGATGTTAGAGCTAGCAGCTGCTGGAGGTAGAGGTAAGAAGACCTCTTGGCAAGCCGATGTTACATCATGTTTTGAGTATGTCCCAGCATTCTTTGAGGAATATAGAGTTGAAACCATCTAGGCCTGCAGCAGAGTTAACATCCATCTCCCAAACAATGTCTCTGAGTTCATCTTCTGTTGGCAGCATCTTAGCATTTCATTTTGGTTTTGATCTAGCAGCCTTGGTATGGCAGACATGAAATCTTCATCGGTCCCTTGTGAGGGCTCAGGTTCATGACCATTGAAGAGACTGGTATAATGTGCAACAACCATAAACTCTAGAATAGCATTATCTTCTATAATGCCTCCTTGCTCATTCGCTAAAAAACTTATTCTCTGTTGCCTTCTTCTCTCCTTCACCAGATTGTGGAAAAATTTGGTGTTAGCATCTCCCTCTTGAAGCCATTTGAGGTTACATTTTTGTCTCCAAAACACATATTCCCTTTTGGATATATCTGCAATCTGAGCTTGCTTTTGATTACAGATAGCCCTATTATCTTGAGAGGGGTTTCAGCTCTAGCAGCCTCCCCCTCAGCTTCCTTCACCATATTGAAAAGGTTACCAAAATGATCTATGTTCCAAGATGAGAGTTTCCCCTTAAGATGGTGAAGTCTTTTAAAGAGGCTATGCATGCCTCCTTGAAATGGAACCTCCCCTCAATTGTCTCTAAAAACTTGCATGAAATCATCCTTTAGCAACCGCATATTTTGGAATCTAATGCTCCGTTTGGTACACAGAATTGGAATTTAAATTCTATGGAAATGAGTTGCATAGAATTAAATTCTATTTCAATTTTTAAATCCTTTGGTATAATTAAGAAATTGATATAGAATTATATTATAATTCCAAATTTTTTGTTTGGTAACACAAAATTGTATATACAAATTGTATGTTGGGATTTTAGCGGTTGATCATTTGTTCTTTGTGTCAGCTGTTCCAAATGAATGATGAGTTTAGCTGGAATCGCCGGCAAGATTGTTTTTTAGTTTTAAATTTTAAATTTCAATTTTTAAATTTATAATTTATAATTTATAATTTATAGTTTTAAATTTTTAAGTTTTAATATTAAATTTTAAAATTTAAATTTGTACCTCATTATTTTTTATTTTATTTTATAAATTTATATTTTAAAATTTAATTTTTTCTGTTTTAAGTTTTTATTTTTTAATTTTAAATTCAATTCTATATTTTTATTTTGAATTTTTAAATTTTAAGTTTTCAATTTTAAATTCGGAGTTTCAAATTTAAAATTTTTAATATTATCTTTTACTTTTAAATTTTAATTTTAAATTTTAAATTTTTACTTTTTATATTTTCAGTTTTAATTTCTAAAATTTAATTTTTAAGTTTCATATTTAAAATTTTAAATCTAAATTTAATGTTTAGAATTATAATTTTATTTTTGAAATTTAGTTTTTAGTTTTTAGTTTTTAATTTTTAATTTTTTAGTTTTAATTTTATAATTTGAAAATTTTTATTTGAAATTTTTTATTTTAAATTTTGAATTTTAAGTTTTGAAATTTAAATTTTAGATTTCTTAATTTTAAAGTTTAAATTTATATATGTGAATTTTATATTTTAAATTTTTAGTTGGAAATTGTTAATTTTCTTTTTTTATGAGTTAAAGAAGTCAAAGTCATTCACATAAGTCAAAAGGCAGCTGAAAAGCTATTTTCCTAACACACCTAAAGTCTATAAGACTCGTTTCTTTGTTATGTTTCGAAAAGGATCCACGAGACATCATTTTGATGCGTAGAATTCAAATGGTGGATTTCAAATTCTTTTGTTGTGTTATGTAATTGGAAATGTGGAATTTGAAAATTTGGAATTATAATTCAATTCCAAATCCACATATTTTTGTGCTATCAAACAGAAAAATTGGAATTGAGAAAAATTGGAATTGAAGTTTCTAATTCCATGGCCTGAATTCCGTATACCAAACGGAGCCTAAAGAATAAAGGATTTATAGCTAGAGCAATACCCAAGTTTCGAGTTAAAAGTATAGGACATCGATCACTACCTCCCTTAGACAGATGCTTCATTGCATTTACTGGCCAAAGATCATCCCATACATTTTTATAAGAAGACTATCTAGTACTAAAACATAGTGAGTTTCCCAATGTTATACCATATGTTTTAATTTCTCTAACTAGTATCTAATTAGTACCACGTTCAATGTCCACCGCCACTGAACATTGTTCCTGATCAATGTCTATAATTAAGTGCTCACTCTGTCCCATAATTATCTTCCCTCTTTCGTATTTGGGTTGTCCCAAAGTTTTCTTCCTCTTTCTTTTAAGGAAACAAATATGTGGTCCATATCAATTTTCTTTCCTCTACACAAACCACAACCACCAACATTCCAATTTATGAAAAATCGTGTCAAGTCAAATCTGAAAGATAATTTTGGGACAGAGGGAGTACTATTTAGAAAATAAAAAGTTTTAGGTACTACATTGGGAAAAGACATACGCTTTAGTACTATTTAGTGCAAAATTCATTTGTTTAAATTGAAAGTGACAATTTCCTCCCAAAGAGCTTTCCTGCCATTGATGGAGTGACCCCCATACACTCCACTTAGTACCTGATAGAATTTAGGATTGAGTAGGGATCACTTCATTAGATAATAAGACACTTGAGTTGAACTACATTAAAAGATTTAATCTAATCGATTAGTTAGTTCAACTCAAGAGCTTATATACCGATTATTTTGCTCTTGAACTTCCGATGTGGGATGACACTCTAACACTCCTCCTCAAGTGGACAACCGGGCCATTTTCAATCTAACCGGTTGACCTCTTGCAAATGAACTCCCATTCCTTTTTACTTTTTTTTTGAGCGCCAACATCTAAAGGACCACAAGCCGCTGGGTATGGACATCCAGACGAGCAATCGTGTTAAACGGGCCCCAGGTCGTTGGATACATACTCCATACGGGCAACTGAGCTAAAGACAAACGGGCCGTTAGGAATGAACCTCTAGACAGACACCTTGACAAACGAGGTGGGCCAAAACCTGCTCTGATACCATGATACAATTTAGGATTGGGTAGGGATCACTGGATTAGATAATAAGACACTTGGGTTGAACCACATTAAAAGATTGAATCCAATCGATTAGTTAGTTCAACTCAAGAGCTTATATACCGATTATTTTGCTTGAACTTCCGATGTGGGATGACACTCTAACAGTACCAAAATACTGTATCAAGCCTAATAGTATGTGGGATGACACTCTAACAGTATCAAGCCTATTCTTAAGAGTGAAGTGGGAAATCTGGTCGGAATCGACCCTATCCAATAAGTACTTAGAATCAGTCCAGAAAAACCAAAACTTATTATCTGCAACATAATTAAAACCAGTGAAGCCAAGCTTAAAAGCAAAGCTAGGGCCTTTGTTCGAAGTAATCATAGGTTCAATAAAGAAGTCAGTAGAGTGGTCCTTTTTAAGGAGGTTGAGCCGCTTGCACCTCCTCGAAACTCCCCTATTATTCCAAAAGAGTGGGTTAATCATTTAAGGGCTAGAAGAACGCCATCAACAGGTTTCTTAAAGTCTGATCTTGTTCTAACCCTAGAAGCAGGTTCACGTAAAAGGGAGACCAGTGAGGATGTTGCCAAGGTTGATGCGAGTTTCACCGGAATAGTCCCTTCGGGGATCACAGTAGCCTCCATTTTGGGAGTTTATCAAAGAGATGCTCACTGGGTCCTCCAGCTGGTTATTCACAGCAACAGTAGTCTCCATAATAGGAGGGTTAACTTTTGAATTGGGTTCACAATTAGGATGTGCCAAACCAGATTTGTCTAAGAAAAGTACTTCATTAGACCCAATAATGTGAATTTGGGGGGGGGGGGGGGGGGGTCTACGCCTGGCCCCCATTTTGGTTGTTTTGTCATGGAAATTACCCTGCATGGAATTAGCAGGCTTAGGGACCCACATGGGTTTATCCATAGGTTCTGAGCCCTTTCCTCTTCGCTACACCTTGGTCCACCCTGCTTCCTGACGTTCCTGTGAAACCTCCTTATGTTTGTCGTTAACAGGTTGCTTCCTGACTGTCTCTGGCTTAACCTCCGGCATTGTCACCAGCTTGCATGATTGAAGATCATGACCGAGTTTGCGATAAGAGGAGCAAAAACATTGAGGATCCTCATTGATGACCTCGAAGAAAAGGTCCTCCTCAACATGTTTGACGTGAATATTCTGATGAAGAGGTTTAGACACATCAACCTCTAAACACACCCTTGCAGCCATGGGTCTGGAGATGGTGAGTGTTATACCCGAGACCCGGGGTATAATCAAGTTGCTATTTGAAGATGGAATTATGGAATGGTGAAGAGGAAATGAGGGGGACGAAATATGGGGGTGGAACAAAGAGTTGTTTTTTTGGGTTTTTGATGAAAGAAAAGAATAAGTTCAAGAAGAAGAAATGGTGAGAAATGAAATTGGCAGAGGTAAAGTGAAGGGATAAACCAAGTTGGTGTTAAGAGATATAACACACTCTTATCTTAACTTGGGGTTTGAATCTAGAATTCAATCAAGATATGACACACTTAATTAAATATCTAGAACCTAAAACTCACACTTAAGAGAACCACTCTTAAGATATAGAATTAGGAATTTGGCTAAAATAGCATCACACTATTTTAAGAGAATACTCAAAAGAGTAAACAAGGTTTTTGAATTAAAATGTGCTGCTTACAATGGCCATAAGGCCGAGCTATATATGCACACTACAAAGGGGAAAGAATACATTAATAATGAAGAAGAAAACAATAACAAAGAAGCTTCCTACTGCCTTCCCAAATCAGCATCCAAATGAGTGCATTAATGACAAGGATGAGGGTTTCCTTTGGCTGTTTTTTTGGGGTGTGCATACTTGGCCTATTTTGGAAGGGTCTATTTCGTCCATATGTAGCACAAATAAGTGGGAAACATTGTGGGGCTTAGTGGGATGTTATTTGGCTAAAAATGGGGCTGGTTTGTTCGGCCTCTAGTGAATGAAATCACAAGGAGATATTGGATGAATTTGGAGGATATTCTTTGGCTTGTTTTGAAGAGAGTATTTCGGCTATTAGTGAGCAAGACAAGGGAACATGGTGTGGCTGTGAAAGGAAAGTATTTTGGCTTAAAATGAGTTATGGATTTTTGGCCTTATGCACACAAAATCAAGAAGGATAATTTGAAACTTAATATGAAGATATTCTAGGCTGTATTTGGTGGATTGTTTTCGGCCTTTTGTAGGGAAAAAGGTGAGGAAGGTACACTGCATGTTTGGTTGTGAAATTAGTCAACAAAAGGAGAAACTTTTACTATTCAACTTTAGACTCTTTTTGCTGATTTTTTTTCCTTTGTGGTAAATGGTAATTTTGGTTGGATTTTAGGAACCAAATGGGGCTGGAATTTCATCCCTATGTAGGAACAAGAAGGGAAGTGTGTTATTTGATTATTTAAGGCTTTAAAAAAAAATAAAAGTGGTCTTCTTATTTTCGGTCAAGGGACTTAAAATAAGTGGAGGAAGACTTTATTTGAAAGGAAATAAAAGAAAAGGCATTTTGGATGTTTAGGGATGGTTTGAGGTTTTGGTGGAGCCATCCAGGGGTATAACAGTGAGTGTTGCACTGTTGACCTTCAGGGGGTTCCCAAGCGTAGAGGTGATGTTAAAAAGAGCTGTCCGGTCATGGAGATGGATGGGAAGATGAGGTATGGATATCCAGACGGGAACAATGGGGGAGTCCTCTTCTGGTCGTAGGTTAGGAGGCCACTTGGTTACAAACCAAACATCCTTACCAAGTGTCCAGGATTTCCTGAAGAAGAAGCGTTGGTAGTCCTCCTTTTGCTCGAAGTTGATGAGGACACTGTTAGAGTTGAGCTCTCCCACCGAGAAGCCACTCACAAAGCCGAGTTGAGTAAAAAAATTCTTCACAACTGAGACTGGATGTCTCCGCGAGAATCTGCCGATGAGTGCAAACCTGAACCTGCGAGTGTCTCCATGTATGCCTTAGAGAAGGAGACTGAAGGACAACCTTTGAACATGGGTTTCTCTGGTGCAGGGTTGCATCCCTCTTGAAAAGCTCTGAGAAGAGCTTGAATCTCGCCGGAACCCTGCCGGTTTCCACTGCCGGAATTTTTTCTCCAGAGTTAGAGAGAGAGCATTTTTACACACGCACACACACACACACATATATGTATGTATGTATATATATGCACATATATAACCAGAGGATATCCTCTGGCTGTGTGGATATCTGAAGGAAAGTGAGAGATTGAACCAGAGCTGGGAGTTGTGACAATATGTGATGTAGTAGAAAGGGGCAAACTCTTGCGCTTGAGGGGAAAGGGCTGTGTTGTACTGGCTTTCCAATGGTAAAGCAGGCTGCTGCTAAGGTTCATCAAGTGGCAAAATCTCCTTTGCTGCTGAGATCTCTTTTTTTACCGCCAAAAGGTCATAACTTTGTTAAAATAAACAAAATTAATCCAAAAAATTGAGAAAAAAATAAAAAGACCTGAGTAAAGAAAAACAACATTGAAGAGCAAAAAAGCATATTAGATTTTGATTAGAAAATGAACTTGCGAAGGCTGAAGAAGAAAAAACAAGCATTTAGCAACAAAAAAATTGCTAAGAAAAAAAGGAGGTACAACGGTGTGAGACTTGCCTGGCAAAGACAACACAGAGACACAGAGAGTCGCAGATCACTCTTCATCTTTGTCTTCCAACTGAGAGGCGCTATGTGATTTGTTTGTCCCTGTGGCTGAATATGGAAGGATTAAGGCGAGAAAGGTGGCCGCCTTGGGGATGTTGCCTCACCTTTCCCTTGAGGCGCTGACTGCTCGCCTTAGGCGAGATAGGCGGACGCCTTTCAAAACTATGATTAATGGGAAAGTACAAGAAAATTTGATATAAAAACTGATTTGAAAACTCTGAATTTCCCAAGAAGAGAACAAATGCGCATCGTAATTTGGAATGTCCCAAAAAAGAAAGGGTGCAAAGTAATTTAGAATGTCCGGAAAAAGAATGTGTGCAAAGTAATGAGGAACAAAGGGAGTATGTTTGCGCATTTGAATTTTCTAATGTTTTTGTTTTCAGGTCTCTTCATTTAAATATTTTCAAGCTGCCTCTATTGATGTTTTGCATTTGGTTTTATTTACTTCTACATTATGCTGGCCTTCAGTAAAAGTTGTCTGTTAGTGACTTAGCCCTATCTTCTTTTGGTGGAAATGGGGGGTTTGAAGCCAAGCTAAATGTTAACTGAAACCATCTCAAACAATGACACATTGAATTTAGGAAATGGGATGGATTTGGGAAGAACACCAGTAGATGGGATTATTTCCATGATTTTTTCGTATTACACAATTGTTTATTTGACTTTAGGAACAACACCAAGTCGCACACAATTGAACCAATTCCTAGCACGATGTAGTCTTTCTTCTATGATCATCATCTTGAGTACTTGCTTCCATGTAGGGTCTGTATTTTTGGGGCCATGGACACCAGAAAGCATTGGAGATTATGCGAGTGGTACAAATCATGTCCTTCCGACTTATGGGTATGCACGGATGTACAGCGGGGTCTCTCTAGACTCATTCTTAAAATACATCACAGTACAGTCTCTGACTGAGGAGGGGCTGAAAAACATAGGTCCTTGTGTTGCTACCATGGCTGATGTTGAAGGTTTGGAAGCCCACAAGAGAGCAGTCACCCTCAGATTGAAGGACATTCAAGCAAAAGAATTGCTTACTGCTTAGATGATTCCCAGTCTTTTTAATCAAAAGCTATGAAATCTGAGAGGATATGCAATAGAAGGGAGATAAAAATGTCATTCCCCCTAAAGGGAAATGTCATTCTCCAGCGATTCGTTAAATTATATTACTCCCTCCGTCCCAGAGTATTTGTCCAGTTTGACTTTTTCGAGTCAAACTGGACAAACTTTAAGCTTCAATTAAATAAAAACCGTAAAGTATTTTAATATAAAAATAACTTTATTGGATTTATCATATTGAGAACTTTTAAAATTGTATTTCATTATGCTAATATGTAATACAAATTGAGAGTAATTGGAGTTTAAAGTTTGTCCAGTTTGACTCGAAAAAGTTAAACTGAACAAATACTCTGGGACGGAGGTAGTATTTTGATGTTTTTTTAATTTTTGCTCCACAGACATTTACCTTTATTGGATTTGATTATTCATCTTTCCCTTTCGAGATGAAAACAGGTTTCATTGAAACCCTTTTTATAAGAAGACCTAATGGCAAAAATTTGTAGTAAAAGAATTGTGCATTTGTGATATCTAATTTCCATCGTAGTTCCCAAAGAAAAATCTGGGCTGGATTAAGTATGCACTCAACTATCTTGGCCGTTATTCTTCAAAACTGATCTCTGCTGAAATGTTCAACATTTTTTTTAATCTAGATTCTCTCTATTTCTTTCTTCCTGGGCAATTTCTTTCTTTCTTTGTTGGAACTTTTCTTCTTTCCTTTCTACTTCCTCCGTCCCAAAATATTTACAATATTTACTTTTTCAGAAGTCGTGAGAACTTTTGTTTATTTTTACGTTTTCATTGGTTATTTGATAAAATAAAATATTCTTGACACCTCTTATTTCGAAAAACTTTTCATTAGTTTTTTTATATGTAAATTTTATTTTTTATTTCTATACCAATATGTAAATAAAATAAATTGAAAAAATTTGATATTTTACCTCGGAAATACAAGTAACAAATATTTAGGGACGAATGGAGTAATTGCTATTTTTCACTATTTATTTTCCACTCTAATACTCTTTTCGGTATTTTTTTTAATCTAAGATTTTCATACATTTGACGAAGGTCTTTGGCCTTGTTTGAATGTTGGATGTCAGTTGTTCGTGCCAGCTGTTGTGAATGTATGTTTAGTTTAGTTGGTTTGATCAGTAAGATGAATTGACTGATCGTTACAATTGTTTGGTAAAATTAACTGTTTGAAAATAGTTTTTCCTATATATGTATGTATCTATGTGTGTGTGTGTATATATATAGACACACACACACACACATATATATACACACACACGATATTTATTTTTCATTTTTTTTACATGTAAAATTTAAATCTTTACTATATGGAGTATTAAATTTTAATTTCATTTAATTCATAAGAAACTATTAATATAAAATTGTTTAATGATTTTTACTTTTTTTTCTCATTGAAATTTTAATTTTATTATTTTAGTATTTATTTTTTTAACTTTTTTTACATATATTATAAAATATCTTTCAACAAAAATGATTTTAAAAAAAATTAATTTTTTTAACAGTCAAGTCCAAATGCCACTCTCCTTGGCATTTCAGATTTTGGCTTTTCGGATCAAAATGTCAAACAATGGTTTTGACTGTTCGTTTAGTCAAAAAAACAAAAATCAGTCAAAGATGCCAAAAGCTATCCAAAAAACTGTTTTCCAAACACGGCCTTTATATCTTTTGGTAGTTTTTTCGTAGATTTGACCGAGGCCCTTTGACTTAGTGTCTTACATGCTACTGTAAAAACATCTAGCGTGTATAACTTATTCGTCAAATTTACATTAATACTCCATAAAGAACTTCAGCTCGTCTTATCTATTCATATTAATAGATTAAAATCAGTGATAGAAAGGAAGACTAAAATAGAAGTATAATATAAAGACAAGATGTTATTTTTTATGTTTTTATCCCCAAATAACACCAAAATTCAATTTTAAAAAAAAAATCTGCGCTAATCATTTTAAAAAATGAATCTTGTCCATTTTGTGACTTAGTGTTACTACTTCCGTCGCATTTTAAATTGCATGTTTGCCTTTTTTTCTCCGTCCTAAAATAAGTTGACTCTTAGTTGTTTTCGTAAACTTTTAATAGTAAAATACCTAAACTACCTCTAAAATAAGTCATTCTTCTCCACCTTATCTTCTCATTCATCGTCATCCCTTCTAAAAAGTACTGACAATTTCGGAAAATTAACTCTATTTTTTCTTTTCCTTAAATATGCCCAAAAGTCAAAAAAGACGATTTAAAAGACGGAGGGAGTACTATACAATTTTAATCGAAATTATAATGTTAAAAGATGGTCATGTACATGGACAAACATTACACTAAAAAATGCCAAAGTTGTTAATATGTATACAGTAAAAAATACAAAGAAATGCCAAGAGACAATGTGATTTAACAACATACTTTGTTACATTTGCATCATACACCATATTTAAAAAAGATGCAAAATCACAAGTGAACCATTCATCTTTAGGCCACAAAATGAAAATTTAAAATGCTTTTAAAACAAAGCAGATCCTAGCACACGGACCTAAGGTCCATGGTGTACCTACACATGAGGATAATAAGCATTTTCTTAATGTAGAGATAAACATTTTTATTTTTATTTTTAAAAAAAATTTAAAAAACTAATTTTTATGTGAGAAAGTCTACAAAATTGCCCTAAAAATTTTTATGGACCTTAAGTGCACCAAAGAAGCACTCTTAGATAGGATCTAAATTAGTTTTGAATAATTAGTTCTTTAGGGACAAGGGATATGTTTAATTTTAACCTTAGATTATTTCTTTCATTGATAGTCATTAATGAACGATTACTTCCACTTTTCCAAAAAAAATAAATAAATTAAAATCATTATCATGTAAAACAAAATTGGCACGTGTATTAGTGGAGAAATGGTGGCCAGGGAAGAAGATAAACATGGAAGATGTATGGGATATTATTCCAATATGGATCAAGTTTTTCCAGACTTGGACATGAAATATTGGAGTATTAGTGGCCTAAGTAAAATTGGAAGCCTTGTTGGGAGGCCTATCAGAACGGATAAAGCCGCTGCATCAAAATCCAGGATTGGATTTGCAAGAATTCTGGTTGAGCTTGATGTTAAACATGCAAGATTTCCCAGAGGAAAGGAGAATGTTTATATTGTGAAAAAGAACTTAGCTAGACACTGGCAACACTATATCTTAATCACAATGTGCCCCCTCTTGGTAGAATTTGGGTGATGTGGGATGTGAAGAAAGTTAGATTGGAGATTAAAAGTGCTTCAGCTCAGTATGTACACTGCTTCGTTAGAATACGGGATTCCGAGGTGGAGTTCTTCATCACATTTGTATATGGGTTTAACGACAGGAAGGAGAGGAAAAGCCCGTGGAAGGATATCATGGGTATAGCATCCAATATGAAAGAAGCTTGGTGTGTAATTGGAGATTTTAATACCATCCTAAAAGCTTGTGAAAGAACTGGTGCCAGCCCTGTAACAGAAGATGAAACTAAATAATGATTTCAAACAGGAAGTGGCCTTGAGGAACTCCCTTACTCTGGACCTCTATTCACTTTGAATGATAAACAGGAAGCTACAAAAACTATTATACCACATGAAGGAGTTTCTGACCATTGTCCTCTCATTCTGAATAAGCTAGAAGAGACTCATGCCTCAAAACCACTCCAATTTGGTGAAGAACATCTGGGATACAAGTGTTGAAGGAACAAGGATGTATCAACTGACATCTACGTTGATTGGATTCTGTGTTACATCACCTACTTTCTCTTTGAAAATTAACGGGGAAAATGCATGGGTTCTTCAAAGGGGGAGGGGTCTCAGGTGGGACCCTATCTCACCCCTACTGTCTGTTATAGTGATGGAATATCTGACAAGGGTTTTCCAACACTTTGCCGAGATCAAGGAGTTCAAGTTTCACCATAGGTGCAAGAACTTAAAGTTGATTCACCTAAACTTTGCTGGTGACTTAATAGTTCCATGTAAAGCAGATCAGAGGTCAATCCAATGTATTATGGAGTGTCTCAAGCATTTTTATAACACTACTGCACTTCAAATTAATAGGCGAAAATCCCAAATTGTGTTTGGGGGTGGAGATGAGAATATGGTAGAGCAGATGCTGCAAGAAACAGGTATGAAGAGAGGAAATCTACCTTTCTCTTACCTGGGTATTCTAGTCACTACTAGCAGAGTTAATAAATCAGAATGCAAAATCTTAATAGATGAAATTACATATAGAATTACTACCTAAAGTAGTAAACATTTGTCATATGCTGGTAAAGTGAAGCTTACTAATTATGTGCTCTTTGGTATAATGAACTTTTGGGCTAGAATTTTCCTCCTTCCTAGGGCAGTGATTCATGAAATTCAATCCATCAGCACAAACTTTTTGTGGATAGGGAAAGCTGGTTATGCTAGAGCTCCTCCAATTAACTGGAATGATGTATATTTTCTACTTAATAGGGATGGACTTGGTATAAAAAAATGAGCTTAACTGGAATAAAGCCTGCATTATGAAGCTGAACTGGGATATTGCAAAAAAGGACATCCTATGGGTGAAATGGGTTCATGCAGATATATCAAGGAGATGAACTACTAGGAGTATGAACCTAAGACAACATGTCCGTAGTCCTAGAAACCTATGAGCAATATCAAACAAGAATTCAAAGAGATGAAGGTGAAAGGTAGCTACACTGTTGGAGCATGTTACGCATGGCTTAATGATGTGAAACTTAAAACGAACTGGTATAAGTGGTTTGGAATAAGGGTACACACCCAAAGCACCAGTTTATATTATGGTTAATGTTACATATAAGATTACAAACAAAGAGTAGGCTGAAAGCCTTTATGCAAATTCCAACTGAGTGTCAGTTGTGTGAAGTTGTGTGAAGAGGAGGAAAACCTGGAACACCTCTTGTGGAAATGCAAAAAGACCTAGGACATCATGTCAGAGGTATTTAAAAAATGGGAGATTACTTGTAGAGGGAACTCACTAGAGTCTATGGAGGAACAGATCATGAGATGCATTCGAGGAGTAAGGAGCTAACAACAATAGTCTGGGCAACCTTTAGTTATAACATATAGAAGATGAGAAATGGTAAAGTGAACAGCAGGATCATCACAATGGAGGCAATGCTCAAGAACATTGACTTCTATATGAAATGATTTTCTTTATGTAAACTGAAAAAAGTAGTATGGATCCAACTAATTGCTTGTATTTGATGAATAATATTTGGTGATTAATAAGAATGTGCATTTTGTCCAAAAAAATGGCACCTATAGAACACACAATCTCTCTCAATGGTCCTTCGTTGATGACAACTTCCAAGTCTCTTTTAAAGTTTATGTTTTCTTTTTTTATGAAAAAAAAATGCCAAAAATACTTGCCAAACGGATAATATTTTTTGAGGTTACCATTGGCATTGAGAAGTCTGTCTCTTTTAGCAGCAAAAAGGTCATGAGAACGATTCCATGGATGATACGTTGCTCTACTCTGCCCAAAAATATTTGAGGGCATTCGTCCAGGAATCACAAGAATTACTCATAGAAACGATTTGATTAACCACTTGGATACGAAAATGCCCTATTTAGGCTTAGGATTTTGAATTACGATGGGTGGCTCATCCTAATCAAACACATGCTTTTATTTATTGATTTATTTCCATACATCATTTAGCATTATTGTCAAATATTCTTTTCTGATAATCTTGGAGAAAATTGACTTCTGTTTTGCGGATAAATCCGTCACTGTATTTCATTTGATATGAACAGGAGCTTCAATGTGAGCATAATCTCTGTACACACAGTAAAGGGAGTATGCCTTATTTGGATTTTCACAAAATGGAGCAGAAACCATCTGGGAAGAAAAGTTCAACTCATCATCACAACTTACATGTTCCATCACCACTTGAGTGGATATTGCTTACAGTTTAGATTTCTGAGAAAACTGCTGCCGTAAAAGCCTTCTCATAACTTTGTTAGTTGCAGTTCTTGGGAGGGAAGGTAGAGCTACGACTTTCGAAACCTACAGATCAAACATGGAGTAATTACTTTAAAGACTTGGGCAGGAGATGCTCTAGTTTTTACCTTGAACAAGGGATTCAAGTTCTTCTGCAGAGCCAAGTTGAGAGCATTTCTCAGGGAGATTAAGTCATAATCATAGTTTGAGCTATCGCCCGGATCTTTGAACACAACTGCAACCACCAGGATGTCGGGCCCACCTCCCAGTGGTGGTACTGCAATAGCAGCCGTCTCGAGGATTTTGGCATCGTCTATGGTGTTGCACACCTGCTCAATCTCAACTGAGCTCACCTGCCAAATGCCGAAAATAAGCTCAACCAGCAACTTCAATGTTAGCATTCAGCAATCAACTTAATGACAAAGAACCCATTCTATCCTCCCTCCAGATATCAGAATTAGTGTGAGGGTAGTAAGTAGTAGATGCAGCAGACCTTGATACCACCCAAATTCATAGTATCGTCGACACGACCATGAGCATGATAATACCCTCTGCGAGTACGCTCAAATACATCTCCATGCCTTCTTAGAACCTATCTAGCCCAAGAATTAAAAAAACACCTCAACGCGTTAGAAAATATAGAAAAACTGCAACATTGTACTGTGTTCTAATAATAATCTTCATACCTGTCCATTCCAAACAGGCATTCCTTTGAAGTAGACGTTGTAGTGGTCAGCATTCAATAGTGAGCTTGATGCCCCAAACATGCATGGACCAAGGGCCAATTCACCAATCCCAGGAACATTTGACGGCTTAAATCGGAAAAAGGTCAATTACTATTTCATAATCTAGAAAATAAAGACTTTGAAACATGGTCCTTGGAACTGTGAGAGAGGGGCAGTGGGAAGAGAGTAGGGGAGCTATGGAGAAAACATTAGAGTTCTGTGGGAGCACCGAACAATAAGTGCTCCAACAACTGAAATTTTGTCATTTGTATGATTACTGGACCTCTCCTTTGCACTTATTACGTGAAGAGTTCCCGAGAACTTCATGTTAGCATATACTTCCACTGTCCCATAGACCCATATAGTGTTTCACTAAGGTACAGATAATTTATTTTAGTTGGGTACAAGCATTTAAAATAAATCAATTATAGCCATATTCATAAATACATTTGTTTAGCTAAGTTTACAGGCATAACTTAAAACTCTCTACTTCATTGTCAACAACATTTCACTTTGATTGCTTCTCCAACCTTCTCCATCGTTGTTCTCTTTTGGTGTTGCTGCCCCCTCATTCGGGGGGTGGTAAGCCCCCTTTCTTATTCTGTTTTCAATAATTAACTTCAGGTTTGTTTGTGGAGCAAAACAGTGTTAGAACGGAACGAGTCTTGAAATCAAGGAGTTTTTGGGCTGAGGGAGAACTAAGCGTTTACATTTGTGACAGGGAAGTTCTAAACTAAGTGTAGAAAGAAAATAGTAGTGCAACTATAGCTCAAGACAGGATAAAACAATGAAATACCAGAGGACGCCCATCTTCTCCAAGAATAAATAATCTACAGCCGAGACAAGCTGTGCTGAAAGAAGATAAAGATTGGGTCTGCAAGAGCGAGCCAGAAATAAATCCACCACCAATTTCTGTACCACCACAAATCTCTATGACAGGCTTATATTTGGCTCTCCCCATAAGCCATAGGTTATCATCAATGTTAGATGCCTCCCCTGTTGATGCAAAGCAACTGTATAATATGATCCAAATAAATATGTTATGCTTAGCAGTCAACACTTTTTTCCCTTCAGAAATCAAACTATTCCACAAGAAAAAGAAAAAAAACACACACACACACACAAAAGCATAGGTATGTGGCTTCTAGATCAACAGAGAGCATTGAGATAAGGCAACTTACCGGATGGATGACCAATCATAACTGGCAGTACAGTTTGTAGTTTTCCATGCCCTTACAATACTTGGTATAACTCCAAGCATAGTTACTTTAGCATCCTAAACAAGTTAGGTGAAGATTTAGGCTATGTAAAATCTGCAGTGACATCTTAAGGGAAAATATTGTTCCACATGTTGAAGAATAAAAAATAATAATTAGAGAAAAACACAAACATTTCCAGTATGCCATTTATGAGACATGAAGTCAGACAATGATAAGTCTCAGATGGAATCGGCCAAGGATGGATGAAGAATAGGATCACCTGGACGAACTTGGCAAAGCTAGAACCTAGTGGAGATCCATTATACAGGGCCATTGATGCCCCATTCAACAGGGAAGCATAAATTAGCAGAGGTCCCATCATCCACCCGAGGTTTGTAGGCCAGGCTATGGTATCACCTTTGTGAAAATCCAAGTTGGACCATCCATCAGCAGCAGCCTTGAAAGGGGTAGCAACAGTCCATGGAATTGCCTTTGGATCTCCTGGACCGAAAAGGGCAAGTAAGTAAAAACGTGTATTATCTTGCATGTTGCATTTTTAAATGGTTGTTTTAGTAAAGTTTCTAGTTTCTACTTTCTAGCAAGACAATAAATAAAACAACGAATGACAATGATGTGGGCGTACAATTTTTTTAAATTTTTATTTCCTATTGTAGTTATTCCCTTTATCAGTTTCCTATTCGTTTCGATGCCCATCACGGGTCATCTGGAAACAACTGCTCTATGTTTTAATTGAACATAGGTGCTAGCATACATGATTACCATTGGTTCTTGAGCCAATCTCTTTGGAAACAACCTCTCTACTTCGAGTAGGGGTTAGGTTTGCATACACACACCACACCCTCCTCTTGTGGGATTCAACTGGGTTGGGTTGCTGTTGCTTTATTTATTCTGGAGTAGTTTCCTATTCGCGCTAGGATTCCACCCCTATTATACCTTAGTCTGTTTGTGGTAGAGAGAATTATTATTTAGAATTATATCTCAGTTTCAGTTTTCTTCAACTAGTTCCAGTTTCTCTTTGTTTCTGTCTACACTACATTAACAAAGTATAAATAGGCAACAGAATTTCCTTATAATGTACCTGTTGTTCCAGAAGAAAAGAGAATATTTGTGAAGGCTTCAACAGGTTGTTCTACACCAACATACTCAAGGTCTCTGCATTTCACATCAGAGAGATGATGGGCAATAAATATGCACTACACAACATGACAACAACATTTCTTGGTGGAGAGAGCAAAAGTATGTGTGTGTTTGTGCGTGAGAGAGAAATTCGGATGCTTTTACAAAGATTAATCCTGAGAAGAAAGTTTCATACTTAAACTTTTCCACTCGTTCTAAAAACTCGTGCCAAGAAATGTCACCTTCACGCAACTCCACAGTGGAACCTCTACTGGGAATTACAACTGCTGTTGGCGATTGGGCATCAATTACTTTGCTGCACTTTTAACAACAAACGTTAGCAAAACAAATAAAAAAAAGTAACATCTGGTGCACAAATGGAGAATTCAGCAACACCTGTATAATGGGAGCCATTTACCACCACGGAAAAAAGAATCCTGGAAGTATAATTACAAATAGAGTGTTCAAACTCATTTTGCCCCATAGAACTCATGAAAGTAACCTGAGTAACTAAAGACTCACACTAAACCATATATAGATTAATTATCAAAAATTAAGAAAAGAAACAATAAATCCGGCATCAAATGAAACAGACCTGAGTGAAAATCACTTTTGCATTTGATATTTTGAGCCTTATTGAGATCTCTTTCGGTGCAAAACTATCAGCAATCGACACAACTACATAACCGGCAAGTACAATAGCCAAGTAGATCACAACAGAATTGTGACACATTGGCATATCTATTGCAATTGCAGATCCTTTCTCCAGGCCTAATGTGTCAAGAGCGTATGCTACGGTCCTATGAAAGAAGCATACCGTGAGCAAAAACAAGGTACTAAAACCATAAACCAGATGGAAGTTATAGCATTTAGGACATGTGCATACCAAACAGCATATCGTAATTCCTTAAGAGTCAATCTTTTAACTGGTGATTCATCCTCTCCTTCATTTCGGTATACAATAACCGTATCATTCAAACTCCTCTTTCCTTTTGACATCAGGCAGTTTTTTGCAGGGTTAAGATAAGCTCCAGGAAGCCAATGACCACCTGGTTGGGTTGGAGTCTCCCGCAAAATACATTGTGGGAGAACAGAGAAGGAAACATTCATTTCCTCCAATACTGTTTTCCAGAACATCTGGTAGAAAAAAATTCCTGAGACCTATCAGTACTAAAAAGTAAAACAAAACATATAATACAACGTACAGTGATAAAGTACTTACCAATACAGCAAGCAATTAACTAACCTCGAGGTTTGAGACAGAAAATTCCTGAAAATCAGAAAAACTTGATATGGGGTCTTTATAATTTGATCCCAAAAATTCTTTTCCACGCCTCTCCAGTAACTTCCCAATGTTGGTTAGTTTAATACTTTCCCTGCATTTCTAAATTTCAATTATCAAATCTGCATGTCTTCGATGTACACTAAAGAGATGTGCACGCACACTGATTGTATCATACAAGTAAGGCAGTAATCCATATGGTAACCGTACCGTATATAACATACAATTCTTAAACAATTAGGATTAGATACCCTTCAAAGTTTATACTATAACCAGTTTTTTTAATATATTATTATTAAATTTTGACACGTAAATGGGGTAGGAATGGAACCTATGATTTTCTGCGTGTTTTATAGAGCCAAAAGCAAAATCAATAAGCAATTAATGGGAGAGCTTTGAAAACTTAAATTTCTGCTAATTAATAATTTTAAGCTGATTTTACAGTTTGTGTTTGATAAGAAAACATAAATTTCTTCAAATATCTACTAGATTATTACTTATTTTAAACACTTGATGTTTATCATCTGGACCAAAAAGTAATTGATCTGGCCTTTTTTGAACGGGCGTATTTTTTACCCAAACCTGACCTGAAAGACTAGGTTTTGAAAAAGGGCAATGTGATCCGAAACCAAAACGACTTGCTAAAATGTGTCAAACCGGTCCGAACACGAATGTGGTCTTACGACCCGTCCAGGTAAGGTATTTTAAAAAACTATACTTTAATTTGAAATATAAAGAGAGAAAATCATTGTCATTGTGTATCTTACTTTATCTTATACTTTTCTTAGCCCTCTGATATTCCAAGTCCCTGTTAGAAAA
Source organism: Cuscuta australis (assembly GCA_003260385.1). Lineage (NCBI taxonomy): Eukaryota > Viridiplantae > Streptophyta > Magnoliopsida > Solanales > Convolvulaceae > Cuscuta > Cuscuta australis. The sequence goes on from NQVE01000159.1 coordinate 1,009,137, forward strand.
ATAATAGGAAGAACAGATCAAATGCAGAATATAGTTGTGATTTTTTATTGTGAACACCATACAGGAATTCTATGTTCCTGTATTATTTATAGACAACAACCAACACAACTATTGGTACTAATCAACACATCTATTACTAACTAATACAACTTCCAGAAATAACTACCCATAATTGTCCCTTTTATTTTTAAAATTTAAATCTAAACACCTAACTTCTGACAAGGAATTAAACAATACGATTAAATCTAACAATAACCCCCATAATCGTTGTTTGTTCACGCCAATCTTCACAGTAACGTTGGTTCATCATCATCTTCAATCAAATTTGCAATGTCTTCCTTTTGATCCCATTTTGGACATTCGTTCAAAAAATGCCCTAACTCATTGCACTTGAAACATTTAATGTGACTCTTATCCCGTTGAAACCAACCACCATCCTGACCTTTCTCGGACCCCCGACCTCTACCTCGGCCACGTCCAAAGTCTTCTCGGTTTGAGCTCCAGCAACCACAATGCTCACATTTGTGCTCCTGAACCTTCTCTTTTCCATCACCTTTAGTGAATAATAATTTACCATGTGTATCTCCTTCCTCAGTTGGCTTTCTGATGCGTTCCTCAAATGCTTTCACTCTTCCCACTGCTTCTTGAAACGGCATTGTGTTAATGTCAGCAAATTGTTCAATTGCAGCAACAATCTGTATGAACTTTTCAGGCACAGAACCCAAAAGCTTTCGAACCAATCTTTTGTCTTCAAATGCAGACCCAAGGTTGTTTGCTTGTGTTGCAAGTTGACTAATTTTACCAGCAAAATCATCAAGTGACTCGTTGTTCTTCATCTTTAGAGTCTCAAATTTTGATTCAAGTGTTTGTAATCGTACCGCTTTAACCCTGTCAACACCAACAAAGCAAGTCTTCAAAGCATCCTAAATTTCTTTTGCTTAGTAAACTGAGCAACTTGTAGTACAATCTCTTCTGGCAAAGCTTGAAACAGATATGCTATTGCCATATTGTTCTTCTTTGGATCAATTTCTGTTCCTAGTTCGATCACCTGCCAAATCCTATTTACATTAAAAATTGCTTTGATCTTCACGGCACAAATAGTGTAGTTTGTAGCAGTTAGAATTGGAACCTGAAAAGGTAGTGAACTTTTTTCCCTTGTAGTCACAATCTGTCTGTTGTCTTCCATTGCACGACTTTAATTCCTTTGACAATTTTCACAAAATTCTTAGACTTTGATTCCTTCCTGGGTCATAAGCCACTTGTAATCGACCACTAACCAGAAAACAAGCCCCTGCTTTTCCGTCTTCCAAGCCACTTGTTAAGAGTATCCCACATCGGAAAAGTGTGAGGAAAATAATCGGTATATAAGCTCTTGAGTTGAACTAACTAATCGATTGGATTCAATCTTTTAATGTGGTTCAACCCAAGTGTCTTATTACCCAATCCAGTGATCCGTACCCATCCTAAATTCTATCATGGTATCAGAGCAGGTCCGGTCCGGGTTTGATTGTTCCTGGTTGTTTAGATGTGGGTTTAGCAAAAATGAGCTACCCGTATGTGGTTTGGGCTGAGTTGGCTAAAAAGAGATTGAGATGCCACCGCCAGTTGTGTGGGCTAGCTATAAGAGATTGAGATGCTAGACCCGTTTGTCCAAGTGCTAACTGGGCCAGGCTAGTTACCACTTGCGGGGGAGTGTTGGAGTTCCCACATCGGAAAATAAAGATGAGTATCACTTGCATATATTGAAGGGTGAAGCCCTACCTATCAGCTTAAGCTTTTGAGTTAGAATTGTGGATCCCGACTTTATATGCAAGTGGTTAATTTTACCCGACACTCTATTTGTTGTTCTTGGCCCGCCGGAATTTTAACATGGTATCAGAGCCAGTTTTAGCCCACCTCGTTTGTCAAGGTGTCCGCCTAGACGTTCATTCCTAGCGGCCCGTTTGTCTTTAGCCCAGTTGTCCGTGTGGAGTATGTACCCAACGGCCTGTGGCCTGTTTAACACGATTGCTCGTCTGGAAGTCCATACCCAGCGGCTCGTGGTCTTTTCGGTGTTGGCGCTCAAAAAAAAAAGTCAAGGGAATGGTAGTTCATTTGCAAGTGGTCAACCGGTTAGATTCAAAATGGCCCGGTTGTCCACTTGAGGGGGAGTGTTAAGAGTATCCCACATCGGAAAAGTGTGAGGAAAATAATCGGTATATAAGCTCTTTAGTTGAACTAACTAATCGATTGGATTCAATCTTTTAATGTGGTTTAACCCAAGTGTCTTATTGCCCAATCCAGCGATCCATACTCTATCCTAAATTTTATCACCACTAAACGAAAGCTACCCCGCTGATTCGTTTTTCCTGCACTCTTTGGTTGGAATACTTCTGCCAAAGGAAAAAACTAGCCACTTGCTATTCTTGTCCTAGGCGAGGAAGAATCTTGTCGAAGATTTTTGATCTGTTGTCAAAGAAGTCTCTAATGCTACGTTATACGATCTGGTAGATCTCCCTTTTCTTATACGCTCTGATACCAATTGTTAGAAAAATAATAGGAAGAACAGATAAAATGCAGAATATAGTTGTGATTTTTTATTGTGAACACCATACAGGAATTCTATGTTCCTGGATTATTTATAGACAGCAACCAACACAACCATTGGTACTAATCAACACATCTATTACTAACTAATACAACTTCCAGAAATAACTACCTATAACCTCCAGAAATAACTACCCATAACTGTCCCTTTTATTTTTAAAATTTAAATTTAAACACCTAACTTCTGACCAGGAATTAAACAATACGATTAAATCTAAAAGTCCCTTTTATTAAAAAGAGAATGACCTGCAAATGGTGCCTCTAGTAGTTCTTTATTTCTCATCACTCCATGATAGTTAGGCTTAGTTTAAAGACCTTCTAGGCCCTTTCTGACAGATGTTTTCTTACTTACCACTTGGAATTCCTCTTCTTTTCATGCTTCTTCCTCATGGAAGGAGTTTGATTGTTTTCTCCTTAGACATCCTTTTGTGGGGCTTCTTTCATTTTCCTTTTTCTATCTCTTCCTTCATAATTCCTGTTTCTATCTCTTCTTGTCTATCTTCATCTTGTATCTTTTTCCTCCATACCGTTTCTGTTGCTGGGCATTCTTCTTTGTAAAGTTCTCCTCATTATGCTCTATTCATTTGCAGTGTTTGCAAATAGTGGGGCACCATTCATATAAGACAGTTTGGGTCAACATTCTGTCTCCTCATTAGTAACCATCATGGAATCTGAATATTCTTGCTGGACATTGACCTCAACCCTTATGCAAGCATACCCAAATCTGGTTCTACTTGTTGCGGCCTTATCCACCTGCATAGGTTTCCGATCATACTCTCTATTTTGCTGAGGGCAGAAAGGCTCCAATATTTAATGTTTAAGGCTGCATTCCTTACGCTTAATCTGATTAGATCTGATCTAATTTTCCGAAGGTCTGGTCTTGTCTGAGATTTGATCTAGTCTGATTAAATCTCATCTAGTATGATCAGATTTGATCTAGTCTGATTAAATCTCATCTAGTATGATCAGATTTGATTTTAATAAGAGTAAGTAATAAGCTGAAAAAATAAGTTGTACGGAATGGAGCCTAGATCTGGAAGTTGAATCCATATTGGGATGTTGTTTAGATCTTCAACCTTTATTTTACATCCTGGCCACCATTTTTGTACTTAGGACAACTTATTATCAAAAATAGTAATATCTTTGTTTAGTGACCTCAACATTTTCTTCTTCCTTTTCTAATCGAACAATATATTGACCTTCTTTCAGAAAGGTCATTGTATCAACCAAATAGTTTTTCAAGATCCTTTTGAAGAACCCTGTAAGGCTGTAACAACCTCCGTTGGTGGATTTGCTTCTACGATACAGTAGAATCCCAATATCTTGCATTTTCTATAATAATAACCTCCCTTAGTTTACCTATTTTATTACCGTTTAGATCCAGCACGAATGAATTTCAGTGTGCGATCTAGAAGGTCTTTATCTCCAACAACACTAGCATATGAGTGTTTCACCTTTTCCATTGTGTTCCCTATTATATTCTAAATCCCTCTGAATCAGTCACATCGTCAATAGTGCTATTATCAACTGTATCAACAGATTTGTTGTCACTTGTGATTTTTGGCCTGCTTTTAGATCCACTTGGAGGAATATCTACCTTAGCTTCATCATTTACTTCCTTTGATGCAGAATTTAATGTCATTTACTTGGTTGTTTGTGGATCATCAGGTGATTCCTGAGTTGGTTGTGTTGATTTCAGTTTCTTATGGAGATTTGCCTTAATTTCTGACCATTATACCCATAAAATAAAAATATAAAAAAATATTAATGCTCAACAGTCAGAAGAGCAACAGGAAAAATAGGAGGGGGGACCCGCTCACATCCCGGTCCCGCTAGGGGGCGGTGTTTTCCTCTGTCCCGCGGTGCCACGTCATCTTCCCGTCACGCTTCTTGTCACCCATACCGCCCGGCTTAGCCATAGCCTGGAGAGATAAAGCTCTTTTTCCACCGTATTATAATACTCCCTCCGTCTAGTAATAATGTTTCACAATGCCTTTTTTATTTGTCCCAAAATAAGGTTTCACTTTCTACATCAGGCAAACCTTTTGTGCTTACATCATTTCTTTCTATTGTGCACCACTTTCAATCAGAAAATTTCAGTTTTCTTAATCTCTGTGCGCGGTCAACTGTGAAACTACACTAATACAGGACGAAGGAGTAGCTTTAGTTAATACAGAGTATATATTTTACAAAAATACTACTTGCACACCACTTGCATGTAAATTCTTTTGTACTCTTGAGGATAAATGGTCGATTTAACATAAAAGAAGTGGATTTAACCAACATGAGTGGATATAACAACATCCTAAATTCGAATACTTCAAAAAATAAATTTTATTGGTCGACCCGAAATCAACTCCTGGGTCATGACCCTAACACGGAAGTCGGACTCAAGGAAACCCTACCCGAAATAACCAGAAAACAAGAGTTTCGAACCTGACCTGAACTATTTTCCAGCTCTAAATGATTATTCAGCCCTAAAATATCATCTACAGAGTAAATAATACATCAATCATATTAAAATAATGCCTAAGAAATTAAGAAAAGAGATGATTAACTGACAGGTCGGGAATCCAAGCAGGCGGGTCGGGTCCGAAGTATTTGTAACAGCCATAGTACATCATCTGGTGGAAAGAGAAAGGCTGGTGTGGGGTAAGCAGGTCCCGGGAGATGCGCAGCCATGTCTGCGGGGTGGCGGCTCCATAAATATTCACGATTCCAGCAAGCTTTTTGTGCAGCTGGCCGGAAAGCTCGGATGATAGGCCAAGAGTTTCGATGTCGGAGATGGTGATCTCGTCCAAGCCTTTGTATTTTGAGTGATAATCAACCATTTGTTCCCTCATTGACTGGAAGTGTATACGGAGTAGTACGTTTGGTCTGAGAGGGTTGTGGCCTGGTAGGGGAGAGATATTCGACTATTTGGCATGTACTCCTTATCATGTATGCTCGCCACTTTGGGTTTTTGGGATGGCTTAAGTGTGTCAAAGGAGCTAAGATCATACAACTACGTTGGGACCTAATAAGTGAGCATATGACCTCTACCTAATGCACGTTCTATTCTTTGTTACGATTAAAATCCAATTTACCTCTTCTCGATAACCGTCCAACCGGAGTTTGAGAGGCCATCGGGGATTAATCTCTTTTAAAAAGAGTAGTGACAAATCCTATGTACGTAATCTACGTTTCTGAATACGCGCTGTGGCATACCCAAAACAAAGCCTGTATACCATCCTTATTTCATATGGCTTAGGATGATGCATCAAAGTATGCGGGTTCACATATACAGAAAACGTAATACTTCAAGTCGAAGGATAGTTACACCCGTGGTCGCGCTAAAAATGCTTAGAGCATGAACTAAAAGTTCAAGCAACATATTTAGGATGGGTCAGTCCGGCATCCTATTATCTCCAGATAATATCTGTCCATCTGCGGATGCGAACACACCGTCATTGACTATGAGACTAAGTCAAAACATCCAACACACACTAGTCTCACATGCATTAACGATATCCCACTCTCGTTAATACTCGACTATGGACATTCAGATAAATATTTATTTCAAGATGTTAGTCTCATCAGCAGAATAACACTATCTGATAAACATCTTTAAATATAAATCTAGGAATATAATATTTGTTTACATTAGCATGAGATGTGTAAACATATTATATCTGCCTATAGATGATAGAATAATCATAAACAGTTGGCCATCAGGGCACAACTCCAACACACACAGCATGCTATACTATAAATAGAGTATATCTTAGAAGTGGCACAAAGGCCACACCATATGAGCTCTGGAAAGGAAGAATGCCAAACCTTGCACACTTTCATATTTTTGGGACAAAATGCTATGTACTTCGTGATAGAGAACAGAAAGGGAAGTTTGATGCCAAAAGTGATGAAGCAATATTTGTTGGCTACTCACCTAACAGCAAAGCATACAGGGTGTTGATCAAAAGAACCAAGAATATCATCGAATCAATAAATGTTGTGGTTAATGATCAAATACCCAAGAAATGCAGTGATGATCCAGAGATTGTTGAAACACAAACTCAAGCAACACCAGAACAGGAAGTGACAGATTCTGAAGAACACACCAATGATGAAGACAAGCAAATTACAGGAGTAGAAGAACAAGCAGGAGTTCCCACACATATTCATAAGAATCATCCACCAGAAAATGTCATTGGGAATCCCAGAGAAGGAATCCAAACCCGTAAAAAGAAGATAGACTTCGTTCAAATGATAAATGCATTCTACACATCCTCTGTCGAGCCAAAGAATATAAAGGAGGCACTCAAAGAAGAACCATGGATAGATGCAATGCATGAAGAATTGGCACAATTTGAACGCAATAATGTATGGGAACTGGTTCCAAAACCAGAAAACACCAACATCATTGGAACAAAATGGATCTTCCGGAACAAAACCAATGAAGAAGGGAAAGTGATCAGAAATAAAGCTAGACTTGTGGCTCAAGGATACACACAAGTTGAAGGAATTGACTCTAAAGAAACCTTCGCCCCTGTTGCAAGTATGGCATGCATTCTCAATATGAAGCTGTATCAGATGGATGCCAAAACAGCCTTCCTGAATGGGTACCTGAAAGAAGAAGTATATGTGACACAACCAAAGGGGTTTGAAGATCCAAAGTATCCAAATCATGTCTTCAAGTTACGCAAGGAACTCTATGGACTGAAGCAAGCTCCACGGGCATGATATGAGAGATTAACCTCATATCTTCTCAAAGAAGGATATCAGCGAGGGGGAGCAGACAGCACCATATTCTATATCAGGTATGGCTCAGATATACTTATCGCACAAATTTATGTTGATGATATCATCTTTGGATCTACCTCTAAGCATCATGTTGATAAGTTTGTCAAAACCATGGAAATGGAATTCGAGATTAGTATGATAGGAGAACTAACTTTCTTTCTGGGGTTACAAGTCAAGCAAACACCAGAAGGAATTTTTATCTCACAGACAAAATATGCCCAGAACATATTGAAGAAATTTGACATGAGCGACTGTAAGAGTGCTAGAACACCATGTCCAACACATGAGAAAATCAGCAGAGATGATCATGGTAAATCAGTGGATAAAACAAAATATAGAAGCATGATCAGAAGCTTGCTTTATCTCACAGCGAGCAGACCGGATATCTGCTACAGTGTTGGGGTATGTGCTAGATATCAGGCGAGTCCAAAGAAGTCACATCTTAAAGCAGTTAAAAGAATCCTGAAGTATGTCAAAGGCACACAGAATATGGGGTTATGGTATGAAAAAGGTGGTGCAGCACAATTAGCAGCATTCAGCGATGCAAATTGGGCGGGAAATATAGATGATCGAAAGAGTACATCTGGGGGTTGTTTTTTCTTGGGAGGAAATTTGGTTGCATGGCTAAGTAAGAAACAAAACTCAGTGTCCTTATCTACTGCAGAAGCTGAATACATTGCAGCTGGGAGCTGTTGTGCACAACTGTTATGGATGAAATCAGTTTTGATGGACTATGGGATACAACAAAATACAATTCCTGTGTATTGTGATAATACTAGTGCCATCAGTATGTCAAAAAATCATGTACTACATTCTCGTACAAAACACATTGATATCAAGCATCACTTTATAAGAGAACTAGTGGAAGACAAAATCATCTGTCTTGAACATGTCGATACAGAAGAACAATTGGCAGATATTTTTACAAAAGCACTAGACGGAAGCAGATTTGAAACACTCAGATCCAAATTGGGTCTCTGTGCACCTTATTGAGAGTTCTCTTAAAAGAAAACACTTGAGCACAGAGTGTCAACTAATGTGTTCAAGAATAAATTATCTGCTGAAATTTCTAAATGGGGGCGTGTTCAATTATTGGGTTCGAGGAACGCCACCTGTCAAAAAGGGAACGAAAGGAAGAAGCCGAAGAGTCACAATCAAATCCTAACAAGGAAAACCAAAATCCCTAAAGCATCTCTCATCGCCTTCATCTTCTCACAAAACGAATCTGAAGAAACTCTCCGTCTCCAAAAATCAGAAAGATGGTGCGCATCAAAATGGCCCTACCCCAAAAATTGAAGGGCAAAGCACAAAAGAAAAAATACAAGAAGCCCGTGTGGACGAAGTTGTTTTCCAGTAGTGAACCATCTTCATCCAGCCATGCCAGACTAGCAAATGCGACTTCGCCTCTTCTTTCTGATGATAATGGCCTATATCTTCCTGTCCTCACAACATCGGAAGTGGTGTATCTAGAATATACTCCTCTAAATCCCTCAAAAGAAGATGCAGTCCGAAAATCAAGCACCGAAGTTCCAAGGACAAGCAATAAAGAAGGTGTGGGTGAAATTCTAGAAGAAGAACCGTTGATTGCATGCTCTGAAGTACCGTTTCAAGATTCAATGCGTAAGACAGCAGAAAGAAGCACAGAGAAGAAGAAACCACTTGGACCCAGCAGATGGTCATGAAGAAAGTCAAAAACCTCTCAATCTGTGGAGAACCAAACGGAAGAAGTCACAGAATCTGAGAAAAAGGGGAAGAAGCCAAAGTCTTCCCCCATAACGAAGAAGAGAAAAGGGAAGGAAGATGACTCATCCGTAATGACCCCTGCCAAGAAGACCAAGATCCAAGCAGATGGTCCATCTTCATCCACCAGAGGAAGAGAAACTAGAAGCTCAAAAGTCACAAAGCCAGTGGTTAAATCAGGGAAGTCCCCTAAAAAATTCTTTGTCTCTGCTACTGCAAAATCTTTTTTCTCTGATGTTGTGAAAAAATCAATACTCACACAAAGAAATCTTGATGTGAGTGATTTTAAGAAGAAGACTAATCTACTGCCATTACTTCAATCAAATAATCTGCTGAAATCAGTCACATTGCCTGGATCTTATGTGAATAAAGTTGTTCAAGAGTTCTATTGCAATTTGTCTGAAACCTGTGTTACTGAGAATGACCCCTCCTTCCACAAAGTTTTTGTTCGAGGCAAGCTTTATAACTTTTCACCATCTGTTGTCAATACTTTTCTTGGTACTACCCTGAACCCTGTTCTCTCTTCCATTGATGAGGAAACTATCTGGAATGATCTTACAAATGGTCTAATGGACTCTCAGCATGGCAAACTAAAAGTGCCATCCTCTGTTCTAAAAAGCTCCTATGCTCTTCTCCTTCGTATTGCAGCTTGTCATTGGCTACCCACAACTCACACTAACACAGTTCCTCTCTGTCTGGCAACACTCATCTTTAGAATCAAGAACAACAAACCTTTTGATCTAGGGAGAATTGTATTTGACCAAGTAATGTCTTTTACAGCTGAAAAGTTCAAGAAGAACAAAAATGGTCTGCCCTACCCTTTGCTGATCTATAGCATCCTAAAAGATCAAGGGTTTGAAAAAGTGGCTTCCGAAGAAGAAGAGTCTACTCCGCCATTGCTTCAAGTGGATAGCAGACACCTTGAGGGAACCCACTTCAATGACATGGCAGTTGCTGCATTTGCTGCTGCTCAAAACCCTGCCTAGCTTAGTTTTGTGGAAAAGGAAATCAAAGCTCTGCAGATGGATATTGATTATCAGAAGGAAATTGCACAGAAATTAGCTGAGAGGAGAGACATGCTTATCCATGTGGCTCACACACTGCGACAAGCAAAAGATACACAAACACAGGGGGAGAAAATTCCTGAAGAAAGAGCTTCTACATCAGACACATCCTGCAGCAATCAAGTGACACATGATGAGAATGATGCAGAGACCACTGATGGTTCTCAAGGCTCTGGGGAATGCGGTGATGAAGATTAAACTCATCATTTGTTTCTTTTTGCTATCAAAACTTTGCGAAGATACTTGAGAGGATTGTTTTGCCCTTGATCATTCTGGCCAATGTTGGCGTGTTTGTTTTTGTGACACCTCTATGATTAACTCTGGTGACTCCGTTTTTCTTGATAAACTGTTTTTTATGATCACTCCTGGTTTATTGATGCTCTATACCTTGCCTAATTTTTGCTGGAATGGCGATCCTTGTTTGATAAGCAGTCTGGAAATGTGGTCTTTCTGAAGACTGATGTAGGTACAGCTCACTTTTAAATTCTATAACTCTATTTAGTGTGTACCTATTCTTGACCATATTGAATATTACTCTTCAATTTTACCCCAATTTGTTTCAGTAAAATCTTTGGCATTTTTTATGCAAAAAAGGGGGAGAAGAGGTTCAAAAACGGCTGAATAGTAGGTTGTGTTTTTTTTTGTCAAAAAATTGCCGAAGGGGGAGATTGTTAGCTCTAGAAACTCTCTGTTGTTGTAGTATGTGTTGGCATAATTTTTTGACAAAAACCTTTCTGTAGAAATTTTAGTATGTACTAGTTGTGAGCGTGAGCTGTAGCATCCTGTCAGTCTTCTTGGATAAGAAGGACTCACTTAGAGAGACACGTTGGAGAAGAATTCTTATGCTTGAAGAATTCATATTACTTGAGCACTCTCTGGATAGGTAAAACTCAGTTTTTGCTAGTCATACATTGAAGAACTATCTCAGGACTCAAATACCTCCACGAGATGATGAACTCCGAGGATTCCTAGTTCCACTCCACTAGGTTTTCTGCGTGAGGTGCCTATATATTCGCACCTAAGGAAGATGCAAAAGTAGAGAGAGAAAAAGAGAGAAAATCACACCTGTGCAATTGCAGTTATATATCTTACAAGAGTGTGGAAGGTAATCAATCATATACGTACACTCGATCTGTTGAGAAGTTCAATCATGAAGCTTCTCTAAGGTTGTTCAGTTGTTGCGTTGAGAAAGCTGAGCAAAGGTCAGATACACATCCTCCGTGCAGAGCTAAGGAGAAGGTGAAATAGCCTTGAAGGTGACACATATCAGATTTGTGGATTGATCTCGTAAGTAGACAAGTCCATTCATTAGAAGGATCTTTGAATTGAGTGTGTAATTCTTACGTGATCTAGTGAAAAGGCTATTACACGGATGTGGGCCTCGCAGACGTAGGAGATTCAGTTCCGAACTGCGTTAACAAATCTCTGTGTCTCTTTCTTTGTGTTTTCGTTTATCTCATGCATGTGTTGTTGAATGTGCTATAGCCTTCTGTGTCATTCCAGTTACATTTACTGTTGGTTGTTGTATTAGTCATATTGCGTGAGGGTCCTTAAACTTGCAGTGTTCATACGGTCGACCCCATGGACCGTACCATGGATGGCAGTTGACCAGTGACATCTGAACCCACAGAAGAAGCTTTAGGGCGCGAACGACGTGAAGAACACCCAAATGTGCGCCTCACGCACTATGTTACGCATGTTGCCAATACCTTTGTTGGGTAGAATTGCAAATATCATGTAACGCTCTGAAACCCGGCTTAGTATTTTTAATTAGTTTATATAATTAATTAATTACTGAGTCAGTCAAAACGATGATTATTTTTCTAATTTGTGTATTTAATATGAGAGTTGACCTACGTTGTAAGGCTCATTGTTCTAAACTCGACTGCGCAAACGGTTTGAGAATCGGACTTACTAGACTCAAGTTACGACTACCGAATAAGGTAATTGGGCCTGAATTTATCTTAACTGGTTAGAAAGTGTAAACTCGACAAAAACCTATTTAATTATAAATTTAATAGCTAGGGGTTACAGACTTACAGTTGGTGCGTGAATCTCTCTCTCCCTTCCGTCGGTTTCTTCGTTTGTTCCCCTGCCCAGCCTCTGTTCGATCGGCGACACCACAGCGGTGACACCGGCGGCCTCCAACCCAGGGAAAAGCAGCACTGCCGCCATCTCGCTCTCTCTCCAGTTCGTTTTTGCCGTCCCTTTTCCTCTGCTTTGTGTCTGCTTTGTCTCCGTCAACCAGGAGCTTGCAACCGCAGCAGCCACCGAGTCCGCCAGGTCGCCGAACGCCGGCGCCGACCTTCCTCCTCCATCGTGCGGTGGGTTCGGCCGAACCAGGGCAGTGGTTTCCCCCTTTATCCGGTTCAAGTTTCGTCGTTAATTGAGTTGTGATTCGTTGCCCAAATATCTTCCGTTTGCATTAATGCTTAGATTATGATCTTATTTATATTATTCTTGCGTTTGATTGTGAAATTCTTGGTTGATTTTGTGTTGAATTTGTTGGGTAATTGAATTGAGGGCTGTGGGGCTGTTTTCCGGCGACCCGCCAGCGGTTGGCTGGTGGTGGCTGTGGCCACGGTGTTGGACAGATTTGAAGGGTCTAATTTTGACCCAATTGGTCTGATTTGGACCCAATTGGGTTAGTTCTTGTGCAATTGGGTCAATTCAGGTCCAATTGGGTAAGTTCTTGTGCACATCACGTTCTTGACTTGTGGACGCCTTGAGTGCAATCCCATTCTTCTTTTGTTCACCTAGAGAGGGGTAAAGAATGGTAGACTCATAGGTTTTGAGGTTACCTCTAAGCCCGTCAATGGTTACACTGGTGATGCCGATAGATTCTTGGATATCATCGGCTTTGGAGCGCCATTCCGGTGTGAGACTCTGCAGGATTTTTCTTACAAGCTCCTTGTCCGTATATGTCTTCTTGAGAGCATGAAGATTGTTTACGATTTTTAAAAATTGTTCAAACATATCGTCGATTTTCTCGTTCTCCTTCATATGAAATAGTTCATACTCATGGGTTAGAAAATCTATCTTAGCTTCTCGGACTTGATCCGTACCTTCATATGTGATTTCTAGCTTGTCCCACATTTCCTTGGCGGTGGAACAACAAGAGATCTTCCGGTAGTCATCCGGGTTTACTGCACAATAAAGAATGTTGATAGCCTTGGTGTTGTTCTCTATTTTCTTGATATCCTGCGCATCGTATTCATCTTCGGTTTTGGGAACGGTGGTTTCCCCAACTTTCTTCATGGGTACTTCTTCCCCATTCTTGATAATTCTCCATAGGAGAAAGTTGTTGGATTGGATGAAAATTCTCATTCGCTTCTTCCAATATGTGTAATTCGTTCCATCAAATAATGGAGGCCTCGTGGTGGATTGCCCTTCTCTTAAACCTGCGTATAAGTTTTGAGTAGAAGCCATTGATCGTTTCTCTCAAACGGTTAAGTCTTTCAGAGAGTAAGACTTCGATACCAATTGTTAGAATAAAGGCCCAACGCTAGAGGGGGGGTGAATAGCGTTTAAAATAAAATCGCAGGAAATTAAAAACGAGTGCGTTAAAGTAAAGAGCGTAAGGAAGGAGCACACCAAATTTTTTCCTGGTTCACCACAACGTGTGGCTAATCCAGCCCCCCGAGAGACTCTCTTGAGCTACACTAACTCCGTTAAGCTTAAGGGTACTTAACAAACCGATACAACTTGAGAACCCGAGTCACACGAGCCTCAACACCTTTGCTCGGAGATACCGCACTCCAAGACTTCTCACGAAGGAACGAAAGACTTCCTTCGAGTTTACAACATGGGAACAACCTCCCTTAAAGTGTATAGAAGCACTTAAACACTCAGGAATAAAACTCTCACAAAGAGTAGATATGAGTGAACTAATAAACGCTCAAGAACACGACAATTTCTTCAAGAATTGGCTCTCAAATAGCTAAGAAAAATAGGAATGCTTATGCAATGAAAGAGTATTGAAATGTTGAAGAATTGTGTGTAAAATGAGAAGATTTGGGTGCCATTTTATAGCCCAAAATGGGATAAACCCGTTGCTAGAGTTTCCAACAGGATGAAGACAAATTTTTTAGGGACACAGGCTGATAGTCGATTATCCAAGCTTGATAATCAATTATCAAAAGATTCCTTGTCCAAAAATTTAAAATTCTATCCGTTGGAGGACAACGGTAACCCAGATAATCGATTGTCAACAAGTGATAATCGATTATTGGTCCTCTCAGAAGATTCTGGGTTTTGGCTGCAAAGACTAATAATCGATTATTGCATAAGTGATAATCGATTATTGCGTGCTTCAGAACTTTGGAAGTTCAGAGCTGCAGGGGCTGATAGTCGATTGTCACTAAGGTGATAATCGATTATCACCCAGCTAAAGTCTAGCCAGCTAAAACCCATTTTGAAAAACCGAGGTCCAAAAACGAAGTGTTCCCAAAAGTAAAAACTAGGTTTGAAAAATATTGTATATGGTATAAAATAGTGAAAACAAGACTTGTTTGGTAAAAACCAAGTCTCCAAGGTCATACAATACGTGCGTACGGTTTTGACCTGATTTCACGTGTTAGACCGATTGACCAAGATACAAAAGTGGTTTTTATAAAATAATTATTTGGGAACATTTTAAAAATGCTCAGAGGTAAAAACAAGGTTTAAAATATTGAAAACCACGGAGTTGGTTCGGGCGCCAAAAACCGAACGCCGAAAGCCGAACGCCGAAAACCGAACGCCGACTTAGGTGGTTTCGGTTCCGAGCAAGGACCAGGGATTTTAACAATAAAAGAAATCATCAAAAATGCTTGTTTTGATGCACAAAAAGTATTTTATGATTTGTAAAAATTGTTTTGACTTTTTGAGAATCGAGACTTGAATTTATTGTCGGTTTTGATCACAAAAGACCGACTCGACTAAGTCTTCAATTCTTGATCTTGTCCTTGAGTCTTTTTGGTCTTGTTCCAAGCCATTCTTCACGTCTTGAGTTATTCAACGAAACTCTTTATATCCACGGTGGTTTGGCAATTATCAAAACCTGTCAGAAATGAACACGACTTTAATTTATCGTACAAAGTGTGTTCCAACATATTTATTCTCTTTTTTTGGAAAAAATGGAGTGATTCATGTTCTAATCTATGGGGATGATTTGATTATCGTTGGGGATAATCCAGAGATGATAGCCAAATTTAAATTGTATTTGGCTGATTGTTTTCACATGAAGGACATGGGAGCTCTAAAATTCTTTCTTGGCATTGAAGTGGCTCGAATTGCATCTGGAATCTTTCTTTGTCAATGAAAGTATGCTCTAGATATTATTACTGAGGCAGGTTTGCTAGGTGCTAGACCATTGGGAGCACTGATGGAGCCCAATCATCACTTCGCTTATTCCCAAGCTCTGGTTCTTGTTGACCTGGAACCTTATTGTCTCCTAGTTAGGCGTCTAGTTTATTTATCTATCACTCATCTAGAGTTGTCTTATGTTGTGCACACTTTAGAAAAGTTCTTGAAGGAACTATGAGAGGATCAGTGGGCTACTTCCCTTGGTGTTGTTTGGTATTTGAAAGGGTGTGCAGGACATGGTATTCTTCTTTCTGAGGATTGTGATTTATAGCTTACTGGGTGGTGTGACTCTGATTGGGCCGCGTGCCCTCTTACGAGGCTCTCTTTAGCTAGATGGTTTGTTCAGCTCGGGAATTGACCTATTTCTTGGAAGACAAATAAAAAATTAAGAATTGCACAATCGTCTGCTGAAGCTGAGTATAGGGATCTAGCCGCTTCTACCTCTGAGCTGAAGTGGTTAAAGATTCTTTTGCACTACCTAGGATTTTGCACACTAATCCTATGACTATTCATTGTGATTGCACAACTACACTTCACATTACAGCTAATCAAGTTTTTCATGAGCGCATGAAACATATTGAAATTGACTATCATTTTGTTCGTGATGAGCTCCTTCACGGTGTGATTCGCATGGATCATGTTTATACTATGCACCAGCTTGCAGATATAAATACAAAGGTGTTGGGTAAATCAAATTTGGAGTTTTTTTATTCCTAAGTTGGGCATATCACTTTTTCATGCTCACTTATTATGTGTATGATAGTTTCCTGGTATATGTTGATTTCCTTTCCTTTTGTAATTGTTTCCATATCGAGTTACTTGTATGTGGGATCTTATATATAGACAACCTTTGTTCATATTGTATCATCAGAAATACAAGAAAAATTCTTTCTCCTAAAATATTATTCTTTCAATTTCCAAGAGCAACTTTCCTTATTCACCAGAGAAATGGATGCATAAGAAAGAAAAGAATATGGATCAATGAGAATCATCAAAAAGTCCCCGATTTAAAAACCAAATGGAAAAGGAGTCTATTCCTAAGTTCCCTGAACTCGAAAAGAAAGGACCTCAATGTTTTGAATGTAGAGGCTTTGCTCACTATCAATCTGATTGTGCACGTAGTTTAAAGAACAAAAAGCTTGCATACACATCAACCTAGGGCAATGACAAACTTGAGACAAGAGATGCTAGTGGAGGAAATAGTTATGCATTAACACCTCAGGTTGACATAGAGGATGATCTAAATTCTCAACTGTTGGATCTTCAAGAAAAATGATCAGATCTTTTGATGATAAACAAGAGAAACATTCTTGAAAAGGATAGAGTTACAAATGAGTTAACCAAAACTCAAGAGAATCTCATCAAGGCTCTAGACAAAATCAAAGTGCTTGAAGACATGAAGGAGGATCTTGAACATAACCTTAAAAAAATTCAAGACTACATAAAGTGGATATAGAGTGCTAGAGTAGAAAAGATTGAAGAAGCTATCAACACTAGAAAATTCACAAAAGACAAATCTAGTCTTCGGTTCTCAGGATGCAATAAGTCTCCATTTAATCTAATCGTAGAGAAAAGGCTGAACAGCTAGCTAGGAAACGATCTTAGGAACAATCTTCCGACCATAACTTCCAGGAGATACAAGGGATGCAAAGTTCCTAACAACTACACCGCCATTGAAGAAGATAAGTGAGTTAAAGGAAAAAGCAATGCAAATTCTCAGGTGATCAAAAATTCCTATGATTACACACATCGACAGAAGCAGCATTAGCATCACTATGACAATGTTATGTTCTTCTACTATAAAAAATGGGATCACATCAAGAGACACGACAAGAAGATGAAACTCGAGCAATCAAGAAGAAGGTTTGCTGAAAATAAAGTGAGAATCCAAAACGCTGTTTGGATCCCCAAACATCATGCTTCTATTAGTAATTCATGTCACTGTGTCACACCCAACGAATGGCTTTTGGATAGTGGTTGCTCTCATCACGTGATAGGGAATCAATAGAACCTAACTAACATCCAACATATGGAAAGATGGATCTATTCTAGATTGCTTTGAATATTACTCTTCTTGTTTCCCCAGAATTTCTCAAGAAAACATTGGTATTTTCTTGCAAAAAGGGGAAGAGGTTCAAAATGGCTTGACTTTCTGTTTTTGTCAAAAAATTGTCAAAGGAGGAGATTGTTAGTTCCTTGTTTGTCCTCCTTATGTATTGTTTAGTTTAGTTGTTATGATTCTTGGTTGGCATTATTTTTTTTGACAAACAAATACTGTTAGAAGTTGTCTTCACTACAAGAAAATTAGTAGTTCGCCACACTTAAAGTTGTTGTTCGCCACACATATAAGTGTGGGGGAAACTATTGCCGCACATGAGGTAAGTGTGGCGGGTGACAGTGTGGGGAAAATTTCGCCGCACTTTTAATAAGTGCGGCTAATAAATACATTAGCCACACTTATATATGTAACTAATGTTTTATTTTGCCACATTTATATATGTTTTTAAAACATCACACATACAAAAATACCATCATTTAATTTTTTTATATTTAAAATTCATAAAAAAGCCTATGTGAGACTCGAACCCACATCTTCATGTACTTTTGCACACGACGCTCTACCATTGAGCTAATAGGCTAAGAAAATAGCTCAAATAATATACAGAGTAACATCTAGTAGAAATTACCTAGTAATGTTTGCTGGCAGTGAATCTGGTGGATCTCTCCCATCTTCTTCTTTGCTTTAGAGCTCCAGACCAAATCTACAACTTACACATACATACCATACTCCAAACAAAAAAATGCTTGGTTAATAAGTTTCCCAAGCAAAGAGCAGCAACACTGGTTCACTCCCAACTAGAAAACCATCTGTCAAAGTATATTGCCAAGCAATAGAATAAAAGCTCTTCTCTAAACATCAAAAATTAGAAGATTGTAGAGTTGATTGTCATGATTACATAATATAATACTCTGTAATTTAAAATCAATCCCTATTTGGTAACATATATAACACAATACCTTGTGTGGCAGTTTAGAGAAAAGTAACACAAATTAGAGAGCTGGAAGAATGTAGAAGGAAATCATCATGTATAGTAAAACTCCAAGCTGCAAAGAGAACCCACATCATATGCTATGAACAGATAAAGAAGTTTTAGAAGTTTAAAGACAACATGCATGATTGTTTCATTGAAAAGTAAAAATACAGATTGCTCTGTATTATAACGCAAGGAAAGATTTTATAAGTAAAAACAGGCTTAACAAAAAGCCAACCAGACTTGGCCCAATCCCACCCTTAATTGTAATGTGTGCACATGTTGAGCTCAAGGTTAAAATATCATATCGATTTAAGAGTAAACTCACCCTTAATTTAAATGATTAGTATAAGCATGACTTATTTATTTCTTTATAGAATACAAAGCAGATACTCAACAATAAACAAAGGCTTCCACACCTTCATTTGGATCCATGCTCAGTCTCACTATATTTTGGAGTCATCTGGTCAGTTTGGCTTCCTACCTTAGATTCAGAGCAGTCTCCCAAAAAACGACTCACACTAGCAGTAACTAATTCAATATTTTTGTATGAACAACGAACTAGAAATTCCAAATTTTAGATTGAACAAACTTATGTAGAGTATAAATTACCACTCTTAAGCAAGGGTTCAAAATCATTAGTAAGAGTTACTTTATACTCTGTATCAATTAAATACTAAAACATAAATGTAGTGCCATATTGGGTTCAAAACAGAAATGAAATCAGGATAACAAAGTGTTTAAGATTTGTTCAAGCCCAAAATATAAATAATTCTACTAGAAATGGACACTAAGCAGGAAATCAATACATAAACGAAGAGGAAACTGAAACATCGCAACAAACAATCATACCCTTGAAAAAAAAGTCTTGTAAGGTGGCCGGGTTTGACTTCGTTTTTGTCGCTCATTGTCGTCGGATTCTCACATCTACTCGCTAATTTCCATCTCAATCGGCTAGAAATGGACACTAAGCACGAAATCAATACATAAACGAAGAGGAAACTGAAACATCGCAACAAAACAATCATACCCTTGAAAAAAGTCTTGTAAGGTGGCCGGATTTGACTTCGTTTTTGCCGCTCATTGTCGTCGGATTCTCACATCTACTCGCTAATTTCCATCTCGATCGGAGATCCAAGGTCCAGATCTAGGGTTACAAACCCCAGCCCCTGCATCGTCTCGCTCCCGGTTCTGGCATCGGAAGGAGATGAAGAATTGGGTACTGAAGGGTGAGAGATGAAGAACTGGCGTCAAGGATGAGAGGTGAAGGATCGGAGATTGTGGTCATGTAAGCATGGGTTAGATTTTAGGTTATGTATTGGGTTTGGTTGTTTGGGTTTAGATTTTTGGGCATGTATTGGGTTTGGGTTAGGTTTTTTTATGTAACACTTATAAATGCGAAAAAGTTAAATACACATAAAATATTTGCCACACATAATTATGTGTGGTAAAATAAGTGTGGTGAAATACAAATTTTCTTGTAGTGCTTATCTAGCCACTTTTTGTTTTAAATAGAGTTGTAGCATCCTGCCAACATTATGTTGTTGTAGAGTGCGTGAGCTATGTCACTCTTTATGTCACCTAAAGTTGTGGCTAATCCGACTTGCATAAGGAGTCGGAGTCACGGATCTAGCTAGCATTTTTGTCTCAAACATGCAATGATTTTCCAAATAGAGTCTTAAAAATAGCCTATTATACACAAGGCTCAAAATGTAAGTTTATTAAGTCATTACATAAGACGAGTCTATTGTGATTGATAATGTAATTGATACGATGATTTAGTGGAAGGGTTGTTATATAGAGACGTAGGCCCTGCAAATTTCAGTTTTATTTCACTGACACAGAAATTGTTACGGCACTCCTCAAGACATAGTCTACTGCATCTTGCGTTGTAACATATGTGTAGCACATCTCCTTGTTTCGTTTGTGTTGTATGCTCCAGATTGGTTTGTTTGTTGTGGTGGCCTTTCCCCATGAAATTTCAATGCCACACTAATGCCTCTCGCATTAGAATCCTCTTTGACTTGTGTTCATACCTATTTTGGCCATGTTATTTTGGATTGAAATTTCAGAGTTGGATGTTAGAAGAAACTGGAGGTAATTGGAAGAAACTGTAAGAAGTTAGAAAAAACTAGAACGAGTTGGAAAATGTTAGAAGAGTTTAAGTATTAAAAAGTCACTCAATTAGATTATCATTCAAATAAATATGTTAGAAAATTTTAATTTTTGATAAAAAGAATCCATCATTGTTCGTGTTTGAGGTGATATAGTACAAATTTGGATACATAATGTTATTTGATATAAATCATATATTAATACTCCCTCCATCCTTCAAAGATTGTGACAATTTGACTTTTTTGGTCAAACTGTGGCACCCTTTAGTCACAAACTAAATATGGTTTAAAATATTTTAATATTAAAAAAATTGATATTTCAAAACTATAGTTTGAAAAAACCCAATTGTATTAAATTTATATTATAACTAAATATAGTTTTTGCATAATTAATGGTCAAAAGGTGCCACAATTTGGCTTAAAAAGTCAAACTGTGACAATCTTTTAGGAACGGAGGGAGTACTTGTTAAGTTATTGTTGGAAGAAACTGGAAGGAGTGAGAAGGAACTGGGGGGTTCGAAGAAACTGGAAGGAGTTGGAAGAAGTTAGAAGTTCATTTTTTCAACTGAAAAGAACATGGTTTTAAAAATAAAGCGTGTGCCACTAACATGATGTGTAGTGGTAAATATAATAAGCAAACACAAAGTATAAACGGATATAAGTTGTGTTGGGCATAGTAAATACTATCATAAGAATCAATCCCTACTATTTTTTAGACTAGTGCAAATAGATCTTCCTTCTCTATACGATAGTGAGAAAACGAGGAAGACTAAGAAAGACTAATAGCTCAATGGCAAAATACGATCCCAAAGGACAGTGATTACATTAGGAGATGTCAATAATTTATCGGCTAAACAAGGATCTAACTCTAAACTGCAAAATCATTATCTAACAAGTACACCACAACGAGGATTAAATACATAATCTAGATACAAGTCTAGCTGAGCATGCAAGATTAATGAAGCTACATCAAAGGCCCCAAATGTGGATGAGATACCAAAGCAGGAATCATTTGCTTGCTAATAGTTTTGTTAATATCCCAATTTGACATTCATGAATCCTTGGTGTTGGAGAACGCTTGAAAATGTATTAAACATACCCTATAAATCTATAATGAAATAAACAATTTAGTTATTTGAAGAGGAGTTTATATAATCAATAAAAGCTCTTTTAGAATCATACCATAGCACAAAACGAACTCAAATATGCATAGACACCGTCAAGTAATCGATAACCCACTTCGATAATAAATTGCCCACCTAGCTAGGTAATTGATTACCTCGGAATAAAACCAACAAACTTCTTTTTTTACGGGGGATCAATCACTCTCTCTGATGATTGATCACCTGACATTTTCAACTCATATTTACATTGTTTTTTTAAATCATAAGGATGGTAAGATTTTGGTATTTATTTCGTCAATTTATATACATGATTAAGCAACTAAAGACACCTAAAATGATGTTATGAACTAGAACAACTCTAATATGTGATAATAGATTGGAGTGTATAGATGTGGGTGATTGATTAGGTAGTGTTGAGTATGTACGTGCATACATCAGGTACACATTCTAGTCAGGCCATAGACCAAATTTTGTACCTGAAGAGAAGGGCACTTAGACCCGGACTCAGGGGAAGTCTTATTGAGTCTTTCTCCATGAAGAATGGCTCCACGTAAAAGTGAGAGTATATGATTGAAAGTAAAAAATGTTACTATTATCTTATGATAATTTTTAAAAAGTATGAATATCAGTTTACTTGATGACTTGGACGAGTTCTCTTCAGAGTAACTCACATGATGTTGATTTGGACGAGCTTCTTTTGGAGATTCTCACGTATTGAATTAATTTAAAAAATGATTGCAAAACTAATGACTTAGTGAACTTAAGAATAAATGATGTTTTTTGAATAATAAGATCGACCTTTACTAAGACCACATAAATATGAATGATTATATGTTAATAATTGAATAAACATTTTCACACCTCGTGATGATCGTGAAATCATATTGGAAAATAAAATTAAAGATTTGTGAAAAAGACAATAAAGACTTTTCTTAATGGAGATACTTAGAGGTGTTAATTACCGTTATATACATGATTATGTGTTCATAAATTATTCTTCGAAATCTACGTAGTGGTACAACTCAGCAATTTTGTAGAACGTGCAATTTGCTTTTAGTGTGACTAAGCATAGGTAATCAGAACAATGGAGCCATTCGTAGAGGATGTTGAGATTGGAGACTTTGCGAGAACATGCAGGGTTGTTCTTCAATAATTATTAATACTTAAAAATACTTTGGGACTCAAACCCACATTTAAAATTTTGTTGAATCATATTTAGCTTTCACAATGGTTTAGTTAAATTACTCCAAAAAATCTTTTTATCGTGTTTTGATAAAACTATGTGTTTAAATTACTATTATTCTTCCTTTTTTAAATTACGAGATGTTATTATACCAAATTGCTAACTCTCTGGTTTGCTAGTCCACATGATTATGCTTAAGGGGTTGACAAACAAGTTCGAATTGAATCTAATTTTGAATTAAGTGACCGAAACTGACAATTCACTATCCAAATGTCTGATCGGATAAGGGCCATTGTTAGAAATCTAAAATTAGACGTTCTATTGTTCAATATAATCCATTAAAAGATACTTGCAGGTGAACTTACATTTTGATAAGGTTTGATCTAGTAAAAGTCTCAATTCAGAACTAAGTGACTCATACCATTACTACCGAATATCCAATCAGGCAGGGCAAGTGCATCACACATCACTTTTCACACACCAAGTGACTCGTACTAGCAAATACTCCCAGAAAGCCTTTCTCCTTTCTTTTTTCATCCGTCTCAAAAAAACACTTCTCATTTCAATTAAAAAGTCACTTTTACCCCTTACTTTTTCATACCCTACTTATCACATCATACCTTTTTACTAATAATCTATCCATCAAATCATACTTTTATCCATCACATCAAAGGACATTTTTGGAAATTCAATACCAAAATACACTCTCCTTAAATCCTTCTCCAAAACCAAAACTCTCATGTTTTCCGGGACGGAGGGAGTATCATATTTTTTTTCACTTTTTACTTAACACCTTTCACTTTTCAGTTCTTAAATTTGTGAGGTGAAAGTGTAATCTTCATTCTAAAATTGAGGTGCATGTATTAAAATGTTATGATTCCCCGTCCTAAAAACAAATTTATTTTCAGTATTCCAAGGTGGTGATAAATTTCTTTACTCATACATTATCATCAATTATGTAATTATGTTATTTTATACTCCCTTTCTCCCATTTTATATGGCTTGTTTTGGCTTACGGTGTTTCAGTAAAGTTATCTTACATTCAATTTATAAAACGATTGGGGTTGAATTAAAAAATTACATATTCAAAAACTACATATATCAAAAGATCTAGAAAACATATGGTGACGTGACTATATTATTTTATCAAATAACTAACGAAAATAGATAAATAAAGTGGATATAGTTTGGTCTTGCAAATAGTGTATATGTCCCTTAAATTAGGAAAAAGAGAATACCAGTTTTGAAAGAAAACGATAAAGAGAACTTTGTTTTATCTCGTTAACCCGTAATAAGGATTTCTCTTAGGGACTAAGTGAGTAATCAATATTTAGCTCATATTAAAAGTGTTTTAAAGAGCTATTCGTTGATATATTGCTAGAATAAAATTGAGTTATGAATACAAAATAATGATAAAAAAAGGATGGAATAAACACATTATACAAAAAGTGCTATTTGCACTCCACCAAAGTGATATTTGCACTGCACAAAAGTGGAGTGCAGATATTAATGTATGGAGTGAAAATATCACTAGTTGTAAACACATATCGCGAAGCCAAAGATAGTAGGACAAAAAAGGAAATCAATTAGGAAAAACAAAAAAACTTGAATTAAAGTTATTTAAAATATGTGTGATGTCGTGTGGTTCTTCAAATGGGTAGGAATATGTTTTTAAACTGTTAGGATTTGCGTATCTACATTTTATGCCCATATATATATATATAATATATATATATATATATATATATATATATATATATATATATATATATATATATATATATATATATATATATATATATATATATATATATATATATATATATATATATATATATATATATATATATATATATATATATATATATATATATATATATATATATATATATATATATATATATATATATATATATATATATATATATATATATCCATTTAAGCGAGATTAGGTCAATATACAATCCATATTCGTTAGATCCAAAAACATTATAATCATATCTTTAATATAGATTTGGGTATGCAGATGTGGGTCGGGTCCATGATTGATTAGTAGTAGTACCACTAGCCCCAACATGTTGAAGAGAAAAACAACTAAAAATAGAGCAAAATGCTTGTAGACTCATCAAAAGCAGAAGCATAATTACAGCCAAAAGGGTGAGAAATCGCCATGACCCAAACACATATCGCTTCATTATATTTCCCATAATGACCTTCCAACTCCTATGGTAGTACTTGTTAATATCTTCAATTACCTTGTCCAAGAAGGGCACTTTGGTCAACCTTATTGACCTGCTCATTCCGTTCCACAACTCAGCCACCTCCTCGTCACTCTTCAATCGGTTCAAAATAATTCCTTTCTCTCTGAGAATTCTAGCATCGTCTTTTGTGTCAACAATCCCGTTCATCAACTCTGTGTAACGCGTAAACACTACTGATTCTATGCTTGTGTTCCCCGCCTCATAAGCTACCATGTTTCTCAATAATACCTGTTAATAAGAATTTCAAGTTAAACTAATTAAAGCTTTCTCATGAGCTTCCATCATAAGTTTCACCTATAAGTTGAAAACAAGCTTTATATACAAAAATAATACCTTTGCTATTTTTGTACTAGAATATAGTGCCAAATAAATTAACACATAATGCCAAACAACACTTTGAAATGCCAATACACAACGCCAAATTTTAGCGTGCATTTCAATGTGCCAATACTCCTATATTGGGGAAAAACATATGATGTCTTATTTTGGTATAATTTCTACATTTTAGTTTAATATGGGTATATTTCTTATTTTAAAATAAATTTCGATGAAAATAAACTCAATCAATCCTTATACTTGTAATTGTATATATTATTTTGGGACATAAAGAGTAACTTTGTATGAAAATATTTAGAATTTTTATATAAGTAAAGCTCTCATTCAAAGGTGAATTTCTAAAGCATACCAAAGTGTTCGAGTCTAAAGTAATGCAGGGGAGATAGAGTAATGCCTTTGTATCATCAAAACAAATGTTCTCAATCCCTTCATTTATAGGGAAAAAATTGACTCCGGCTTGGTAGAGTTCAGTCACAGAAGGGATTTTGATTTCCTCTGCCAAAGGTGGGTTGCTAGTGCCTCCGTTTTCCCGTTTGACATGTGATTGTTCTTTCTCGAGAGGAAAACACATGTATTCTATGGGCTGAAGCGCCACTTTGAGTCCAGGGACATTTGACAACACCTTCCATGGCATTGAGCGTACAATTCTCTTGAGTAACTCAGAATCATTTATTTTCTGAATGATTCTCTGAGCATCTTGTACAAGTTTCTTACTGGTTGTGGTTGTTGCTGGCTGGTTATTAGTTTTGGTCATCTCGTCACCTGCCACTTCGTCAATTCTTTCCATTTTAGGTGTGATAATGTGGTACACAACGTCTAGCAAATGCGCAGAGTCTCTCAAGGCTGCCTTTTCCAATACTATTTTGACCGTCTTAAAAGGAGAAACCTCTTTACAAAACCCAACCAGCATGCCCACCAAAATGTCATCTCCGGACTCAAAACAAGAGGTTTGAAATTCTAACATTTTGCGCAACACAAACAATGGGATCTGATTCTCGAGCATCACCATGTCCGTCAGAATGGCATTGTGGGTTGATTTTCTTCTCATTCCTGTCATGTTTACCAAATGTGACATTTTTGAGGAACATCCTCTAGTGAGATCTTTATGTTCCTCGATTGCATACAATAGCTCTTGAAGGAACTCGAGCAAGAATGATGCATCCACAGCCATCATCCACCATAGAGTTTCGTCGCTACAGTCCAAGAACTTGTGATAACACGCTCGAATTTTATGTTTATACTTGGCCACCTGTTTAACCACATTCTAAATATTGTTTGGTTAAAGGTATTTAGAAGAAGATAAAGATATAAATAAAGTATGTGAGGAAGAGTATAAAAAAGAAAAATATAGGTCCATAAGATGAAATACTTCGTTATTTTCATCCTCTTTTTTCTTGTATCATTCTTTTTGTATAATACAATATCAGATTAGATTTGTGTCGCTCATAACCAAAATTACTTTATCTTTCTTTTTAACATCAATATCAACCATATAATATTATTTTCCTTATTTTTGTACCACTCCCTTATGTCGAAAAAATAGTGGGACAAGGAAGTAGTATGTATGAACTCATGTTGTCTTTAGCTGAATTTTCAACTAAACCCTCACATCTCAAACTCCAAGAGAGATAAAAAATAAAAACACGCAAGAAGAAAAAACAAAATAAATATAAGAAAGATTAGACCACCATATAAAGCTCTGTTACGTAATATCTCTATTTCATGCTCTCTTAACCAAAAGAGTGGATTTCTCCTCTAATTCTGAGCTCGCAGTATCTTTCTTATACAATTTGATAATAATTGGTGTTATTGAATAATGAAGGTTTTATTCCTATATACAGGGATTACAACATAGTTACCTAATCATAATAGAATAATAATTATAGAAGGAATAAAAAAGGAAAATAATAATAATAATATTTTATTTCTAATTATTCTATCATTCCTAATACTTTCTACGAAGTACTCTCTTCGTCCCAAATTGAGTTTCCTGTTTAGTATTCATCGGGTCAAACTTTATTCATTTTCTTTTTCAATTTTTTTATTCATTTGATAATATTATATAGTCATGCCACCTTTTGTCAACCCATTTGCAAAGATCGAATACTACCTACCCTTTTCATTAGCCAGGGTAGCCGTTAAAACTCAAACTCATGTTTGCACATGAATATCACAAATGTCAAACTTCATTTTTTAAAAATAAAAAGCTTCACCCAAAAATATCTTTAATAAAAATATTAGTGAGGTAAACACGCATGGGAACATAAATAATAGAAACTTTGTGTGTTTGGACACACACACACACAAACAATGTCACGGTCAATGGAAGTATGCTTTGAGTGTTTGTGGGACATTGCGTTAGTAAAAATGAACCATGCTGACTAATGGTAACAAAAAGAATAAGAGGATGCACAAGCTAGTGGAAGGCTCAGTGTCACTAGCAAACCCTACAACCAACAGATTTTGTCACATGTAATAGCCATAGCTTGATTTTCTTCCTCACTAAACGAACAAGACTCAATAGTTTCTCATCTGACAACATCACCTCATACCTTAGAACCCAATGGTACTATTGAACACCACCACTATCATCATCAATCATATTGTTGAAGCCTGTCTTTACTCACATATGCTAGTCTTTAATTCTATTGAATTTTTAGTCTTATATGCCTTTTACAATACTGTTTACATAATTTCTACTCACCAAGCCACCAAGGTTTTGTCCCTCCACCCCGTTAAACTCACTCAGCTCCTTGTTCTAGTCCATGTATTTTTCTTAGATACCTACTCGACCTCTCAGTCTACATACATGTGCTACAATGTTGCAAATGGGAAGCTCTATCTTTTTCATCATGTTCAGTTTATTCCAGTGACCAACCTCTTATCTACGCCAAGTGACGCCACTACCTTTATTTCCAGTCACTAACCTCTTATCTCTTCCATCCCATCATCATTGGATTTTCACCGCACATCTTCTATCTCACAACCCTCGAACTCACTCACTACATCATGTTCTTGTTACTCTAACCACTTCTGTGTTGTAGTTTGATCCGGATACATTCTTGCAAATGGCGAAGGATCCTTTCTTATAGCACACCGCTATGAGTGAGTATTCTGTCCTTTTACGAAATCATAGATGGGATCTTCTGCCTCTTTCCAATTAGCACCTCATTCATTATAAATGGGATTTTCCTCTAAATGGAAGCCTGATTGTTTTATTGAGCGTTATAAGGTTTGATTAGTTTTGAAGGGGCTCTTGCAACAAACTGGGTGCAGTTATTTTGAGGCTTTTACTCAGATTACTAAACTGGAAACTATTCATGTTATTATAACTATTGCTCTTTCTTGCAGTTGGCCTCTTCAACAATTAGATGTGAATAATGCTTTTCTTAAAGGGACCTTGCATGAGGATGTTTATATGTTATCGTGATTTTGGGCATCCCAATTTCCGATTATGTATGCAAGTTGTATAAGGCGTTATATGGCCTCAAGCGCATACCACAAGCTTGGTACATAGAATGTTCTACGTTCTACAAACCTATGGGTTCTGGAAGTCTCTATATTGTTGACCCTTCATTGTTCATCTTCTCCTGTGGTGGTAATATTGTATACTTCATGATTTATGTTGATAATATTGTACCCACAAGCCACAACACCCCCTTCTTGATTGTTTCACATAGCTTTTGACATATGTCTTTGCATTGAGTAATTTGGGCTTCTTGCTTCATCATTTTCTTGTTGTATATGCTCTACTAGTTTTTAGGGGCATGTTTCTATAGGACCTCAAGCGCTACCAACTCTTCTAAAACCAATTGGTGTTAGAAGAGGTGCATACCCTAGCCTTATAGTGCATTCAGCACACAAGCGCCCACGACATTCGATTGTGACTTGGCCCACATAGCTTCCGCCAAGGGACAATTGATGCACACATGGCCAACAATCTCCACTTTAGCAATTGCTCCCGTTGGGAATCGAACTCGTGACCTTGGCTCTGATACCAGTTGTAGGACCTCAGGCGCTACCAACTCTTCTAAAACCAATTGGTGTTAGAAGAGACACTTACCCTAGCCTTATAGTGCATTCAGCACACAAGCGCCCACGACATTCGATTGTGACTTGGCCCACATAGCCTCCGCCACGGGACAATTGCTGCACACATGGCCAGGCCAACAAGTATTACTCCAAACTACTACTTCTGTCGGAGTATTTTCGTCCACTTTGACTATATCAAATTATCAAGTCAATTTGATAAACTTTCGATATCAATTACTCCGTATTAAATAAAAATGATAATATATATTAATATAAAAGTGAATTAATTAAATTTATCTTGTTGAGAACTTTTAAAGGTTTATTTAATGGTACTAATATGCAATACAAATTGATAGTAATTGATTCAAATTCGTCCAATCTGATTCGAAAAAATAAAATTCCATTCATTTCAGATTATGTACTTAGGGTTACGATTCATGCAGACAATGTTTTAGTGAGGAATTCACCTACATAGCACTAAATAGTATCATACTCCCTCCGTCCGAAAATATTCTTCCCGTGTTGACTTGGCACGCTTATTAAGGAATAGTAAAAAAATGCAAAATTTTCAAAAAATGCACATACTATGAACTTTTAAATCTCCTTTTATTATTAAAAAAGTACTAAAAAAGTATATTTGTGATAAAATAGAAGAGTATTATTGATATTTATCCTTAAAAAGTATACTAAAAAAGGAAATGAAAAGAATATTTCCGGACGGACCAAAAAGGAAAGTGGGAAGAATATTTTCGGACGGAGGAAGTATATTTTTATTTCTTAATATAACAATTTTAGTCATTATCTATTAGTCATCATTGAAGTAAACAGGGCCGGCTCAAGCCAAGGGCAAGATGGCCTCTTGGACAGGGCCCAATAGTAGATGGGGCCCCACTTTTTTGTAAATGTATTACATATATTTATTTACTATTTAATTATTTATATACTTTTCGTCTCAATTTAAATCACCTATTATTTTTTATAATGTTTGATTGTAATTATTTTTAATTCATTTTATCTAAAAATTAGTGTAGAATTAAAAATAAAATTTACATATTTAAAAAGTACATCAAAAGTACAATATCAACCAATTGGATTTCAAAAATGCTAGAAAAACTTCAGGAATCTTTGGCTAGTTATTAAGGTATGTAATTATAGATTTATAAGACTACACATTTGACTTTTTATTATTCTTATTACTATTGTACAGAGTAATTTTTTTATTATTAGGCTAGTTATTAAGGTATGTAATTATAGATTTATAAGACTACACACTTGACTTTTTATTATTCTTATTACTATTGTACAGAGTAATTTTTTTTTATTAAAAATATAATTTATAGATTTTGCTTCATTATGACACGATGACCGATTTCCTCGGTGTTGTCCAAGGCCCATAATTTCTCGGAGACGGCCCTGGAAGTAAATGTTTACCATCATTAGACATGTAAATGTTTACCATTACTGGACATTATTCATTCTTCTAGACATTCCTAAGTGTTATTTAGAAAATAAAAAAATTTAAGTCCTACATACATACATTGGAAAATGACTTATGTTAGTGTTATTTAGTGCAAATATTTTTTTAGTTGCTCCAAATCTCCAATAGTATCAGTGTTATATTTTTTCTTCACGTTCAAGCGCGATCGCTTCAACTATTGCCCAAGAAACCTTTATTTTTTAAAATTGAGTGGCTGCTTCCAACTTATGATCACTTAGTTTATTGAAACACATAAAAAAGGTGAAACACTTTTTCCCCGCCATCTCAAAAGTAATTACTACCTATATATACAGTTATACACAGTTCATTTATGTTTGGTTGATTACCTCTTCAACTAGATGGTGAAACTTGAAACTCTGCAAATTCTTCTGGATTCTCTTGGCGGCGGCGACCTTGTACCGCTCCATTTCGTACAGCTCCGGCCGCCAGTAATGGTACGGGCCGATGGCGACCTGTTGGGGCACGTACGAGTCCGGATCGACCGCCATTAAAGTCTTGGGCACGCTGAATATGCTCACGGGTATTTCGTCGGCGTCTTCTTCGATCTCCTCCTCCTCTAGGCTCCGCCGGAGATGATTGACCCATCGGCGTTCGTCAAAGTTGGTGCCGGAGTGAGACGGCGGCGCGTCCCAATGACGCGCGGACATTTTAGTTTGTGGGGTTTAGTTTGCTCGTTTCATCGCTTGTTCCAAGAGATGATGCATGCCTGCATGCATGGGTGCATGGTTCAAAATAGAAATGGTTTTAAATACTCGGTATTAAAAGTTCTAATCCCCTAATAATATAAAGGTTACTAAAATTCTGTGTCAGTTTGTAATAATCAATATTTATGCCAATGCTAGTATTTAACGTGATCGAAAAAGGCCGTTTCTGTAAACATTGAATGAGATAATAAATGGGGTTTTTAAGGAATAAATGGTTTAAGTTAAGAGCGTGGAAGTTTGATTAATTAAATTACTCAACTCATCATTTATTGTAGGTAAGCTTGAGAGGGAGAGACATCCATTGGCAAGTTAACCCGAACATTAGTGGACCAGTCCGAATATATTGGAAATAATTTATTTTATTGGGGTCCGTTTTGATAAATGAAAAATGATTTTATAAGAAAGAAATTGCCTAGGGTAGGGGTAAATCATAAAGAAAGTACTAAAATAAGAGTTTCATATCTTCAAAATAGGAGTTCGAACTGTGGTAATGTGACACTGTATATGAACATTCCACAATATTTTTTAGTAATCTATATGATCATGATTGATAATGTAAATGATTTTAAGTTTTATTTCGAGAATAAAAATATGCAACTCTTATTTTGGTATATTTTAAAAGAATTTGAATCAACCATATCATGTTAATGCCAAGAAAAAATTAAAATTGAAGACCTAGACTCGGTCTTGTACATATAGTTGGAATTGGATTGGGATTAGAATTCTATACAACTGAACTCGGTGGAATTGAATTCTAATTCAATTCCAAACCCTTTGTTTTGTATAATTAAGAAATTGATATAGAATTGTATTGTAATTCCAAATTCTTTGTTTGGTAACACAAAATTGATTATATAAAATAAATATTGAATTGTATTTTGGTAATTTTCTCACAACATAGTAATTCAAACGTTTTGTTTAAAATTTTTAGTTTTAAATATTTTATTTTTATTTTTTAATTCTTAAATATTAAATATTAAATATCAAATTTTAATGTCAAATTTTAAATTTCAATTTTTAATTTTTAATTTTTTAATTTAATTTCATGTTTTAGTTTTAATTTTTAAAATTTTAGTTTTAAATTTATATAACCTTTTTCTTTGTTGAAACCCAAAAAGGATCTGCATAATTTGATTTTTGACATGTTGAATATAAATTTTGGATTTCTAATTATTTTATTGTGCTATGGAATTCAAAATGTGGAATTCAAAGATTTGGTATTACAATTCAATTCTAATTCTACTTTTTTTGCTATCAAACCACAGAATTGGAATTGATGTCTTAAATTCCAATTCAATGACCTAAACTCTGTGTATCAAAGAGAGCCTTGGAATAATATTTTGTATCACTTATTGATGGATACCCGGGAATGGGGGTATCCAGCCCAACAGGAAGATGGCCCAGCCCAACTTCACTAAGGCCCACTTGGTGGGACCAAAGCAAAGGACCAGGGAAGACCACCTCGGTAGCGGTGCGCGCTCGGTCATCCTCGGGCCACCCCTGACCGGCCTTCCGCCCAGGGACTTCCGAAGACAGGTCATGCGCTCGGCCTTGGCCCTGGGCAATGGCAGACCAGACCTGGACAAGGGAGCTCACTGAAGTCAAGATCAAGGGACCCACGATTAGACCCCTGTCATGCCTCTAGCAGAGTTGCTATAGCCACCCTACTTCTAACCTACATTTGTTTAGCAGTCCTAGGGTTAATGATGTGGTTGGATGCCGCTAGTGAACAACCCAATCTTAGTGGGCCCAGACCGTTGGACTATGGACTAACGGTCAGAACCCTAGCTGTAATCTGCATATAAACCCCTTCTCTTCTAAAGGAAGGAGGAGGACTTACGTTCTGAATCATATTCTAACTAGCATGATATTACTCTTGATCTACTTGACCCCATATTCGTACACTCTTCGATCTAGTTCGATACTCTTCCGCCTCATGACGAGGTGGACGTCAGCCTCAACGACGTCGCCAGCCAGAACACCACTGATCTACGCCACCGCATTCCCAGGCGGCGAACGACGAACGCCGGGGGGTCTCAAGCACCTACCCAGCAGGCGCCCACCCCAGGCGTCGGCGTTCTGACACAACCTTCTCCCAACGGACTTGTGTGTGGAGGAGGTGTGATGTTGCCCGGTGACTTCAACTCACCGCTCTTCCAATTTGGGGAGACCTCCGGCGCAAGGACTCCAGGCCTAGACCCTAACGGTTTCTAGGCTATGATGAGGGCGATGATGTTCAATCAGCCCATGACCGGTTTTCACATGCCGGTCACGATGTCGCAGCCGACGTTCCAGCCTGACGGACGTCGTGAAATCCAGCAGAACGTGGTGGAAAGCGCAGAGCTTTTCGCCCAACACCTGAAGAATTTAATAACGGACTCCCACGTAAACCCTTCAGCGGGAGGACCCGAGAATAAGGAGTTGAGCCGCTCCCAGCAGTGGGATAACGGAAAGGGTCCGGAGTGCAGGGCCAGGAAGAAGCACGCTAGGCGTCGGCCCTAGGGTGCGGCGAGCAAGCGCCATGAACCCCTCAAGGAAGGACAAGGCGAGAGTGAGTCGCATGTATCTGTGTTCAGCCGGATGCGAGTGCCGGCCACGGAGCGACTGCATGGCCGACAGAATACCTTTCTGCAGAACGGAGCGGAGAAGGTCAGGATGCCCTGCGAAGAAGAATGCGACCGACACCGAGAGGTCCACTTGGAAAGGCCGGATTCCCGGATCGAGCAGCCCATCCAGCACCCAATCTTGAGGGCGCCGCAGGGGGCACCCAACGCGGTGGATGGGGGCGCGGGCAGGTCGGGGGATGAGCACCTCAATTTTCTCTTACAAAGGCTTGACGCCTTAGAGAAAAGAAGCGGGCCGGGGCATGTGGCCGAACCTATGTTCAGACTCCGTTCTCCTTTCTCGGAAAGGATTCTAAGGGCACCTTTGTCGAACAGCTTCTAGATGCCACCAATGCCGAGGTATGACGGGACTACCACCCGCAGGAGCACTTCAACTGTTACCAAACCCTCATGAACGTCGTGACGTTCTCTAAGGAGGTCCTTTGCAGATCGTTTCCCGCCACTCTCGACGGGTTGGCGTCTGAGTGGTTCAATGAACTACCGGAGGGGAAGATTGATTCTTGGGAAGATTTGGCACGAAGGTTCCTAGTACACTTCGCCGGAAACAAGAAAAAGAAGTTGCATTTCTCGCACCTCCTGTCGGTCAGACAGAGGCTGGATGATCCGTTGAGGGAATTCCTGGCGAGGTGGAAGCTGGAAACCACTAGAGTTTACGGAGCGGATGACAAAACCAAGTTGTCCACCTTTCATCTGGTCCTACGATCAAGTGACTTCTCCAAGCGCCTGGCTTTGGAGAAGCCAAGGGAGTATTCCATCGCGCTGGCCATGGCAGAGGATAAAGCCGAAGCAGAAGAGCTCGAGGCTAACACGAAGAAAAAGGAGGCAGGAAGACTCGGACCCATTCTGACGGCAGCAAAGCCTACTCCGAGGAAGGTCACTATTGATGAGCGGCCGCATTTGCCAGCCGGACACCGTTTCCGAAAGGGTAGAGATCCGCGTGACCGACGGTCATTCGGAAAAGATGTATATGAGGAAGGGGCCGAGGACAGGAAACCCTATCCCACCAGAGGTCCCAAGCTGTTATTCCCGGATGAGCTTACACCTCTTACACAAACTCCGGTTGCGCCATCCTAGATTTCACCGAGCATCAAGGCTTGGTGGAATATGACCCGAGGTTCCCCCCCGATTTGCACTGTCGGTGAGGGTCCTTATTGCAGATTTCACAGAGCAGCCGGCCATGACACGGACGCTTGTAAGGTCCTCAAGAGGGAGATCGAGAACTTGATCCAAGCCGGGTACCTGAGACAGTTCGTCAAGAAAAAGAACACCTGGCGCAAGGACGATGGAAAGAAAGCCGCGGAAAACCGAGGGAAGAAACCAGCGGGAACCCAGCAGAAGAAGAGGAAGGAGATAGGCCTTCCGAGTGATGAGAAAGAAGAAGAGACAGTGCCGAACAGAGGAAGAAGTGGGTGCACTCGGCCTACGTCGGGGACGTTTGCAGTGCACCCGGACCGTCCAAGGTCGCGAAGACAGAACCCCTTTTTTTTTTGTCCCAAGGACCTGCCTGAGATCCCATCCCCGCACCGGGACGCCCTGGTCGTCAAGTGCGAAGTCAATGAGGTAGTAATCCACCGATCCTACGTTGATAATGGGAGCTCGGTCAACATCATGTACATGAAGACATTTGAGGAGCTGGGGTTGAAGAAAGAGCTCCTGAAAAGAGTAAGGACCCCCTTGTCTGGATTCACAAGAGACATCATCGATTCTGAGGGCCTGATCGAGGTGATGGTCACCTTCGGTGATGGAGAACACAAAAAGACCATCCCAGTCGAATTCATGGTGGTGCGACTCCTGGGATCTCACAACTTGATTTTGGGCCAGCCCGCACTGGAAGACCTCGATTCTGTGACGTTAGTAAAGTACCAATGCATGAAATTCCCAACTGATTCGGGAGTGGGAGTGTGTAGAGGAAACCAGAAGCTCGCCCGGCTCTGCTACCAAAAGCAGACGAAGAAGATGGATGCCCAGGATCTGAGGGTGGACAGCATTGCCACGGCACTGCTGACGGCACTGCTGAAGGAGGAAGACGGACATCCTCAAGCTGAGCCAGCCGAGGAAATAGAAGATGTGGTGATAATGAAGGAGCAGCATGAGAGGAAGATCAAACTCGGTACCAACATCAGTGCCGGGCTTCGATCAAAAATCATTCAGGTACTCAGGGAGTGGGAGTGTGCAGAGAAATGACCTTTTTGGTCTTGAGCTGTTTCTCATTCTGCACTTTGTTGCACAATATGAAAAAGGCTTCTAGTGCGTCATCTTTGTGTCTCAAGAAGCTTACCCAAGAATATCTTGTGTAATCATCCACCACTACGAGCACAAACCTCTTCCCTCTGATGCTTTCAGTTTTCATTGGTCCAAAGAGATCAATATGTATAAACTCCAATGGTCTCGTGGTAGATTGATATACCTTTTTAGGATAGCTTGCTCGTGTTTGTTTCCCCTTTTGACATGGACCACATACTTCACCTTCCAGTCTCTTTATCTTGGGCAATCCTCGAACTGCATCAGAGTTTTAGAGGGTGGTGAGATCTTTAAAGTTTAAATGACCAAGTCTGAAGTGCCATAGCCTTGCATCCTGTTGGCTTGCAGGAAAGCACAGAACATTAGGGGTTACTTTGTAACAATTGTCAGTTGTTCTATCACCTTCTAGCACCACCAGCTTGTTCTTGTCTTTCACACGACACTTTTGTTGAGTAAACGTAACCTCCAACCCTTGATGATATATCTGACTAATACTGAGTAGATTTACTTGAAGTCCCTGTACAAGCCATACGTTCTTGATTGGTGGTAGTCCAGATACATTCAGTATTCCACATCCTATGATTTTTCCTTGTGCTCCACCACCAAATCTGATGTTTCCTCTTTCAAATGAGTTGACATTTGTAAGATTCTGTCTGTCACCAGTCATATGATGTGAGCATCCACTATCCAGCAGCCACTGATCAGGAGTAACTTTGAGGCATGAGTTTGCTACTATGACTCTTTCCTTTGGAACCCAAATTTGTTTGATCTTCTGACTTCTTGCTCTTTTATTTTTGAGCTTTTGGCATGCCCTTTTGATATGTCCCGAGCCTCTGCAGTAGTAACATCTGTAGCATTGATATGTCCATGAGTCCCTTCTGTGATGTTTGACACTGTAACTCCTGATTGGTTTTACTAGTGGGTAATTGTTGCTTCTGTCATTCTTATCTATCTTCACACTATCTTCTCTGGGTGGATCATTTGTTGTGGCGTTGCTATCATATCCAATTCATTGTCTGTCTCCTAATGCTTTGAACATTAACTCCTGTGCATCCAGTACTTCATCTCCTGCTATCTTCATCCACTTGATGTAGTCTTTGAGCTTTTTCAGTTCAAATCTTAGATCTGCATTATCTGTTTTTGCTTTTTCTAGATTCTGCTTCAGAACTTTTAGATCAAGTGTCAGCTGATTCTTTTTTGCTATATTTCTTCTGTTAACCATAACCAGTTCAGTCCATTTTTCCTAGAGATCCATGTGTTACTCAATTAGATCGTCTGACTTTGATTGTGAGATAAAGGCACAGTTGTTCTCCCCACAACCCTGATCTTCGTCAGTATCCTCATCACTCCAGGTAATTGAAAATGCTTGTCTCTTCTTTTTAAGGTTGTTTGCGCATTCAGTCTGGATATGCCTGTGTCCACCACATTCAAAGCACAGTTTCCCTTTGTACTTGGTGTTGTTATCATAGGATTTTCCTTCTTTGAAATGTGACTCCCTGAACATGGATGTCTTAGAAGGTCCCTCTTGACTTGGGTTCTTTCCCTTCTTTTGAATCCACTTCTTCTTGAACTGCTTTGTGAATAAGAACAGCTGGTCTTGGAATTCTTCATCAAATGATAAAGCATCTTCTCCATCACCCTCCTGGTCTGTTCCCAGAAAGGCAATTTGTTTCTCAGGTTTTCTTCTCTTGCTATCCTCTTTCATGTTCAGTTCGATTGTTTCAAGATTACCCATCAGAGCATCAAGTGTCATTTTTTCGCATCATGTGATTGGGAAATTGCCTTGACATCCATATCAAATCTCTCTGGTAATGACCTTAGCACCTTTAATACAAGTTTGGATTCTGGAAATGGCTCTTGTAGTCTGGCTGCGTGATT
The DNA here is from genome assembly GCA_003260385.1 of Cuscuta australis. Taxonomy (NCBI): domain Eukaryota; kingdom Viridiplantae; phylum Streptophyta; class Magnoliopsida; order Solanales; family Convolvulaceae; genus Cuscuta; species Cuscuta australis. The sequence goes on from NQVE01000159.1 coordinate 1,047,682, forward strand.
GGAAAGGTCACGAACTCTTCCATGACTACAATAGTTTCTTTCTCCTCCATTCGCAGATTCTCATATTGTGTCATGAGAATCTGATATTTTGCAGTTTTGACCTTTTCATCACCTTCATGTGTGACTTCAAGAATATCCCACGCCTCCTTAGCACTAATGCAATTTGATATGAGGCGGTATTGTGTTGCATCAACTGCTCCAAAAATAGCATTTAGGGCTTTGTCATTATGCTCAGAGGCAATGACTTCAGTTCTGCTATAGTCTTCAAATTTCTTGATGGTTGATGTAGTCAGGTCATCTGAATATTTGACTGGTTCTCTCCAGCCTGTTTCAACAGTTCTCCATACTCCTCCTCCTTGTGATTTCAGGAATGCCCTCATCCGTCCTTTCCATAAATTGTAGTTGTGACCACGCAGCAAGGGTGGTCTGGAAACACTGGCTCCTTCCTCCATGTCTCCCATAATTTGAGATCGTTGAAAGCTAATAACTTAAGCTCAACAGGCTCTGATACCAATTGAAATTTCCACACTTCCAAGAATAGACTAGTAACAGTGACAACCAGCAAGCAGATGCAACCACAGAAACACTATTGAAAAGAGCGTTGTAGCTTTAGGACACACGAGATGCTACAACACTTTTTCCAACAGTCACACACACAACAATAATAGAAACACAAAGACACAGAGATTTGTTTACGCAGTTCGGAGCAGTATCTCCTACATCTGCGAGGCCCACATCCGTGTAATAGCCTTTCCACTAGATCAACGTAAGAATTACACTATCAAACTTCAACAGAACCGTCTAATGAATTTGACTTGTCTGCTTACGTGTCTGACAACAAACTCGGTTTGTGTCACAACGAGGCCTATTACACCTTCTCCTCGCTCTGCATGGAGGATGTTTCGAGGTATATCTAAGTTATAAAATTTATTTAATCTTAATAAAGATTTAATTTTTAAAGTATTGAAATCCTTCAAAATTAACATTTTTAAAAACTAAACATATAAAATGTGAAAACAGTTAATTTTAAAAATTAAACCAATATTAAAATTAAATGTTCTTATAGCTTGGATAGATAAATATCAATACCTCAAAAAGGTTATTTGATATCTAGATCAAGCCCAAATAAAAATAAATCGAAAAATTAGGATATACATATAAATTTCGTAAACCATTACGGATGACTTTGAAACTTTTTCTGTATTTAGGTCATCTTCTTTTGATTTTTGAAAAAATTAACTTCCAATTGTTTTCAACCCCTTCAAATTTAGTTTCTTCCAACAACGACTTAAAAAATGTATTTATATATGATAAATATACAATAACATTATATATCCAAATTTATAATATACCACAAACATATTTAGAGTTTTTTTAAATATTTACTTTTTTACTTTTTTCCAACTTTTCTTATTTCTTCTAGTTTCTTATAATTCAACTACGAAATTCTAACCCAAATGAACAAGGTCAAAATATATACCAATAACAAAACGATAAAACTAAAATAAAATATTAGTTAAATTAACTTCAAAAGATTAATAGAAGAAGACGGAAAAAAGGGGATGAATATGTAATTGTATTTAGCTTAATTGAACGAGGAAGAAATCGATGTGGTCAAAAATAGAATAAAACAAAGATTAGAAATGACAATTTTGGTTCTTGTGCCCTGTTGGTTACGTGGAAACCAGCTTAGGGGACCTTTTTGTTGCAAAATTTATATTTGGGGTCCCTTTTATGTTACAAATTGAAGTTTAGGTTCGAATATCTCTTATGGAAAAAAGGCATTGAAGTCAATTGGATAAGTGATAAGTATTCTAAAGTATTTCGCCAATTGTATTCATTCGTGAATGTATGTATAGTACTCCCTCCATCTTAAATTATTTAAACACTTCATGAACTATAGTTTTTAGAACCGAACTGGTGATCGAACCGGTCAAGACACTGATTCACTGGTTTACTGGTCGAACCAGTGGTTCAAACATTTTTAATAAATGGATAAATATATATAAAGAAATAAATTATATATATATATATATATATATATATATATACACACACACACACACATATATAATAAGACATCCTATGTTTATAAATAAAGAATTGATGTTTGACTAAATTTATAATATAACTTAATTTACTTGAGTTGTGTCATTAAATAAAAAATAATATTTATTTATTTAAAAGAGCTTATAAATAAAAGGTGATTTGAATTTTTTTAAACTCGGAGTTCAGCTATCATCTTTCGGCTCAATGCGTCAGCAACTACGTTAGCCTTGCCAGGGTGATAGTCAATGTAGTAGTCGTAGTCTTTGATCAATTCCAACCATCTTCTCTGTCTCAGGTTCAATTCTTTTTGAGTTAGCAGGTATTTTAGACTTTTGTGGTCTGTGTGAATATATGTCGTCTCTCCAAAGAGATAATGACGCCATTTTTCAGAGCAAATACAACTGCTGCTAACTCAAGATCGTGAGTAGGATAATTACATTCGTGAGGTTTCAACTGTCTTGATGCGTATGCCACGACTTTTCCGTCTTGCATGAGTACACATCCCAAGCCATTATGAGATGTGTCACTAAAGATTGTGTAGTCTACATCTGGTACTGGTTGGGTCAGCACAGGTGCTTCTGTAACGCCCCGAAAATAGGCCTATCAGTATTAATTAATTGATAATTAATTAATTACTGAGAAGGACCCAAAAATAAATAAATTCTAAAGTTTGTTAATAATTAATAAAAATTATATCGTTGTGTAGAGTTTGACTGTCTGACCCCAACGGTTCAATCGGATTTCAAATTAGAGAAAGTTGAACCAAAAAGTGTACCCCAACTAGGACTAAAATTAGTCCTAATCAGAGGACACACCAAACGGCGCCATGTTCAATTACGCCGATTCCAAAAATACGAATCAGCTCAATCAAGGAACTCCTGTGTCTTCTTCTTCTTCACTGGCTTATTTAAAGAGAGCCAATTCTCCCATTTCTCCACCAAAGTTTATAATTCTTCATCCTATTCTGTTGTTCTGAGAGAGGAGAATACACTGGTGTTGACAGCTCTGTGAGAAGTCGCCGGAGCAGTGAGAAAGAGTCGCCGGAAATTTCGCCGGAAAATCTTCAAAACCTCCCCTACGCTTTGAGGTAAGCCCTTAGATATATCTAATGACTAGAATGTTCATATAGGTCGTTTCTACGTTCATAAATGGTCCTTTGGTTGAGTTTTTGTGTTTGACATGCTTAAGAACCAAGAATCATAAACCTTGAATTTAATGTTAAAAATATGTCTAAAAGATTTCAAAATGATCTATGAACCTTGGAGAACATTTCTATATAATTTAATTGAAGTTTGGTAATTAAAAATGATAATACTCGAAACTGACCAGAGGAAGAAGATGATGAACAGTAGCCGAAAATCGATTATTTACTCCTAAGAATCGATTAAAACCTTGTTCAGATGAGATGCTGGAAGTCAGAAAAACATAATCGATTATTTTATTAAAATAAATCGATTTTTATTATAAAATCGATTATTTAGGATTATTAAATCGATTTTAGTTAAAAATCGATTATTTATAAACTATAAATCGATTTTAATTATTAATCGATTATTATTCGTTAGATAATCGATTTTTCCACAATTTATATATATTTATATATATATATATATATAGATTATTTTATATATATATATATATAAATAGATTGTTTTATATAAATCGATTTTTCCTACTTTTGATATCAACTAATTATAGACAGTATAAATATGATTTTGTACAATAAAATGATGTTTTTACATGTAAAAACATAATGTGATGCATGATGATAAGTTCGGGTGTTAACACTCGATACTAGACCACTATTTGTTATTAGATTTTATGATTGTTTAATTATTGATTATGATAATTAATTATGTTGAATACTCTGAATGATGATCATGAATTGTTAAGTTGATAATAATGAATTAATAAATCATACTATTAAGGCTGCTTAGAAGACCTCTAAGATAGACTTCTGATTAGAATGGGCCTTGCGAGTATAAAAACGTATATTCGGTGGCCTTGGGTAAAACGTACGTACGGGATCCATAAACCAAACTAGAGGAACTCGTTTGGGGATACCACCCAACCTGACAGTTAGTAATCTACTGTTCAGTTTTCTGGATTTGTACCTTAAGCGAAGACTAGTTTAAGAGTTGGTAAATAAATTGGAATACGTACCTTAAACTAATGACCTAGCTTAAGAGTTGGTTAGAAGTACCTTGAACTAGAATTAGTTTAAGAGTTGGTAATCATCAAAGGTTTGGCCTTAGACTAAGCCTAGTTAAGGATATTGTTGAGTATTGAATGTTGAATGTTAAACAATTGAAAATATCATGAATGAATTATATATTGTGTGCATGATACCAAATGGTTGTTTGTGAATTGAGATTCAATTTATGTGGATGTTCGACGCTTTAGATATGCTTACTCAGCTTCATCGCTGAGCGTGTAGTATGTTTTATTTGCTACACGCAGGTAGACTGAATGAATGATTGGCTTGTTCCTGGCAGCACAAGGGGCGAGATTGTCGTGGTGAAATTTGTGATTTTAAATAAATAATTATGTTGTTATTAAACATGGTTTAAATTGCTTCCGCATTATTGTTAAACACTCTGCATTTTGCTACAATTATGTACTAAATAATATTTATGATGAATAAAAGTATTTGAAACGTTTTAAATTTATGATTTCCAAAGTTAATACTTTAGTCTGAAAGGGGCTGCAGACCTGGACGGATTAGGGTGTTACAATTTGGTATCAGAGCAATGGTTTTAAAACCGATCTTCGGATCAAAAGTTTGTTTAAAAATAATAATAATAATAATAATAATAATGTCAATTAAATCCACGACTCTCGCATCCCTCTGCTCCAGGAAGGTAAAAAAAAATGAGTGTTGAAATTGACTATATCAAATTTTATAGATGTCCACTGTTAATTCGGAAATGATATCAAGTGTTGATTCAAGTCGCACTTTCGTACTTGGTAAAAGACGAAAGAACAAACGAAATGTCTATGACTCGTTGATACGTTACCAACGTGCACATCGCTTCGCGAGAATAATGAAACGAAGGATTTATTTGCGCCGTAAGGCTGCATGGGAACGAGACGACCCGGAAGAGACGTTCAGCGTAGACTCTGCCAATAGCGTATGTGGATCAGGCGTAGAAGAACCAGCTGTAGATTCGTCACGATCCAACCAATTGAACGCAAATGTTTAGAAACTATCTTGTTAATCGTTTCAAATCCATTGATTGTATCGACTACTGTAATCCTTTGCAATTCCTGTCTTAAACTCAACCACTGAATAAAAGAATCCTAATAAAGGAATTTCTGTTATTGTAGAATGAGTCAAGAATCTGCCCATGGACAAGGCAACAACAATGAACACGTCAGTGTTCATACTGAAGCATCTAGTTTCACCCCTCCCATCCAAAATGAACATGTCAATCAACAAAATGTTGGGAATAACCCGAACGCTGGTGGTCAACCCGACCTGGTGATCCCAACTTTTCTGGCCAATGTGTTACAACAAATAGCCAACGCGCTGATGTTTCAAGCACCTCCACCACCGCCACCTCGAGTGATAACCTACAAAACGCTAAGGGATAACGGTGCAGAATTATTCCTTGGGGATCGCATCGGTGAACCCCAAATTGCGTGGGACTGGATCGAGCAGACTGCTCGAGTCTTGAAGGATCTCAACGTACCTATTGACAACTACCCTCGAGTGTCTTCTCAACTGCTGCGCAATGAAGCCTACGAGTGGTGGAAGAGAACCGATGAGAGTACGGGAACCCCTAAGCCGTGGACTTGGGCACATTTCGAATGGGCATTCAAGCAAGAATATATTCCGAAACGTTTTAGTGAGGAAAAACGTAAGGAATTTGTGGAGCTGGAACAGGGAAACATGAAACTCCCTGAATATTGTCAGAAGTTTACCAAGCTTGCAAAGTTTGCGCCAACCTTGGTGAGTACCCCAACCGATCGCATTGAGGAATTCAGAACGAAACTTCGACCTGACCTGAGGTCACGTGTGTCCGTCTTAACCACTGTGGACTTCGCAGAGGCCTACGAGATCGTAGCCAGGGCGGATAGTGACCTGAATGCTTGCATTGAGTACCTAAAGGCAAACAATGCTGGTCCAAACACTTACCATTCCACTAATTCTGCCTCAAAAGGAAAAAGGCCATTTCAGGAATCTAGTAACTCACATTTTTCTAAAAAGGGAAAATTTGTGCAAACTCAATCGATGGCATCCGTTGATAGATCCAGAAAGCGAAAGTATCCTGCTTGCGAACACTGTGGAAGGAACCACCCTAGAGAGTGTTGGTTGAAGCAAGGGTTGTGCCTTGGCTGTGGAAAACCAGGATATTTCAAAAAGGAGTGCCCTACAAACCCTGGAGAACCATTTCCATCTGCTCTTGTTGCTCAGTGTGCATCAGCACGACCCGCACCAAGTCAACGCTCGACAGCGGGGTCTAAGCCAGCTAAGAATCAGAACCAACAACAAGGACGAGCTCCTGCTCGTACATATGCAATGAAGGCACGAACTGAGGAAAGCCCTGACGTCATTCAGGGTATGTTTTCCTTATTTGATACTGTCATGCATGTGTTGATAGACCCTGGATCAACGTTGTCTTATATCTGTGTACATATGCCTGAAAAAGCTGACATAATGAAAGAACAATTGGAACAACCTATACTAGTGTCTAACCCATTAGGACATAGTATGAGGTTAGATCATGTGTATCAAGACTGTCCATTGATTGTTGAAGGACATCAGTTCTCTGCCAATCTTGTCGAATTACCGTACAAAGAATTTGACATCATCCTCGGAATGGATTGGCTCACCGAACACCGAGCAATTATCGATTGCCGACGACGAGCAATTCAACTAAAGTCTGGAGAGGGAAAGTCTATAGAGGTGAAGGAGAATCTAACACCTAAATCCACTGAATTCATCTCGTACTTACATGCTAGGCGCCTCATTCGGAAGAAATGTGAAGCTTATCTGTGTAACGTACGTGACACACGAAAAGAAACTCCTGAGTTGAAAGACATACCAACAGTATGTGGTTTTCCTGACATATTTCCTAACGAACTTCCTGGTATACCATCTTCCAGAGAAGTAGAATTTTCCATCGATCTTGTTCCTGGAACAGGACCGATATCTGCAACCCCCTATCGCATGGCTCCTGCTGAAATGAAAGAGTTGAAGGCTCAACTACAAGAACTGCTTGATAAAGGATTCATACGTCCAAGTGTTTCCCCTTGGGGAGCACCCGTTCTGTTTGTCAAAAAGAAAGACGGCTCGATGAGACTCTGCATCGATTACCGTCAATTAAACAAAGTCACAATCAGAAATCGATATCCTTTACCTCGTATCGATGACTTATTTGATCAGCTTAGAGGATCTACTGTATTCTCTAACATTGACTTACGGTCAGGATACCATCAAATCCCAGTAAAGAAAGAGGACATCCCGAAGATGGCGTTTCGTACTCGTTATGGTCATTACGAGTTTGCGGTAATGCCCTTTGGTTTGACCAATGCTCCTGCAGTATTCATGGATCTCATGAATAGTGTATTCCGACCCTATCTTGATCAATTCGTGGTTGTATTCATCGATGATATTCTTGTCTATTCGAAGAATCGAGAAGATCATGCAAAACATTTGGAGATAGTACTCAATGTACTACGAGAACATGAACTGTATGCCAAATTGTCAAAATGTGAATTCTGGCTTGATGAAGTTACGTTTTTAGGTCATGTGATTTCTAAAGAAGGTATTAAAGTGGACCCCAGTAAAATATCTGCCATCACCGAGTGGAAGGTTCCAAGGAATGTTCGTGAAGTGAGAAGCTTTCTAGGATTAGCTGGATACTATCGACGATGTGTTGAAGGTTTTTCCTCGATCGCAACTCCACTTAACAAACTTCTCAGAAAGAATGTGAAATTCGTATGGACCGATGCATGTCAGCAAAGTTTTGAGAAACTAAATAAATGTTTGACAGAAGCACCTATACTGACACAACCGGTACCAGGTGTAGACTACACAATCTTTAGTAACGCATCTCATAATGGCTTGGGATGTGTACTTATGCAAGACGGAAAGGTCGTGGCATACGCATCAAGGCAGTTGAAACCTCACGAGTGTAACTATCCTACTCACGATCTTGAGTTAGCAGCAGTTGTATTTGCTCTGAAGATATGGCGTCATTATCTCTTTGGAGAAACGACATATATTCACACAGATCACAAAAGTCTGAAATACCTGCTAACTCAAAAAGAGTTAAACCTGAGACAAAGAAGATGGTTAGAATTGATCAAAGACTACGATTGTTACATCGACTATCACCCTGGCAAAGCTAACGTAGTTGCAGACGCATTGAGCCGAAAGATGATAGCCGAACTCCGAATTCAGACCACCCTTGAGAACGAAATTCACGGTGCACAAAAACGTGATGACTACTGTTTGAAGACTTGTGAACTTGTCTCTAAAGGGGAGAGACAAGATTTCACTATAAAAGATGGAATTTTATTCTACAGGAATCGTTTGGTAGTACCTAGTGGCGAGGTGAGGGAACGCTTAATGCGTGAGTCTCACGAAACCACATATACCATGCATCCTGGCAGTAATAAAATGTTCCAAGATTTAAGAAAGACATACTGGTGGCCCACAATGAAGCGAGAAATTTCTGAATTCACTACGCGATGTCTGACATGTCAACAAGTCAAGGCTGAACACCAAGTGCTAAGTGGATTGTTACATCCACCTACTATCCCTGAATGGAAGTGGGAACGAATTACGATGGACTTCGTGATCGGACTTCCCTTATCAACCAAGAAGAATGATACTGTCTGGGTAATCGTTGACCGACTAACCAAGTCATCTCATTTTATCCCAATTCGACGTGATATGTCTTTGAAGAAATTGGCAGAATTGTACATCCATGAAATCGTAAGATAACATGGTGTACCTTTGTCTATCATTTCTGATCGTGATCCACGATTCACGTCACAATTCTGGAAGAGTTTGCAGAAGGCTCTGGGTACTAAACTCAACTTTAGTACAACATTTCATCCACAAACAGACGGACAATCTGAAAGGACAATTCAAATTCTTGAAGATATGATGAGAGCATGTGTAATTGATTTTGGAAGCAACTGGGAACAATACATACCGCTAATGGAGTTCGCCTATAACAACAGTTATCAAGCGAGTATCCAAATGGCCCCGTACGAAGCCTTGTATGGGAGACGTTGTAGAACCCCAGTATGCTGGACAGAATTAAGCGAGCAAAGACTTGAAGGACCTGATCTCGTCCGCGAAACTGAAGAAAAGGTTCGTCTAATCAGAGAAAGACTGCAAGTGGCTTCCGATCGTCAAAAATCGTATGCTGACTTGAAACGTCGAGAGATCGAATACAATGTTGATGACAAAGTGTTTTTGAAAGTCTCACCATGGAAGAAGGTGTTACGGTTCGGTAGGAAGGGAAAACTAAGTCCGAGATATATTGGCCCCTATCGAATCACTGAACGTGTGGGTCCAGTAGCATATCGGTTAGAACTTCCACCAGAACTGAACAAGATCCATGACGTATTCCATGTATCGATGTTGAAAAGATATCGTTCCGATCCATCGCATATTTTGACTGAGGGAATTGTAACTCTTGACGAACAATTGACTTATGAGGAGGAACCGGTACAAATTTTAGCACAAGAGGTCAAACAATTGAGAAACAAATATGTACCCTTAGTCAAAGTGCTATGGAGGAATCACTCGACTGAGGAAGCAACATGGGAAACCGAAGAGTCAATGAGAATGCAATATCCGAATCTCTTCAACCAATGACTCAGGTAATTTTGAGTACGAAATTATTTTAAGGGGGAGAGAAATGTAACGCCCCGAAAATAGGCCTATCAGTATTAATTAATTGATAATTAATTAATTACTGAGAAGGACCCAAAAATAAATAAATTCTAAAGTTTGTTAATAATTAATAAAAATTATATCGTTGTGCAGAGTTTGACTGTCTGACCCCAACGGTTCAATCGGATTTCAAATTGGAGAAAGTTGAACCAAAAAGTGTACCCCAACTAGGACTAAAATTAGTCCTAATCAGAGGACACACCAAACGGCGCCCTGTTCAATTACGCCGATTCCAAAAATACGAATCAGCTCAATCAAGGAACTCCTGTGTCTTCTTCTTCTTCACTGGCTTATTTAAAGAGAGCTAATTCTCCCATTTCTCCACTAAAGTCTATAATTCTTCATCCTATTCTGTTGTTCTGAGAGAGGAGAATACACTGGTGTTGACAGCTCTGTGAGAAGTCGCCGGAGCAGTGAGAAAGAGTCGCCGGAATTTTCGCCGGAAAATCTTCAAAACCTCCCCTACGCTTTGAGGTAAGCCCTTAGATATATCTAATGACTAGAATGTTCATATAGGTCGTTTCTACGTTCATAAAAGGTCCTTTAGTTGAGTTTTTGTGTTTGACATGCTTAAGAACCAAGAATCATAAACCTTGAATTTAATGTTAAAAATATGTCTAAAAGATTTCAAAATGATCTATGAACCTTGGAGAACATTTCTATATAATTTAATTGAAGTTTGGTAATTAAAAATGATAATACTCGAAACTGACCAGAGGAAGAAGATGATGAACAGTAGCCGAAAATCAATTATTTACTCCTAAGAATCGATTAAAACCTTGTTCAGATGAGATGCTGGAAGTCAGAAAAACATAATCGATTATTTTATTAAAATAAATCGATTTTTATTATAAAATCGATTATTTAGGATTATTAAATCGATTTTAGTTAAAAATCGATTATTTATAAACTATAAATCGATTTTAATTATTAATAGATTATTATTCGTTAGATAATCGATTTTTCCACAATTTATATATATTTATATATATATATAGATTATTTTATATATATATATATAAATAGATTGTTTTATATAAATCGATTTTTCCTACTTTTGATATCAACTAATTATAGACAGTATAAATATGATTTTGTACAATAAAATGATGTTTTTACATGTAAAAACATAATGTGATGCATGATGATAAGTTCGGGTGTTAACACTCGATACTAGACCACTATTTGTTATTAGATTTTATGATTGTTTAATTATTGATTATGATAATTAATTATGTTGAATACTCTGAATGATGATCATGAATTGTTAAGTTGATAATAATGAATTAATAAATCATACTATTAAGGCTGCTTAGAAGACCTCTAAGATAGACTTCTGATTAGAATGGGCCTTGCGAGTATAAAAACGTATATTCGGTGGCCTTGGGTAAAACGTACGTACGGGATCCATAAACCAAACTAGAGGAACTCGTTTGGGGATACCACCCAACCTGACAGTTAGTAATCTACTGTTCAGTTTTCTGGATTTGTACCTTAAGCGAAGACTAGTTTAAGAGTTGGTAAATAAATTGGAATACGTACCTTAAACTAATGACCTAGCTTAAGAGTTGGTTAGAAGTACCTTGAACTAGAATTAGTTTAAGAGTTGGTAATCATCAAAGGTTTGGCCTTAGACTAAGCCTAGTTAAGGATATTGTTGAGTATTGAATGTTGAATGTTAAACAATTGAAAATATCATGAATGAATTATATATTGTGTGCATGATACCAAATGGTTGTTTGTGAATTGAGATTCAATTTATGTGGATGTTCGACGCTTTAGATATGCTTACTCAGCTTCATCGCTGAGCGTGTAGTATGTTTTATTTGCTACACGCAGGTAGACTGAATGAATGATTGGCTTGTTCCTGGCAGCACAAGGGGCGAGATTGTCGTGGTGAAATTTGTGATTTTAAATAAATAATTATGTTGTTATTAAACATGGTTTAAATTGCTTCCGCATTATTGTTAAACACTCTGCATTTTGCTACAATTATGTACTAAATAATATTTATGATGAATAAAAGTATTTGAAACGTTTTAAATTTATGATTTCCAAAGTTAATTCTTTAGTCTGAAAGGGGCTGCAGACCTGGACGGATTAGGGTGTTACAGCTTCTGTCAGACATTTCTTTAGTTTCTCAAAACTTTGCTGACATGCATCGATTCATACAAATTTCACATCTTTTCTCAGAAGTTTGTTAAGCGGAGTTGCGATCGAGGAAAAGCCCTCAACGAATCGTCGATAGTATCTAGCTAATCCAAGAAAGCTTCTCACTTCACGAACATTCCTTGGAACCTTCCACTCGGTGATGGCAGATATTTTACTGGGGTCTACCTTAACACCTTCTTGAGAAATCACATGTCCCAAAAATGTAACTTTATCAAGCCAAAATTCACACTTTGACAGTTTCGCATATAGTTTATGTTCCCGTAGTACGCTGAGTACTATCTCCAAATGTTTCGCATGTTCTTCTCGATTCTTCGAATAGACAAGAATATCATCGATGAATACAACCACAAATTGATCAAGATATGGTCGGAATACACTATTCATGAGATCCATGAATACTGCTGGAGCATTGGTCAAACCAAAGGGCATTACCGTAAACTCATAATGACCATAACGAGTACGGAATGCAGTCTTTGGGATGTCCTCTTTCTTTACAGGAATTTGATGGTATCCTGACCGTAAGTCAATCTTAGAGAATACAGTAGATCCTCTAAGCTGATCAAATAAGTCATCGATACGAGGTAAAGGATATCGATTTTTGATTGTGACTTTGTTCAATTGACGGTAATCGATGCAGAGTCTCGTCGAGTCGTCTTTCTTTTTGACAAACAAGACGGGTGCTCCCCAAGGGGAAACACTCGGGCGTATGAATCCTTTATCGAGTAGTTCTTGTAGTTGAGCCTTCAACTCTTTCATTTCAGCAGGAGCCATGCGATAGGGAGTTGCAGATATCGGTCCTGTTCCAGGAACAAGATCGATGGAAAATTCTACTTCGCTGGAAGATGGTATACCAGGAAGTTCGTCAAGAAATACGTCAGGAAAATTACATATTGTCGATATGTCCTTTAATTCAGAAGTTTCCTTTCGTGTGTCATGTACATTACATAGATAAGCCTCACATTTCTTTCGAATGAGACGCCTCACGTGTATGTACGAGATGAACTTAGTCGGTTTAGGAGTTAACTTTTCTTTCACCTCAATAGAATTTCCCTCTTTAGTTTTCGGTTGAATCATTCGTCGTCGGCAATCAATAACTACTTGGTGCTCGGTGAGCCAATCCATTCCAAGGATGATATCGAATTCCTTGTACGGTAATTCAACAAGATTGGCAAGGAATTCTTTTCCTTCGACAACCAATGGACAATCTTGATATACGTGAAGTAACCTCATACTATGCCCTAATGGGTTAGACACTAGTATAGGTTGTTCTAAGTTTTCTTTCATTACGTCAGCTTTGTCAGGCATAGGCACGCAGATATAAGATAACATTGATCCAAGGTCTATCAACACATGCATGACAGAATCAAATAAGGAAAACATACCCTGAATGACGTCAGGGTTTTCCTCAACTCGTGCCTTCATTGCATAAGTACGAGGAGGAGCTCGTCCCTGTTGCTGACTCTAGTTCTTGGCCGGATTAGATCCCGCCATTGATCGTTGACTTGGCGCAGGTCGTGCTGATGCTGATTGGCTGACAACTGGGGCTGTCGGAAATGGTTTGCCAGGATTAGAAGGGGCAAGATTTCCCCTTCTTTGAGAAGTTTGAATTGCTAGATTCCTGGAAGGACCTTTTTCCTTTTGAGACAGAGCTGATGGGACGGTGAGTGCTTGAACTGACATTATTTGTCTTCAGATACTCAATGCAAGCACTCAAGTCGCTGTCTGCCCTGGTTATAAGATCGTAGGCCTCTGATCCACGGTGGTTAGGACGGACACACGCGACCTGAGGTCAGGTCGAAGTTTCTTCCTGAACTCCTCGATGCGATCGGTTGGGGTACTCACCAAGGTTGGTGCAAACTTAGCAAGACTGGTAAACTTCTGACGATACTCGGGGAGTGTCATGTCTCCCTGTTGCAATTCGACAAACTCTTTACGTCTTTCTTCGCTAAAACGTTTTGGAATATATTCTTGCTTGAATGCCCATTCGAAATGTGCCCATGTCCATGGCTTAGGGGATCCTGCACTCTCATCGGTCCTCTTCCACCACTCGTAGGCTTTGTAACACCCCAACCCGCATGACCCAAACCCGTGAGACAGCGGATCGGTGTGCTACTGAATTGGTATCCGAATTTGCGACATTTTCAAAACAATTTTAAACAAACATTCTATCCATGCATATAAAATTCATCGGAGTAATTTAAAATAATGCGGAAGCCTTTTTAAAGTCAAACAACTTGGGATCTTGCCCGAAAACGTAATAAGCATTAAAGTTAATTGAATAAAACATAATCAACAAATTAAAGTGACAGCCACGCCATCGTACATCTCCTCCTCAACGCCCTCTGGGATCGGCTCTAGGTTCATCTGCCTGATCACCTACGGACAGCAAAAGAAAACAACGCTATCCGCTCAGCATTGACGCTGAGTGGTACTCCATTGAAGCACAAGAATAAATATAATAATTCAACAATTAAGATCGTGCATATGTTTATCTTCTTAATAAAAATCTATTCCACTTTACATTTGGTTCTTTAGACGGTTGACCAACAGTCAACTTATTTTCTTTCTTTTCAAAACGATTTAGGTGTTACGGGTTTCCCATTGACTCTTTGACCACCGGTCAAACCAATTTAGACTTTCATCAAAATCAAACCAATTTAACATTTATTCCCTATGTCGGAGATAGCCTCAATCCGTAATACCGAAGATGGCCTCAATTCGGTGGAGGTAGGATCCCCTGGGCGATGGCCTCAAACCCAAGATCGCAGACCCTCGTGCACGTCTTAACCTCACTGGCTAGGCCCTGCAGCCGCCCGAGCGTTGGCCAGTTTCTATGTTTGACAAAATAAACCAATTGACCTTATTCACCAGTTAGAATTAGTTAATTAACTTAACTAATTCATTAAAGTTTGGATATAACCATTCGGTCAAACCTACGACAACAGAATATCCAGTCAAAGCCTAGGTCAAACAGGACCTAACCCAAGTCAAAGTCAAACCTGTTCAGTCAATTCACAATCCTCAACAATTCAATTCAAACAATCAATTTAATTCAATTAACCAATTTAGCCAAATTATAGCATAAACACATATAACGATCCAAACCATTAAATCTATTCTGAATGCTATTAACTTCATAGTACGGACCTGGATTACATCGAAATCGAATTGATAGCTCGAACGGAAGGCAAATCGACGAAATCAACCGAACGGGTCAAATCGAGTCAAAGTACGAAATTGACTAATCAATCCGGCGTGGGGGTTAATCTGCCGGCGATATCAACTCGGGGCAGCGGCCCAATGCGGCGACGGTGACGGACGCTTGGCGGAGCGGCAGCTCAACGCCGGTGAGCAGCGACTGGCGGTGGATGACCGGCGAAGGTGAATCGGCTGCTGGAAGATCCAATTGGACGGCGACCGGCTGGAAACTCGGCCGACGGTGGCTCTCGATTCCGGCGAGGGCGAAACAGCAGATTCCGGCGACGGGCGACGTCGGGGCAGCGACTAGAAGCTCGGCGACGGCGGCGCTGCGCTTCGTTGTCGATGAGGCAGCGGCGGCGGTTGGACGTTCGGGCTTCGGTGGCTGGAGACTCGGCGACGGCGATGGCAACGCCGGCGGCTGGCTACTCCAATTGGACGGCGGCGATGGCCGCTGGCTTCCGGCGGCGATGATGGCGGCGGCTATCGGCGAAGGAAACAGCGGCGGCGCTGCAATTGACGGCGACGACCAGCGGCTGGTGCGGCGAGGCTTCTGGCGGCGCTGGGCGACGGCGTGATGGCAGCGGCTTCCGGCGGAGAGGCTGGCTTGGCGACGGCGGCTTGCTCACAGCGGCGGCGATGGCTGGGAAGAAGAGAGGAGAAGGAGAAGGAGAAGAAGAAGGAAGAAGAAGAAAAAGAAAGAAAAAGAAGAAAAGAGAAGAAAGAAGAAGAAGAAAGAAGAAGAGAAGAGGAACGGACGAAGTGGATAAGATTTGTGTGGTAGGTTTATTTAATGGTCCCATTTCAAAAAGGATTGGGCTTCGGACCCAAAATACCTGATTAAATGGTCATAACTTGAGCTCTGTAACTCCGATTCGCGAACCGTCTGAACCGACGCAATCACAAAAATATTTCCTACGAGATGACATAAAAGTTGGGCTTAAAATCCAAATTATAATTTTAACCCCTTATTGGGCCCAATTCGTAAACAATTGCTCTAACAATTAATTAATTCCTTTGGGCCAGGTTTCGGGGCGTTACATTTCTCCCCCCCTTAAAAAGAATTTTGTCCTCGAAATTACCTGAGTCATTGGTCGTCGAAGAGATGAGGGTACTGAGTTCGCATAGATTCTTCGGTCTCCCAGGTTGCTTCTTCCACTGCATGATTACGCCACAGTACCTTTACCAACGGTACCGTCTTGTTTCTTAACACTTTAGTTTCGCGCGCCAAGATCTTAACTGGTTCTTCTTCGTAAGACAAACTCTCGTCGAGGGTTACAGCATTGGTCGGCAACACATGAGTCGGATCTGAACGGTATCTACGTAGCATGGAGACATGAAAGACGTCGTGAATCCTGTTCAGCTCTGGTGGCAACTCTAGCTTGTAGGCAACAGGTCCTATTCGCTCCAGAATGCGGTAGGGTCCAATGAATCTAGGGCTAAGCTTCCCTTTCTTCCCGAACCGTAGGACCTTCTTCCAAGGTGAAACCTTCAAGAATACCATGTCACCAACATTATACTCTATGTCTCGTCTCTTCAAGTCTGCATAAGATTTCTGTCTGTCCGAAGCAGTGCGGAGTCGGTCTCTGATCACACGAACCTTTTCCTCGGTTTCCTGCACAATATCTGGTCCCTCGAGCTTACGCTCGCTAAGCTCTGTCCAACAAATCGGGGTTCGGCATTTTCTGCCGTAAAGTGCCTCGTACGGAGCCATCTGAATACTTGCCTGGTAACTGTTATTATATGCAAACTCCATTAACGGCAAGTAACGCTCCCAATCTTCTCCAAAGTCGATCACACAAGCTCGCATCATATCCTCGACAATCTGTATCACCCTCTCAGACTGGCCATCGGTCTGAGGGTGAAATGCCGTACTAAGGTTCAAAGCTGTGCCAAAAGCCTTCTGAAGTCCTCTCCAGAACTTCGAAGTGAACCGGGGATCTCTATCAGATATGATTGACAGCGGTGCACCGTGCAAACGAACTATCTCTCTAACGTACAAATCTGCCAATTTGTCTAAGGAAGAGTCACGTCTGACGGGTAGAAAATGAGCGGACTTCGTCAACCTGTCAACAATGACCCAGATGGCGTCATTCTTTCGTGAAGATCGTGGCAATCCGATCACAAAATCCATAGTGATCCTTTCCCACTTCCATTCCGGAATGGTAGGAGGGTGCAGCAACCCTGTCGGAACCTGGTGCTCAGCCTTGACTTGCTGACAAGTCAAACAGCGCGCAGTGAACTCGGAGATTTCCTTTTTCATAGCTGGCCACCAATAGGATTTCTTCAAATCCTGATACATCTTGTTACTACCCGGGTGCATAGTGTATACGGTTCCGTGAGCCTCGCGTAACAAGCGATCCCTCACTTCACTGCGGGGCACCACTAGGCGTTCATGATGGTACAAGACTCCGTCATCGCGAATTGTAAACTCGGGCCTCTTTCCTGTAGGAACTAACTCTCGAGTCTTCTGACAAAACTCATCATCCCTCTGTGCTGTACGGATCTCCTGCTCTAATGGAGACTGAAGCTGTAGCTCGGCTAACGATTTTCTGCTCAAGGCATCGGCCACGATGTTAGCCTTGCCCGGGTGATACTCAATGACTAAATCGTAATCCTTGATCAGCTCCAACCATCGGCGTTGTCTAAGATTCAGCTCCTTCTGGGTGAGTAGGTACCTCAAACTCTTGTGGTCGGTGAATATGTGAATCCTCTCTCCAAAGATGTAGTGGCGCCAAATCTTCAAGGCAAACACCACGGCTGCCAACTCCAAATCATGTGTCGGATAATTCTCCTCGTGAGTCTTCAACTGTCTCGATGCGTAGGCCACTACTTTACTTAACTGCATCAGTACACAACCTAAGCCGCTATGAGATGCGTCACTATAGATGGTGTACTCGATGCCAGGAGTAGGTTGAACCAAGACTGGTGCCTGGGTCAGGCACTCCTTCAGTTGATCAAAACTGCGCTCGCACGCTTCTGACCACTCAAATTTGATGTCCTTACGCAGTAGCTTGTTCAATGGAGTAGCGATCGAGGCGAAGCTCTTAACAAATCGGCGATAGTAACCGGCTAATCCAAGGAAGCTCCTCACCTCACGAACATTCCGTGGAGCCTTCCAGTCCACTATGGCTGAAATCTTGCTGGGGTCTACCTGGATACCGGTAGCAGAGATAACATGTCCTAAGAATGTCACCTCACTCAACCAGAATTCACACTTAGACAATTTTGCATACAGCTTGTGCTCTCGCAACACACTCAGAACCAATTGCAAATGTCTAGCGTGCTCCTCCTGAGTCCGTGAATAAACCAAGATGTCATCGATGAACACTACTACGAACTGGTCCAAGTATGGTCGGAACACACTGTTCATAAGCTCCATGAACACTGCCGGGGCATTAGTCAATCCGAAAGGCATGACTGAGAACTCATAATGCCCATAGCGTGTCCTAAAAGCAGTCTTCGGAATGTCTTCTCTCCTGACAGAAATCTGATGATATCCAGCACGCAGATCAATCTTCGAGAATACCGTAGCCCCTCTGAGCTGGTCGAACAGGTCGTCGATGCGAGGCAACGGATAACGATTCTTCACTGTAGCTTTGTTCAACTGCCTGTAGTCGATGCAAAGTCTCATGGATCCATCTTTCTTTCGAACAAATAACACTGGTGCTCCCCATGGGGAAACGCTAGGTCGGATGAATCCCTTTTCCAGTAGCTCTTGCAACTGAGCCTTCAACTCCTTCATCTCGGCAGGTGCTATACGATACGGTGTAGCAGATATGGGTTCCGTACCCGGAATGAGATTGATCGAGAACTCTACCTCTCTCGGCGGAGGCAAACCAGGTAGGTCTTCGGGAAAGACATCGGGGAAGTCGCAAACCGTACGAATGTCCTGCTGACGTGGCGATTCTTTTCGCATATCCTGAACGTGACATAGGAACATCTCGCACTTCTTGCGAATCAAGCGCCTCGCGCTCAAGGATGATATGAACTCGGGAGTCTCGGGGAACACTTCCCCGGAGAGTAATACGTCGCTACCGTCTTCGGCTCTCAGCCGTACGGTCCGACAACTGCAGTCGACCACTGCTCTATGCTCGGTGAGCCAATCCATACCAAGGATAATGTCAAACTCCTTGTGTGATAGCTCTATCAAATCTGCAGGGAATTGCTTCCCTTGCACGGACAACGGACATCTATGATAAATGTGATGAAGACGCATGCTATGTCCTAGCGGATTCGATACAATGGTAGGTATCTCAAGGTCACTCCTCACAATCACAGAATTAGCAGGCATGCCAACACAGATATAGGAGAGCGTAGAACCCGGATCGATCAAGGCATGCATAACTGAATCAAATAGTACGAACGTACCCAAGATAACATCGGGGCTAGGATCTGTACGCCCATGCATGGCGTAGGTACGCGCTGGTGCCCGGCCTGACTGTTGCGGACGTGGTCTCTGCTGATTATTTGCGGCAGTAGACTGCTGACTCCGTGCTAGATGTGATGCGGCAGGCTGATCCGGAGCTCTAGGTAAAACAGACTCGCTGCTAGGGTTTCTCGGGCAATGCCTCCTGAAGTGCCCTGGCTGACCACAACCCAAACATAAGCCTTGGGTGAGCCAACACTCGCCCGGGTGATGCCTACCACAATGTACACATTGCGGGTGGCTTCTCGATCTGTTCGAGTTGCTCGCAGCGACCGACGGAGATGGCCTCGACTTACTCCTTTTAGGCGGCGGCGCACTCGAAGAACCCTTCTCGTACCTCTTTCCCCCGAATCCAAAACTCTTCCCGCTCGGCCCGGTGCTGGCCGCGGGTCGCGGGTCTTTCGTCGCTCTATCCTCCTTCTTGGTTGCCTGCAAATCATCCAAGCTCTTTTCTGTCTTCACAATCAAATCATACGCCGCATTAAAATCTGTCGTCGTGATCAGTGCGGCGTACGGCCTCAAGTCCGGCCGTAGCTTCTTGACGAACTCGTTCAAACGATCCTCCGGAGTGGAGACCAGACTCGTCGCGTACTGGGACAAGTAGTCGAACCTCTGTCTTAGTTCAGGCAGTGACATCCCCTCCTGCTTAAGCGCAACGAACTCATCGCGCCTCTCCTCGCGGTACCGGGTGGGGACGTACTCCTTCGTAAAGGCTCGATCGAAGCGATCCCAGGTCCACGGCTTGGGTGTGTGTGGATCCTGGTCAATGCGCTTCCACCAATCATATGCTCCTTTCCGGAACATCTGTGACGCCAACTCCGAGCGATCAACATCTGGGACTCTCAAATTCTTGAGTACCCGGTCCATCTGCTCAAGCCAATCCAAAGCAATCTGGGGTTCCCCCAAATTGTCTCCTCGGAACTCTTCCGCTCCATTATCCTTCAACATTTTGAAGGTAACGATGCGCGGCTGCGGCTGTAGTGGTGGAGGTGGCTGGAACATGGGCATAAACTGCGCCATGTGCTGCATATAGTGGGCCATCATGGCCGGGAACATCTGCTCGTAGGCTACCGGTGGTATCGCCAACGGTGGCATCACTGGAGGTGGTACGACTGGCGGTGGTACAGCTGGTGGCTGTCCCGCTGGCTCAGGTGGATTCTGTCGTTGCCCTCCGTCACCCGGAGGCGTGAAACTCGAACCCTCGGTGTTAGCCGTGTGCACGCTCACGTGCTCCGGCTCCGGAACGTACTGACCGTGGGTCGATTCTTGACTCATTCTAAAATAATAAGGAAATTCCACGTCAGATCTTAACACATAACAGATAAAGCTATAAATACTTATTACCTTCCCGGGGCAGAGGAGATACGTGAGATGCAGATGCGGCTGAATTATTCATTGTATTATTTTTTTTTGAAAGGGTCCGAAGACCGATTTTAAAACCAAATGCTCTGATACCAAAATGTAACACCCCAACCCGCATGACCCAAACCCGTGAGACAGCGGATCGGTGTGCTACTGAATTGGTATCCGAATTTGCGACATTTTCAAAACAATTTTAAACAAACATTCTATCCATGCATATAAAATTCATCGGAGTAATTTAAAATAATGCGGAAGCCTTTTTAAAGTCAAACAACTTGGGATCTTGCCCGAAAACGTAATAAGCATTAAAGTTAATTGAATAAAACATAATCAACAAATTAAAGTGACAGCCACGCCATCGTACATCTCCTCCTCAACGCCCTCTGGGATCGGCTCTAGGTTCATCTGCCTGATCACCTACGGACAGCAAAAGAAAACAACGCTATCCGCTCAGCATTGACGCTGAGTGGTACTCCATTGAAGCACAAGAATAAATATAATAATTCAACAATTAAGATCGTGCATATGTTTATCTTCTTAATAAAAATCTATTCCACTTTACATTTGGTTCTTTAGACGGTTGACCAACAGTCAACTTATTTTCTTTCTTTTCAAAACGATTTAGGTGTTACGGGTTTCCCATTGACTCTTTGACCACCGGTCAAACCAATTTAGACTTTCATCAAAATCAAACCAATTTAACATTTATTCCCTATGTCGGAGATAGCCTCAATCCGTAATACCGAAGATGGCCTCAATTCGGTGGAGGTAGGATCCCCTGGGCGATGGCCTCAAACCCAAGATCGCAGACCCTCGTGCACGTCTTAACCTCACTGGCCAGGCCCTGCAGCCGCCCGAGCGTTGGCCAGTTTCTATGTTTGACAAAATAAACCAATTGACCTTATTCACCAGTTAGAATTAGTTAATTAACTTAACTAATTCATTAAAGTTTGGATATAACCATTCGGTCAAACCTACGACAACAGAATATCCAGTCAAAGCCTAGGTCAAACAGGACCTAACCCAAGTCAAAGTCAAACCTGTTCAGTCAATTCACAATCCTCAACAATTCAATTCAAACAATCAATTTAATTCAATTAACCAATTTAGCCAAATTATAGCATAAACACATATAACGATCCAAACCATTAAATCTATTCTGAATGCTATTAACTTCATAGTACGGACCTGGATTACATCGAAATCGAATTGATAGCTCGAACGGAAGGCAAATCGACGAAATCAACCGAACGGGTCAAATCGAGTCAAAGTACGAAATTGACTAATCAATCCGGCGTGGGGGTTAATCTGCCGGCGATATCAACTCGGGGCAGCGGCCCAATGCGGCGACGGTGACGGACGCTTGGCGGAGCGGCAGCTCAACGCCGGTGAGCAGCGACTGGCGGTGGATGACCGGCGAAGGTGAATCGGCTGCTGGAAGATCCAATTGGACGGCGACCGGCTGGAAACTCGGCCGACGGTGGCTCTCGATTCCGGCGAGGGCGAAACAGCAGATTCCGGCGACGGGCGACGTCGGGGCAGCGACTAGAAGCTCGGCGACGGCGGCGCTGCGCTTCGTTGTCGATGAGGCAGCGGCGGCGGTTGGACGTTCGGGCTTCGGTGGCTGGAGACTCGGCGACGGCGATGGCAACGCCGGCGGCTGGCTACTCCAATTGGACGGCGGCGATGGCCGCTGGCTTCCGGCGGCGATGATGGCGGCGGCTATCGGCGAAGGAAACAGCGGCGGCGCTGCAATTGACGGCGACGACCAGCGGCTGGTGCGGCGAGGCTTCTGGCGGCGCTGGGCGACGGCGTGATGGCAGCGGCTTCCGGCGGAGAGGCTGGCTTGGCGACGGCGGCTTGCTCACAGCGGCGGCGATGGCTGGGAAGAAGAGAGGAGAAGGAGAAGGAGAAGAAGAAGGAAGAAGAAGAAAAAGAAAGAAAAAGAAGAAAAGAGAAGAAAGAAGAAGAAGAAAGAAGAAGAGAAGAGGAACGGACGAAGTGGATAAGATTTGTGTGGTAGGTTTATTTAATGGTCCCATTTCAAAAAGGATTGGGCTTCGGACCCAAAATACCTGATTAAATGGTCATAACTTGAGCTCTGTAACTCCGATTCGCGAACCGTCTGAACCGACGCAATCACAAAAATATTTCCTACGAGATGACATAAAAGTTGGGCTTAAAATCCAAATTATAATTTTAACCCCTTATTGGGCCCAATTCGTAAACAATTGCTCTAACAATTAATTAATTCCTTTGGGCCAGGTTTCGGGGCGTTACAGGCTTCCTTGCGAAGTAGCTGAGACGCCAGTCGGGGATAGTTGCCAATGGGTACGTTAAGATCTTCCAACACTCGAGCAATCTGTTCGATCCAGTCCCATGCAATTTGGGGTTCACCGATGCGATCCCCAAGGAATAATTCTGCACCGTTATCCCTTAATGTTTTGTAGGTTATCACTCGCGGTGGCAGTGGTGGAGGTGGTTGAAACATTGGTGCGTTAGCTATCTGTTGTAATACATTTGCCAGGAATGTGGGAATCACAAGGTCGGGTTGACCATCAGCGTTCGGGTTATTCCCAACATTTTGTTGATTAACGGGTTCATTTTGGACGGGAGGGTTAAAGCTAGATGCTTCAGTATGAACACTGACGTGTTCATTATTGTTGCCTTGTCCGTGGGTAGATTCTTGACTCATTCTACAATAACAGAAATTCCTTTATTAGGATTCTTTTATTCAGTAGTTGAGTTTAAGACAGGAATTGCAAAGGATTACAACAGTTGATATAATCAATGGATTTGAAACCAACAATAAGATAATTTTCTAAGCGTTTGCGTTCGATTGGTTGGATCGTGACGAATCTACAGACGGGTCTTCCTTGCCCAACCCACATACGCTACTGGCAGAGTCTACGCTGAACGTCTCTTCTGGGTCATCTCGTTTCCATGCAGCCTTGCGGCGCAGATAAATCCTTCGTTTCATTATTCTTACGAATCGATGTGCACGTTGGTAACGTATCAACGAGTCATAGATGTTTCGTTTGTTCTTTCCTCTTTTACCAAGTACGAAAGTGCGACTTGAATCAACACTTGTTATCATTTCCGAATTAACAGTTGACATCTATAAAATTTGATACAGTCAATTTCAATACTCATTTTTTTTATTACCTTCCTGGAGCAGAGGGATGCGAGAGTCGTGGATTTGATTGACATCATTTTTTTAGGCCGAAATACATATATAATATGTAAAATATTTTTTTTATCCAAGTTTTGATCCGAAGATCGGGTTTAAAACCATTTGCTCCGATACCAAATTGTAGCACCCTAATCTGTCCAGGTCTGCAGCCCCTTTCGGACTAAAGTATTGATTTGGTAATCATGATAATTTAAAACATTTCAAACATTTTTATTTATAAATAATATTCCATACATAATTGTAGAGAAATACGGAGTGTTTAAATAAAATGCGGAAGCGACTTTAAAATATGTATCATAACAACATAATTATTTATTTCATTCAATAATCTACCACGACTGTCTCGCCCCTTCTGCTGCCAGGAATTAGCCAATCATTCATTCTGCCTACCTGCGTGTAGCAAATAAAACACACTACACGCTCAGCGGTGAAGCTGAGTAAGCATATCTAAAGCGTCGAACATCCACATAAATTGAATCTCGATTCATAATCAATCATTTGATATCATGCACACAATATATAATTCAAACATTCATGATATTCTCAATATTTTATTCCAAGTCATTTGATATTCAATATCTCAACAATGCTCTTAAATTATTCTTAATCTAAGGCCAAATCATTTCATAAGAACTCTTAACTATTCCTAGTCTAAGACAACATTTCTAACCAGGCCCTTAAACTATAAATAGTTTAATGCAGAACACAAGAGTCGATAATCCACCCTATGAGTCATGTGGATTACGTACCAACCGAACAGTGAACTGCCGGGTGGATGATATCCGTTCTGGATCCCGTACGTACGTTTTAACCCCGAAATATGAATTGGTCAAGGAGGTATATCTTAGAGTTCTTCTAGATATCCTTAATAATCATCATCATTATACAAGTTGGTATATCTTAGAGTTCTTCTAGATATCCTTAACAATATACATCATTTTCATAATCATCATTATATCCATTTTTAATCATGATTTAATCAATAATCATACCAATCAGTAGGTTAATCATTCATAATTGGCCACAATAATAGTTCATCATAATGATCATTCAACATAACATTTAATAACAATTAGCGGCCTAGTCTCGAGTGTTAACACCCGAACTTACCGTCATGCATCACATAATGTTTTAATTTGTTAAAAACATCATTTTTGTTGTGAAAAATCATTTTTATAATAATCATAATCAATTGGTATCAAAAATAGGATTTTAGAGCTCAAAAGTAGCAATTTTGGACCAGAGTTTCGGAGGATCGATCCAGCCCTTTGGATCGATCCAACTAGAAGAAAAACTCCCAGAGGATCGGTCCAATGAAGGGGATCGATCCACTCTTCATTCGTCTTCAACCTCGGTCCATTTTTCGGGAAAACCATTTTTAGTTACCGAACTTCAATTAAACTATATAGAGATGTTCTCAAAGGTTCATAGATCATATTAGAATTATTAAAACATATTTTTAACATCAAATTCAAGGTTTATGATTCTTGGTTCTTCAAACATGTCAAACTCAAAACTCAACCAAATGACCATTTATGAACGTAGAAACGACCTATATGAACATTCTAGTTATTAGATATATCTAGGGGCTTACCTCGAAGTGTAATGGAGGTTTTGAAGATTTTCCGGGAAAACTTCCGGCGAGCACCACGTCTTGCTCCAACGAACTCGACGACAACTAATACTATCAGATTACTCCCCTCACTCTCAGGATTCTATTGAACTAAATTGTAGAAAGAATGGTGTAGAAAATGGAAAATGAGCTCTCCCTTATATAGGGGTTGAAAAGGGGAAGAAGACAGGTTGCATCGTCATTTCCATGATCCTGTGATTGGCTAGTGCGCTGGGAGGTGCCGTTCGCACAGTGTCCCTGATTGGGACCAATTTTGGTTCCAATCGGGGTACACTTTTTGGTCCAACTTTCTCCGAATTGAAATCCGATTGAACCGTTGGGGTCAGATAGTCAAACTCTACACAACAATATAATTTTCATTAATTATTGACAAACTTTATAATTCACTTATTTTTTTGGGGTCCTTCTCAATAATTAATTAATTATAAATTAATTAATTAATTCTGATAGGCCTATTTTCGGGGTGTTACATATATATAGGGGCTGGTTCCCGTGAGAATGCACCTTGTGAAGAGAAATGAGAATAAAATCTAGCTGTTGGATCTGATGTATCGTGCGGCTCAGATTGCATCATGCACTAAAATGCACCAAAATCTTTTGAAAATGCATTATCTCAAAATCTGAGCGCATGATGCAATCTAAGCCGCACGATACATCAGATCCAACGGCTAGATTTTATTCTCATTTCTCTTCACAAGGTGCATTCTCACGGGAACCAGCCCCTATACATACATACATACATACATACATACATTTTTTTTACATACATACATACATACATACATATATATATATATATATATATATATATATATATATATATATATATATATATATATATATATATAATATATATATATATATATATATATATATATATATATATATATATATATATATATATATATATATATATAAGTATATATGGGATTGACTCCATTGAGAGGACACTTTATGGTGAGATGACATGCTTCGGTCAGATGACGCAAAACTCATCACTATGCAAAACTCACCATAAACAATTACAAAGCTCACCAAACTGTAAGGTAAAGCTTGCCATTTTTTTAACACTTTGAATTTTTTTGAAAAAATAAAATCAAAGGAATGGGTGCTGACTAGATTTTGACCGTTGACTGCCAGCATTGACCTCCGCTTGCCGCTGCAGCTCCGCCATCGCCGGACTCCTGCCGCCACCGCTGCTCCGCCGCAGCTGACCGGTGTTGCTATTTTATTTTTAATTAATTTTTTGATTTTTAGAATTTAAAAAAGGTGAGTTTTGGTGTTCAAAGTGAGGAGCTTTGCTTTATTTCTAGGTAGCTTTGCATTGTGCATTGGTGAGCTTTGTAGTGTAGTGTGGACTGTGGTGAGCTTGGCGTCATCTCACCGAAGCATGTCATCTCACCGTAAGGTGTCATCCCACTGGAGTCAATCCCTATACAGTTCGAACACTGTGTAGAATACCATTTCTTTTAAAATTATTTTATTTACAAACTGGTAGAGAGAAAAAGTAAAACTTACAACGTTCAAAAGTACATCAAAAAGCTCTACAAAATAAGATGAAACAAGAATATCTTATTTTATCAAATAGTTTACCATAACGAATAAACAAAAAAAAATTATCGAGACGCTGAAATAGTAAGTGTGACGCTTTTTGGGACTGAGGGAGTGTATGTTAGTAATGTTAGTGACTTCATTCATTTTTACTACCTCCGTCCCATTTTATAACGCTTGTTTCGGTTTACGATGTTTAACTGAAATTATTTTCAAACCATTTTATATGACAAATGGTATAGAATTAAAAAATAAAAATTACATATTAAAAACTACATCAAAAGATCTACAAAACTAGTAGTGACAATAATATTTTATTTTATCAAATTGCTAACGAAAATAGAGAAAGAAAGTGAATGAAGTTTGACCCTGTGAATAGTAAACAAGCATTATAATTTAGGACGGAGGGAGTAATATTTATAATTGATGATGAGTGACCACATGATCAAATTATATTTTTTTTTCATTATCTATGTTTTTAAATCGTATGATTTGTTAAAATAAAATTATCAATTTATCTATTGATCAATGTAGCTTTTCATGTACTTTGAAGTTTGTAACTCTAAAATTTACTACTCCGTACCTTCGTAATTTAAATTTATTATCTAATAATACATCAATAGTTGAATATGTGAATTGAATATAACTTTATATTGTAACTCAAGCGGGAAGATTAACTCTGAATGAATGGAGTAATACTTTAAATACATTTTTCTATTGATGTATTCTAATATGACATTAAAGAAGAATTAGTGAAGAACTAAAAAGCTTTAGTAGTAGCAATAAGGTGCTAAGTCAAACGTTACTAAATGAAAGTGCCAGAATTATCAACCCTTACACTATGTTTGGTTCTTAGAATTAGGAAGGAAAAAAAATCATTTCTCTCATTTCCTCACCAAAATAAAAGAAATTTAATTTTTCCTCTTCTTCGTATATTTTACTTTTTCATTTTTTTTCTATACGTTTTTCTTTTCTTTTCTTCTCTAACCAAAAAAATAATAATTTTCCATCTTAATTTTTTTTCTTTAAATTCCTTGAACCAAACATATTGTTTAAGTGCAAATTACAAAATCATAGGACCTAACAATTCTTAGTGCACCACTTAAACGATGCTGGGGCACTGAGTTTATTAATTCGCGAATGGTGCGGGAATGCAAATTATGTGTTCTAACTATATTTAGCTCAGAAAACATTTATTTACCACCAAGATTAGGGGTGAGCAAGTACCGAACCGATACCGAAAAACCTGAGAATATCGAACCGAAAAAGTACCGAGAAGGAACCGAACTGAATGGTCGGTACGGTATTCGGGAACGGTACGAGGTGACGTTCCATACCGAAAATCCCGTACCGAACATATATATACTAATGCTAAATATGGCAGATATATTACTCTTAGTATTTAGAATATCCGGTTACCTTGTTTACCTAGACTTTACCTCCTCCCCGTGTATGTATAAATACCCTGATATATGATGAATAAACTACTCAGTTCACAACACGTTATCAGCACGATAGTCCCTAACCCTAATTATTTCTCATCCTCTGTCTTCCGCCGCATATCAGCAATCTGTTTCTGTCCTCCGTCTCACCACATAGCGGCGCCTCCAGACTCCCATATTTCCGTTTCCTTTCTTCTCTGCCGCACAATCCATGATTAGGAAGGGGTGATTGTCACACGGTCCAGGTATTTCAAGTTTTAAGAAATATTGCATTTTGAAATTGCATATCAATATCTTTGCATGATCTAGAAGATGGTTTCACAACTTTTATACCTGATAAGATATTGAATTTGCATAATTTGATAATCAAAATTGAATTAATTAGCTGTACGTAGCCACAATAAGGTGTTCACTAATATGCAAATCGGTTACTCGTAGTACTTTAAAATTACTCGTAATAATTTTATGAAAATTACATATTAAAATTTGAAGATTGAATATTGATCAAAGTGATGAATATGCTGTATTATGTTTCCAGTGCATGCTATACACGTGATTATCATGAAATTCGAATAATAAGTGCAAACATATTATTATGATAGTTTATTCGACCTTGTTTGTGTGAAAAAAATAGTTCAATTTGAGGTCTGGTGTATAAACTATATTCACATAGCTTGGGTTTTATTTGATATATTGTGTGAATAAATCTAATGAATATTATGGAAATCAATGTTAAAATGGTTGCTTCATTCATATTTTGTGTTGAACAAAAAAAAATGCATTCAAATATGCAATTATGGATTATTTTCTTAGTTGATGCTAGGGACATGAAATTGTGCATTTTAATATTTGCCTATTTCAATGATGATAAAGGTGAATTTGACACTATATGTAAATGTATATTTTATTATTTGATCTCAAATTTGATTTTCCCCAAAGTAAATTGAAGAAATTGAACATGTAATTCACCAATTTCCAGAAGTATATTGGTCTAATGATTCATATTTAAATTAATTTGTTTTACTTAATTTTTTTTGGAGACGTCATCATATTCCACTCTGATATACTCCCGGGTAATATATTCCAATAAGTTTATGTGACCAATATCTAATTGCACATTGTGTTTAGTTTGGGATTATAAAATAATGTTTGGATTTTTAATTTCCCTTTTGATGTTGTAGTATAGAAAGTTAAAGATTCTATACACTACATATTTCATTACGTTTTTATACTTTGGTATGAAATATTTGTGAAAAAAATGCATATTTTATTACTTGATCTCAAATGTGATAAATGCTTTTGTTGATTCGTATATAAGAAATACAGAGTACAGAGTATATGACATATAAAAGAAAACTTTGATCGAAGTGTCAAATTTTATCCTCAAAGTAAATCAAATTTGATATTTATTCTAAAGTCCATAATCTCTCAAAGAGGTTGACAAAATAGATTTTTTTTGCTCATGCATATACCATTTTCTAGAAGTAAAATGGCCTAATGATTTTTAACAAAAAAAAATTGTTCAATGCATTTTCTCCTTATGCAGTGATATTATATTTTAATGTGAATTACTATGTTGCAATAAAACTTGTGTGACCAATATATGTAATTGTATGTTAT
This sequence comes from Cuscuta australis, assembly GCA_003260385.1. Lineage (NCBI taxonomy): Eukaryota > Viridiplantae > Streptophyta > Magnoliopsida > Solanales > Convolvulaceae > Cuscuta > Cuscuta australis. The sequence continues at coordinate 1,078,249 of NQVE01000159.1, forward strand.
ATGTGGTTTGAGATTACAAAATAGTGTTTGAGAACCTAATTTCCTCTAAAGTGGTAGTGTAAGAAAAATTCATATACTCCATATTTGGTTACTTTTTTTTCCATTTTTTGCCTCTCTACTTTCGAGTAGGGGTAAGGTCTGCGTACACACACCCTCCCCAGACCCTACTCTTGTGGGATTTAACCGGGTTGTTGTTGTTGTTGTTTTGTTAGGAAAGATTTTTTTTTTTGACAAAAATAAATCATTTTACATATTCATTCCCTGAAGCGAGTGAAAATATTGATTGACATGCATGAATATAATAGGATATCACAACTATTGTGGTTATACATATGGACACATCAAAGTCACTATTATGGTCACATGGAATTGCATTTTTTTTAACATTGACTATTTGAATCTAAATATTCCTGAAGAATATTGAATTCTGAAAAGAAATCCTTAAGGTATATAGTCTCCTAAATTAAATAAGAGTCATCATGTTCGTCAAACACAATATATGGGTATATGAGATACCTAAGGTCTTATAACATTTAATTACCACCTGAAGTGGCTTATTTTTAGTAAAAAAAATCTCTTTACAAAGACACGTTTTGATATTTCAAGACCTTTGTTCTAATCAATATATGATTCCTCATCAATATTCTTGAAGAACGATGTAGTAAATTTATTATAATCAAAAGAGTGATTATACATATTATATTTTTTAGATGTAAGAGATTTTTTTCTCCTGTGATTAAAGAGGTTAGCGTAAATATAATGTTTCTTGTTATACAAAATTTATAGATAGCTCGAGAAGAGCATTGCATAATAAGAGCTGCATAATAGAAATAATAAGTCTCATAAATATTGAATATTTTGAGAGGATAACTATTGTCCTGCATCGACTAATATTCTGTTGGTATTGACAAATCCTTATTGTTTAAAGTGTCTCTATTAATGTTTAAGATACCAATGGAAATGAATATTACATGACACTTGATCGAGAGTTGTTTTCACGTAAACCAGAAGTTTACTGAACCAATTTTTATTTTAAACATAACCAATTAAATTATCACGATTTAGTTTGTGATGTGAAGAAAAAAATCATTAAGAACTCAAGTAAGTACTATTTGAAGAACTAGAAATTTTTGTTATTATTAGGACAAGAAGATCCTATAGTCTTGTTCTCATTAAAAGATTATTATGAGATTATTAACTGATGAAACTTGAGATTCATTTCATACATATTTAGAAATTGTTCAAGGAAAATTGATTGCGCCCTTCAACTATTCGTGATGACAATTTAAATGTTTTATATGATGTATCGTTATATTTGTCATATTTGTTGACAATTAACTCGTAACCCGAAGTTTATGATATTTGTCCATATATATTATATTATGGACACAATTTATAGGTTATGTTGAACATCAATAGTCACAAAAGAGCCTGCAGCTCTAGTTAATATGCAAAGTGCATCGAATTAGTGGCCATACTTTTGATTATGAGAACAAATCATTTTATACTATATTTTGAATCTTCATTTATGTGGTAATTATTTGGAGCAGATGCTTAATGGGCTTAAATTAAGATAAATTATTAAGGTACCATAATGATAGGTAGAAACTAAGGGAAGATTTTTGAAGGAGTTGATAAATTCTATATTATTACTAGATTATATACAATCTTCTATAAAAGATGTGAACCTGAAGTTCAACAAAGAAGATTGTACCAAGATATTGCAAATAAAGTGCTTATTATGAATTTTATCTGTCAATTGTAAATGCTTTGGTTAGAAGTGAATTTTTGACATTTTCTCAACCATTAAAAAAACAATGGTCTTATTATAAGGAACCTGTAGTTCCAACATATGAGAACCTGAAGTTCTTCTTCACATGTATTTTATATACACATGTTCATTTTTATTAATCCTTCCCCATAAATAAAATGTCAAATCTTCAAAATTTTGAGTTTCTTACACTTGATATTTCCTGAAGAGAAACAAGTTTATCCCTTCTCACAATATTTGATTGTTTGATTGTGTGCCTTATATGCTCTCTCCCCCACAATGCATTCAATATAATGTAGAAGACTGTGTATTGACATTGGCTTTAACTCCTCGTCTATTGTTAAATGTTTTAGAGTTTTTGACAGGAGATATATTAATAGCAAAGTAAGTTCATTGTCAATTTTATGATGAAATAATATTCCCAGTCTTAGGGGGAGATAAGAATAATGAAAGACTGGTAATACAAGAAATTATATGAAATGCATCATTGTAAATTTTCGACTCCTGAAGTGGTCAATATAATTTTGAAGTCTGATTTGCAAAGAAGAGCAAATGAATTACTAGATGCATTCACATATATGAGCAGAGTGACAAAGTTACGTATACCAGCATCTTATGCATCGCTCAATTTAAGGTAGTCCTAGAAGTGACTATTGAACAATTTATGTGGGAGAATAATTGGTTTCAAATATAAGAACCCACGAAAAAGAAGATAGCAAAAATGCTATTAGTAAAACCACATACATGATTATGAGTGAAACCCCAGAAGAGGTAATTGTCCCAGAAGAAGACTAATACTATTTCAGAAGTAAATGAAACCCCAGAAGAGGTAAATGTCCTGGAAGAGACTAATATGATCTAGAAGAATAAGTTTCTTAAAGAAACATCGGTACCGAAAGAAAACGAGATCTCTACTAATTATGTACGAGACTGTACAATATGGAACCAAAATGAAACACGTGTTAATGATATTCTTGCATATGCTATGGCAATGGATGTAATCAATAAAAGAGATTACATGCCTAAAACTCAAAGAGGAGTACATGTAGATATTACATAAATGATTTGCTAAATGGGAAAAGACCCTAAAGGTCGAATATAAGTCACTCAATAAACGGAATATTTTCGAACCTGAAGTCCAAACACCCATAGACGTCAAACCAATATGTTTAAAATGGGTGTCTGTAATAAACAGAAATAAAATGAATGAGATTGTGTAATATGAAGTACTACTTGTAAGACAAGGGTTTTTTCCTAATCCTAGGAGTTGATTATGAGGAAACGTATTCTCCACTAGTGGATGCAATATCCTTTTAGAATTTTAATTGGCCTCGCAATCTCAAAAGGACTTCAAATAAATGATATAGATGTCGTTATAACAGAATTATAAGGGACACTTGAAATCGACATCTGTGTGATAATAATCCCTGAAGGATTCAAAATGCCAGAAGCAATAAAATTAATGCATCGAGATATGTGTGAAGAGATCGTGGAATGGTCTTAAGTAATCTGGTCATATGTGGTACAATTGACCTAGTGAATATCTCGAAAAAGAAAGATACAAATTTGAAATCAACCTATGTGTTGTCATTCAAGGATCGCTCTTAATATTCTTTATTATAGCAGTTTACGTCGACATATAAATATCATTAAATCTCCTGAAGAGATAGAAAAAAAAACTGTTGAACTCTTGAAGAGAGAATTTGAGATGGAAGATCTTGACATGACAAATTATACTTAGGATTGTATTTTAAACACCTGTATGATGGCACATTTGTTCATAAGTTAAACTACATCCAGAAGATGTTAACACGTTGAAATATGGATAAAGCTCATCCTTTGAACATACTCATGGTTGTTCATTCATATATATATGTACATAACATTCTAATCGCCTCCCAGAAGAGGGCAAAGAAGTACTTGGTCTTGCAGTACCAAATTTTTAGTGTGAAATTAGACAGGTAATGTGTTCACATATGGTGATACGACTTTTTCTTGGAAGTCGACTGAGCGAGCACGAACAACAACATGGAATCAAGCCGAACTGATAGCTTTATACAACAGTGATAGAGAGCGAGCATGGTAGAGATTGATGATCAATCTCATACAAGGAGCATGCAATTTGAAAGAAATCAAGAACAATGCTACAATTATATATAAAGATAACGCAACATGCATAGCTCAAATCAAAGAACGCTACATCAAGGGAGACAGAACGAAGCAAATCTCAGCAAAGTTTTTCTCAACATCTGATCTACATAAAGGAGAGATCAATGTTCTTCAAGTTAAATCAAGCAAAATTTGGCGGACTTATTCGCCAAATCTCTACCTAGACACAATTTTGAGCAACTCAGAAAGAAGATTGGACTTCGCAGGCTAAAAGAGATAAATTAGTTTGAGGGGGAGTGTATTTTTATTTTGCGGGAAAATATTATACACGCTGTACTCTTTTTCCCTTAACTAAGTTTTGTCCCACTGGGTTTTCTTAGTAAGGTTTTTAATGAGGCAGCATAACTGATCCTGCAATATCAGTTAATATAGGTTCTGAAGAACCTAGCCAACATTATCCTATAGCATAATGTTGTTAGTGTATAATGAACGATGATATATCTGAGGGAAGTGTTAAATATGGCAGATATATTACTCTTAGTATTTAGAATATCTAGTTACCTTGTTTACCTAGACTTTACCTCCTCCCCATGTATGTATAAATACCCCGATATATGATGAATAAACTACTCAGTTCACAACAACTAAAATATTATAAAAATAATACCCCGGAGTAATATTTTTATATATTCCTTCACTAAATTATACGGAGTAATTTAAAAAAAATTGGTTCAAGTTTATTATGTGTAAATTATACTTTTATTTGAGTTTTAATTGTTGTGTATGAGCATAAAAGTATTCACAAAGATTCAAAATACTCCTTTATTATCATTCATTTTTAGTTTGTGAAATATAAACTAAGTTTTTGATATGCATCTCTTGCATTTAAATATTCATTTTTTTTTAATTTTTCATGTTTTTTTATTTAAATTCACTTTTAATTTTCAAAAATAAAAAGGTATTGTTAAATTTTAATGTGTAAAGTATGTATGTATCTTCATCCCGATTTGTACCGAAACCGACACCGAACCATCCCGAACCACACTGAACCGATATTTCGGGATCGGGATCGGTACGGAGTAAAATCCCATACCGAACCGAAATATTTGGTACAGTATCGGTACGAGCTAAATACCGTACCATACCGTACCATGTTCACCCCCAACCAAGATATTCAATCATATCTTGAATTCAGTTTTTAAAAAAAATAGATGTTTCCCGAACCATCGCATACCGGAATTTTGAGATCGGTATCACTAAAATGTAAAATCCCAAAATAGTAGCAATACTCTACTTTGACCCCAAAAAAGCAATGCTACTTTGCCTCACATTTGCCTCCCAAACACTTTTTTTCCCACAAACATAGAAACATAGATGCGCACAAGCCCTTCAAAATGAAAAAAGAAGAGGTTGGGGCAAAATGAAGTTGCCCATCGAAAAAGCTTTTCATAAAACATTTTTGCCCGACTGCAAGCGCCCCATGATATATTTGGAACGTTCACTTTAAACAGGCTAGTAAATGGCTTCCCAAGATATATAGGCAGACAACATAAGAAATGAAACAATTAAATTAAGTTCAGTATTTCTGCCATCTCCGTAGTACTTTTTATTTTGAAGTTCTATGAGTTAAATAATAAAAAATGAAAGGTAAAAAAAAAACAAAATTTCTCTCAACACACCAAAGTCGCTATATAAATTACACATAAAACAAAAACCTCTTTTTTTTGTTAAAAAGCTACTTGCTCTTTCTAGTCTTGGTATAAGGCATCTCATAGACGAGAAAAAACGTAGGCAAGGAAAAACCTTTGTGGCTCAGCGTTTTCCGGCGGCTCTCCGGAACGACGGGGCAGAATCCTCGTCGTCAGACTCGACGTCTCCATACTCCCACATCCCAAGCCTCTTCTGTCGTGCCTCATTTTGGGATTTTTCCAGCTCCTCGAGGATATGTTTTGGAATCCTTCGTTTCTCCATCCTTGCAAGCCCCTCCTGCATATAGTTAGTTAACCCAATGCCATGATTAGTCTCAATTCAACTGAGGTTAATTAATAATAAAAAAGTCATGCATGGTGGGACAACGATTCGAACCTTGAGCATAATAGAGTTGATGCTGGTGGCATCTGCTTCTGGCTCGACTAGGGTAACCATAAAGACTGCTCCGGTCCCTTGTCCCTTAGATTTTCCTCCTGAAGTGTCCTTCTCCTCAATCACGGCCTTAAATTCTTTGGAGGAACTTAGGAGAAGCTCGCTGAGACGAAAAGCAGCCTCTTGGCCATAATCGTCCTCCAACCCAGGTACCTTGAGAAAGGCAAGGCTGCAAAGCTGAGCAGCACCTGGAGTAGAAGACACTGATCCATCAATAGGGCGCATCTTACTGTACGGAACAGCTTCTTGATTTCCATAGTCTATGTAGAACACTTCGAACTCGTCTGCTGGCGACTCCACAGCACCTCTAGGGCCATTCACAATCTTGGCAAGTAAAATCAGGAAGGAGAGATCAGATGCATGCATGATCAAACTCTTAGACTAAATGAATTATAAATCCTATGAAAGGTTATAGTTTATTGCTCACAAGACAACTAGGCAGAGCATAAATTTCTGATTTTAAATAACTATTGAGTACTTAGCTCTGACCCAATATCGTGGCATTCTTTTGGCTGGGCACGAGAATTAAGAAAGTGAAATTGTGTGGTTGAGGTTTGTGCAGAGTAGGGAGTATTGACCACATATTCTTTTCATAAAAAGGAAATGAGACACCATTTTGTGACGGACAAGAAAAGGAAGTGGAATAAAATTCTAGGCAGATGCCAGATGGAGTATTAGTTAAGAATCTAGGGCAGATAATACAAAATCAGATAAAGTTCTTAATGCCTCGGTCGATATCTAACTAGATACAGATTTGAATAGTATGAATAAAAAACTTCAAGCATACCATTGCACGGTTCCATGAATTATCGGCACTAAATTGTGCAAGCACAATATCACCCCTCTTAGGATTGAAAGCGCCAATTACAGGTGCCTCTTGAAGGTTTAAACAAGCAAGCTGCTTCTGAATAGATGCCACTTTCTGATCAGCAACGGATTGAACATAGAATTTACCACCTTCCAGAACTTCCGCAACAATTACCTGACATCATTACACATGGAAAACTGAGTAACAGTTGGGAATTCAGAGAAGAGAAAAAACACCCGACTAAACAAATTCACCTTCAACTCTTCTTTTTGCCTACTCTCAGCAGCAGGACCACTGGGAACATCCTCTCCCTCTACGTAGTTTGCCCATATCTGTATTAGTTGGAAACGGTAAAGGATGGAACATTAAGTTTAGGTCCAAGAGGAACATTGCCAAATGAAAGAAACAAAAGTATAAAGCAAAACCAGTTACATACCTTCAGTTTCTGTTTTTTAGCAGACTGCTCGGCCTTAGCAAGAAGGTGGGCATCTGGGATAGAACCAAACGTAGATAGCCTGGCCAAACCGGCTTCGAGAAGTGCCACTGCACAGTTTGTTCTTGACTCCCATAACGTGCCCAAGAATGTTCCAGTTCTATCAACATTTTCTATTTCTACCTGCATACAGAAGATTGTGCTGAGATGGTTGTGCAAAGGCAAAGAGCAGAAACTGCGAAACAGGAATTAAAGAAAAAATTACCTCAACATCCTTCTGCATTATCTTACGCCTCATAAGGGCAATGGCTTCATCCGAATATGGTTCTCCCCGGCCGGGACATCTAACACCCGATAAGGATAATGCGATGCTGCATGTTTCCTTTGGAATGAACAATTTAAATCGATGACCACTAAGAACATATTCCACAACAGCAGACATCCTTCTGTTCCTTTGCAGGAAAGGAAGGAAATCCCGGGCTTTCTTTACAGAAGCCTGAAAATTCCAATTAAAAATTGGTTACTAATTTTAAAACAATCCAGTGGAACAAAAGTCAGAATTGAGCCATTGGAATACTAACAGTTGTCAAGTCTGTTATGTGAACGGCTGGAGGTTGCTTAGGAGAGTGCAAGCCCTTCTTTCCAGCAGCAGCACGCACTTCAGCAGAGAGAAGAGAATCATAAAAGTTTGATCTTTCTTCAAAATCACGATGCTTGATAACCTGTGCCAAGCCACGGCCCACCAAAAGCTCAGCTACATTCAACCCCATCTGCTGATTAGCTGCAGATGGAGCAGGTAGAGTATCGTCTCCATCCTTAGACACTAAGAAGACAGAGCCAAAATCCATGACCCTTGAATCTGTACCACTAGCAGCAGTCGCATTACCATCTCCCAGGCTGACCTTTCTGGAGTACTCCATTGAAACATATACCTGGAAAGAGCTAAGATTAGCCCTCCTTTAAATAAGTCAAGATGTGCTAAAATATTATAATGAGTAACCATACATGTTTCCCAATCAAGCGTGTTCTCAAAAATTCCTTTGCTTCCCTTGCATAAGGCAGAGGTTTTTCATCCCTACGAGGGTTCCCAATCTTGGGAGCCCGAATACTTGAGAGATTAACTCTTCTCTCGGCAGATGGATCTCCAAATGGCAATGAATCATCGGCTACAACAATGCAATCTCCACTTACAACCTCAACCACCTAAATCGAAACAAAAGAAAATGAGTGCAAAATTTCAATCATAAAAATGGAAGTGGAGAAAAAGTCACCAGACCACTGACTTTACCTTTCCTGTGAAATTCTGGTCATGAATAGCCTTTGAATTTGAAGGTGGAGGTGTGTAATTTGTCCAAATTCGTAAGCGACTTTTCTTTGCTTCAAGTTCTGCATTTTTCAACTGCCTCTTAGCATCTTCTTCTAAACCGCTTGAACTCCATTCAACATATTTGGCAAAACCCTGGAGAGTGACAGAAAACTGATTAGCTCTAGATCGGTGACCAAAGGAATTCTTTCAATGGGGATTTAAAGTATAAAGGAACATTATTGTGTAGACGTGCGTCACTGTGTACGCGTATTAACTATGCAGTAGCATTTCAAACTTCAATTGGAATAAAGGAATTGCATAGGAGTGACGGAGATAAAAAAGAAACATAAACATCCAAACTACTTAGTGAAATCAAACCCAGTGGGTTCTGGATCAATGCAAGAGATTAAATAACTTCTATACCTTACAGATAGGAACGAAATACGAGTATATGGACGTTATTGTATTATACAACATTGAAACTTTTGAAAGCAATAATGTTTCGTGCATACATTTTGCACCAGCTCCAAGCCAAGGTCTTTTAGTGATCCACCATCATAATAGTGAATTGAACCAATTAGGTTAAATTTATCAGCGCCCTCTAGAACAATCCGTATCTGTAAAAAAGCAGAATTCAGAAAGTTTTCATAAAAGTGGCTCACAAAAATAGACCAGAATATGTGAAACCTACATCTCTGTTTAATACGCGAAGTTCCGTAAAATGCTTGGCTTCTCTACCATACAAATCAGGTGCTACTTCATTCATGGGAGTCGCCGAAGCAGCAAGTCGCTGAGCTGATGTTAGGGGTCCACGGGGCTCAGCAGATGAATCTCCATTTGCTTCACTTGGGGTGGTCTCAGTTTCAATAGAAGTGTCAGCTGGTGCCCTTCTTCCCATGGAAGGAGCCTAGTTAGGAGATTGAAAATTAAAACCAAAACGGCAGAGCATTACAGCATAAATCATTAGAAGAATAAACCTTAAAAAAATAGCATAACAAGCATAGGAAACCCTACTACCTGAACTCCAGCTGCATAAACTTGGACAAACTGGAAGTCTGGAAGTAAATACACACGGAGTGTGCTTCCATCGCGTATCTGCTCAACAATAGCTTTCAACGTCTTCCCTTTGTTTGCAGCCAAGAAACCCGTTGAGTCAAAGTTACTAGAGTTACCAATGGCAGAGGGAGGTAAATTCCTGATGGATGCTTCAGAAGCACCAGGCTCCTGAACCAGTGGTAAACCAGTTAGGCTACACTTTTTAAAAGCAAGCCACCGTATCTTATATTATACCATAAACGAAAAGGGTAAAAGCAACATAAAATGTAAAATTGAAGATATCTTACCTTAGTAAAACCCTCTTCTTGAATAATCAGAGAGAGAATGTAAAGAAAAATATTTTTATGAATATCATTGGGGGAGATGCATGGAGAGGAATTAAATTAATAAAAAAACATTTCTGTCATGTCGTTCAGTGTTATATAAAACTGTAAAGTGCTGAAATAACTGCGTAGGACCATTGTTTATCTTGTAGACCTATGGACTACCAGAAGTTAGGGCATCACCTCGTCCTTTACTACTACTGCTTCCCCCTGCCCAAGTCCACCTCTGCTTTACCACATTCATTCCTGCACCCATCCCCTTCAAGCCAAACATTGCATCTAATCCATATACGCTCTTAGCTTCATGACCATCCCCTTCATCTTAGTTCTAAAAATGTATGCTCCTACATCTATTGTATTCTTTTCCCTTCATTTGTTCTCCCCATTCTCTTTCAGCATCCCCAGAATGGGCCAATACTGCCAGGCTTTCATTCTTTTTGTACTCCTCCCTTCCACAAATAGAATGCAAATGCAATTACCCAACCTCATTTATTACTTTTCTTGTAGAAATTGGTGGCTGAACAATATCATATACCCATAGTAGTTTATACGGAGTAATATAGTAGGAAATTGAACTCAAAGACGTGCAACATATAACCATTTAAAGAAGGAAAAAAATCAAAGCTCTACGAGCCTTTTTAATACAGTTAAATGTTTTGGTAAATAGAGCCACGTGGCTTGAAGAAAGATACAATGTAATTTCAATATGTGGTATCAAAAAACTGAACTCACCCTAGTCCAGCGACCTAGGCCTTGTTGTTTGGCCTGTTCTTCAAGGCGTAGTAGTTCTTGTAAAATGGGGCTAGCTTCTCCCTTTTGCTGTCCCTGATCTCTAACCTGCATCCACCAGAATCAGATCACCTTATAAGAATGTGGATTCAAAAGAGACTTGCAGGTCGAGAATTGAGTAGTATCAATAACCTTTGCCCAGCCTTCAGCAACAACTAACAAGGCAACATTCTTATCGCCAAGGAAAACAGAGCCAAAATCTCGCCCTATAGAAGGCACAGTGTAATCAACTTTGAAAGTGACCTCCTAAACACCAATAAGAATAAAGCTGAGATAAGAATTTAAGAATTACAAAAAATAGTAGGAAAAAAGTAATACTAGTGTAGTTGATTCATAAGCACCTTTCCAATGCAAAGATTCCTCAAAAACTCCCTGCTGGCCCATGCAAATGGCTCATCCAAACCACCGCGGCGTGCCTAGTAGGAAATCACATTAGCAACGATGAAAGCTTAGATAAGAAAGACTCACTCTATACTCTATAAAATATATTCCGTATACACTACTAGCAATTCCAGCATGACAAGATGCAACCAACTCAAACTGAGCATACTTTACTCCCTCAGTGTGATCTCATTTGCTCCTTCTATCTACTGTTTTATTGGTCAATTTGAAAACATTTCAGCATGAACTCTACTGAAGATACATTAAATAACAATTATACAATATGGAGTACCATTTTACTTAAAATTAAAGTGAAAATTTTCAAAATGACAAGTATATTACTTATTTATCAAAATGATGAGTCATGTCTACCATCATAACCACAAACAAATGAAAGAGTACAAAAGAGCAATTCTAAACCTTTTTCAAATATTTTTTGTCTCTAGAGTGAGGAGGGGGGGGGCAATATAAAACAGGTAAGCAATAGAAGCATAAGAAGAGTGAGATAGACTATTAGTAGCAAGAGAGCCATTGCTGAAGCAAATTAATGTGTTGAAACAGTGCTTGAAGTACAATTAACAGAACATAATTTTTAAAGTACAACATCAATAAGAAGTGAATTGTTGGGACAGCAAGAGCATACCAATCTTGGTGCAATCAAGGACGACAAAGTTATGGTCTTTTCCGGGGGTATTTCAGCCTTGGTATTCCCCATTATTACCACACAGTCACCAGATGGAACAGCTTTCACTCTTCCCCTCAACCACCCTGTGGCTCCAGCTGTTGATGCCATTTCAACAGCCAAAGGTCTGCAAAATTAAGTTCACACCAAAAATCAAGTAAGGCACCAAATGGATTCGTCACGGAGAAAAGCATAAATTCAAAAAATAGATCTTTTAACACATGTTGACATGATTAGAGAACTTTCTGTACCCCAATAAACACACCACATCATGAGAATTCATTGTTAAAGTCTCAAAGCTAATGAGACACTCGAGTTGCTGACATACCCTTCAGCAAAGAGGTAAAATCTTAAAAGGTAGCCTATGTACATAACTTATGCTTCCAAGTTCTGAATGATATATCAATTTTGCTAAAGACAGAATCTTCCCAGTATGCATACCTCAATGCATACTGTCCCTTAACGCATTTAAAAAATTGTAATAAATCTTAACAAATGTGCGATACCTGAATATAGTCATCTCAAAATTTCCTAGAAAATAACATTTTACACCCAAATTAAAATGAATGCTGACAAAATGAAGAAAAATATTTGTCTGATTTGGAGGGGAAGAAAAAAAAAGCTTTCACTTTCAGATCGGAGAAGCAGTACTTTAAAATTGAGTCAGCAGATCCAAATAACTTAAACTTAAATTTAAAAAAAAAAATACACAAACAATTTTCTTCTTTTTTCCTGTAACAAATCTGAAACGTGATCTCAAAACTATCACTAGCTCCGTAACTAACTAACCACAGATCAGAACCGTTAACACGCTACTGAAATCAGCAGCCATGCGTAACAGATCAATCAAACAAGGCCATCTAAAACAGAGCAACATCCACATTACCACGCAGCATCAAATATCCGATCAAGCCAGACTCAGTAGATTACGATGCATGCAATGAAAAGTGATAAATCCGCACAAACAAGCGGAGATCTACAAGACGCGCATTGGCGATCGATCCAAAATGAGGCACAGAACGGTAAAACACGAATCGAAAACGCAAAACGAGCTCGATTGAGCGGATACAGATGCGCGAAGGCCATAAAAACAGCTTAAATTGAGATAGAATGAGACTTTTTTACCTATACGAGCAGGGAGTTGCAGGTTCTAAATCGAGAGGAATTGGAGGATGAAAGCCGGAGGATAGGAGAGCCGACGAGCGTGTTGTGTATATATATGGACATGTTGTATATATTTAGTGTGAGAGAGAAAGAGAAAGAGGACGGAGGGTAGAGGCCCTTTTGGGAAATTACTGAAAAGGGCATGGGTGTTTGTGTACTCTTTCTACAGTTGCGACTTTGTTGAGATCTACGGACTAACTCCATTGCTCCCTCTCTCACTAATCTATTAAATGCACCTTCCACTTCATAAAATTGTTTTAGGTGCCCTTCAATGAGTTTTATTTCGCAGTATTATTTATAGCTTGGAAAAATTATCTTACAATAATCTCAACTCCCAACTTTAATACCTTTTTCAAAAATAATTTTAATAATTCAAATTTTTTTAAATTTGCGAATTTTAGATCACCGCTAAGCTGCTAACTGTTGGTTAACAGAAATGACTTTTTTTGCTTAATAAAATTAAAGTTCAAATTTTAAAATGACTTTCTGCCACCTTAATTTATTTTTATTTTGTGTGTGTGTGTGTGTGTGTGTGTGTATGGGCTGGTTCAAGTGAGAATGCACCTTGGTGAATGAAATAAGAATAAAATCTGATCTTTGGATCTGATGCATCGTGCGGCTCAGATTGCATTCTGCACTCAAATTTTGAGATAGTGCATTTTCAAAGGATTATGGTGTATTTCGACATGATGCATTTTCAAATCATCTTGGTGCCCCTAATTTTGATGCAATCCTAACTCTTAGATCTCCCAATCTAATGCACCAAATTCATTAGATTGCATTCTTATTTCTTTTATTAGATTGCATTCTCACCTGAACCAAAATCTATATATATATATATATATATATATATATATATATATATATATATATATATATATATATATATATATATATATATATATATATATATATAAAGTGATGAGTGATGGTTTCTAACATTTTGCGCACTATACTAAGCATATTAATGTATTACTTCTTCCTTTTGGTCAAATATAAAAAAATAACAAATAAGAATAAAAAAAATTATTTTCTTAATAAAACCCTAATGAAATAAAAAAAATATTATTTTTTATTTTATTTCCATTTTTATTTTCTTTTTTAAGGTTTTAATAAGAAAAAAATTCTTGTTTTTTATTTTTATTTTTTTACCAATGGGAAAAAGAGATATATTAATACATTGTATAGTGCCTAAACTTTTGTACTTAAAATTGATTAGCTTTGACCATAAATTAAATAAAATTTATATTAAATTATTTTGAAAATATAGCTTTATATAATTAATATACCAGGATTGTAAGAAGTTATATCTGAACGAATATTATAGGATAAAGAGAATATTTTATTGTTGCACAAAAAATTATGCATTATTTTTTTGATAGATGTACAAAATTCAACCAAATAGTTTCACTGTGACTAATAATATACTATCTATGTCTCATATTTTTTTCTCATTTGATTTTTCACAATTTCTAATGAAATGGATTTACCATAAATATTTTTTTATATATAAATATAAATTATAAAAATATGATATTTCAGAACTACATTTCTAAATAAATCTATTTTTATTAAATCTATATCATAATTCAATGTATTTTTTGTAAGTTATGATCAAATTTTAAAAACGTTAACTACAAAAATCAAAATGAAAAGAAAGATATTGGAGAGATGGAGTAATATGGCGTACTCTGTGCTTCATATTCTGTATTAGAACTTGTTATTTTTATGTCTGATCTCATTGTAACTGATTTGATTTTATTAAGATATGATCTGGTCTATAAAAAAGTGTGTCAATATTCATTCAAACTTTAGTCTATTTCAAAAATCATAATTATCAATTAGTTAGAAATGAATAGAGTATCAAGATTAGTAATTGCTTTATACATATATATACACTCTAATGGAATGGATAAATGATAACAAAACTATTATTTTTACAAAGATAATTGCTATATATATATATATGTATATGTGTGTGTGTGTGTACACACACACACAACACGCACACACACACACACACTATTTTAATAAACGTATTTGATAATTATGTTTTATATTTTATACATAAATGTGAATATAATATAAAAGTTCAAAAACAACAAAAACTCAGTTAAACCCTACAAGAGTATGCTCTGGGGAAGATGTGTGTATGCAGACCATGCCCCTACTTGATAAATAGCTAGACTTAAGCCACACAGATAAATAGATCACAGGAGATACATAAGTATAAAAGGCGGAGATAAAGCACAAAGCACATAGAGGTAAAGATCAAACAAGCATTAATTAAGGAAAAGTAATACAATCAGAGAGCACCCAACATACACGGTATACAAAGCACATAAACAAGTGTATTGAAACTATCACTTAGTCCAATGCGCGTATATATCCAACTATTCTAATTCAAGTTCTCCAAACGTCCTATCTAAATGTCATATCATCACTAAGGACAAGAAGTTATAGTTTCTATCTAATCACATCCATTTAATTCTTTCTAGGTCTACGCATTCTCCTACTCACACCCTTCGACGGAAGCCTCTCACATCTCAACAGTGGGTGCCGGCATTTTGCCGCTTTAGATACCCAAACCACCTCACCTTCGCTTCTCACATTTTCCACATGTATCATGCGTATCTGACCTCGGATACCCTCTTTTGAAATCCTATCCAACCTTATTTGCTCGTGTTGTAGCCTATAACATCCTCACCTCTGCATATATATTTTTCTAATGTAATATTTTTTCACTTCATTTATAATAAAACTATAATTGAATAGATAAGACTTCCCTACTAAATTTTTCTTTAAAACCTATAAAAACATTCATATTTATTTGTTATATACTTAAATGAAGTTAGTTTTAATTCTATTTATATAAATATTTATGTAATATAAATAATATATTTTATTCTTTACTTTGAAATTCTATAAAACAAGAAATCATTGGGCTCTTTTTTAAATGATCAAATATTTAAATAAAATAGGTTTAAAAAGAATGTTTTCACAGGCTGAATGATATCATATTCAAACAAAAAGCAAAAAATGGAAAAACAATTATCAAATATTTTTATAAATTTCTATTCAGAATAATAAGATCCCTAATTTTTTTTATAAATTCTTTTTTGAATTATTGCGGGGGAGAGGAATAATTTGAATTTTTAATATTTTTAAATTAATTTTTTCATCATAGAATCATAACTGGTAGCTCCCAAGAATCCTACATGGCTTAATGTTATTGGCTAGGAAATCCGACGTGTCGATTAAATGTCGTGGCAAAGTGGCAATACACGCCGTCCTTGTCGGTCCCTAAATCGGGCGGTTATTTTTCCTAACAAAAGTCTTGCCCAAACGTGGCTCAAAGAAAGG
This sequence comes from Cuscuta australis, assembly GCA_003260385.1. Classification (NCBI taxonomy): domain Eukaryota; kingdom Viridiplantae; phylum Streptophyta; class Magnoliopsida; order Solanales; family Convolvulaceae; genus Cuscuta; species Cuscuta australis. Next base: position 1,094,576 of record NQVE01000159.1, read on the forward strand.
AAATCGGTGCATATGGAGTAATAGTGATAATTAAAACTAAAATGAAAACCTAAAACGGGTAAAAAAAGCAGCGGATAAAGGCAAAATTTTGTACCGTTCTAAGAAAGGGATTTCTATCTCTTCGTCCGTTTCAACCCTTTTCCACGCAAAGCGATAATTTAAATTAAATGCCCTCTGTATGGTAGCATTTACCTTACCGGAAATACGTATTGTATGTGAAATTATTTGCAGTTTATTACTCCGTATATCTATTATTGACTTTTAGTGATTTGTTGCATTTATTATACTTTACATTTTTATAATCGGTTGGGTTCAATAGCCGTTTTATAATAAAAGTTTAAAAAGTAAACTTCATAAATAGTCTCTTATATAGTTAGTAATTTTATAATTAATCTCTAATTTTAAGGTATTACATTCGTAATCTTTAATTTCTGAAAATTATTTCATACTTAGTCTTTTAAACCAAAAAAAACCACATATATGAATGAATTTTCAAGATTGAAGATTATGAATATAATAATAATATCTTAGAATTGAAAAGTAAATATCAAAGAGTGGGGCATACCATTATTTAGAACTTACTCACATAAAAAATATACTTTTTTATTTTTTTATTAAAAAATAGATACTTATTTAAATACTAAAAAATACGTATTTTACTCATATATACATCTATGATGGACCTTAAGTCCACCAAAGAATTTGCCAATATCAAAAGCCACTTGATATAAGGGCCTATTTATGTAATTTATTTAAATCTAAATATATTCAATAAAGATTTGAAATCTTTTTTATTATTTCCACCGATATTTAAAGGTATTCAATTTAGACTTTCAAAACTGATAAAACAAATTCAGATTTTGGAAAACAAAAATAAATTATTTAATTTTCAAAATTGATAAAAAATTCACTTTAAAAAAGGAAAATAAATTATGTAGTATTCAGAATATAATAAACATGTAAGGAAAAAGCAGAATTATTCGTATTCTTTGTCTAAGCTATTCATTTTAGAGAACTACTTTTGTCTTAGTGCCTATAGTTTGACTTTTTAGAGTAAAAAAAATAAATTTTGATCATCAATAAAAAAATTACATAACATCTTAGTACAAAAATAATTTAACTAGATTTATCTTGTTTTTTCAAACAGATTTATCTTGTACAACACTTTTTAAAAATTTTTTCATTCTATTAGTGAGTAATATACAATATAATTTTTGTTTAATTAAACTTTTATCGTCGAACAAAACCTCTTTCGAACTCTATTTGGGAATTGAAGCTTCTCTTTTTGGAGTTTTTGCTATGCGTTTTTTTTCAATTAGATGATTTCCAAATGCATGATCAAGAAAAAGAATATAAAATCAATAAATATAGAATGAGTCTTAAATAATATGTTTGAAAAATGCAATTATGAAAGGCAAATTGTATTGTGGACCTAAGATCCACTATGAACTTACATATGAGCAAAATAAACATTTTTTATTATTTAAATAAGCATTTGTTTATTGTAAAAAAAATAAATAAGCATTTGTTTTTTTAAAGAACAAAATAACATAAAATTTTCTTATATGAAAATTCACAATATTGATATGCACCCAAGGTGCACCAAAGAAGAACTCATTATGAAAATGAACAAAACATAAATATTATTCATTTACCGGGTAATTGTCTATAGATTTGAATATTTACACTTAAATCATTTACACAAAAGTCAATGAATTTGAAAAAAATTAACACAAATTTAATGATTTTCTTGCCATCCACAATCTTCTACGGAGTATTATATTTAAAGATTTACAAATATGTGTGTGTGTACTCAGATGCAATACAACTATCTTATTCTTTAAACAAGAAATTGTATAAAAAATTACCTAAAATAGAACTAAAACATTGTCTATATCCTAAAAATAGAAGTTCTAAGTTTTTATCTTAAAATAGAAATTTGCATTGTGATAACGTGAGATTGTATATTGACATTTCAATATTTTTATTTGGTATTGATGGGTGTATTCCACCCACGACCGGTCAAAGGAGAAGGCCAATTAGTTGACCGGTCAATCTCGAAAGTTTGGGAAGGGAAACTTAAATCGTCAGCAAATCGATATGTAATCGGCCCAAAGATGACCGGTGTACTTCACGAAAAAGTATACCGGTCAAACTACTTTGTCCCCCTATTTTTCCCTAACTTCGATGATTTCATCCCACGGAGATTACCCGGTGTAGTTTCTAGGGTTGGAAAGTGTCGGCAGAAGAGAATCTAAGAGGGTTTGGCGTGTAGCGACTCATGTCAGTAGAGGACAACTGGAGATGTCGAAGAATCCATCCAAGGCACTACTCGACAAAGGGAATAATCCCCCTCACAAGGCGACAAGGCAGCTCGAGGACGAAACCAGTCACCTCGCACCACATCAGCAGCGTGCCCCCACGTGGGCGCACGTGGTCTTGTCCCCCATAGCCTAGTATAAATACTCATGTAAACCTCAGAAAGAGGGATCCGAATTCATTCTCTCTAACTCCCTTGAAAAAGCACCCGTGCATTCTCCGTTATAATATAAATTGGGCTACAGGTGTTCCACCTAAAGTCCTACCGGTCAATCTGCGTGTTTTTACCTTTCTTACTTTGCCAAATCAAGCAAACTATTCTAGACCCGGTCTAGTATAGTTTGACCGGTCACGTAATTTACACCATCATTTTTGGCGCCACCCGTGGGACCGTTAAGGTTTCTTCTCTTTTAACACAGACCTACCCACAAAAACACCACTCGAAATGTCTTCCAGCCAACAAATCAACGCTACTTCCACTCAGGTGCAAGCCACCAATGAGGGTACCAGCATCCCTGTGGCTGCTACCATACCGGTCATTTCAGCCCCGGTGTTGCCTTTGGGTCTGAGCTCTGTCCCAACGCCTAGCGTGATCAGCCCATTCACAACCCCCGTCCCTTCTGCTGGACCAAGGGTCACGTTCCCACCAAGCATGACTCAGTTCATGAATGACCCAGCCAACCTACAAGCCATCCAGGGCTTTGGCAAGGTCATGGCCATGTGCCAACAGAGCGGGGGGATGCCTTTTCTTCCTGGTATGTTCCCGTTCGCTCTTCCAGGCGTGGGAACCATGCCCTTACAAGCTCCGATGGCGGTGACGTCGTTCCAGACGCCGATGCCGCAGCCATCACCTTTCCAACCCCAGCTGGTCAGCACCATGGCCCCTGTCAACTTGACTGGCGCACTTAACGCTGCAGGGCCGTCGCGTCCCCCGCAAGGTACGAATCCGCAGATCACTCCTGATGGTCATTGCGTCTCAGTTGAGAGTGATGACGGCGAGTGGGACATTCCGAGGGCCAACAAGAAGAAGAAAGGAAAAAACATCCGGCCAGCGACCTCCCGAAACTCCGCCTTCGAAAGGCTGGGGGGATAGGGAGGAAGGCCAGAGGAAGTCACCCAAGCAAAGGCTGGGGCAGCGTGTTGCCCATGCCAGCGCGTTCGCCCGGTTAGGCGAGGTGCGGGAGGCCGAGCCTGCCCGCACCCGACGCTCCCGGTCTAACCGGCAGGAGCCTGCGAGGACGAGGGCCTCTCGTCAGGAAGAGGAAGCAGAGAGCCAGCCCAGGTTACCAATGGCGAACCGGTTGACCATCCCAAATGACCGCGTCCAGCAGATGGAGGCAAAACTGGAGAGGCCGGAATAGAAGGTCGGGGAAAAGAATGACCGGGACAAACCCTTGGCGGGGTCCCCGTTCACCACGAGGGTCCATCTGACACCTTTCCCGAGAAAGGTCAAGATTGACGCCCCTAGATTCACCAGGAAGGAAGATCCGGAAATCCATCTGGACTCCTTCAACCAGAGTGCGACCATGAACGGTTGCACCGATGAAGAAAAGTGCCTTCTTTTCTTCCAGACCTTGCGGAACCGAGCCACTGAATGGTTCAATAAGCTTCGCCCGGGAAGCATTGATTCGTTCAGTGATTTGGCCTCGAAATTCAAGGCCAAGTTCTAGGAGAATTGTACTAAGAGGAAGAAATTCACCTATCTTAGTACAGCCGGGCAGAGGGAGTCTGAGAACCTTACTCAGTTCCTTACCCGGTGGAAGGAAGAGGTAGACAAGGTGGAAGAGATGGATGACAAGACCGTCTTATCCCTCCTCTTGAATGGCTTGCGTGCCGGGGAACTATATAAGGAGTTCTGCCGGAAACCCCCGGCCACGTACCAAGAGGCCTACCACACTGCATGGGAGTTTGCTGAGGCTGAAACCCAACTCCGGGCAAAGAAAGAAGCTGAGCATGGTTACAAGCCCAAGCCGGTGCAAGTCAAGAAGGAAGAAGCCCCGGGACCTAGCCGGCCAAGACACCACCACTATGACCCGGTTGTCCGTGTGGTCAATACGGAGGAATGCCAAGAAATCTGGAAAGCACCGGTCACTCTTCCGGAAAACCCTACCGGTCAAACAGGGCGACAATGGTCGGGCACCTATTGTTCGTACCACAGGTCAAATTCCCATAACACCTCCGAATGCAAAAGTGTTAAGGGGGTGATCCGGCAGATGATAGACAATGGAGAACTGGGCAATGATTACTTGCAGAAGGCCCAGGAGAAGAGTCATCAGTGGGTTAGGCCAGCTGCCCCGGGAGATGACCGGGACAGCGACCGGCGAAGGAATAGCCGGCCAAGGGAACGGAAACCTGCTACCGAAAAAGAGCACATCGGCATGATCTTCGGCGGACCTGAGGGTGGAGATTCAGCCGTACAGCGGAAGAACTGGGTCCGGAGCATTTATGTTGGTGAGGTAAGTGCTGAACCGCCCAGGCGTAAACATACTAGAAGGCAGCCGATTGTCTTTACCGACCGGGATCTCCCTCCTACCGGTGAAGATCACAATGATCCATTGGTCATCACCATGGACATTAATGGGGTGGATGTCGCCCGGGTACTTGTTGATACTGGCAGCAGTGTCAACATCTTATACCTGGAGACTTTCCAAAAACTCAGGTTGTGTCGGACACAACTTGAACCCCTCAAAACTCCTCTCTCAGGCTTCACGGGAGACACTGTTGAAGCCGAAGGATCCATAGTTCTACCTGTCGGACTAGGATCGGGTGAAAAAACCATATGGAAGAAGATGCAGTTCATAGTTGTGGACATCAAATGCGTCCACAACGCAATTCTTGGAAGGCCAGGCATCAATAAGGTCGGGGCGGTGATTTCCATGCCTCACCTGTGCATGAAGTTCTACACTCCAGGTGGTGTGGGTGAGGTGAAGGGTGACCAGAGGAACACCCGGGAGTGCTATGCCCGGGCAGTCAAGAAGATGACCAAGGGGGTCAATGTCATCTCCCAAGAGATCACAAAGGGAGAGACCCGGGAGAAATTGGAGCCCGAGGCCGAGACGGTGGAAATCGAACTTCACCCGGGTGATTCTTCGAGGATGGTCAGAATTGGAGCAAATCTCCCCGAAGATCTCAAGGCAGAGATTACACGGGTCCTCCAAGAATACGCGGGCATATTCGCATGGAGCGTGGCGGATATGCCCGGAATAGATCGCTCTATTATCTGCCACCGGTTGGCCGTGAGGGAAGGAAGTCGACCGGTACGTCAGAAGAAGCGGTACCTGGCCAGTGACCGGCGAGACTTCGTCAAGAAGGAAGTGAAGGACCTCCTCAGTGTTGGTTATATCCGGGAAGTCAAGTACCCGGATTGGCTGGCCAACGTTGTCCTTGCTCCCAAGGGCGACATGTGGAGAATGTGTGTGGATTATACAGACTTGAACAAAGCTTGTCCGATGGATTCATACCCCCTTCCCAGTCCAGATCAAATGGTGGACGAAACTGCGGGGTGCGAACTCCTAAGTTTCATGGATGCCTTCAAGGGTTACCACCAAATCTACATGGCCAAGGAAGATGAAGAAAAGACGTCATTCCTCACACCCGAAGGAACCTACTATTACCGGGTAATGGCGTTTGGCTTGAAGAACTCAGGAGCAACCTACCAGCGTATGGTGAACAAACTCTTCAAGCCACTGCTGGGAAAAACCATGGAGGCATACGTCGACGACATGCTGATCAAAAGCCAGGTATCTCTCAACCACCCGGCTGATATGCGAGCCACGTTCGATATCATGGCAAAATACAATCTCCGGCTGAATCCTAAGAAATGCGTCTTCGCGGTTCGTACCGGGAAGTTCTTGGGATTTATGGTAACCAAGAGAGGAATAGAGCCCAACCCAGAGAAAATCCGGGCCATCATTTAAATGCAAGCCCCTACCTCCGTTAGGGATGTTCAAAAGTTGACTGGTTCCCGGTCAGCTGAGAGATCCCTGCCCTTCTTTAAAGTTCTGAAGAAGGCCAACACATTTGCATGGGACGAAGAATGTCGGAGGGCATTTGAGGAGCTGAAAGAGTACCTAGCGTCGGATGTTGTATAGTATAAACCCGAACCGGGTGAAACTCTGTATCTGTACCTGGGAATTTCCCCAAATGCTGTAAGCTCCATTTTAACAAGAGATGATGGGGCACAAAAGCCCATTTACTATGTGAGCAAAGCACTAAACGGAGCTGAGAGTAGGTACACGACGATGGAAAAGACAGCCTATGCGCTTTTCATCTCCGCAAAAAAGTTAACATCCTACTTCCAAGCTCACTCGGTGGAAGTCTTGACTGACCAACCGCTAGGTGCAGTGTTGCGAAATTTAACATCCTCCGGGAGGATGGTGAAGTAGGCGATGATGTTAACTCAATTCAACATTGAGTACCGGCCAAGGTCAGCAATCAAGGGACACGCCCTTGCTGACTTCTTGGTAGAAATGACCGGTCTAACTCCAAACCTACTGGTCAACAAGCCCACTGAGCAATGGTGGGAGATGGCAGTTGATGGGGCATCCGGTCCTAGAGGATACGGGGGTGGTATCGTGTTCACCACCCGAGAAGGGTTCAAGATCTACCATGCAATCGTCTTCAACTTCAAACTGACAAACAATGAGGCAGAATACGAAGCTCTGGCTAGAGGGCTCAGACTTGCCCAAGCCCTGAAAATCAGCCGGGTCAGTATCAAATCTGACTCTAGCCTGATTGTTGGGCAAGTGACCGGTAACATGGAAGCAAGAGAAGGACGCATGGCACAATATAGGGACCTTGTACTTGCCCTGTTGAAAGGCTTCGAAGAGTTCAAGATCGCCCAAATTCCCCGGACGGAGAACGCGGATGCAGACCTTCTCTCCAAGTTGACGCAGTATGCTCCCGAGCATGTTAAAAAACTTGCCCGGGTGGAAATCCTAGATCGAGCAAGCATCGAGAAACTGGAAGTCGCCGCTATAATAGCCGGAAGCCAATATGACCGGTCAAACCTGGTCGGGGCGGACGACCATTTGATGTATGATCTGATGGAATATTTGATGGATGGGAGCTTGCTAGAACAAGATGACCGGGAAGAAAAGTGAAGCTCAGGGCACCCCGATTCCAAGTTCTTGATGGAAAACTGTATAAAAGGGCATTTGGGGGGCCACTCCTGAGATGTCTAACCAACCAGGAGGCTGAGCGAGTCATAGCGGAGGTACACGAAGGCGTATGCGCGGCGCATCAAATGTCCCGTACGCTTTCCCAACGCATCATCTTGTTTGGGTATTACTGGCCGACAATTGTCCAGGATTGTGAGAGGTACGTTCAAAAATGCAGGACGTGCCAAGTATTCTACAAGTATCCCGGTAGACCGGCGACCTACTATCACCCCGTATCAAACGTCATCCCGTTCGCTAGATTCGGGGTGGATATCATTGGAGCCTTCCCAGTCGCCCAAGGAGGGAAGAAGTTCGTAATCGTAGCCATCGATTACTTCACCAAATGGATCGAGGCCGAGGCATTGGCCAACATCACCACGCAGCAATGCAAGAAATTCATTTGGAAGAACATCATCACGAGGTTTGGAGCGCCCATGAACCTCATCACCGACAACGGCCCACAATTCCGAAATCCAAGGTTCACCGAATACTTGGAGGGCTTCGGAATCAAGCACAATCGCTCCTCGATGGCGTACCCCCAAGGAAATGGCCAAGTCGAAAACGCCAATAGGACTATTGTACATGGTTTGAAGAAACGGCTGGGAGAAGCAGGAAACAAGTGGCTAGAGGAGCTCCCGCACATCATATGGGCATTCTGAGTAACACCCAGGAGGGCTCATAGGGAAACTCCATTCTCCCTAACCTATGGGTGTGAAGCAAGGCTGCCCATCGAAGCTGAATTCCCCACGTTTCGGGAGTCAAATTATCAACCCCATCAGAATGAGGAGGATCACTTGGCCGAACTCAACTTGGTCGAAGAGCGGAGAATGGCCGCAGAAGTTAAAATGAGTACATACCAACAAGTTGTGAAGAAGTACCATGACAACAAGGTTGGGCCGCGGTACTTCCAAGTTGGAGATGAAGTCCTACGAAGAAGAGAAGCAAGTAGACCCGGCGATGGGAAGGCCCATACAGGGTTAGAGCCATCTTTCGCCCAGGAACCTACCGGTTAGAAACTTTAGATGGTGTACCGATAGAAATAACTTGGAATTCCCACCATCTTCGCAAGTTCTACAAATGATTGTAATACTAGGCGAGGCCTAACTACATTGTCAATCAAAGTGATGTTCAATACTCTGCTTGGTAACGGCGGAATTGATAGGTCGAACCTATCCTAGGAGGGCTTTCCGGGTGGATCGAATCCACTTGGAAAAGCTAACTGAGACATAGGCCCGGACCTGGCACGCTGGTTACTACACCAGTCTTGCTCAGTATAATAGAAAAAATATTAACCCGGAAGAGGGGCCCGGAAGAGGGTATGCCTGCAAGAGGGCTGGACCTTGAAGAGGGTTCGAACCGTACTTACCTGGGCCCATGAGGTTTGACCGGTATCGGGGAATCAGCCAGTACCGTCAAATTGATTGGGGACTAAAAGATGCCCATTAAAAGAAATAGAAGGGGATCGTCCACCATGGCGCATCCTGTTTCCCCCTTCTCAGGGAAGACTTGAACGGGGGGGTGAGCTAAGGCCTTCCCGGGATAGTAGAAATCAAAGGGCCATTAAAAGACTTAATCACCCGGAAGAGGGGGCCCTGGAAGAAGGGTGCATTTGAACCTTGGAGAGGGTTCGAAACCATTCGACATGGTTAAATCTCTAGTATTCTTACCGGTTAAGGATACTTCATGAATTACTAGGTTACAGGTGTTTCCATTTACAACCTACCGGTCAAAAAAAAAAGAATACCTCGGTCGGGTATGGGCACAACAAAACTTCGAAAGTTCTACATCCATCGAAAGGCAAGGCAGTTGACCGGTCAAACCATGGAGTGGGAACTCATCGGTCAAATTAAACTTTGTCGAAGAATTCGTGAAGACATCCAAAAAGCCAAAGTGAAGTCCAGCCGGTTCACTTTAGTTCAACCGGGTTGGACTTAGCGTATTCAAAAACAAGCCAAGAAAGCGAAAATTGAAGTTTGACCGGTCAAAGTTACTCGGGCTGATCTTTGAGATAAAGTGATCATAGAGAACTTTGGAGTTCTGCCGGTCGGAAACAATTGAAGTGGCCTGATTTATTTACCGGTCGGGATTTCTATGATGATATTCCAAGAAGCAAGAGCAAAGATATCAATCAAGAAACAAGAAGATATGCAGGATTAACCGGTATGGAAATTAAACATGACATTCAAATGAAATGAAAATGTTAAGTGTTTACAGCTACACCGGGCATCCCCGGGGAAATTTCAAGTTGAGAAGTTTTACAAAAACAACCGGTCTAGACCGAGGAGATTCTAATCTAAGGGGAAAGGGGGAGTAGGCTCTTCCTCTGGGATAGGAGCCAGGCCGTAGGAAGCCGTAGTGAAGGCCGGGTCTCTCTTCAGGAGGATCCGGTGAGAAGCTACCCGGTCTTTCTTTTGACCGCACTTGAATCCGAAAGATCCAACGGCGGTAATCATCTTCTTCCCTTCAGGCTCCCGGTACAAAAGCCTGAAGGACTCTATCGTGGCTTCCGGCGTCGCCGTCATCACCCGGGCAGCAGTGGCTTTGTTTTCTTCCACCCAGGCAGCTGCGCGCCCCGGGAAGATTTCTTCCTTCTCCGCCATTTCCCTCTTGGTTTCAGAGACTTCATCCAGGAGCTGGCCATTCTCCTCCTTCAGCTGGGAGATCTCGGTCTTCATTGCCCCGGCCAGCCCAGACAGCCTGATCAACTCATCAGCCTGGCTCTTCAAGATGAGTGCCATCTCTTCTTTCTCCTTCTTCAGCCGGTCGACTTCAGAAGGGGAACTCATTCCCAACCGGTCCACTGTATGCGGCCCGATCTCCCCCGCCTGCATAAAAAAAGAAACAAACCGGTAAGTTTCTCGACAAAGGAAAAAGAAGATCAAGACCGAGATAGCAGCAGGACTTACCTCCTTCAGCCTCAGCCCCAGGTTGATGAAGGCCTCTTCGATGGTCTGGCCGGCCGGCTCGGGATCAGACCTTGCCCTCTTCTTGGCGTAAGAAGGGTGCGTGGTGGCCACCTTCTTTGTCCGTCGGCCGGTCTTTTCCTTTTCCTTCCCCTTAGACCGGTTGTCTTGGGGCTCGTCTTCGTTAAGGATTTCCACGGTCTCTGGATTGACAGGGAAGGTTCTGGTAGTGTTGGCTTGGTAGCCCCCGGTCTCTCCCGCTGGTTGGTCGTCGGGGATGGCGAACTCCTCGAACTCCATATCTGCCAGAGAAGCTGAAATCGTTAAGTACAAGAAACGACACCGGTCAAAGCGCCAATCACAAGGAAAACAATATATATATATATATATATATATATATATATATATATATATATATATATATATATATATATATATATATATATATATATATATATATATATATATATAGACACACAAACACACACACACACACACATATATACCTGGGTGGTTCTGGCCCTCAGCCTCTGCAGTGTTGCCCAGGGAGGGTACCCCGCGCCCCGCTGCTTCCTGGGCCTGAGAGGTACCCTCACCACCCGACTCTACCCTCCAAACCCAGCTGCCTTGATGGAAGATCCTCCCGGTTAGAGGATCCCCGCGCATGAGGACCTCAAGATTCGCTTCCAAGTCAGGGGAGGAAGCCGGTGCAGCGTACTCTTGGTCGAGCATATGGTCGTTCCAGTTCAGACCGGCCAAAGGAGTGACAAAGGGGGGAAACTCGATGAAAACAAATTTTTCCTTCCATCCCCGGTTACTCTGGGGGACTTCGGAAATGAACTTCCTACCGGTACGGGCTTTGAAGAATACAAAACCTTCGCAGCCAGTCCCGCCCGGTAGGACTTCAAAGCAAAAAAGGAAAAGGCGCATGGAGGGGAAGATTTTTAGATGAGTACATATATTTACAAAGGAATGGAGATACCGGTGGGCGTTAGGAGTTATTTGGCTGGCAAAATCCTAAACGCGTGGCATACTTCGGTTAGGAGGGGGCGAAGGAGAAAAACTATGCCCGCATCCAGTGATATGGTATGGAACCCTATCCTATCCTCCCGGTGGGGTTCGACAATGTTGGGCTAGTTGGGTTCATACAGGAGGGTATACCCATCCGGGAGCCTCCTACAAATTTTATTCAAAGCGATTTTGGATACACGGGAAGGGATGTCAAGGACATAGATGGTGGGGAGCGGAAAGGTACCGGCAGCATGAAGCCGCTCCTCCCACGCATCCCGGGTTTCATTTTCAGGGTCATAGGGACCCGGTTCGTCATCGATCGGGTCATCCCTCCCCATAAAATTTTCACTAGGCATCTGATTAACAGGATGCGGGTCGGGAATAGAGGAGTGGGGAACCTGACTGGGCGTGGAGTCAGGAGAAGAACACCCGGTCGAGGAAGATGAGTTGGAGGCCTCAGAGGAGCAGTCCTCTGAGGACGAGATCCTATCGCTAAAAGAAGACATGGCCAGGAAAGAAAAAAGAGAAGGAAGGGGAAACTTACTTGACTCGGAGGGCTAGATAGCTAAGAGAAGGAACTTGACCGGTGAAAGCTCTGAGACTTGATCGCGGAAAGTGAACAAAGAAGAGGGGTGGAGGCCTTTATATAGGAAGAGGAGGGCTGAAAGGAGCGACGTGGCCTCCTTAGGTTGCGCCGCGTCAGGCGGCGCAATGATGACCCACTGGCAGGCGAAACGATGGGTGTGCAGCCGACTGATTGCAATGGTTGATGCGCGACACGTGGCAAAAATCAAAGTTTGAAATTCAAATTTCAAAAAATTTGGGCGGGAAGAGCCAAAATTTTAAAATTGGAGTCCTATTTCAGACTTTTTACTTCCCGCTTATGACAAATTCATGACCGAGAAGTGGAGGGCTTATTGATGGGTGTATTCCACCCACGACCGGTCAAAGGAGAAGGCCAATTAGTTGACCGGTCAATCTCGAAAATTTGGGAAGGGAAACTTAAATCGTCAGCAAATCGATATGTAATCGGCCCAAAGATGACCGGTGTACTTCACGAAAAAGTATACCGGTCAAACTACTTTGTCCCCCTATTTTTCCCTAACTTCGATGATTTCAGCCCACGGAGATTACCCGGTGTAGTTTCTAGGGTTGGAAAGTGTCGGCAGAAGAGAACCTAAGAGGGTTTGGCGTGTAGCGACCCATGTCAGTAGAGGACAACTGGAGATGCCGAAGAATCCATCCAAGGCACTACTCGACAAAGGGAGTAATCCCCCTCACAAGGCGACAAGGCAGCTCGAGGACGAAACCAGTCACCTCGCACCACATCACCAGCGTGCCCCCACGTGGGCGCACGTGGTCTTGTCCCCCATAGCCTAGTATAAATACTCATGTAAACCTTAGAAAGAGGGATCCGAATTCATTCTCTCTAACTCCCTTGAAAAAGCACCCGTGCATTCTCCGTTATAATATAAATTGGGCTACAGGTGTTCCACCTAAAGTCCTACCGGTCAATGTGCGTGTTTTTACCTTTCTTACTTTGCTAAATCAAGCAAACTATTCTAGACCCGGTCTAGTATAGTTTGACCGGTCACGTAATTTACACCATCAGGTATTATATATTCACATTATTATTATTATTTATATTATAACTTTTATTTTAGGAATAAAAATATGAAATTCTAATTTTAATAATATTTTTTTATGTTTTACTCTATGTTTAATTTTTTGTTAATTTCATTTAAAAAAGTATAATACGGAATATTTTTCAAAAAGCGAATAAAATGAAATATCGACCTTAAAAATTAAAATAATGATAAAACATTCTTTTTTCGTCCGGAAACTATCTTTCCTCTTTGACATTTGCTAATGAAAACTTTACTATATACATTTGAAAATGAACATGTCAAAGTCTTATTTAAATTACAATATTTTGGAAAATCTCGAGGTAAAACATTTTTATGTGAAGTTGTAGAGACTACGTAAGGCATCTACAATTAACCGTGAGTGAACATTCACTTAGTAAAAAAAAATCATATAAAGTACAATGTTAGACCTTAACTTTTTTGTGGGGTACAATTGACGGGGAAGGTGGGTGGGTTCGTATCAAGGGGGTTTGCTGGGAGTTAAGGAGGATAGGAAACATCAATTTTTCAAATGGAACACCGTAGGGACCCCGGGTCATTCCATTAAGAAATACAAACTATTGAGAAATGTATTCTTTGAAACTTCAAGGGTAATCCTATATATATTGAATGATACATAACTTATTTAGGGTGCGTAAACCTCGGTTGAGCTAATTATTAACGCCACTATTCCCACACCTGTTGTGGTTGAGCAGTCGGCGTCCCCGATCGTTGAGCCATATGTTCCTCCTACCGGAGTTGAGAAAGGCTCCGTTGTTGCTTCTCTTCCTCTCTCTACTTTTTCTTCTTCTCCTATTGTACATGTTCCCGATCCTCAACCCCCCGAGCTGGCTCTGGCTATGTCTAATACTTTTGATTCTTTGGGGGAGCTGCCTAGGGACAGTCATGAGGGCCGCGACTTTAATTCTGCTGCATCCTCCATTCCTTCCAATTCGGTAAGGAAGGAGGATGACGATTGTAGTTCGCAGACTAGTGACGGGTCCATGGGTGATCATTTTGAGGATCCAACTGACATTGCCCGGGATCTTGCAGCGAGTGGTGTCTCCCCTGCAAGGGAGGCTCCGACCACAAGGGGTAAGTCGGCTAAAAACGCTCGAAAGGCAACAGAGCACAAGACGGGGGTGCCTCCTGCTCCACGCAGAGTCACCCGTTCCACTTCTTCTCATTCTCAATAATGATGCGGTTCCTTGTTTGGAACGTGAGGAGCATCACCTCACAGGATGTCCTTTCTAAGCTTCGAATTTTACTTAAGCAGCACACCCCAGTGTTGTTAGGTATTTTAGAGCCTATGAAGGCATCCTCGCAGATTGACTATTATAGGACACTGTTGGGTTTCACGGGAGCTAGGTGTGGTGCAGATGACCAAATCTGGCTCTTTTGGAACTTTGACATTACGCCGTCCATTCATTTTATTTCTTATTTTGCACAGTCACTAACCTTTTCTTTCTCTCACCCTTCTTTTCCTAACCCTCTTTGGTTGTCAGTTGTTTATGCAAAATGTAAGTACAGGGACAGGGAGCCATTATGGGAATACCTTAGAGAGACACACGCTGCTCTCCCGACTGACATGGCATGGGGGTGGTGGGTGATTTCAACTGTCTGCTCGATCCTTCGGAGAAGAAAGGCGGCCGGCCATATGCTCGAGTCAAATATCGGCCATTTGTTGAATGTGTGGAGGATTGTGGACTGGTTGATTCTCCTTTCATTGGGGAGGATTATACCTGGTTCAACAATCGAGTGGGCGGCGTGGAGATTCGGACCCGGATTGATCGTTTGCTTTTTAACCAGCCGTGGACGGATATGTTCTCTTGTTTGGTGCATCACTTGGATAGAGTTGGATCTGATCATGCTCCTCTGTTGGTGGAGTGTAAGTCTCATGAACGTCCTCCTGCACGGCCTTTCACTTTCCTTAATGTCTGGACAGAGCACGAGGATTTTCAGAAAGTGGTAGCCGACTCTTGGAGGGAGGACATTATTGGCAATCCCATGTTCGTATTTGGTGCTAAGCTCAAGCGTCTGGCACATCGCTTGAAGAGATGGAACCGAGACACCTTCGATCACATCTTTGATAGGCTTAAGGTGCTTGAGCAGGATGTTCGGGATATTGAGCTATAGCTACAGACAGATTCTTCAGATGAGACTTATATCGAGTTCAAGCGGCGCTCTGCACTTTTGAAGCGCCAGTATCGTATCGAGGATGAGTTTTGGCGGCAGAAAGCCCATGCGAAATGGGTGACGGACGGGGAGAGGAACTCGGGGTACTTTCACTCTGTAGTGAAGAATCGCCGGCGGAAGCTCTACATTCACCGCATACAGAATGACCGTGGGCAGTGGGTCACGGAGAGAGCTGCGATTGCGATGCAGGCGATTACCTTTTTTCAGGCCATGTTCACTGCAGATCCTAGTGTTACATCTTCGGCCTTAGACATGATTCCACGGTTGGTCACTGATGAGGATAATGACCGGCTATGCGCTGTTCCGGAGATGGAGGAGGTCAAGACTGCGGTCTTTGCTATGGACTCTAAGAGTGCAGCGGGTCCCGATGGCTATACTGGGGCCTTTTATAAGGCCGCTTGGACGATAATTTGCACGGACTTATTGGCGATGGTACAGGCCTTTTTCTTAGGCCACGATCTGACTCGCCCTCTCACGCACACTTCTATTGTTCTATTGCCCAAGAAGTCCAATCCTGTGACCTTTGCGGACTTTAGACCCATCAGTTTGTGTAATTACTGCAAGAAGATCATCACGAAGATTATGGTTGTTCGCTTGGCTTCCGTGCTCCCCCGGCTACTTTCCCCGCATCAGAGTGGGTTTGTGGCGGGGCGCTCTATCACTGATAATATTCTTTTGGCTCAAGAGATGTGTCACGGGATGCGGGTGGATAATGAAGATGTCATTCTGAAGCTGGACATGATGAAGGCCTATGACCGAGTCTCCTGGTATTTCTTGATGTCAGTACTGCGCCGATTTGGATTTTCGGAGACTTGGATCGATCTGGTCTATCGAGCCATCTCGAATATTTGGTACCCAGTCATTATTAATGGGATTCAAGAGGGCTTTTTCCAATCGACGAGGGGCTTGCAGCAAGGGGACCCACTCTCTCCGTCCTTGTTCATCCTATCAGCGGAGGTTCTTTCTCGTTCTTTGGCTCGGCTGTATGCAGATCCTATAGTTGCTCGTTTTACACAGCCCCGTGATGCACCACATATCCATCATCTTGCCTACGCCGACGACATTGTCATCTTCACTTCGGCGAGGGGGGACACTTTAGAGAGAGTTCGTGCAGTTTTACGTTCCTATGAGCAGATTTCAGGCCAGGCTGTCAGCCTACCTAAGAGTGCCTTCTTTATGCACCCTAAGGCGTTGGCACCCGTGTTGGAGCGTGTTCGAGATACCCTCGAGTGTTCATTGGATGTGCTTCCATTCACTTATCTTGGTTGTCCTATTTATCATGGTCGGAAGCGCATTCATTACTTTGAGCCTGTTCTGAAAAAGATGCGGAACAAATGTTGTGCGTGGATGGGGCGCTATCTTTCTCCGGGGGGGAAGGCTATTATGATTAAGAGTGTTCTGCAGGCGATCCCGACACATTTGCTCGCTGCACACTTTCCTCCCAAGACAGTGATTCGAGATATGGAGTCTATCATGGCACGCTTTTTTTGGTCTCGCTTGGGAGGGACTCGACGCTACCATTGGGGATCTTGGAAGACTCTGGCACGACCAACGAGGGAAGGTGGGGTCGGTTTCCTTGATTTTATGACTCTGGCTAAGTCTTGTTCGGCCAAGCTCTGGTGGAACTTTAGGACACAGGACACTATTTGGACGGCATTCATGAGGGCTAAGTACTGTAGCCGCGTCCATCCTGTGTCCAAGCAGCGTTGTGCTGATGATTCACACACATGGAAGCGCATGCTAGATGTTCGCGCCGTGGTTGAGCCTGTGATTCGATGGCGTGTACTATCTGGCACGTCTAACTTCTGGTGGGATACATGGTCTGGATTGGGTGCCTTGCATTGCCACGTCGATGGCTGCAGTGGGTACTGGACTGATGGAGTGGGTGATATGTATCGCTCTGATTTTATGATTGACCATGATGCTCTACCCCCTGATTTATTACGGCAGTTGCGCCTTGAGCCGCCATCTCTTGATTCTGATCATGTGGATATTCCGGTCTACACCCCGTCTACGGATGGGAAGTTTACTCTTGCTTCTGCTAAGGATCTTCTTAGACCGAGGAGGAATGATGAGGTGGAGGACATTATGCTTAAGAGGTGTTGGCAGAAACACTTACCCTATAAGATGTCCTTTCTAGCATGGCGCGTTTTGGAGAGGCGCCTTCCCACTGATGATGTCCTGGCGAGATTTGGCTTTGCTTTGCCTTCTCGGTGCTTATGTTGTTCGCCGCCATGACAGGAGACCATTACACACATTTTCTATCATGGGAGCATGGCGCGGCGTGTTTGGACTTATTTCACAGAGTCTGCCCGTATCCGGGGCACACATCACAGTTTGAGGTCTGTCTTGAGTATATGGTGGGCGCAGAGGCCTAGGAGCAGGATGCTCTCGTTCCTGTTCCACCGCCTGCCGATGATCATTCTTTGGGAGATTTGGACGCACTATGCTGTGTGCAAGTATGGGGATGCTCGCCCCAACTTTGCACGCATTATTTTTCGGGTGGCTACGGCGGTGTCGGAGTGCATCTATCGTCGCTGGCCTAGCGGGGGTCTCTTGCCTTCCCGGTGGTCGGTGATCATGGAGCACGTTCAACGAGGCTCTAGACGCAGGAGGGTGGTGCCGATTTGGTGGGTCCCACCGCCGGGTGGTACCATCAAGGTGAATGTGGCGAGGGCCCCGGTACGTGGGGCATTTGCAGCGATCGTGCGTGACTCGATAGGTAAGTTTCTTTATGCTCTTTCTTCTATTGCATTCAGGTGGGAACCAGTGGAGCGTGGAGGGATGGACGTGCTTCTTCGGTGTATTCAGTGGTGTATATCCCAGTCCTTCTTGCGTATCCACGTGGAGTCCCATCATTCAGCGCTAGCTTGTTTCTTTAGAGAAGGTACCCCGTGGTACCTTCATGATGTTTATGTTAGACTGCGTTTCCTCTGTTCTATCGCGACGGTCCAGTGGTTTCATTGTGACGTGCGGGCGAATGCCCCGACGACTGAGTTAGCATTGTGGGCCGTGGATAGTACAGAGAGGACGCGGGAGTTTACTAATCTGCAGGATCTTGACATTCGGGTACGATCTCTCCTTCCTATGGACGATCTGCCCTTCTTTCGCATAGATGAGGATGGGGGTAACCCCTAGTTGCACTGATTTGGGTGCCTTAACGACCGCGTCTGCGGTTAAGAGGCGCACGTATGTACCCGCGGTTAAAGGGTGCCCGTTGGTTCCCGCGGTTTGGGGCCACGTGTTGTACCGACGGTGAACGGTGCCTTTGCGAGATGACGGGCGTAGTTTCGCAGAGTTTCTTTCGCCCCCGTCGACTCCTACGGCTCCTGGGGTACGTCGGCGCTTGCGTCTAGGTTTTTAGCGCCCGTAGTTGCCAGCGGTATTTGGCATCCTAGCCCGGGCAGAGGTGGCTGTCCGGTAAAGGCTTTTTCCAACTTGCACTTCATCTGAGTGCCTTAACGATCGCGCCTGCGGTCAAAGGGCGCACGTATGCGTCCGCGGTAAAGGATGCCCGTCAGTGCTTGCGGAATGTGGATTTGAGCACCCGTGGCGCACACGGAAAGTGCGTATGCGTGGTACCGTCATCAAATCGGTGCCCTCGTTGGGAGGCTGGGTGGGGCCCGACGAGGTTTCTTCCGCCTGCGTCAGTGCTTGCACGTGAGGTTAGAGCACCCGCTATCTGTCGGCGGTAATGGGCTAAGGGTTGGCCACTGACCTATAGTGGTACCTCTTCCTTCCTTCTCCATTTCTCTTGAGATTTCCTCTCTTCGATTCTCTTCATTTTTCATCTTCATCATTGTGGATTTTGGACTTTCTTGAGACTGCTTCACTGGTTATTTTCTTGGCTTTTGGACCTACTTGGATTTCTACACGGCTGGACTACTTGGATTTGGTTGGGTTGAGACTTCTAGTTGGGCCGTGGCATTGGCGGATGGGCTGCTCACCTTGGCGGATTGCACTTGGGCTGGTCGCTGATGGTTGGACGGCCTGGTGATGGGCTTGGGCTGATTAGGACGGGCGCTGGGCACGGGTTGGATGGCTTGGACTGGGCCGGCGGCTTACGTGGGCTGGCTTGGAGATTGGACTCTCATGGTTTGGGTCTCCTCAGGTCGGGCTTCAAATGCGGATTTGGGCTAGCACACATGTCGTCCTTCATGGTTTGGGCTTGTCCAGTTTTGGCCTCTACCTGGCTCACTTGGATTATTTTACACATATTATTTTATTCATTCTTTAGTTGGGCTTTTCTGGATTTTAGACTGGACTTATGTCGATTGCAGTTCTTGGCTTAGAACATTTTTTTCTTGATCGGATTATCTGACCTTAGGCCTTACCCTTGCGGGGGTTGAGGCTCCGGGAATGATTTTATTCCTAGATCTAAGTGGAATGTTCTGAGCCGGCTTTGTAATTGCACTTAAGTCTATGTTCAATATCCGATAAGTGCTTCACATTATAGTTCTTTGGTTGTTGCTTACTTTTTATACAAGTGAGGAGCGTGTTCCCGCTTGTTCAGACGTTTGTTTTCTTTAATTATTTAATAAAATGCTTTTTTCTTTAAAAAAAAATAGTAATACCATTTTGACATCAAACATCACACAGACACACAAATAGAAAAAGTTTGTGCATACACCACCTTTAATGTCTGTCTGTGTCATGCTTGGAGTTAAAATAGCATTAACATTTAATTTTGATGCCCCCCTTAGAGCTGTTCATGGATCCAAGATTTGCCAGACTAAAGACTGAATTGAATAAAATCACAGACTAAAGATTGTACTAGGGGTGAGAATGGTACGGTATGGTACGGTATTTAGCTCGTACCGATACCGTACCAAATATTTCAGTTCGATGTGGGATTTTACTCTGTACCGATCCCGATCCCAAAATATCGGTTCGGTATGGTTTGGGATGGTTTGATATCGGTTTCAGTACAAATCGAGATGAATATACATACCTACTTTACACCTTAAAATTTAACAATGCCCCTTCCTTTTTGAAAATTAAAAGTGAATTTAAATAAAAAAACATGAAAAATTAAAAAAAATGAATATTTAAATGCAAGAGATGCATATCAAAACTTTGTTTATATTTCACAAACTAAAAAACGAACGAAACAAAGGAGTATTTTGAATCTTTGTGAATACTTTTATGTTCATACACAAAAACTAAAACTCAAATAAACATATAATTTACACATAATAGAACTTGAACCAAATTTTTTAAAAAAATATTATTTAGTGAAGGAATATAAAAATATTACTCCGGGGTATTATTTTTATAATATTTTAGTATATATTTTCGGTTCGGGATTTTTGATATGGGACATTACCTCGTACCGTTCACAAACACCATACCGACCATTCGATTCGGTATGATTCGGTTTCTTCTCTGTACTTTTCTGGTTCGGTATTTTTTGGTTCGGTATTCTCGGTTTTTTCAGGAAATTTTTGTATTGGCTCGGTACTTGCTCACCCCTAGATTGGACTTAAACTTATTCAGTTTTATACCAAACTAGACTAGACCAAAATACTTGGGACTAAACCGATCTGGACTAAATAAAAAAATATTTTATAATTTTTTGACCTGTTAATTATATTTTATGCTTTTTAATTTGTATCATGAAAATGGGAAAAAATAAAATAGAATGGACAAACTAAAAATATATACATAAAATGAACTACTTCTATGCATAATCATGAATTACTTAATAAAGACCTAAGAAAATTAATTAATAAAAGATTTTTAATTAACCAACATGTAATACCAACCTTAAAATGACAGTCCCAAAATTTGTTTGGTTTAGGTTTGGACTTGACCTAATGATTTGGTTCGCTTGACTTTTTTGGTATTTCCATGTGTAAAGTGATCCCCATCATCCCTATTCATCCAAACATATTATATGGTGCGGGGGTGTTGAGGGTGACCAAATAATGAGGTAATTATTTTATTTTATTTTTTCCAAATTCAATTATTTGCATCATAAAATGATAAAATAAAAAAAAAACATATTATTAATCTTTTTTGTGAGTACAAATAGCAATAAAAAAAATAAAACTTAAAAAAATACTGTAATTAAAAAAATCAACACGAAAAATCTCTCGTTATTTATCAATAGCTCAATTCAACCAAACATGCTCAACCAAATCTTTTTTGAGCAATTTGTGCATCTTCCTACTCTGTATCTCAGCCCGTATTGCGTTTCTTTCATCAACCCAAAAATCTACATCGCATACATCTACGTCTTTGTAATTTTGGGATTTTGTTTTTCAATTGTCTTCCAATATCATGTTATCTAAAATAATGCAAGCATATATGTGGTCCTAATTTTTTCTTCTCCTAAATGTGGCACGAGTTCCTCACCATATGCCATGTGTTAGAATATAAATTACTGTTCTGGGCCACAACCATAAGCTTGAGCTTTTGGTTGAGTTGGTTCATTGACATGGTATCGGAGCCTCGTTGACTAAGAGATCACGGGTTCGAAACTCAGCGCTGCCCAGTTTTTAAAAAATTAAGGTTTCACGTGCAAGGCTTGAAAAAAAACTACGCCTGCACGTGAGGTGGCGTGTTAGAATATAAATTACTGTTCCTGGGCCACAACCATAAGCTTGAGCTTTTGGTTGAGTTGGTTCATTGACACCATGTTTTTTGTACATTAGATGCTCTCTCGGCGTCCTTTCACGTTGACTCATGTACCTTTTAAAATACTTTCTTTTTTCATCATCTTCAGTGGGGCATGTTGTTAGCCTTGGTATGCTTAATCTCATGTTTTGATGTTAACAAATAATTTAATTGAGCTAACGTTTGTTCAATTGTGTAGGAACGAAAAAATCCACTAAAACGCGTTGATTGCGTCAATACGTTCGCTCACACAGGACTAGCATAGAATAGCTTAGAGTCATTTATTGTTAAAGATATTTGAATGATATATCTCTAAGCTCAAGCTAAAATTTGCACACACACAAAAAAGATTTTTAATTGGGTATTAATTTTAAAATACATTTGGTAAATATTTTCGAAAAATATATTTTTTCAAAATATTTAACTAAAGTTATAACTCTTCTCAATACTAGATCGCCGTTTCTTGAATTACTCAATTCTGATTAGTATTGAAAAAGTTATTAACATTTTACCAAAATTATTTCAAAATTGCGCACTTAGTAACGAACGGTCGATGTGGTGAACCGTTACACCTAGACGGTCGACCGTCCTACTGACCGTTGGAGGAATCTAAATGTTACCCCGAACGGTCGACCTTGGACTGAAACGGTTGATGTAATGGACCATTCGGAGACCAGATTCTTTAATTCTTGTCTTTTTCACACCCAATGGTTGGATTATTTTAATTATGGTATTAGGAGTCAATTATTCTTCTCTAACAGCTATTTTTCAATTTCAAACAACTCCTAATCCATCCCTATAAATACCCAAACCATTTCAATGTGTTTAATCAATCAAGCCTTGCTAAAATCTCTTAATTCTTTCTTCTTGTGTTCATAAAAATCTCTGATTTTTATTAGGCTATTAAAGAGCCATTTCTTCAATATATTTTCTTGAACACACATTGAGCTTGATTCAAAAGAGATATACACTCATATTATCTATAAGAGAGTTTTAATTGTTAGAGTTTATAGAAATTATCACACCAACCCAATCTTGTATTTCATATTCTTGAGGTGGTGTTGATTTATTCAAATTATCATATCCTTGTAATACGTTGAAGATATCCGTTGTAAAATCTTCATTGAGACAGTTGGAGATAGCCGTGGTGAAATCTCCGGAAGCAGTCAAGGACATCCGTGAAATCCTTGTTGAGACGGTTGGAGATAGCCGTTGCAAATCTCTAGGTTGAAGACATCCTGCAAATCTTTGGTGCATGGTTGGGGATAGCCGTTGGAAAATCCTCAAGCTAGTTGGATACTTCAAGGCGTGAAGTATTGTCGATCTAGTGTAAACCTATTGGCAAAGGTTTGTTTGCCAAAGACTAGTTCCATCGTGACGATCGTATTGAGACGGTCAAGGCGTTCTAGTGGATTGAAAATCCTTAAGGAGGAGCCTTAAGGTACTGGAGTAGGGAGTTCCCAAACCAGTATAAAATCGGTGTGCATTTACTTTACGCTTTTACTTTTGCGTTTTATATATTGCTTCCGCATTTGTCAACACCGTTTTTATTAAACTCCGAAAAGTTTTTAAACGCCTTATTCACCCCCCTCTAAGGCGCGGGCACAACGACTAAACCGACTAACACATGTAAACGATTTGACGAACGTTGCGTATTGGGGATAAATCTCATCTGCAAGATAGCAGTCATATTTGTAATATGTATTATTCTCATAAAAAGAAGGCCCCAGACAAATACTTTTTTTACACAAATCGATAATCCCAAGTACGCATATTATATCCAAACATCAGTCGATGCTACTGCTTCAAGCATTATCATAGGGTGTTAATGGTGCCTCACCAAGCAATAGAGTAACTTTCCCACACTGAGTGCTACCGAGCATCCTAGAGAAATCACATACTTCTTCGTGGACCATATATATTTTTTGTATGTTTCTACACGTGGGTTTATCCAAATATATATAACCATTCATCTAGATGACACCTTGATAAAGGATTGCATGAGAAACTCGATCTGAAATCTTCAAATACTCGTTCCAAAGATCGCTTGTCGTCCCATACACTAGTTGTTGAATTGCACTCGTACACTTATGTAAAGCCGTGAAACTGGCTACCTACCTCGGTGACGTTCGACCTTTGCTTGGAGAAAACAAAATTTTCTTGCTATCTTTAACAATGGACGTGAATAAAGTACGCCTCATCCATAATGAGGTATGAAAAGCATGTCATTGTGAGTTGGATTTTCAGAAAAATAATCCAAAATATATAAGACGAGCGCTAGCTTCATCACGATCCCGACTAAGGCGCACACGTTTCCTCCTCTCTTGATTTGATATTTCCTCTGCACTTACGAGGATTGTTGTTACCGCCACTTGAACACAGTGTAGGAGCTTAGAAGTAATTTTGTCATCGTCGAAAGATGAGTTGCAGGTTATTTTTTCTTCCCAATGCATTTTGCTTTAGAAATTAATAAATATTTTTTTGTTGAATAAGAATTAAAGTGGTGAGGATAGAGGACTGATGATGTGAGAATTTATTAACATTTTTTATGTAATATTCAAAACATAATAATTACACCGGCTATATAGCCACTATTCAACAGTTGTGAGCAGAAATCATGCAGCGTTGCTCTGCTGATGCTTGTCGCGCGTGAGGGGTCTTGCCCCCCTCACGCCTAATGTGGCACGACGGAGGGGGTGCGACAATCATTAATCACCACGGCTCACGCCCCATACCCCATAGTCTAACAACGAAAAATGGGGTTAAATGAAAAACAACTATGCGTTGAAATCACCCAAAATTGCAATAAAACAGACATTATTATTTATCTATAATAAAGTAATAGTGTAACACCCCCAACCACATAATCCAAATAAATGGGTTAGCCAACCGGCTTGTCACACATTTGGTATCCACATGCACAATTTTTAAACATTTGAATAAAAGTGAAATATTTAAAAAAAAAATCAAACGTTTATCTAGAATACAAATCTTATCAAAGTAATAAATAGAGAAGTGTAGATGTCTTCGAAGAAAACATTATTAAATATACGCGGTGCTTAAGAAATGAATTCAGCAAAATAGGTAATTTAAATTAAAACATCTTTGGTCCACCTACTTAGTAGAGCATTGATGGATATCAGGTTCATAAAGTGGCCGGAAAAG
This sequence comes from Cuscuta australis, assembly GCA_003260385.1. NCBI lineage: Eukaryota > Viridiplantae > Streptophyta > Magnoliopsida > Solanales > Convolvulaceae > Cuscuta > Cuscuta australis. The sequence continues at coordinate 1,119,572 of NQVE01000159.1, forward strand.
GCCCTAACACGTTATTCTGAGTCCAACATAGATGAGGGTGATTGATGACTTATGCCTCGCCCATAATTGACGTACAATAGCCAATCAATCCGATAATGTAGCGCACGAATTACATAGCATGCACGTAGTAGTGTTAGACTATAAATAGGAGATAAATCCTCCATTATAACCCAAGCTAAATGAAGCTAATACAAGAATTACTAAGAGCATATTTTTTTTCTAAGAGATTATCTTTATTCGTTCAAAGTTCTTCATACCACCATAGTTGTTGGGCTAAATTCCATCATTGGTGCTTTCATTCAGAGATTAATTGTGAGAAAAATATTTTAAGAGAATGGCTAGACAAAGAACCGGAAATTCTAGGCGCATCACCGCTAACTCTAAGCAGCCATCTGCGGTGGCTAGGGCCCTATATAGAATGCCATTGTTTTTCCACCCAATAGGTTGGTGGTGGCTCTAAATAACATTGTTGACATGATGGAAAATTTTATGGACAGGTTGGACATGGCTCTCCCAGGCCCTTCTAGCATTCCACGTGGCCTAGCCGGCTAACCACATCACTACATTAGCCTTTCCATACGACAAGGGAACAATCTGGTCCCATCCTGTATGAACTCTGTGATCTCAAAGAGATTGAGCAGGAGAGGGAATCAATCGCTAGGCGATTGGAGGAAGAGTTAGCCCAGAATACAAGGGCAAGTCAGAATGTGCGGGATGTTCAACCCCGAGTGACAAATAGGATACATGAAGAGCTCCGGGTTACCAGATGTTAGAATGCATGAGTTCAACCCTTTCTATGTTGTTAAGTGTTGACTCACAGGTTTTAATAATTGACAAACACAAGTTATTCAAACCAAAAATGAAGTGCTACATTGACCAACACAAAGACTTGAAGTGCCACATCCCTTGCAGTATTCAAGAAGGAGCACGGGATCTAATCAAGACCAAGACGCCTAACGGAGCGCTTTATGGAAGTGAAAAAGAAGATTTTCGAAGACTTTTAATTTCTTTGAGTCTTGGGAAATATTGTAAGGATAAAAAAATATTCTTCACCCCAAAATTATTTTTATGAGAGATATAAAATTTATAGTTATTTTGGAGTCAGTTGAAAAATTCTTTTTTAACTGTTCAAAAATGTTTTCATTGAGTCAGTTACAAAAAATGTGTCAAACATTTATCAAAATACTTATATCTATACTTTATTTAAAAATAGGTAAATGTTTTTCCGCCCATACATGAGACTCTGATACGGATGGTAGATTAGTTATATTATTTATTAATTAGTAGTCATTTAATATTTAATAGTTAATCTTGTTTAGGGTTTTAGTATGGGCCTGAGCCCATTAGGTTAATTAGGGTGTTCCCCCACCCCCTCGTCTCTATATACTGTAATCAATCTTTTTTACCAGAATCAATCAGTAAAGAAATATCAAAAACCCTAACCCCTTCTCTATTCTCTTGGAGCCCAAAAAAACTTGAAGTTTTCCATCTTTCTAGGAGCTTGAAGAACACTCGAAGTTCTTCCCTATCCCGATACGAATCGTACAAGATTCGTATCAATTGGTGCTTTCATTGTTGAACTCACCACAAAAAAAACCAAAAAAAAAAAAATTGCAACAAAAAAATTCCTGATCCGCATCAAAAAAATTCTGAATCGAAGAATCAAGATCCAATCGATTTGCAGTCACCGCCTACAGATCCAAATCCAAAGCTTATTTGGAGAAGCAAGGCCGTTGCTTGGGATGTTTTGGCTGCCATACAATTAGGTAGTGGTGTAACGCCCTAAAACATATCCTAGAATTATTAATAAATAAATAATCAAGTAATCAAACTGTTTTGATTAAATAATAATAATACTAATAATAATAATAATAACAACAACAACAACAACAACAACAACAACAACAACAATAATAATAATAATAATAATAATAATAATAATAATAATAATAATTATTATTATTGGGCTTTGGGCCGAAATGAAATATGTTTTAATATCCAATATCAAAATTTAGATAAGTCTCATAGAGATAAATCCAATATGTTGACTTATTGTGTGACCTTACTTGGGAACCTGAGTACAGACCCAAATCAAGGACAAATGAAGAAATTTGTTTATGATATGAACTTTGAAATGATTTATTAAAATAAATCATGAGAATAAATAATATGAATGGAATGTAAGAACCTTTTGAGTAAAGGTCAAATAAATCAATTTTGATTCTGTCAAAGTCAACCACCCAAAAATATGATGTCAGAAAAAGTATTACAAATAAATATTAAAATTATATCGTTGGATAGAGTTTAATTGTACGATCGCAACGGTGCAAACAGATTTCAATTCAGAGAAAGTTAGACCAAAAAGTGTTCCCCGACTGGGACCAAGTTAGTCCCAATCAGGGACTTGCGTTTGGAATCGCAGGAATCCGCCGTCCTCTCCACTGAGACGCCAAAACAGGAGAATTGGTGTCATCCTCCATGTCTCCTTCTCCATTCACCTCAGTATATAAATCCTCCATTCTTCACCATTTTACATCATTCTTCTTCCAAAAGAGAGATGTAAGTGTAGAGAGTGAAGTGGTGCTATCCAGAGAGTCTCACGTCGCCGGAGATAGCCACAAATGTTGCCGAAAGTTTCTCCAGAAAATTCTCAAAACTTCCGTTAAGCTTCGAGGTAAGCTCGTAGATATATCTAATGACTAGAATGTTCGTATAGATCGTTTCTACGTTCATAAACGGTCGTTTGGTTGAGTTTTGTGTTTGACATGCTTGACAAACAAAGAATCATAAACCATGAAATTGATGTTAAAACTATGAATTAATGATGCCAAAATAATCTATGAACCTTGGAGAACATTTCTATATAGTTTAATTGAAGTTTGGAACCTAAAAATGGAATTTCCGAAATTGGAGTCGCGAGGTAGACGATGATGAACAGTGGCTGAAAAGCCACTGTCTGGATCGATCATCTCACCTAGATCGATCCCCTGGGAGTAATTTTACATAGTATGGATCGATCCAGAGGGCTGGATCGATCCCCTGAATTTCTGATCCAAAAATTTGTCTGAAAATGTTATTTTTGAGCTCTAAAATCCTATTTTTGATAACAATTGATTATGATCATTATAAAAATGATTTTCCACATTAAAAGTAATATTTTTAACAAATAAAATGTTATGTGATGCAGGACGGTAAGTTAGGGTGTTAACAAATAAAATGTTATGTGGATTGATGATTATGGTAAGGATTATTGATTGATGACTATGATGATTAAATCTTAATAAATATTCTGATTAAAAATGATAATTGTGAATGCTTAGATCATAATGAATATATTGATGATTGTGAAAATAATATATTGTTAAGGGTATCTAGAAGACCTCTAAGATATACCTATATTAATGTTGATTTGAAAGATATCTAGAAGACCTCTAAGATATACCTATTTAAGTTAGGCCTTGCGGGTATGAACCCCGGTGGCTAGGGTTAAAACGTACGTACGGGATCCGAGAACCAAACTTGAGTACCAACTCGTTTGGGGGTACCACCCACCCAACAGTGAACACTACGCTATCAGTTTCTGGTTGGCCTTAAGTGAAGGTAAGTTTAAGATTTTCAAAACCCTTTTATCTTAAACTAGGCCTAACTTAAGGATTATTTAGGAGTACTTTATACTGGAATATAGTTTAATCATTTAAACTAGAATTCATTTAAGGGTTGATAAACATTAAAGTCATTGGCCTTAGACTAAGAATAGTTTAAGGATATTTTCGAATGTTGAATATGAATGAATATTGAATGATGATTATTGAATTGAATATTGTGATTATTATGAATGACTGATGACCATTGAATATGAATGAATATTGAATGATGATTATCGAATTGAATATTGTGAATATTATGAATAACCGATGAACGTCGAATATGAATATAAATGTTGAATAATGAATGATGAATACTGACTAATGATTATTAAATATTTGAACTGAACATTATATGCATGATATCAAATGGTTGATTATGTATTGAGATTTAATTTATGTGGATGTTCGACGCATTATATATGCTTACTCAGCTTCAACGCTGAGCGTGTAGTATGTTTTATTTGCTACACGCAGGTCAATAGGATGATGTGACGTGATCCTGGAGACAGACGGAGGCGAGATTGTCGGAATGGATGTGATGCTTGAATTAAAGAACATAAATAAATTATGTTTGTAATTATGATTTGTTAAGCTTCCGCAATATTGAAAACTCCGTACTGTTTATTATATGAAAATTTATTATTGTGATAAATAAAAGTGTCTGAAATGTTTTAAATTTTACGATTACGAAGTTAATAATTTAGTCCGAAAGGGGCTGCAGACCTGGACGGATTAGGGTGTTACAAGTGGATTCTTTGAATCTGCCTTTGGAGCTCTCATATTTGGTGCCACAAGAATTCTGCAAAATTGTTGGTAAAATTCCAAAATCTCATATGTGAGAAGTGGTTGCTGGGCAAGAGCATTAAATTTGGAGTAGAATATTAATTGGGCTATTGTTTTGCTCCATGTCCAAGGGAGAAAAAATGCAATCAGATTTTTTATTCACACTAGAGGCTCGATTCAATCGGTTAGAGACTTTGATTATGAATACTTGTGCATTGGACAAACTCATTAATTTACTAGAGAATGTTCTATATGGAGAAATTGAGCACCACGAAGGAGTTTGTGCACTTTACGATCACATAGACGAAATTAAAAAGAATCTCTGGTCATTTTGTCATATTGAAGGTTGATCAAATTATGATTCTCACTTGCACACATTTTACATTGAAATCTCTTGTGCGATACAGGATTTAGTCCGTGGGCCCCCAATTTTGTCACGTTTGATTCCATTGGAGTTACAAAACTTTAAAACAAACATGTTGGGCGCTATTAAAATTCTGGTCTCTACAGTACTTGAGCAACACACTGAAGCACATGATCCCGCATTCAAGGAGGAATCAAGCATTGACTCACAAGTTGGAGTTGAAGTGGACATCAGGCCTGAAAAAATAAACAAAGATAACGGGAGGTCCAAGTCCAATGTTGTGGAAACAAATGAAGGTCCTCTTGCAGCAAATGTTGCTAATGTCAACAAGCCCGATTCTACTTGTCAAGAATTTTGTACCTCAGTTGGAGTGGTCATTTCAAAGTATGATGTTCCAAAAAGTGTTGACAAAGTGGAAGATGCAGATGGTAAGAAAGCATGCTCACCTATTTTGATTGACACCATCAAGTTATTTGAGCTAACCGGTGTTGTCAAGTATGATCACTTGGGTTCAAAGAAAATAGTTCAATGCAAGTCTGGCCATCTCTCTTATGTCTACCGCTATACTTCATCTGAGAAACTTCTTGAAGAATGGTCCACAAATGAATGTCTCTTCTTGTTCGTCACGTTCTCACGAATCCAAAAGCATGAGTGGGATCCTCCACCTTGAGGACAAGGTGATTTTTAAGGGGGCGAGAATGATACGGATGGTAGATTAGTTATATTATTTATTAATTTATAGTCATTTAATATTTAATAGTTAATCTTGTTTAGGGTTTTCGTATGGGCCTGAGCCCATTAGGTTAATTAGGGTGTTCCCCCACCCCCTCGTCTCTATATATTGTAATCAATCCTTTTTACCAGAATCAATTAATAAAGAAATATCAAAAACCCAAACCCCTTATCTATTCTCTTGAAGTCCAGAAACGCTCGAAGTTTTCCATCTTTCTAAACCTCATCTTCTTGGAGCTTGAAGAACACTCGAAGTTCTTCCCTATCCCGATACGAATCGTACAAGATTCGTATCAGACTCATATATGGAAAGTGTTGACAACACAAATGGTAGTTTAATTATTTTCACTCAATATTTTCCTCCCATTTTAAGTATGTTTTCATTTTTATTTAAATGTTACACCATTTATTTATTTAAATTAAATTAAATAAATTAAATAGTAGTGAATCACTAGGGAATTATAGTATGAAAATAAAATACAGTACCATTAATATGAAAATAAAATTAAAAAACTACAAATTAATAAAGTATGGGCGGGATTAGAATGATTTATTTCAAAAAAAACTACATAAAAAATATTTAGTTATTTCAAAAAAATATTATAATTTACAAGCACGAACGTGTAAAAATGGTAAGTTTTCTAAAATAAATTAGAAAATAAATATGGTACTGTAAGTAAATGGTAACATTTAAATACAAAAATAAAATAAAAAACTACAAATTAATATTAATACTATAATTTACAAGCATGGAAATATTTAAAAATGATAAGTGTTCTAATTAGAAAATTAGAAAATAAATACGGTATCGTACAGTGATTAAATGGCACCATTTAAAAATGAAAGCAAAAAAATGGTAAGTGTTCTAAAATAAATTTGGTAAGTGTTCTAAAATAAAATAGAAAGTAAAATACATCTAAAAATGATAAGTTTTCTAAAATAAATTAGAAAATAAATGTGGTTCGGTAAGTAATTAGTACCATTTAAATACGAAAATAAAATAAAAAATTGAAAAATTAATATTAATACTATATTTTACAAACATGAAAATGTTTTTAAAAAGGTAAGTGTTCTAATTAGAAAATTTGAAAATAAATACGGTACGGTACATCAGCACGATAAACAACTCGTACCATTTTATTACAAAAATAAAATAAATGTTAAGTGTTCTAAAATGAATTAGGCAAGTGTTCTAAATAAATTAGAAAATAAAATAAATATCAAAATGATAAGTGTTCTAAAATGTATTAGAAAATAAATACGGTACGGTAAGTAAATGATACCATTTAAATACAAAAAGAAAATAGAAAATCTACAAATTAATACTATTAATTATTACTACAATTTACAAGCATGGAAACGTGTAAAAATGGTAAGTGTTATCAAATAAATTAAAAAATAAATACGGTACAGTAAGTAAATGGTACCATTTAAATTCAAAAATAAAAAAATTATAAATTAATACTATTAATACTATAAGCATGGAAACATGTAACAATGGTAAGTATTCTAAAACTAATACTATTAATACTATAATTTACAAGCATGGACACGTGTAAAAATGGTAAGTGATTTAAAATAAAATAGAAAATAAATACCGTAGAGTAAGTAAATGGTGCCATTTAAATACGTAAATAAAATTAAAAAAACTACAAATTCCAAAATAAATACATTAATATGTTGAATTATTGCTTAGATAAGTCAAATTATTAAATTTTCTGTCGATGACAATATCTGAAATGTAACGCCCCGAAAATAGGCCTATCAGAATTAATTAATTGATAATTAATTAATTAATTAAGAAGGACCCCAAAAATAAGTGAATAATAAAGTTTGTCAATAATTAATGAAAATTATATTGTTGTGTAGAGTTTGATTGTCTGACCCCAACGGTTCAATCGGATTTCAATTTGAAGAAAGTTGGACCAAAAAGTGTACCCCGACTGGGACTGAAATTAGTCCCAATCAGGGACTTGCGTTTGAAATCCTACACAATCGCCGTTCACTCCACTCGGCCGCACAAACAGGAGTGAACCTTGGCATCTTCCTCTTCTTCCTTCCTACATAACCACACCCAACTCCCTCTATTCTTCACCAAAACATCCTATTTTTTCCTCTATTCTGCTGTTCTGAGAAAGGAGAACACTCTGGTGCTATCAATTTGGTGAAAGGTCTCCGGAGTTGAGAGCTTTTGTTGCCGGAAGTTTCGCCGTGTTTTCGCTGGAATCATCATTTAACATTAAGGTAAGCCCGTAGATATATCTAATGACTAGAATGTTCATATAGATTGATTCTACGTTCATAGATGGTCATTTGGTTGAGTTTTGTGTTTGACATGCTTGAAGAACTAAGAATCGTAAACCATGATTTTGATGTTAAAACTATGAATTAATGATTCCAAAATGATCTATGAACCTTGGAGAACACTTTTATATACTTTAATTGAAGTTTGGTGAGTAAAAGTGACATATCCGCAAGTTGGCTCGAGGTAGAAGACGATGGATAATCGATTATTCATCATTCTGTAGATTTTTGGAACAAAGCTGAGCAACAGTCGACTGTCAGAATGTGATAATCGACTGTCAGCCCTCTCTGAAGTTTGATAACCGATTATCAGCCCATTCTGAACATCAGACAGTAGATTATCAGAAGTGACAGTAGACTGTCTCCCTACACTATTGAAGAAAATGAAGCTAATAGCTAATAATTGAATTTCCTATCATATATTAATCAATTATTATTTAGAAAACATGAGTTTTGAACTATGGAATCTTATTTTTGATACCAATAAATTATGATTAATATAAAGATGATCTCTTGAAATAAAAATGATGTTTTGACAACTAAGAGGACTTTACGTGATGTATGACAGTAAGCTAGGGTGTTAACACTCGACGCTAGGCCGCTAATTGTTATTGAATATTATGATGATTATTGTTATGTATGACTATTGATGATGAACCCACTGATTAAAATGATTATTGTGAATGATTTAAACTATGATTTGAAATGAATACAACGATAATTATGAAATAATTCGGATTGATGAATTGTACTGTTAAGGATATCTAAAAGAACTCTAGGATATACCCATTTGGAAATTGATGATGAACTATTAAGGATATCTAGAAGAACTCTAAGATATATCCATATTGATGTTGGTTTCTAATACTATCTAGAAGACCTCTAAGATAGATTAGAAATAGGCCTTGCGGGTATGATGCCCGGTGGCTGGGGTTAAAACGTACGTACGGGATCCAAGAACCAAACTTGAGTACCTACTCGTTTGGGGGTAGCACCCAACCCAACAGTGAACACTACGCTGTCAGTTTTTGGTTGACCTTAAGCGAAGGTAAGTTTAAGATTGGAAAAAACTTTTTAAAAATATATCTTAAACTAGGCCTAACTTAAGGATTAGAATATCTTGAACTAGAATCAGTTTAAGAATGGAACTGGCCTTAGACTAAGCATAGTTTAAGGATATTGTTGAATATTGAATATTGAATATGAATATTGAATATTGAGATATTGAAATAAAAATATTGAGAATATCATGAATGAATTATATATTGTATGCATGATATCAAATGGTTGTTTGTGAATTTAGATTCAATTTATATGGATGTTCGATGCTTTAGATATGCTTACTCAGCTTCACCGCTGAGCGTGTAGTGTGTTTTATTTGCTACACGCAGGTAGGCAGAATGAATGATTGGCATGTTCCTGGCAACGGAAGGGGCGAGACTGTTGTGGTGGAATTTGTGATTTTAAAATAAATAATTATGTTGTTATTAAACATGGTTTAAATTGCTTCCGCGTTATTGTTAAATACTCCGTATTTTGCTACAGTTATGTATTAAATAATATTTATGAAGAATAAAAGTATTTGAAATGTTTTAAATTTTACGATTACCAAGCTAATACTTTAGTCCGGAAGGGGCTGCAGACCTGGACGGATTAGGGTGTTACATGAAACATGTTGAATTATTGTTACGGAAACATGTATTTAGTCATGGGCAACTCTATGTTACAGTTCCAGGAGTAATAAATCGATGTGGCTTGAAGATCCTGATATACAACGAAGTGAATGCTCACACGAATTATACGAGTAATGTAGTTTATAAAGAAGTCTTTCAAAATTTGTAAATCATTTTATTTTTGTACTTTAAAATAATGAAATCTCTACATTCCAATATATACCAATTTATATTCTTAAAAATAATCTTAATTTAGTAACGTAACTATGACCCGTGCAACGCATGAGTGTGATACTAGTTAATATTAGAAAATATTTTTGGTTAGCAAAAATATTTTATTCAAATATTTTTCTTATACATTGTGTGACACAAAATATTTTTGGGACTCAAATTTCTACACCCCAATTTCATTTAATTATTCAAAATTATTTTGAATATTTTTCTGTAAGATAACGACGTAACCATGTGAACATGAAGCTAAGCAGTCATGAATACAACAAGATGTTAATCGTGGACCTTTGAAGAATTTCGAGGACGAGATTCCTTTAAGGGGGAGAAATGTAACGCCCCAAAACATACCCTAGAATTAGTAATGAACAATTATTCAATTAATCAACTTTAATTTTTTTATTAAAATAAATTGTTGTTGGGCTTTAGACCAAAATAAAATGTGTTTTGATATCCAATATCACAATCTGGACAAATCGCATAAAGATAAATCGAAAATGTTGACTATTGTGTTACTTTGATTGGGAATCAGAGTACAGACCCAAATGAAGAAATTGTTATGATATGAACTTTGAAATGATTTATCAAAATAAATCTTGAGAATAATTAATATGATTTAAATGTGGGAACCTTTTTGAATAAAAGTCAACTGAATCAATTTTGACTCTATTAAAGTCAAACACCCAAAAATATGATGTCGGAAAAAGTATTGCAAATAATTATGAAAAGTATATTGTTCAATAGAATTCAATTGTCTGATCGCAAAGGTGCAAACAAGATTCAATTTGGAGAAAATTGGACCTAAAAGTGTACCCCGACTAGAACCAAAAATGGTCTCAATCAGGGACACTGAGGAGACGGCGCCTCCGAGCGCACTAGAAAATTTCCTACGCAGCTACAATTGTACCACTTCATCACTTGTCTTTTTATTCTTCATTTTTCCTATATAAGGAAGGAGAACCAATATTAATTTTTGCACCAAAACTTAGTAAGTTTAGTATCATTGTGTTCTTTGTTGAGTGGAGAGTTCATTGGTGCTATCAATTTGGTGAGAGGTCGCCGGAGTTGAGAGTATTCCTCGCCAGAAGTTTCGTCGGAAAATTTCCAAAACCTTCGTTAAGCTTCGAGGTAAGCCCGTAGATAAATCTAGTGACTAGAATGTTTGTATAGATCGTTTCTACGTTCATAAACGGTCATTTGGTTGAGTTTTGTGTTTGACATGCTTGAAGAACCAAGAATCATAAACCTTGAATTTGGTTTTAAAACTTCGAGTTATTGACATCAAAATGATCTATGAACCTTGGAGAACATTTCTATACAGTTTAATTGAAGTTTGGTGGCTTAAAATGATTTTTTTTCGAAAATTTAACCCAAGGTTGAAGATTAAATGTTGTTGGCTGGTTTGCAAGAATAGTCAATCGTTCAATCAAAAAGGTCGACCGTTTTAAGACTAGAACCACCACGGTTGCAATAACGGTCGACCGTTCTGCCACACAGGTCGACCGTTCCGAACAGTGTCAGCAACGAAAAATGCTATTTTAGAGCTATAAAATCCTATTTTGATACCAATCAATTATGAATATTGTAAAGATGATTTTTCACCATTAAAATGATTTTTTAACAAATAAAATGTTATGTGATTTATGACGGTAAGTTAGGGTGTTAACACTCTAAACTAGGCCGCTATTTGCTATAAGAGGTTATGTTGATTGATGATTATGATGAATGATTATTATGGATTATTTTGAATAATGAACATACTGATTAAAATGATTACTTATGACTGAACCATGAGTAAAATGAATACATTGATAATTATGAAATGATTTGTATAGTTAAGGATATCCAGAAGAACTCTAATAAGATTTACCCATTTAGATAATTGATGTTAAGGCTATCTAAAAGACCTCTAGAATACATCTCAGATTAGAATGGATTAGTTAATATATGAATACTCGGTGATTTGGATAAAACATAATAACGGAATTCGTAGACCAAACTGGAGGATCAGTCGTTTGGAAATACTTCGGCTCAATGATGATTAATCATTGTCTTGTGTTGGTCTTATGGGGGACCATCGATCACCCTTAGGGATTCGCTATTGTGCTTGTCACAGTATCAGGTATTGACAGCCCAACCTGATGAGGTACATGAGTCGTGTATCTTGCGAAGCCCCTCCTGTCCATCCACCGCTCAGTAGTGGGGCTCCGCACTGCCGTAGTGACCTATAGGGGATGCCCTATATGAATCTACCTCAGCTTGGGACTACAGAGAGATGTGGTTAAATACAAAGTGTCCACATTCCTATCACCATTTGGTTTTAGAAAGCATTTGACGCCTCTTTAACTTCAGAAATCTGTAGTTAAGCATGCTAGAACGAGAGTAGTCTCAGAATGGGTGACCCACTGTGAAGTTCCAGAAAAACGATCCTACATCTTTTTGTTGCCTTAAACTAATTATAGTTTAAGCGTATTAGAATTGTTGTTTGCCTTAAACTAATTAAAGTTTAAGCGTCGGACACTGTTGCCTTAAACTAATTATAGTTTAAGCGTCCGCGAATTGTTTGCCTTAAACTAATTACAGTTTAAGCGTCTGAGTATGAAAATTATGATCTGGCCTTAGACTAAGAATAGGCTAAGAGCCTTGTTATGATCTGGCCTTAGACTAAGAATAGCTAAGAGCGTTGTTATTATTTGGTCTTAGATTAATAATAATTTAAGAGCACTATCGAAGTAATATATGACTTTAATAAAATATGTTGATATGAACTGAAAAAATCAAAACTGTGAATGTCTGAATTTAACATTGTGTGCATAATATCAAATGATTTGATTATGAATTTAGATTCAGTTTATATGGATGTTTGACACATTAGATATGCTTACTCAGCTTCAACACCGAGTGTGCAGTATGTTTTATTTTTTACACGCAGGTAAATATAAACAATGATGTGATGCGATCCTGGAGGCAGACGGAGGCAAGATTGTCAGAATGGATGTGATGCTTTTGAATTACAGAACATAAATTAATAATGTTTGTGATTATGATTTGTTAAGCTTCCGCAATATTGAAAACTCTGTACTGTTTATGTTATGAATAATATTGTTGTGATAAATAAAAGTGTTTGAAATGTTTTAAATTTCTACGATTACCGAGTTAATACTTTAGTCCGAAAGGGACTGCAGACCTGGACGGATTATGGTGTTACACTTGTGACTTAAGTCTTGGGTGTGAAGTCTTGTAGAGGGCACATCTACAAGCGAGTGTGTTGAGGCTTGTGGGATTCAAGTTCTCAGTTTGTAAATGGTTTGTCAAGCACCCGTTGAAGCTTGATAAGTAATGGTATCTTCGAGAGAGTCTCTTAGGGAATTGGACTAGCCATGAGTTGGTGAACCAATATACATCGGTGTATTCTTTGCCTTCTCTTTTTTTATTTCCGATGCACTTTCATTTATTTTATAATCCTGCGAAAAATGGTAAACATTCTCAACAACTCTATTCACCCCCTCTAGAGTTGCACGCATTGTCTAACAATTGGTATCAGAGTGGGTATCTCTAACGCTCCTTGTGACGTTTTAGAAAATGATCAAATTTTTTGGAGGATGTTGAACGAAGGGATTCAAGAAGGCCAATCCATATCAAGACCACCGTTGTTTAATGGAACAAATTATTCGTATGGGAAAGATAGAATGAAAACATTCATTCAATCCATTGATTACAAGTTATGGATGATGATTAACAATGAAATTTGTCTTCCAAAGAAGAAGGCAGGAAAGAAAAGAATTATCAAACCCAAAGAGGAGTACACAGACGATGATATCAAGAAGGTAGAACAAAATGCTAATGCTCTACACCTTCTATATTGTTCCATTGACGTGGAAATATTCAAAACATTCTCAGACTATAAAACGGCCACAAAATTATGGGATGATTTTCTAGAGAAATATGAAGCTCTTGAAGAAGTAAAAGAAGCAACCAAAATTTGCTTCATGGCCAATGAAGAAGAAGAGGTAAGCACTTCTAACATTCCTTATTTTGAAGAATTGCAAGAAGCTTTTAAAGAATTATTTGGTGAGTATAATAAAGCTTCAAAAATTGTCGAAACGGAAAAGGATAAAATTCAAGATTCATAAGAGGAAAATAAAGTTCTAAAAAATGATAATCATGACCTTGTTAGACAAATGTGCAACTCTAGAGGGGGGGTGAATAGAGTTGTTTTCAAGAATGTGCGTTTTTCGCGTAAAAAAAAATTATCGCAGGAATAAGTAAAGAGAGTAAGGGAAAGAAGAACACCGGGATTTATACTGGTTCACCACCTCGTGGCTAGTTCAGTCCTCCGAGAGACTCTCTCGAAAGTCCTACTAATCTTCAAGCTTCAACGGGTGCTTGAAAAACCGGTACAACTTGAGAACTTGAATCACACAAGCCTCACTTTCTTACAACAACAAGACTTGAGTCACACAAGTCTTTTGAACAACACTCAAATGAGATTGAGTTTACAACACAAGAATGAATGCTCACACAATTGAGCAAAGTAGTGTTTGAAAGATTTAAGCACTATGGATGACAACTTCTATAGCACTCAAAGAAAAAATATTTCTAACTCTCAAAAATAATATTTTGAAGAGGAAGGTGAAGCAAAGGATGAATAGCTCAAAAAAATATATTGGAGTGCAAGAGGTGTGTGTTGAAATGAAGGAGAATGAGGGATTAAATAGGCTGAGGAAAATAAAGCCGTTGAAGAAAGCTGATGTTCTGTACCAGAGAGAATTAATCGATTAAATTAGGAATTTTAATCGATTAAAGTGTACAGAAGCGAAAAGCCTGAAAAGAAAACTGAATCATAATCAATTAAATGAATACAAATAATCGATTAGGAGGTTCGGTACTAACTAATCGATTAATGGAGGAAAAATAATCGATTATTGATCAAGGCTGAGCAGCCCAACGAAAGGCTTAAAAATCGATTAAATTGAAGCAATAAATCGATTAGGAGGTTCTGTCCAAGCTAATCGATTTTTTTAATAGAAAAAATCGATTAAGAATTCAAACCTGAGAAATTGCGCTGGATCTAATCGATTATTTTAAAGGATATAATCGATTAAAATGAAAATAATGCGCAAACACAAAGGGCCCAAACCAAGTGCGATTGGAAGCACTTTGGCTTCTAACTCGTTGTTTGGGACAACGAGAATAAAGCACGCTCCTTTCTCCCTATTCAATGAATTTGAGTAGGGGAGAGAAAAAGAGAGTCCAAAAAATTATTTTGTGTGTCAAACAATACACGAAAAAATATTTAAAGTATATTTTTCTCACCAAAGAAAATTGTGTAACTTAAAAAAAATGTTTTAAAGAATATTTGACACACTTATTTTGAAACTGACTCACTAAAATATTTTAGACAAAGAAAAAATGATTTTTCAACTGACTCAAAAATAATTTTTATCCCTCAGAAATTAAATTGTTTTGTGCAAAAGATATTGTCATCCTTACAAGAATCCTAGACTCAATAAAAATTAAAAAGTCTTCGGAGTCTTCACATCACTTCAAAAAACTGCGTGGGGGGAGCGTTGATTTTTATCCCGTAACTTTCTTGATACGCCTCTTTTCTTTTCTCGGTACGAAAAGTAAATTTTCGATCATCGTTTGAATTTCATCATCCTGTTTGTCATTTATCAAAACAAGAAAATATTCCAGAAAAAATAATAAAGGGGTTTGAACTCATGTCCAACAATTTCCCCCTTTTTGATAATGACAAACATAGTTGAGAAAAAAGCAACATATAATTCAAGAAATACTTTCTTTAATAGATTCCCCCTGCAAGGTTAGAGAAGTGCAGCAAAAATAATCGGAGTAATAAGCGGAAAAACAATTTTGAAAAACAAGTTTTCTCAACGATCCTTCCTTCCCCCTTTTGGCATTATCAACCGACAACCTTCCCCCTTAATTGATGCCGGGATTTTGAAGGAAAAAATTGTAAGAGTTTTCAAAAGAGCTTCTAACACGAATTGCATCAAAGGGACAAAATGTTCTAAAAGAGAACCATATTAGCAACAATATCATTCACCAAAAGAGTTATAACAGTAATAGCAAATAACAATGTATCATAAAAAGCTAAGATGGAAGAGAAAATAATCAAAGAGAGTTCGTCGGACGAGCTCCTCCGCTGAAGCTGTGACGCGGGCCACGGTAGGAGCGAGATTGCTCAAGACGAGTCATCCTCTCGTTGAGCTGGCGAACGTCATCTCGGATGCACGTGAGAGTATCGAAGATCTTCTTCACCCAAGATGGTTCCGGTGCTTCTTCTCTCGGACGAGTCCTCCGTTGACGAGTGACGCGCTCCGTGGCTCGACTACCTCCGGCTTGAGATGACTCAGCTTGATTCTCGTTTTGGCTTTCTTCTTCTTCTTCGGCGACGATCAAGTCCAGATTTGGTGCAGCATCGCCCTCCTCTTGATACACGATCCGGGAAAACTTGGCTTCTGTGATGAAACACGTCTTCTTAACCTGCACCTGAGTGTCCCGAGTAAGGTCTACTTTGCAATGAGCAAGGATATGCATAATGGGGATGGCAAAACGGAGATGGGAAAAGTGAGTGCCATCGCTAAGTGCAACGATAAAGAAGTGAACCCAATCAAATTTGACATCGTTCAACAGGACGTGAAACAAACGAATATCGTCCTTGTTGACGACGCCATGGTTCGAATCACGGGGCAACAAAACATATGAGAAAATGTATTGTTGGATGCGTTGAATTAAAGTCAGATTAACGACACTCGGGTTGCTAGAGTTTCTAAACTTGAGGTCACGATGATCTAACCCGAGTTGTCGCCATATTGCCTCATCTTGGAATGTTTCATCCAAGTTTTCGGTAATTTCACCGCGACGAAGGCCAAACAAAGAAGTCAAACCAGCACCGTCAATGAAAACGGTTTTGCCGTCAACATAGGAAATGAGAGATGGCGAACCTCCCTTAGTGGTACGAAGATTTGCATAAAATTGACGTATAAGATTAGGACAGAAAAATTCATACGTCAAATGAATGAAACGAAGCAATCCTTGCTGAAGGAATATAGACTTACTCGGGGCATAGGTCGCCGATTTGAAGAGGTCCTTGTTCACGATCTTGGGAGAGACGATCTCCTTCGTGAGGAAGATGTTGTGGAACCTCTCGACTGAAGCTCCAGTGTTGAAGGCGAGACCCGTTTGAATGTGAATATACTTGCTCCCTTCACGACGCCATGGCCTCTCATTTTCCTCTGCCGTGGTTTCTTGACCCGAGGAAGCGTTCTTGCACCTTGGCATTCTTCCTTTTTGTAATTGATGAAATTTGGTAAAAAATGGAACAAATTTGAGAAATTTCTGATGAAGTTTGAGCTAGGGTTTCGCACCTTCTCTGTAAAACTGAGATGGCGATGAAGACAAAGGCACTGGCGGATTATACAGAGAAGAAAAAATCGAATATTAATCGATTAAATAAAGGTATTTAATCGATTAAGGAACGCAGCCGAGGCAAAATCGATTATGTGAAGAATTTTAATTGATTAAAAATTAAGACCAAACGTTTGCGTTGCAAGCTATTAATCGATTAAGCAAACGTGATTAATCGATTACGATGGACAGATGAGTCTAATCGATTAATGTAACCAAATTAATCGATTAAAGTGATTCAGAGCAAAAAAGTTTCGGATTTTAATCGATTAACAAAAGTCAAGTAATCGATTAAGAGGGACAGAGGCGACTAATCGATTTCTCTTCGAGGAGTAATCGATTAAAATTTGTTTGACAGAAAAAAAATATCAAGTCCAATTAGGTTGAATACCAAGGGAAGAGATACCTACAATAAAAGCCCTGAAAAAAAGAATTTATCACGCCTCCGACGCTCAAATTAGTATGGTAAAAAATGAATTAGTTCATAGAGATATCCAAAATGCCAAGTTCGTTCCGTATGTGGAAGAAACTCTCCCTACTAAGGGGTTTCGTGAAAATGTCGGCCAATTGATGTTTTGTTTCAACAAACTCAATTGTGACATCTCCCTTTTGGACGTGATCTCGTATGAAGTGATGCCTAATTTCTATGTGTTTAGTCATGGAGTGAAGAACGGGGTTCTTCGATAGAGTAATGGCGCTCATATTGTCACACCTAATTGGGATGTGATCAAGTATAAGGCCGAAATCCACTAGTTGTTGTTTTAGCCAAAGAATTTGGGCACAACAACTTCCCGCAGCGACATATTCCGCTTCGGTGTTGGAAAGTGCAACACTAACCTGTTTCATACTAAACCACGAGATTAACGAATGACCGAATAAGTGGCAAGTACCGCTGGTACTTTTCCTATCGAGTTTGCAACCTGCAAAATCCGAGTCGGAATAGCCAACAAGATGACATGTTGAACCTTTGGGATACCAAAGACCTACGTTCAACGTGCCCGCGAGATATCGCATTATCCTTTTGATCGCAACCAAGTGCGACTCTTTAGGACAAGATTGATACCTAGCGCATATACAAACGGAGTACATGATATCCGGTCTACTCGCGGTAAGATAAAGTAAAGAGCCGATCATACCTCGGTAGCGTTTGATGTCCACCTCTTTACCTTTTTCATCCTTGTCGAGATAGCAAGAGGTGCTCATCGGTGTGTCAATGGATTTGGATTCGGTAACATCGAATCTCTTAAGCAACTCCCTGCAATATTTTGTTTGACACACGAATGTCCCTGCTTTGCATTGTCTAATTTGTAGCCCAAGGAAGAACTTTAATTCTCCCATCATCGACATCTCAAATTCACTTTGCATCATATCGGAAAAATCCCTGCACAAAACTTCGTTAGTAGCACCGAATATGATATCATCTACGTAAACTTGAACCAAAAGGATGTCTTGGTTATCTTTCTTGATAAAAAGAGTAGTGTCGACTTGACCCCGTTTGAACTCATGATCCAAAAGAAATTTGCTTAACCGTTCATACCAAGCACGACGTGCTTGTTTGAGACCGTAAAGCGCCTTTTTGAGTTTGAAGACATGTTCGGGAAACTCATAGTCTTCGAAACCCGGGGGTTGTTCGACATACACTTCCTCTTGAATGATACCATTAAGGAAGGCACTTTTAATATCCATTTGATAAAGTTTAAAGTCCATTGTAGATGCAAATGCAAGCAATAAACGAATAGCTTCTAAACGTGCAACCGGTGCATAAGTTTCTTCATAATCAATGCCTTCTTCTTGATTGTAGCCTTTAGCTACAAGCCTAGCTTTGTTTCTAGTGATTACTCCATTTTCATCGAGTTTGTTACGAAACACCCATTTTGTGCCAATAACGGAATGATCATTAGGTCTAGGCACCAATTCCCAAACATCATTGTGTTTAAATTGGTTAAGCTCCTCTTGCATTGCCATAGACCAATGTTCATCATTAATAGCATCCAAAACGGTTGTTGGTTCAATTTGTGAAACAAAGGCCATGTGATTAATTGTGTTCCTAAGAGAATTACGAGTAGAAACTCCCTGCGTTATTTCACCAATAACGTTGTCAATCGGGTGATTCTTTAACGTTCTCCACTCTTTAGGAAGTTCCATTTGTTCCTGAGTTTTCTCTTCTTCCGGTTCCTTTTCCTTAATGATTTCTTCTTCATCATCATAAGAACCTGCAACATTATCAACAATACCTTTCTTCGACA
This sequence comes from Cuscuta australis, assembly GCA_003260385.1. Classification (NCBI taxonomy): domain Eukaryota; kingdom Viridiplantae; phylum Streptophyta; class Magnoliopsida; order Solanales; family Convolvulaceae; genus Cuscuta; species Cuscuta australis. The sequence continues at coordinate 1,138,980 of NQVE01000159.1, forward strand.
AGCGAGCATCAAATTCATCAAAGACAACATGAATAGACTCCTCTACGGTCTTAGTACGCTTGTTGAACACTCTATATGCCTTACTACGAAGAGAATAACCTAAGAAAATTCCTTCATCCGACTTAGCATCAAATTTTCCCAAGTTATCTTTTCCGTTATTATGAATAAAAACATTACATCCAAAGACATGAAAATAGGAAATGTTAGGCTTTCTTCCTTTGTAAAGTTCATAGGGCGTTTTCTTGAGTATCGGTCTAATGACGTCTCGGTTTAACACGTAGCACGCGGTACTCACGGCATCCGCCCAAAAATATTTAGGAAGGTTTGCCTCATTGAGCATAGTTCTAGCCATCTCTTCAAGAGACCTATTTTTCCGTTCAACCACGCCATTTTGTTGTGGTGTACGGGGGGCCGAGAAGTTATGCTCAATGCCTAATTCGTCACATAAGGCATCAAAACCATCTTGGTCGAATTCTCCCCCATGATCACTTCTTATGGATGAAATGTGACAATCTTTTTCATTTTGAACCAATGTAATGAATTTCTTAAAAGCATTAAGTGCATCATACTTATGAGCAAGAAAGAGTGTCCATGTAAACCTCGAATAGTCATCAACGATAACAAAGCCAAAGTAATTACCTCCTAAACTCATGGTCCTTGAAGGTCCAAAAAGGTCCATGTGCAAAAGTTGTAATGGCCTAGTCGTAGAAATAACGTTCTTTGACTTAAACGAGGCCCTTACTTGCTTCCCCTTTTGACATGCATCACAAATTAGATTCTTCTCAAACTTAAGTTTAGGAACACCAATTACTAAGTCTTTAGAAACCAACTTATTAAGATGGTCCATGTTAACGTGAGCTATCCGACGATGCCATAGCCACGTTTCTTCCTCTTTGGTAATGAGGCACTTAGCTAAGATAGACGGGGAATTTTCAAGATCAAACACATAAATGTTATCCACTCTACTACCACAAAGAATAGTCCTATTGTCACACAAGCGTTCTACAATGCATTTACTAGAATCAAAGATGACACGGTTACCTCTATCGCACAATTGGCTAATGCTAAGAAGATTGTGCTTGAGGCCCTCAACAAGAAGAACGTTCTCAACGGTTGTAGCATTGTCTCTCCCGACGGTGCCACTTCCAATTATTCTTCCCTTGTTGTTGTCACCACATTGCCACCTTTGAAATACTCTAAACTCCTAAATTTGGATGCGTCTCCGGTCATGTGCTTGGAGCATCCGCTATCGAGATACCAAGAGGTACTCGAAGCCTTCAAGCACACCTACAAAAAGATATCAAGGAGACGGTTTAGGTACCCATGTATTGTTGGGTCCTTTTTGGTTAGCATATGTGCGATGTGTGTGCGTTTGTTGAAAATGCCTAATTTTGGTGAAGCACACGGGTGCAATGTGACCTATCTTATTACAATAGTGGCAAATAACATTTGGATTATTCATCCTATATGGTTGAGTGTAGTGAGTTCTAGGTTTGCTAGGATGTGCTCTTCTAGTTTGATTATTTATCCTAGCACTTTTATTCCCCCTAGCTTTAACAAATGTTGTTTTACTAGGTTGGTTTTTCTTATATCCAAGTCCTTCACCATTACTAACTTTTTGCTTAAGTATTTTATCTAAGGTGTTTGAAGCATTATTAAACTTTCCCAATTTGCTCTCTAAACTAGCAACCTTAGCTTTTAGTGATGTACAACTAGAGCATGTAGAAGAAGAAGTAGTTGAAGGTTCTTGTGGCCTTTTTCCAAAAGAGATAATTTCTTGTTTATCATTTATATTTTTGAGTTCTTTGATATCATTCTCAAAAATCAGGATTTTTTGCTTTATTTCATTGTTTTCTTTGGAAGCCTTTTTGAACATTCCTACTAAATCTTCTACAATGCAAACAACATCATTAAGAGTTAAAGGATCATTGGGAGAAGGTTCTTGATCACTTACCTCTTTTGATGTATCACCATCTTCAATGGCCATGAGACATAAGTTGGCCACTTCCTCCGTTTCTGAGTCTTCACTCCCGGAGCCGTCGTTCTCCCAAGAGATGTAGGCACGTTGCTTCTTCGGTGCCCTCTTGTCCTTCTCGTTCTTGAGCTTCGGACACATTGGTTTGATGTGTCCAATTTCACCACACCCATAGCATTTGGGTGGAGTGTTCTTCTTGGCTCCCTTCTTGAGCATCATCTTCTTGAATTTTCGGACAAAGAGTCCGAGGTCGGTGTCATCGCTGTCATCATCTTCATCATCAACGTTGTTGTGGGTTGATGTTGTTGCGGGTAGAGCAATAGACCTCTTGTTCCTCTCTTCAACCACCTTTGAGAGTTGGGTGGTTTCGTAGGTAATAAGATTACCTCGAAGAGCATCATAGGTCGTTGTTTGGAAGTCACGACCTTCTTCGATTGCATCCACCTTTGAACGCCATTTGGGGGATAGGCTTCGCAGCACCTTTCTCACGAGCTCTCGGTCGGTGTAGGTCTTCCCGAGAAGATTGAGAGGATTAATGATGTTAGAGAACCTCTCAAACATTTCCTCAATCTTCTCGTTTTCCTTCATTGAGAAGAGTTCGTACTCGTGAGTAAGATGGTCGATTTTGGCCTCCCGAACCTGCGCGGTTCCTTCGTAGGTGACCTCCAATTTCTCCCACATTTGTTTTTCGGTTTCACACCGCGAAATTTTGCGGTAGTCATCTGCATTAACACCGCAATAAATCATGTTTATTGCCTTTGCGTTGAGCTCCATCTTTTTGCAATCTTCGTCGGTGAACTCCTCTTCGGTTTTGGGAACGTTGACTTCACCGACTTTCTTCATCGGGACTCCGCAGCCGTTCTTCACAATCAACCATAGCTTGTAGTCGTTGGATTGGATAAAGATTCTCATCCTCTCCTTCCAATACGAGTAGTTTGTTCCATCGAACAAAGGTGGCCTCGTGGTTGATTGTCCCTCGGTCACTCCTGCGTTGAACATCCTTGATGCCATTTGAACTTTTAGTTCCTGAAAAATAACGTATTCGAAGAACTTCCTGCTCCGATACCAATTGTTAGACAAATGTGCAACTCTAGAGGGGGGGTGAATAGAGTTGTTTTCAAGAATGTGCGTTTTTCGCGTAAAAAAAAATTATCGCAGGAATAAGTAAAGAGAGTAAGGGAAAGAAGAACACCGGGATTTATACTGGTTCACCACCTCGTGGCTAGTCCAGTCCTCCGAGAGACTCTCTCGAAAGTCCTACTAATCTTCAAGCTTCAACGGGTGCTTGAAAAACCGGTACAACTTGAGAACTTGAATCACACAAGCCTCACTTTCTTACAACAACAAGACTTGAGTCACACAAGTCTTTTGAACAACACTCAAATGAGATTGAGTTTACAACACAAGAATGAATGCTCACACAATTGAGCAAAGTAGTGTTTGAAAGATTTAAGCTCTATGGATGACAACTTCTATAGCACTCAAAGAAAAAATATTTCTAACTCTCAAAAATAATATTTTGATGAGGAAGATGAAGCAAAGGATGAATAGCTCAAAGAAATATATTGGAGTGCAAGAGGTGTGTGTTGAAATGAAGGAGAATGAGGGATTAAATAGGCTGAGGAAAATAAAGCCGTTGAAGAAAGCTGATGTTCTGTACCAGAGAGAATTAATCGATTAAATTAGGAATTTTAATCGATTAAAGTGTACAGACGCGAAAAGCCTTAAAAGAAAACTGAATCATAATCGATTAAATGAAGACAAATAATCGATTAGGAGGTTCGGTACTAACTAATCGATTAATGGAGGAAAAATAATCGATTATTGATCAAGGCTGAGCAGCCCAACGAAAGGCTTAAAAATCGATTAAATTGAAGCAATAAATCGATTAGGAGGTTCTGTCCAAGCTAATCGATTTTTTTAATAGAAAAAATCGATTAAGAATTCAAACCTGAGAAATTGCGCTGGATCTAATCGGTTATTTTAAAGGATATAATCGATTAAAATGAAAATAATGTGCAAACACAAAGGGCCCAAACCAAGTGCGATTGGAAGCACTTTGGCTTCTAACTCGTTGTTTGGGACAACGAGAATAATGACGGCTCGGTTTAACACGTAGCACGCGGTACTCACGGCATCCGCCCAAGAATATTTAGGAAGGTTTGCCTCATTGAGCATAGTTCTAGCCATCTCTTCAAGAGACCTATTTTTCCGTTCAACCACGCCATTTTGTTGTGGTGTACGGGGGGCCGAGAAGTTATGCTCAATGCCTAATTCGTCACATAAGGCATCAAAACCATCTTGGTCGAATTCTCCCCCATGATCACTTCTTATGGATGAAATGTGACAATCTTTTTCATTTTGAACCAATTTAATGAATTTCTTAAAAGCATTAAGTGCATCATACTTATGAGCAAGAAAGAGTGTCCATGTAAACCTCGAATTGTCATCAACGATAACAAATCCAAAGTAATTACCTCCTAAACTCATGGTCCTTGAAGGTCCAAAAAGGTCCATGTGCAAAAGTTGTAATGGCCTAGTCGCAGAAATAACGTTCTTTGACTTAAACGAGGCCCTTACTTGCTTCCCCTTTTGACATGCATCACAAATTAGATTCTTCTCAAACTTAAGTTTAGGAACACCAATTACTAAGTCTTTAGAAACCAACTTATTAAGATGGTCCATGTTAACGTGAGCTATCCGACGATGCCATAGCCATGTTTCTTCCTCTTTGGTAATGAGGCACTTAGCTAAGATAGACGGGGAATTTTCAAGATCAAACACATAAATGTTATCCACTCTACTACCACAAAGAATAGTCCTATTGTCACACAAGCGTTCTACAATGCATTTACTAGAATCAAAGATGACACGGTTACCTCTATCGCACAATTGGCTAATGCTAAGAAGATTGTGCTTGAGGCCCTCAACAAGAAGAACGTTCTCAACGGTTGTAGCATTGTCTCTCCCGACGGTGCCACTTCCAATTATTCTTCCCTTGTTGTTGTCACCACATTGCCACCTTTGAAATACTCTAAACTCCTAAATTTGGATGCGTCTCCGGTCATGTGCTTGGAGCATCCGCTATCGAGATACCAAGAGGTACTCGAAGCCTTCAAGCACACCTACAAAAAGATATCAAGGAGACGGTTTAGGTACCCATGTATTGTTGGGTCCTTTTTGGTTAGCATATGTGCGATGTGTGTGCGTTTGTTGAAAATGCCTAATTTTGGTGAAGCACACGGGTGCAATGTGACCTATCTTATTACAATAGTGGCAAATAACATTTGGATTATTCATCCTATATGGTTGAGTGTAGTGAGTTCTAGGTTTGCTAGGATGTGCTCTTCTAGTTTGATTATTTATCCTAGCACTTTTATTCCCCCTAGCTTTAACAAATGTTGTTTTACTAGGTTGGTTTTTCTTATATCCAAGTCCTTCACCATTACTAACTTTTTGCTTAAGTATTTTATCTAAGGTGTTTGAAGCATTATTAAACTTTCCCAATTTGCTCTCTAAACTAGCAACCTTAGCTTTTAGTGATGTACAACTAGAGCATGTAGAAGAAGAAGTAGTTGAAGGTTCTTGTGGCCTTTTTCCAAAAGAGATAATTTCTTGTTTATCATTTATATTTTTGAGTTCTTTGATATCATTCTCAAAAATCAGGATTTTTTGCTTTATTTCATTGTTTTCTTTGGAAGCCTTTTTGAACATTCCTACTAAATCTTCTACAATGCAAACAACATCATTAAGAGTTAAAGGATCATTGGGAGAAGGTTCTTGATCACTTACCTCTTTTGATGTATCACCATCTTCAATGGCCATGAGACATAAGTTGGCCACTTCCTCCATTTCTGAGTCTTCACTCCCGAAGCCGTCGTTCTCCCAAGAGATGTAGGCACGTTGCTTCTTCGGTGCCCTCTTGTCCTTCTCGTTCTTGAGCTTCGGACACATTGGTTTGATGTGTCCAATTTCACCACACCCATAGCATTTGGGTGGAGTGTTCTTCTTGGCTCCCTTCTTGAGCATCATCTTCTTGAATTTTCGGACAAAGAGTCCGAGGTCGGTGTCATTGCTGTCATCATCTTCATCATCAACGTTGTTGTGGGTTGATGTTGTTGCGGGTAGAGCAATAGACCTCTTGTTCCTCTCTTCAACCACCTTTGAGAGTTGGGTGGTTGCGTAGGTAATAAGATTACCTCGAAGAGCATCATAGGTCGTTGTTTGGAAGTCACGACCTTCTTCGATTGCATCCACCTTTGAACGCCATTTGGGGGATAGGCTTCGCAGCACCTTTCTCACGAGCTCTCGGTCGGTGTAGGTCTTCCCGAGAAGATTGAGAGGATTAATGATGTTAGAGAACCTCTCAAACATTTCCTCAATCTTCTCGTTTTCCTTCATTGAGAAGAGTTCGTACTCGTGAGTAAGATGGTCGATTTTGGCCTCCCGAACCTGCGCGGTTCCTTCGTAGGTGACCTCCAATTTCTCCCACATTTGTTTTTCGGTTTCACACCGCGAAATTTTGCGGTAGTCATCTGCATTAACACCGCAATAAATCATGTTTATTGCCTTTGCGTTGAGCTCCATCTTTTTGCAATCTTCGTCGGTGAACTCCTCTTCGGTTTTGGGAACGTTGACTTCACCGACTTTCTTCATCGGGACTCCGCAGCCGTTCTTCACAATCAACCATAGCTTGTAGTCGTTGGATTGGATAAAGATTCTCATCCTCTCCTTCCAATACGAGTAGTTTGTTCCATCGAACAAAGGTGGCCTCGTGGTTGATTGTCCCTCGGTCACTCCTGCGTTGAACATCCTTGATGCCATTTGAACTTTTAGTTCCTGAAAAATAACGTATTCGAAGAACTTCCTGCTCCGATACCAATTGTTAGACAAATGTGCAACTCTAGAGGGGGGTGAATAGAGTTGTTTTCAAGAATGTGCGTTTTTCGCGTAAAAAAAAATTATCGCAGGAATAAGTAAAGAGAGTAAGGGAAAGAAGAACACCGGGATTTATACTGGTTCACCACCTCGTGGCTAGTCCAGTCCTCCGAGAGACTCTCTCGAAAGTCCTACTAATCTTCAAGCTTCAACGGGTGCTTGAAAAACCGGTACAACTTGAGAACTTGAATCACACAAGCCTCACTTTCTTACAACAACAAGACTTGAGTCACACAAGTCTTTTGAACAACACTCAAATGAGATTGAGTTTACAACACAAGAATGAATGCTCACACAATTGAGCAAAGTAGTGTTTGAAAGATTTAAGCTCTATGGATGACAACTTCTATAGCACTCAAAGAAAAAATATTTCTAACTCTCAAAAATAATATTTTGATGAGGAAGATGAAGCAAAGGATGAATAGCTCAAAGAAATATATTGGAGTGCAAGAGGTGTGTGTTGAAATGAAGGAGAATGAGGGATTAAATAGGCTGAGGAAAATAAAGCCGTTGAAGAAAGCTGATGTTCTGTACCAGAGAGAATTAATCGATTAAATTAGGAATTTTAATCGATTAAAGTGTACAGACGCGAAAAGCCTTAAAAGAAAACTGAATCATAATCGATTAAATGAAGACAAATAATCGATTAGGAGGTTCGGTACTAACTAATCGATTAATGGAGGAAAAATAATCGATTATTGATCAAGGCTGAGCAGCCCAACGAAAGGCTTAAAAATCGATTAAATTGAAGCAATAAATCGATTAGGAGGTTCTGTCCAAGCTAATCGATTTTTTTAATAGAAAAAATCGATTAAGAATTCAAACCTGAGAAATTGCGCTGGATCTAATCGGTTATTTTAAAGGATATAATCGATTAAAATGAAAATAATGCGCAAACACAAAGGGCCCAAACCAAGTGCGATTGGAAGCACTTTGGCTTCTAACTCGTTGTTTGGGACAACGAGAATAAAGCACGCTCCTTTCTCCCTGTTCAATGAATTTGAGTATGGGAGAGAAAAAGAGAGTCCAAAAAATTATTTTGTGTGTCAAACAATACACGAAAAAATATTTAAAGTATATTTTTCTCACCAAAGAAAATTGTGTAACTTAAAAAAAATGTTTTAAAGAAATTTTGACACACTTATTTTGAAACTGACTCACTAAAATATTTTAGACAGAGAAAAAATGATTTTTCAACTGACTCAAAAATAATTTTTATCCCTCAGAAATTAAATTGTTTTGTGCAAAAGATATTGTCATCCTTACAAGAATCCTAGACTCAATAAAAATTAAAAAGTCTTCGGAGTCTTCACATCACTTCAAAAAACTGTGTGGGGGGAGCGTTGATTTTTATCTCGTAACTTTCTTGATACGCCTCTTTTCTTTTCTCGGTACGAAAAGTAAATTTTCGATCATCGTTTGAATTCATCATCATGTTTGTCATTTATCAAAACAAGAAAATATTCCAGAAAAAATAATAAAGGGGTTTGAAATCATGTCCAACAGACCTTAAAAATAAAATTAAGGCAATGAATGAAGCTTCCTCTTCTATTGACCATAGTTCTACTTGTTCTTCTTTTGAGTCTTTAAAGTTAGAGAGTATAGAACTTAGAGACACTATAGAAAAACTTAAGGTAGATGAGCCTAAGAAAAATATTAAAGAGGTTAAGAAAAATAGACTATCTAGAAGAAATAATAATCCTAAGAATAACAAAATTAATTTAAGGAATAGTAAGAATAATCTTAGACAACCTAGAAATGACCAGTATACATCGATGTGTTCTTTCAATTCTCTCTTTTATTTCTGATGCACTTTCATTTATTTTATAATCCTACGAAAAACGGTTAACATTCTCAACAAATCTATTCACCCCCCTCTAGAGTTGCACACATTGTCTAACACGAGACACCACTTAATATGGTGGATGGAAACCTGAGGGCCAGAGTATTCAAAAGGTTGTCCCTGTGAGCGAGAGGCTGGGACGAAATCCAAGAAAGGCTCTTGTCGGATGGGAGGAACTACGAGCTAGCCAGATGGAGTCATCCAACCATGCACCACATTCCCAAGCATGTCTTTGGGGAACGCGAATGATCCCGAGGAACTGTATGATTGTTGATAACGAGGAGAAGGTGCAAAGCCAGCAAGCTCTTTACCATAAAATTGGGCGATCTTGCTTTATTGTTATGTAGCAACAGAAGCCCGCTCATGCTGCTTCGACGGTGCTTTTTCGCCTTCCCTATGCTCTGGACAGGAGAGGAAGCCACTCGACTGATATGGAGAGGAGAGCTAGTGGACACGGGGAGGGAGTGTGTCATTCGTAAGGGTCCCAGCTCAGCAACGTTTAAGACCAGTAGCTCAGGAGTTAGAAAGTATCAGCAGATCCTAGACATGCAACGCAAGGTTAATCGTGGGTGAGTGTGAAAGGTAACCATGCAAGGATATGCAGCGGAATATAAAATTTTTTAACATCCTAACATGATTATCTTGCCCAGAATCACGTACTAAAACTTATAGTAGTAAGAAATTTATAACTTTCTCCATAAGCGGTAAAAACGAAGAAGTCATAGGAAGAGCGTTGAAAGTGCAAACGTAACCGTTCAAGCGTCCGGTCTCCAACTTTGACACACGAACAACGCCGGAGTCTATCACAATCTTTATGCTAGTAAAGATTATAGTAGTATAAAATATAAAGATTAAAATTGGGATAATAATAATCTTGTATATTTCTATAGAAAATATTTCTAATAATATTTAGAAAATATTATAGATATTTTCTATACACAAAATGATATTAATGGAACACAAAATAAACTTTCTCTCTCTAAGAAATTTATGGCCGAAAACCACACCCCAATTTGATAATTTACACTCTCCCTTTATAATTGTCATGTTTTCAACAAATGATTTGTCAATTTTGTCATTAAGCTAAAAGATAAAGTAATGAACAATTAATCAAGGATTATGGACAAAGTGAGATCCCAATTAGCCGTATGTTTTGATTTGAGAAAGTGAGAAGGATTTTCAAAATTCTTCTCCACTTAAATGTTCAAAGTGTATTTTATTTGACACCAAAAAAAATTAATATAAAATTAATTTTAAATCAAATAAAAATACCAATATCATTTTTAAACAAGTATAAAATATACTTTAAATAGTTTATGTCAAAATAATTATTTTCATAATTAAAATGACAAACCAAAATAAAATATTCAATATATAATATATATATTAATCGGTTCAAATATATATAATATATATATAACCGAATATCACATATATAATATTATATTCAAAAATATTTTATTTTACTATTTTACAAATATACAAATTACTTATTATCCCATTGTTTAATCCTACTCCTTAAATTGTTTAAAGTGTGTGACCCGTATAGGCACTTATAAAGCTGGCCACAGTATTCGCTCTGCACCAATACTATAAGCAATAAGCGGTATCTAGCAACACATTATTGCCCCCAGATTATAAGTTAAGACGTTTGCACCGTCAAAACCTTTCCACGACTCAGACTCCGTGTAACTGTATCCCTTTGTCTCAATGTCTAAACTTAATGCAAGGGATTAATAAAATCCAACTTGTATCCATTAAGTCATTCACTGATTTATCAAGTCTGACTAATAGGAACAGACGTCATAAAAGCATCTCAGCATGGCCATGCAATATCCTCAGTCATAACTTATCAGTGGGCCCCATAAGACATTAATCTCTTTAAAAAGAGTAGTGACAAATCCTATGTACGTAATCTACGTTTCTGAATACGCGCTGTGGCATACCCAAAACAAAGCCTGTATACGATCCTTATTTCATATGGCTTAGGACAATGCATCAAAGTATGCGGGTTCACATATGCAGAAAACATAATATTTCAAGTCAAAGGATAGTTACACCCGTGGTCGCGCTAAAGATGCTTAGAGCATGAACTAAAAGTTCAAGCAACATCTTTAGGATGGGTCAGTCCGGCATCCTATTATCTCCATATAATATCTGCCCATGTGCGGATGCGAACACACTGTCATTGACTATGAGACTAAGTCAAATATCCAACACACACTTGTCTCACATGCATTAACGATATCCCACTCTCGTTAATACTCGACTATGGACATTCAGATAAATATTTATTTCAAGATGTTAGTCTCATCAGCAGAATAACACTATCTGATAAACATCTTTAAATAGAAATCTAGGAATATAATATTCGTTTACATTAGCATGAGATGTGTAAACATATTATATCTGCCTACACATGATAGGATAACGATGAACAGTTGGCCATCAGGGCACAACTCCAACAATCTCCCACTTGCACTATGGCCAATCTGGCATCGGTCGAATGCCCATGGACCTAGTGTGACCCTCTTGCTTTAGCTTTCCTAAAGGCTTGGTCAAGGGATCGGCTATGTTGTCGTCAGTATCTACTTTGCAAATCATCACATCTCCTCTATCTACGATTTCTCGTATGATGTGATAGCATCGTACAATGTGTTTGGTTTTCTGGTGAGATTGCGGTTCTTTTGTCTGTGCAATGGCCCCAATGTTGTCGCAAAACAACGAGATAGGGTCATTAATACTAGGAACCACTCCAAGTTCAGTAATGAACTTTTTTATCCAAACAGCTTCTTTAGCTGCCTCGGCGGCAGCTATGTACTCAGCCTCTGTAGTCGAATCGGCGGTTGTATTCTCCTTGAAGCTCTTCCAACTAAAAGCTCCGCCATTCAGGCAAAACAAATATCCTGCTTGTGATTTTGAATCGTCTCTGTCGGTTTGGAGGCTAGCAACAGTGTAACCGACCACCTTTAGCTCTTCCTCATCACCGTATACCAGGAATGCATCCTTAGTATTGCGAAGATACTTGAGGATGTTCTTGACCGCTGTCCAGTGTGCTTCTCCTGGACTTCCCTGGTATCTGCTGGTCACGCTTAAAGCGAATGAGACATCAGGTCTAGTACATATCATGGCGTACATGATGGATCCAATTGCAGAAGCGTATGGAACCTTCATCATGAGTTCCTTCTGCTCGGGAGTAAAAGGACTCTGGCTCTTGGAAAGAACCGTGCCAGGTTTCATAGGTAAAGATCCTTTCTTTGAGTTAGACATGTTAAATCGATCAAGGATTTTATCTATATATGTACTTTGATTTAGACCTATTAACTTTCTTGATCTATCTCGGTAGATTCTTATGCCAAGGACATAACTAGCATCCCCTAAGTCTTTCATGGAGAAGTTCTCGCTCAACCACGTCTTTACAGAAGTGAGAGCGGGAATATCATTACCCATTAACAATATGTCATCGACATATAATATTAGGAATACTATTACACTCCCACTGGCCTTCTTGTATACACAAGATTCATCAGAGTTCTTCTCGAAACCAAAACTGGAAATGGTTTCATCGAAACGTATGTACCAACTCCGAGATTCTTGTTTTAATCCGTAGATTGAACGTTGCAGTTTACAAACTTTGGCATACTGACCAGCAATTTGGAAACCGTCAGGCTGTGTCATGAAGACATAGTCAATTCCGTGGATTTGCCTATAACCTTTTGCTACCAATTGAGCTTTGAAGGTATGAACCTTCCCGTCTACGTCTGTCTTCTTTTTGAAGACCCACTTGCATCCAATGGGTTTTACCCCTTCGGGCGCATCAACCAAGGTCCAGACTTGGTTTGTGTACATAGACTCCATTTCAGATTTTATGGCTTCAAGCCATAGATCGGATTCGAGGCATGTAATTGCCTCGAGATAGGTCTCTGGTTCGCCTTCATCTACCAACAAGACGTCACCTTCATCAGACATGAGAAATCCATATCTGACCGGAGGATTACGTATCCGGTCTGACCTACGTGGTATACCTTGAGCAATTTGAGGTTCAATTGCTTGATCTCTTTGCTCATGTTCCAACACTATCGAGATTTCCTCTTGTGGTTCTCGAATTTCTTCGAGGTCTACCTTTCTCCCACTAGTGATAGCAGAAAGAAACTCTTTCTCAAGGAAGGTTCCATTCCAAGCAACAAAACTTTTGTTATCGGATGGATGATAGAACTCATACCCTCTAGTTTCCTTGGGGTATCCCACAAAAATTACTTTATCAGATTTAGGCTCCAACTTACTACACGTCATGAGACATTTTACATAAGCTTCACAGCCTCAAATCTTAAAGTACGAGAAACTCGGTTTTCTCCCACGCCATAGTTCGTATGGTGTGCTCTCGACAGCTTTAGATGGAACTCTGTTGAGTGTGTGTGCTGCTGTTTTCAATGCATATCCCCAAAATGATTCTGGCAATAGTGTCAGACTAATCATGCTCCGGACCATGTCTAGCAAAGTCTGATTTCTCCTCTCAGACACTCCATTTAACTGAGGTGTCCCCAGAGGAGTGAGTTGGGATAAGATCCCATGCTCTTTCAGATAGTCATCGAACTCCAGGCTTAAGTATTCACCTCCTCGATCCGAGCGGAGGGTCTTAATACTTTTGCCTAATTGTTTTTCTACTTCGTTCTTGAATTCTTTGAATTTGTCAAAGCATTCCGATTTGTGTTTCATGAGATACACATATCCATATCTACTAAAGTCGTCAGTAAATGTAACAAAGTAAGAATAACCACCTCTAGCTACAGTGCTAATTGGACCACAAACATTGGAGTGTATGAGGCCCAATAAGTAACTCGCCCTTTCACCGTGACCGGTGAATGGAGCCTTTGTCATTTTACCAAGTAAACAAGATTTACATACATCATATGACTGGAAGTCAAATGAATCAAGTACACCGGAACGATGTAACTTAGATATGCGTTTCTCGTTAATGTGGCCCAAACGACAATGCCAAAGGTACGCGAGATTCAAACTGTTAGGTTCGTTTCTCTTAACATCTACGTTATATATTGTGGTATCCATGTCAAGGACATAGAGACCGTTGGTAATTTTTGCACTTGCATAAAATATATCATTTCTAAAGACAGAAAGAGTTTTGTCTTTTACAACGAATGAAAATCCTGCTTTGTCAAGGCAGGATACAGAAATGATGTTTCTGCTCATACTAGGTACAAACAGACAATTATTCAAATGCAATATTAGACCACTAGGTAGAGATAAACTATAGGTTCCGACGGCCAATGCATAGACGAGTGCACCATTGCCGACTTTTAGTTGTATCTCTCCCTCCGTCAATTGTCTACATTCATGCAAGTTCTGCATAGAAGTACAGATGTGAGAACCACATCCAGTATCCATCACCCAAGAGGTGATATCAGACATATTGACTTCGATAACGTAGATACCTGAATTTTGGGGCAGACCTGGTAAAGGTCTCTTAAGCGTTGTATCATAGGACGCACTTCCATGTCCGCGTGGAGCCTTTGGAGCTCTGCGGTCATATTGGCCATAATGATACACTTTACATCTCGCGCGTCGTCCTCATACTTCTTGAAGGAAGTGAGTTCGGACACACGAGCATTAGCATCAGGGGTCTTGGGAGGATCCGTTTCGAGGATGTAGAGTTTCCTCTCACAGTTAAGAACGATTCGGAGGTTCATCTCCCAGTCAAGAAAGTTGGTCCCGGATAACTTGTTGTTTTCCAGGATGTAACGCAGGTTGAAATGGTTGTTAGTTGTTGTTTGCCATCTACAGAAAATTTTGCAAACTAGGTTACCTATCATGTTTAATAATTAATTAGGCCTTTAATTAATTATCTCCCACTATTTTTAACAAATCAATAACCCTCAATATTGATTCGTAGATTTCCGGCGAAACCTTTAGTGGGCCAAGATCCATATTTCATTATCTTGCGTTCCGCTTGGGCGTTACTCCACAAGACAACTTTTTAGGTAGGAACATAGTTCCAACTGATGAGCCGGGCTCTCAGCTCTTGGTCTGGTGTTGGGCGAACAATATTACTACAACCGGACCAAGACACCTTTTCACCATACTTGTAATTGGCTGAGGCACGTCTTACAAGCAGACTACTTTGGTTAGGAACAGAGTTCCAATTAAATCATAAAGATCCAACTCCTGGCTGGATGAGTGAGTAAAATCATCCGACTTGTCCTTGATGACCTCAACTTACTGCCTCTGAGTCGTCCATCCATTTGACCGAGACTCAGTTAAGTCTAACCCAACGTGCGACAGTGACCACGCTATGGCGGTTCCCGTAACCAGCTTAACATACACTGTACTATGCTCTGCTGAGGCTGAGTACATGACAGTGCACATTAGCCGGATAGGTGTCGGGCGTCAGAAGGCAACAGACTTAATATTCGTGAGGGATTTATAATTTCGATCTCACCTATCGACATGGCCGCACACATGTCCATTACTAGCGTTCAACATACATTCAACATGCATTCACAAAACGCAGTAAATAAATGTGTAATAATTGTGGCCCCTAAAAGAAAAATAAAACGATAGCTCCCACTGGCTTCTGGGCACTTAGACTTCGGGCTATCTCCATTCTCTTAGATTTCTTCAAACGGTCTTCAAATCTTTTCGTCTTCTAACCACCACGTGAGAAAAGAATCCTCGGTTGAGGTAAGAGAGAGAAATAGATTTACAACAAGAGTTTATGAGATGATGCACGACACGCAGGCCGTATTATAATCAAATAAACTATAGCCACAATCATCCACCATGCATATCATACATCCACACAAGCAATAGAGATATACATACACTGGGTGAACCACGCTCACCCCAGACAGTTCTAGAAATATACAACGACAGTAAATATTTTCTAAAACTCATAAAATTAAATTAGATGTCCAAATAAATCTAATAAAATTTTATAAAATCATTTTATATAATCTGGATATTCAGCCAGCATGAAAACAAATTCCAGAATATTTCAAATGACCAAAATTCCCTTTTTGCAAAATTATATTCAAAAAGGCCATTAAAATTTTGAAACAATTTTGCAAAAATCATAAAAATTAAATTTCAACTTCCAATAATTATTTTCAACATTTATAAACCTGGAAATAAAATTTCCAAAATTTATAAATCATTATTTCCAAAATAAATTAGTTAAATCTCAATAAGTTATAAAAGGCCATTTAAATTATTTTTGAAAACATTAAATTATAAAAATTTAATATTTTGAAAAACATTCCTTTTCTTACTGAGATATAACTTTCCAAAACATATATTAGTCATTTATGTAATTAAAATACAAATATATAAATATATATAATATTTCGATAATAATACCAAGTACATATATAAATATATATTTATTTACTTACTAACTAATATTATTTTGCACAACATATTTATCAACAACCTTATTTAACTTAGAAATAATATTTCCAAGTTTAATAAAGTTCAGTTTGAATTTTCCCATATTTATTTTCGTTTTTCACCTAAATAAATACAATAAATTCAAAATAGGAAATAATGCATTCAAAAATTACAATATAATTTTATCAATCATAAAATGATGTTTTATGTCCAAATAAAATTATATTTACTATTTATACAATATATATAAATATATATTTCGAAAAATCAAAATATAATTATTTATATATATATATTACAGGTAGAAATAAAATAAATAAATTTAAAATTCATTTTCAATGATTTATTTAAGTCCAATACTTATTCCAAGACTAAATAAAATTATTTCACCAATTTTTGAATTTTAATAATTACCAAGTTAAAACTTTGACTTTTAAAATTTTAAAAGTCAAACGTAAAACTATAGTTTTGTACGTTGGCTCCGATACCACTGAAAGGTAACCATGCAAAGATAGGCAGCGGAATATAAAAAATTTTAACATCCTAACATGATTATCTTGCCCAGAATCACGTACTAAAACTTATAGTAGTAAGAAATTTATACCTTTCTCCGTAAGCGGTAAAAACGAAGAAGTCGTAGGAAGAGCGTTGAAAGTGCAAACGTAACCGTTCAAGCGTCCGGTCTCCAACTTTGACACACGAACAACGCCGGAGTCTACCACAATCTTTATGCTAGTAAAGATTATAGTAGTATAAAATATAAAGATTAAAATTAGGATAATAATAATCTTGTATATTTCTATAGAAAATATTTCTAATAATATTTAGCAAAGATTATAGATATTTTCTATACACAAAATGATATTAATGGAACACAAAATAAACTTTCTCTCTCTAAGAAATTTATGGCCGAAAACCATACCCCAATTTGATAATTTACACTCTCCCTTTATAATTGTCATGTTTTCAACAAATGATTTGTCAATTTTGTCATTAAGCTAAAAGATAAAGTAATGAACAATTAATCAAGGATTATGGACAAAGTGAGATCCCAATTAGCCGTATGTTTTGATTTGAGAAAGTGAGAAGGATTTTCAAAATTCTTCTCCACTTAAATGTTCAAAGTGTATTTTATTTGACACCAAAAAAAATTAATTTTAAATCAAATAAAAATACCAATATCATTTTTAAACAACTATAAAATATACTTTAAATAGTTTATGTCAAAATAATTATTTTCATAATTAAAATGACAAACCAAAATAAAATATTCAATATATAATATATATATTAATCGGTTCAAATATATATAATATATATATAACCGAATATCACATATATAATATTATATTCCAAAATATTTTATTTTACTATTTTACAAATATACAAATTACTTATTATCACATTGTTTAATCCTACTCCTTAAATTGTTCAAAGTGTGTGACCCGTATAGGCACTTATAAAGCTGGCCACAGTATTGGCTCTGCACCAATACTATAAGCAATAAGCGGTATCTAGCAACACATTATTGCCCCCAGATTATAAGTTAAGACGTTTGCACCATCAAAACCTTTCCACGACTCAGACTCCGTGGTCGCGCTAAAGATGCTTAGAGCATAAACTAAAAGTTCAAGCAACATCTTTAGGATGGGTCAGTCCGGCATCCTATTATCTCCATATAATATCTGCCCATGTGCGGATGCGAACACACTGTCATTGACTATGAGACTAAGTCAAATATCCAACACACACTAGTCTCACATGCATTAATGATATCCCACTCTCGTTAATACTTGACTATGGACATTCAGATAAATATTTATTTCAAGATGTTAGTCTCATCAGCAGAATAACACTATCTGATAAACATCTTTAAATAGAAATCTAGGAATATAATATTTGTTTACATTAGCATGAGATGTGTAAACATATTATATCTGCCTACACATGATAGGATAACGATGAACAGTTGGCCATCAGGGCACAACTCTAACAGAGTGTTCACTGCCCGCACCAACACTCCTTTTACTTCGGAAGTGTTAGCAGAACTATACCTGGTGGGCTTCAAGATTCCCTTCATAAAAATGTACGAAAGAGAGTCTAACCCCCAGGAGCACGTACACAGTTACGAGCAGATCATGATAGTGGTAGGCGCGACAAATGTTTTAATGTGCCAATGTTTTCCAACAGACTATGGACAACAAGGTAGCAGACTGAGTCAACCATATTCCGGCTAGATGTTTTTAGAATTTGGATAAGCTTGAATTACGCTTCTTGGAAAACTTTGCAAGGAACTGCTGACCCAAGAAACATTTCACCCACCTTGCATCTGTCCGGTAAAAAAGTGGGGAAACACTAAAGAATTTCCCGACTCGGTGGAGAAAAGACTCTCGGGAAGTAGAAGGTGCTGATGAAAAGTCTAGAATGGCCATGTTCACAACGACATTACATGAAGGACTCCTCCATACTGATCTCACTACCCATCCCTCGAATTCCTTTGGGGAAGCAATGGTTCGCGACGACAGGTATGTGACCCTGGAAGAACGAAAGGAAGAGAAGAAGGAAAACACTCCCAAGAAGGGTGAAGATAGGCCCACAAGTAAGAAACCTTTCAAGGGAAAAAAGTAGGGCTTTCCAGAAGGACCAAAGGGACCTTCAGCCAAGCCTTATGGAGGATTGAAGCCACATAACCCGGTATTTACCATACTAGTGACAAAAGTAATTGTTGGAGTTGTGCCGTGATGGCCAACTGTTTATCATTATTCTATCATGTATAGGCAGATATAATATGTTTACACATCTCATGCTAATGTAAACAAATATTATATTCCTATGTGTTTTTTCTGCTGATGAGACTAAAATCTTGAAATAAATATTTATCTGAATGTCCATAGTCGAGTATTAACGAGAGTGGGATATCGTTAATGCATGTGAGACTAGTGTGTGTTGGATGTTTGACTTAGTCTCATAGTCAATGACGGTGTGTTCGCATCCGCACAGGGGCAGATATTATCTAGAGATAATAGGATGCCGGACTGACCCATCCTAAAGATGTTGCTTGAACTTTTAGTTCATCCTCTAAGCATCTTTAGTGCGACCACGGGTGTAACTATCCTTCGACTTGAAGTATTACGTTTTCTGCATATGTGAACCCGCATACTTTGATGCATCGTCCTAAGCCATATGAAATAAGGATGGTATACAGGCTTTGTTTTGAGTATGCCGAAGCGCGTATTCAGAAACGTAGATTACGTACATAGGATTTGTCACTTTCTTTTTAAGAGATTAATGTCTTATGGGGCCCACTGATAAGTTATGACTGAGGAAATTGCATGGCCATGCTGAGATGTTTTCTGATGTCTGTTCTTATTAGTACTTGATAAATCAGTGAATGACTTAATGGATACAAGTTGAATTTTATTAATCCCTTGCATTAAGTTTAGACATTGAGACAAAGGGATACAGTTACACGGAGTCTGAGTCGTGGAAATGTTTTGACGGTGCAAATGTCTTAACTTATAATCTGGGGGCAATAATGTGTTGCTAGATACCGCTTATTGCTTATAGTATTGGTGCAAAGCCAATACTGTGGCCAGCTTTATAAGTGCCTATACGGGTCACACACTTTGAACAATTTAAGGAGTAGGATTAAACAATGGGATAATAAGTAATTTGTATATTTGTAAAATAGTAAAATAAAATATTTTGGAATATAATATTATATATATGTAAAACATTCGATGATATATTTATATATATAAATACCGAAATATATATATATATATATATATATATATATATATATATATATATTATATGTTGAATATTTTATTTTGGTTTGTCATTTTAATTATGAAAATAATTATTTTGACATAAACTATTTAAACTATATTTGTATACTTGTTTAAAAAATGATATGGGTATTTTTATTTGATTTAAAATTAATTTTATATTAATTTTTGGTGTCAAATAAAATACACTTTGAACATTTGAGTGGAGAAGAATTTTGAAAATCCTTCTCACAATCAAACATTCGGCCATAGTGATTTAAAGGATCAAAAATCAATCTTTTACATAGTTTTATTATTTTTATCCTTTAGCTAAATGACAAAGTTTGATTAATAACTTTGTAATGTTTTGTTTTCTACTTAATTGATTACACGGCACTTTGAACAAATTTTTTTATATAGATGTGAAGATCATCATCTTGATTTATGCAAGTGTAATTTTTTGGCCACTTCATTTCTAGAGAGAGAAAGTGATTATTTGGGGTTCCAATAATATCATTTTGTGTATAGAAAATATCTATAATATTTTCTAAGTATTATTAGAAATATTTTCTATAGAAATATACAAGATTATTATTATCCCAATTTTAATCTTTATATTTTATACTGCTATAATCTTTACTAGCATAAAGATTGTGGTAGACTCCGGCGTTGTTCGTGTGTCAAAGTTGGAGACCGGACGCTTGAACGGTTACGTTTGCACTTTCAACGCTCTTCCTACGACCTCTTCGTTTTTACCGCTTACGGAGAAAGGTATAAATTTCTTACTACTATAAGTTTTAGTACGTGATTCTGGGCAATATAATCATGTTAAGATGTTAAAATTTTTATATTCCGCTGTCTATCCTTGCATGGTTACCTATCAGTAGTGGCCCATGCTGCCTAGTAGCAGCTGATGACGCATACTACCTATTCACAGAAGCTCTGCAATGTTGAAGACAAAAATAAATGGTGTGCATACAACAGAAAAAACGACCACAACACGGGATATTGTTACACATTGAAGAATGAAATGGACAGGCTCATCCGAAGGGACAGTTGAAGAAGTTTTTCTAGACTCATCGTAATGAGGAAGCACCTGGGATTTCCTGGACTTAGAAAGGTAAAGAAGGGCATTTGGCGTAGGTGGAACTCTGAGGAAAGAGGCACATTGGCCTGGATAAGTCATGTGCAATCAAATCATATCAAACAACGGTTCTACCTGGGAACCCAAGGTCCTCTGGCCACCATCATGCACCAATGTAATATGACAAAATTATAATCGATTCGAATTACCTATCAAATGATCATAATATGAATTCAATACCGAGATATTACATCCGAGACCTGCTCCTCCCACTGGGACAACCCTACCCCCACTACCAAAGTGCCCAATCCGTTGTTGGGTAGCCTCATCCGCTACCAGAAAGCCTTATATTCTGCCCAATTGCTACCCAGCCACCATTAGCCACTATTGGGTCTGCTGCATGACAGAGAATCTAACCCTGGTCCCCGACTAATTCACCCAATTTCACAACAATTAACATAAACAAAACCCCAATCAAGTCCTAAAGCATGCTCCTACCCGAATTCAACAATCAATTTACCAATTCAAAATCAATTGGTAGAAAATTCATGAATGAAGTTCTAATCTATGAATTAACCCTAATGATAGACATATGAACCACGACTCACCTTGATTGTTAAATGAATCAAACGAATCAACCAAATCAAATCAATGAAGAGGACCACAACGACGGGAAGCAACCACAACATTGAATTGACCCTTAGACTGCGATTGCCTTCTACTCCCTTAACGATGTTACTTCTTCTTGTGTGTCTTCTGTGTATGGAATAAAGGTGTAATCCGTATATATATATATATATATATATATATATATATATATATATATATATATATATATATATATATATATATATATATATATATATATATATATATATATATATATATATATGGGAAATTATTATTAAAGATAAAAGGAAAGGGAAAAAGGGGTGGCCCATGCCCCAACAAAAGAGCCGAAGTACATGGAATTAAAACAAAGGGGAAAAGCACAAATAATCACCCCTACAAGCAAGAGTAAACAAAGAAAAGAGCTAAACACTAGACAACAAAAATCCTTTTTCCAAGAGGTGTCCTGTAGTCCAATCCTTTTGCCAACTAGGGTAGACAATATTGTTTTCCTGAGGATGGTCAAGAAAGTACTTCTAATAATAGCATCAACCTCCAGGAACTTGCTCATCGACATCAAACTTGGAAGGAATGCAACGAATCAACCTAAAGTTGCCTGACCAAGACCTTGAATATAAAATGTAGACCAAAATTAATCTAATGAAATTAAAACTCAATAATCTTATTGCATTCACAAATTTGGAAACTTATATCGCTCTATTTCTTCTTCTTTTTGCCACTTGCAAGATGTTGGGTAATAATTCCTGGTTTGCAATTGTTGTTCTGCCCATTCTTTTGTTTACCTTTCTTGCTGCCCTTGCCATAATGGCCCATGAGTAAAGTTTCTTCAGCTTCAATAACCTGCAGATCAAAATTAGCATCCATATAATGCCCACATACTTCTTCAATCTCCTCCTCTACACATTGTTGGTCGTTACCGTATATTAATAGAGGCACATCAATGAGGAATTTTAGATTTCCATATATTAACAAATACTTTTCAAGAGCCTTTTCTATATTCAGAATCCAATCAAGGAATATTTTAACATATACTCTTCATATATTAGCCCCTCAACTTAGAGGAATTTTAGATTTCCATATAAAACTGCCTTCACATTTTAATTGTGAAATGCAAAAAGTGTATAAAACTGCCTTCACATTTTAATCCAAGTTTGTTTTGCACATCAAAGGTACCTTGTCAGAAGTCATAGAAACATTCGTTCCTTTGGGTGTCATATGTGTCTCACATTTGCTCAGTGCAATCCGTTGTCCATTTCACGTGATGTCAATCGCCTATTTAGATTCTGTACTTTTCGTCTAATCGTCACACGCTGCACTTGTCGGCACTGTACAGTTGTCATTCGTCATCGTCGAGCGATCAATGTCTTGTACATTCTTCCACGTCGTCCTTGTCAATTTCACGACATCTGATATCATCAGTATGTGGGTTTCGTCGAGTGCCAAAAGTTCGTCATGTTCGTGGAGTGTGTCGTACACCCTCCCTAGCTTGAGTATTTCGCGTGGTATTAATCACAAGATTCTTTTTACCAATTCTTCGTGTTCACGTCTATGTCGCGACACGAGTTTAGTCCTTCGAATATAGTGTCTACGTGAGGTTGTGTCATGCACATCCCTCGTGTTTGTGTTTACTTCAGCTTCGTACCCTCGATGGGTCCTTCTTGGTTGGCATACCTAATGCACTTCGGTATTTAAGATTATTGCTATTACCCCTTTTTGGGTGATTCACAGCTACATCATGGTTCTATGTTATTGGAGAATACTCAAAGGTTTTTCCTCTAGTTTCAGGTGACATTCAACTTTGTGACACGAAATTAATAGTAATGTATTAAAAATTAAGTGCATTCATTGATCTTGAAGTTAGTTCACCCTTCGCGAGTCGTAACCTAAAATCTTCAATGGCATAGTCGAGATTAAGCGGATTCATTCTTGGTTCATTAAAGTTATCTCTCAAACAGTTCTTTGAATCATACTAACGAGAGTAAGTGGGGCGTTCTACAAAGGTCACCAGTATCGTTATCGGCGTCACTAATGCCTACTACGTAAACTTTGTAACGGGTCGGAAGCCCTTCAACACTGAGTTCTTGGTGACAACCACATATCCACATGTCAATGTCATAACTCCTTTTGAGTCCGCTTCATTTGGTTCATCTTGTTATCAAGGTACGTTGACACGTAACATATTTCTAGATAGATCATTCTGTTGGAGTTGTGCCCTGATGGCCAACTGTTCATCGTTATTCTATCATGTATAGGCAGATATAATATGTTTACACATCTCATGCTAATGTAAACAAATATTATATTCCTAGATTTATATTTAAAAGATATTTATCAGATAGTGTTTTTCTGCTGATGAGACTAACATCTTGAAATAAATATTTATCTGAATGTCCATAGTCGAGTATTAACGAGAGTGGGATATCATTAATGCATGTGAGACTAGTGTGTGTTGGATGTTTGACTTAGTCTCATAGTCAATGACGGTGTGTTTGCATTCGCACATGGTCAGATATTATCTGGAGATAATAGGATACCGGACTGACCCATCCTAAAGATGTTGCTTGAACTTTTAGTTCATGCTCTAAGCATCTTTAGCGCGACCACGGGTGTAACTATCCTTCGACTTGAAGTATTACTTTTTCTGCATATGTGAACCCGCATGCTTTGATGCATTGTCATAAGCCATATGAAATAAGGATGGTATACAGGCTTTGTTTTGGGTATGCCACAGCGCGTATTCAGAAACGTAGATTACGTACAAAGGATTTGTCACTACTCTTTTTAAAGAGATTAATGTCTTATGTAGCCCACTGATAAGCTATGACTGAGGATATTGCATGGCCATGCTGGGATGTTTTTATGATGTCTGTTCCTATCAGTCAGACTTGATAAATCAGTTAATTACTTAATGGATACAAGCTGGATTTTTTAATCCCTTGCATTAAGTTTAGACATTGAGACAAAGGGATATAGTTATATGGAGTCTGATTCGTTGAACGGTTTTGATGGTGCAAACGTCTTAACTTATAATCTGAGGGCAATAATGTGTTACTAGATACCGCTTATTGCTTATAGTACTGGTGCAGAGCCAATACTCTGGCCAGCTTTATAAGTGTCTATGCGGGTCACACACTTTGGACAATTTAAGGAGTAAGATTAAACAATGGGAGAATAAGTAATTTGTATATTTGTAAAATAGTAAAATAAAATATTTTGGACTATAATATATATTATACATACAGTTTATATATATATATTTAATATATATATATGATAACTTCGAAATATATATATAAATATATTATATGTTGAATATTTTATTTTGGTTTATCATTTTAATTATGAAAATAATTATTTTGACATAAACTATTTAAAGTATATTTTTATACTTGTTTAAAAATGATATTGGTATTTTTATTTGATTTAAAATTAATTTTATATTAATTTTTGGTGTCAAATAAAATACACTTTGAACATTTTAGTGGAGAATAATTTTGAAAATCCTTCTCACAATCACAAAGAAGTTTTCGGCCATCATAAGGATTTTAAGAATCAAACTTTCCTTGATTGATAATTAAGTGGCTACTTAATTTTGTCATTTAGCTAATGACAAAATTGTTTGATTAATCACTTTGAATCTTTTGTTTTCTTTTTAAAAGGTTACACGGCACATTGAAATAAAAAGAGGGTGAGGATTATCATTTTGATAAGTTATATACACTTTCGGCCATAATATTTTCTAGTGTGAGAATATAATATTTTGGTTCCATTAATATCATTTTGTGTATATAAAATATCTATAATATTTTCTAAATATTATTAGAAATATTTTCTTTAGAAATATACAAGATTATTATTATCCCAATTTTAATCTTTATATTTTATACTACTATAATCTTTACTAGCATAAAGATTGTGGTAGACTGGCATTGTTCGTTTGTCAAAGTTGGAGACCGAACACTTGAACGGTTACGTTTGCACTTTGAACGCTCTTCCAACTTCTTCGTTTTTACCGCTTACGGAGAAAGGTATAAATTTCTTATCACTATAAGTTTTAGTACGTGATTCTAGGCAAAATAATCATGTTAGGATGTTAAAATTTTTATATTCCGCTGCTTATCCATGCATGGTTACCTTTCACATTCATCACGTTCTTTTGGTTTGTATCCAGCCACAACACTACATGTGATGTGTTGGGAGTAAGTACTACTTTCTTTAATAATCCAACAATTTTTTCTTTTCCTTTATATGGTCAATCCTGTTTTATACCAAAATAAGATACCCTCGTTTGTCCCGGTCTATAGCCCCTTCCAAACTTGGTTATCCATTCCGGTGATTAGTGATATATTGAATATCGGACAAGATATTTTACTACGTGTACATTGTTACACCTTTTTTTGTTACATAGCATCTCGTTGTATGGTTTATATTACCGTTCACCTTAGAGTAAGTAGGTTTCATCTACAGGATGTGAATTCCTATCTAAGACTATAACATTTCCGTAGGCACAATAGTCAACAATTCGCAGCTCAACACAAACATTCCAATAGTCAACTTGACACAGACATTCAAGCAATCAACTTCATACAAATATGTGAGCAATCAGCTAAGTACAACTATTCGAACAATCAGTTCCATACAAATATTTGGGCAATCAGCTCCAAACTATTATTTGAGTAATCAACTTGGTTCAAACAACTTGAGCGATCAGCTTCACATAACGTGAAGGATGCAGATGTAGTACTTGGAAATAACTTTTTCCATTGTTAATGTTATTAAAATAATATTATTTTCGCTTGTTTATTTCCAAAACAACACTTTGCAATTGTCTTGAGACCGATTTTAAAACCATATGCTCCGATACCAAAATGTAACACCTCAACCCGCGTAACCCAAATAAATAGGTTAGCGAACCAGGTTGCTACTAGATTGGTATTCACAAACAATATTTTTCAAGAAATAAAAATATTTAACTTAACTCAAACAATTTAGATACATATCGGAGTTTATACAAATAGTGCGGAAGCTTTATAATTTAATCAAACATTATTATATCCCTGCATCTGTACATCTCCTCCGTCATGCTACCCTCACGGATGGATTTCAAGGTCAGGCCCCTCCATGATTACCTACATGTTACAAGGGGGAACAAAAGGCTACATGCTCAGCAACACAGCTGAGTGAGAAATATCTAACACTTCGAACATACAATAGACGAAACCACTAGTTCATAATCATAACATGATATCATGCACATAGGTTTAATATCATGCAGTTCACATAAACAGTTCATCACATAATTCACCTGGCACCTGCCCTTTTCCATTCTCATCAAAATGGAGCATTTCTTACAGTGGTGGATCACCATTTATCTGTACTTGTACTCAACACTAGACTAAGGACTTTCGACTTTTCTTGGAGTCATGATTGTTCCCACTAGATCAGCGGGTCATGCTCAACCAACAAGGGTGTTCCCCGTTGGGTGGGTGGAATCCCCACCAGATGGATCGCCAGGTAGTTCAAGGAGACCTGTACGTATGTTTTTGCCCGGTTTAAATAACCATTTGAGCCCAGCAAGCATCCACCTGGTTTATATACTCTGACTTTCCTAATACTAATACTTGAGTGAGTCCTAGAGTTCCTTTAGGTAGACTTACCTTGGCTCATGGGGTTGGATCAACACCTATGTAACCTGTGCTTTGCGTGCTCGATCAGCCCGCTCTTATCATTGAATTCGAGGTTGGATAACCATAATAATAATATCAAGTCACATAAGTGTTGGATCAACAGAGAGCAATCACAACCATAACACGTTGCGGTCTAGTATTGGGTGTAGACACCAAAACTTACCTTCATACAACACATAAGGCTTTGGAATCAATCCTTGACGAAAACACAAATCAATAGACCTGGTATTAGGTACGAGACGTTACCCTTCACGGTACGGAGTACCATCCTTATGGTACCTAGGTACCGGTCCTGCGATACTGGGGTTCCGTCCAAACTGAACCCTTCTAGTAGAACTGCCACGGTAGCCGTCTACCGATCGAGCGGTAGGGCCTACCGTCCGTCCGGTACCTAGGTACCGTACGAGCGCAGCTACCGGCAGAGGCGAAAGAACAAACAAAGTGTGACGGTAGCACGGTACTGTCCCGGCGGTACCACCTGCCGTCCGACACAACAAATTCCAGCTACGTACCTGTTTTGTTTTTCAGCATCACACCAACATTTAAACATTGAAAACTTCTACATGGATATGTTTTAACCTCAATTCCGAACCTAACTAAATTCATCCGTCAATGAATACATACAGATCATAACAATTCATCAAACTTACATTCAATACTCAATCAACGCCTAAATCATGTGTTCTACCCTTTTCAATCAATATAATCCCCAGAACCACAATCAAGCAATTCAACGAAGTATTCCACACAGATCAATCACGATAACAATTATGAACGGAATTTCAAACATATATGCATATTCTAGGGTTAAATGTCCACGTACTCACCTTGATTCGTCGATTCAACTAGAAAGAACGTCGTTCGAATTCCATCGTTGGGATAGATTTGTCCCATTGCCCGAACCGATACGACTACCCAGACTACCACCACTGCTCGGAATGGCTGGAACACGGAGGGAGTTTGCCGGAGTTGCTGGGGTCGTTCGCTGGAACAGAGAGCAGCTCTGCCGGAATTGTCTTTGTTTCTGTCCCTAAGCTCACCAGAGTCGTTGGCTACGCCGCTGGAAGACAACCCCCCTTCGCCAATCGCCATCCCGCGTGCTAGTCACTGCTACATCCCGATCGGAGGAGGAGACCAGAGTCTGCGCTGCAATGCGTGATCGGGTCGTCGCCAGAGCAGAGAATGGTTAGGCAGTTCGTTCCTGGGTCAACTCGCCGCCGACGCTGCCCTAGGTTACAACGTCGCTAGCCAGAATCTCGGTATTGGCTTGGAGCGCTGCTGCTTCGCCGATTCAAAGACAGTCGCTGGGTCCTAGTGGCGGTGTTAAGTCAAAGAAGAAGAAGAAAACGGACTAAGTCGCGTAAGAGGGAGTATTTATATTTCTAGGGTTTTGTACTCCTTAATTTAAAATAACGTGTTTGGGTAAAAACACTCTTTTTGGGCCAACTTGCTTTGAGTGCTTTGAGTTGAGATCCGTTTGCGTCGTTGGATTTGATTCGTCGATCCTTACCCAATGATATAACTTTTATAATCAATCAACAAACATTTATAGGTCCCACCTGGTCTGTCTTAATTCCTTCAATTAATTAATACAGATCAGACTTTTAATTCAAATCTTTATAAATATAATCAGATTAGTCACGTTATAGTGAGACGACTAGAATCACTACAAGTATCTATTTATTCTTTAAAAGAATAAGTTGTCGTAACTAAATAATTCTTATTTATTTAATTATCGATTAACTTCTAGCCTGATTGCTAGGGAGCTACAAGTGTAGCTCGAGAGAGTCTCTCGGGAGACTGGATCAGCCACGAGAGTTGGTAACCAGTATATATATCAATGTTTTCTTTCCTTACGCTTTTAATTATGTACTGTACTTCATCCCTGCAATCTTTATTCCCCAAAATTTTATCAACATTCTCATGTCTCACTCTTCATTATTTCCTCCAGTGAAGGCACACTAACAGAAGAGAATAAAAAGAAGAGTGGTGTGGCTAGAACAAAGAAGAAATGAAAAAAATAGAGGGGAGGGTGGGTGGATCTTGTAAAAGATGAAGAGAAGGGAGAAATTGAAATAAAATGTAAAAAATGGGATCAAAATCATAACATTTAAGTTTTTGAATTTGTAAATAGACCCCAAGTGCCTGGTGACTTAGATATCGCCTAATGGACCACCGATGAAAGAATATTGCTTGTTTGTATATTTCTGTGATAGGAATTAAAATTTGAGGAATTTACTTAAATAGCACTAAAACACAATGACTTTCTCTAAATAGCACTACATGTGTTTTTCTTTCCAATGTAGCACTTTTAGTCATTATGCATTAGTCATTATTCAAACAAATATTCGCCATCAGTGGACATTATGGACATTATTAAGTTCTATTTAGGGAATAAAACAGTTTAAGTGCTATTTAGGGAAATGACTTAAGTTTAGTGCTATTTAGTACAAATATTTCTTAAAGTTTATATGTGTATATATACCGAAATGAAAAATAATGAAAGTTCGTATGCCTTTGGTAAAATTTACCCCATTTTCTTGTTCTTCTAAATAGGGATGTCGGGTCAACTTGAAAACTTTTGTTCTAGAACGAAAGGAGTGCTTTAAAGAGATTATATTGTACTACTTAGTTCCCGGGTACTTATGTACATTATTTTTGACACAAGGACCAAAAAAGAGAAGAAAAAAGTGAACGGTATACCCTTATAGTTTTCTACTTTTTGGGTGAAGGGATTATTGTATGTAATATTAAGGCAAAAAGTAATGCTTACATGGTTCTAAGGTTCACATTTAAAATGTGAATCTCCTCACCCTGTTCATGGGCTTTCATTTAGATATGTTCTATTTTGCAAAAGATGCACATCTTTTATTCTACAAATACACTAAAATTTATAAAATGAGCTCGGACTGGGTCCATGAATATTACTGCAATTTGTTTTTGTTTTAAAATTGTTGAGTGAACAAATACAATAAAACAATGAAATACCGAATAGATACGGAGAGTGTATATACATAAATAAAATACTACTCCGCAAATGAACTGCCATTCAATGGCGTCACCCGTCAGTCACTTTGAAGCAAGCAAGCCGCCATTCTCCTTAACCCGGTTGATACTTGCTTCATACGGAGGATACTATTTGATAGTGCTCAATTTATTAGGCACATGGCAAATAAATTCCACTAACTCTTTTTTTTTTTAAAGTCAACATGGGCACACCATTTTTGAATATATATTGTTTGGGTGGAATCAAACTTATTATTACTTACACTAGTACCCCCAAAAATAAAAATAAAAATCACTTGGTACAAAACTAATATTATCATCATTTCAAGATTCTCTCTGTACACTAGACATTGCTTGGGAGAAGTTGGTGCGGCGGCAATCAAAAGTTTTCCTTGTGGAAATCGAATTTGGTGCTTGTTTTTCGAGAAAAGTCCAATGCAAGTTGTCTTAGCTCTTTCGTCAGTGCTGGTGCCCCACAATAGAAAACCCCTGCAATCCAAAATAAATAAACTTAGTACCAAGATTCCCTCGTTTGGCTTTTTAGTATTCATATTCCTTGGTCGTACGATTAAATGACATCGTGATAAACTTTAAAAGTGTCCACGAAACTAGACCAAAAGCTTAAATTTGTGGTTGTAGGTCTAGAAAATGTTATACACTCTAAAACGCCCCCTCACGTGCTGGCGATAACTGAGTTGCGGTGAGGTTCGAACTCGTGACTTCTTGGTCAGCAAGGCTCCGATATTATGTCAAGAAACTAACTCAACCAAAAGCTCAAACTTGTGGTTGTAGGTCTAGGAAAAGTTATGTACAAAAAGAAAAGGGGGGGAGGCACTCACCAACTTTCCCATTGGTGTGGTTGAGAGCAATGCGTTTGTACACATTGCGCCAGTTAGGCTTGGCGAAGTGAGACTTGACGGCGGTTCCAGAGACGATGTCGACACCGTTCTTGGCGTGGTGGAGGGATTGGAGCATAGCGATGAGAGCAGAACGGGCATCCCCTTCTTCGTAAACGCTGGTACAGTAATTGTGCATCTCTATGACGCCCTTATGGTCCATTTCCGCGACTTCATTCATGATCCCCTTGAACCAGTCAAATGAGCCTTGCTCCCTGGTCACCCAATAGAAGTAGGCCTTTCTTGTCTTGAAGTTTCTGCCCCCTCCGCTCCCCGCTCCTTGCCCACTCTCCAACCCTCTCTCTTCATCCTCCACCACCTTCATGTTGTTCACAATGTCCTTCACAATGCTGATCATTGGGGTTGCTCCTATTCCTAGTCCTACAAGCAGAACCACGTCGTACTTCTTGTAGTCTTGTGCTGGTGCTCCATACGGCCCATCAATCTTCACCTCTGGGAAACTGCAATTTTTAAGTAGTTGCTAGCAACATCAATCATCTTGGATTTTCATGGAGGAGCATAAGACTAGCGGATGGGTATAGTTTCAAGAATGGGGAAACGACACTTACTTTGGATTGTTTTCCCCTTGTAGGCAATCCGCTCGCAGGAGTCCACTTTTCCCATTGGGAGGTGGCTGGCATACCTATAAGAACAAACACGGTACAATCATCAAGGGCATATCCTTAAGACAACCTTGCTAGTATTGCTTATGATTGTGATTATAGACTTATTTATTTAAGCACGATAACTAAAGGATACACACAAAAGGGTCCGATATTTACCTCTGAGAAAACAGTTTTGAGCTGTCTGGTCCAATCCCCAAGGGTTCTAATGTGGACACTAACATAGTCATCTCCCGGGGCAGATGTAATTGAAAAGGGGTGCCTGTTATGGATAACCAAAAACTTTAAGAAAATTCAAAGAAATAATGGGATAAACTGATCTACGGGACATACAAGAAATAGAAGTAATGTGTACAAATTGATGTTTTCCAGTGGCAGCCCTTACCATTCAAAGGGAGAAACTGCAGAGCAGTTGACAAACATGTATTGACCGCTTTTGTATCTGAAGCCCTGCGGCTTTGACATATGAAGCGCTAAAACGTTTCCAGGATAGACAGCCACCTTTACATGTTGCAAATCATTCAAACATGGGAAATAATTAATATCCTTCTTGAATTAACTACTTCTTCCATTGCCCAAAAAAGATATGACAAATTGACAACAATTGGGCTTTATGTTAAAGGTGATGAATTTCCACAAAGTAAAATGTGATCTATCTTTGTCGACGTAAGTAGAACAAATTAGTAAATGACGGTAATGCGATTACCTTAAGAATCTGGACAGGCTTAATGCTAGACCTGAATACCCTAAGCAATCTTTCGCAAGCATAAATAACCACGGGGATAGCCAAGTACATCCAAGTCTGCAATTTACCAATTCACTAAATCTTCAACAACAAAAATCCCACAAAAGTTAACACTTAGAAGTCCCAAAAAAGAATATATTGGTTACTAACCGTTTTCTTGTACCACGTATGGGTCAAATAGAGCTTGACGCCATGGACAATGAGGAGAGCATAGACAATAACAAAGAGGTGGTGGGAATACCAGAAGGCATTGAAACCAGTAATCTTGTTAAAAGGTTTGGGCAAGGTCACCCTATTCCTTCTAAACCATGGAGTAGCCAAGGTGAAAGCTATGGCCATTAATACCACTATTATAATCCCTGTCACGCCTTCCACTCCCTTCACGAAAAACCAGTAGTTTTGTGGCTGATCCCCAAAGAACGGCTCCATTGGAGCGTACTTCTCAGCGCTCGCATGCAGAAGCCTAGGGAAGTCGCACATCAAGTGAGCTATTGCGTGTATTCCCACCCCAATAGCCACAGCCACCGCTATCACCTAAAGAAATGTTAAATATTGTCACTACAAGGCAACATTACAAAAGTGTACAATCAAAAGTAGACAATACACGCCCGAAACTCACTAGAACACACATTTGGGGCTGACCCCGACATTTGACAACTTTGTCTCTCATACTATATTAAGACTCAAGTCCCATCGCAAAAGCTCACTCAAGAAGTTATATGTAAGTTCTAATGTACAATGACTTAAGAATAGGTATTCGGGACCGGAGGATAGGACTTACTTTGTGAAAGTTGAGGTTGTCATCGAAAGGTACCGCAAAACCTAACTTGGTCTTGTTTCTGAGCCATGTTATGGTGTTTCTGCAGACGGGTAGAAGAATTATAGCCATGTTGAGCTTAAGCGTCTCAGCAGCACCTTTAGCCATACAAACACAGGCACCCATAACATGATAAGCTGCTTTGTTTCTATACTGAATGTATTTCCAAGCAAACAGCCCAGCCATGGCTCCCATCCACAACAGAAGCACCCAAATTCTCTGCCAATTGTCTAATATGAAGTACTTGAAGTGTTTGTACCATCTGATCAGAGGGTTTGGCTCCACTGTAGGCTTCAGCTTCTGGCTCAGCATTTGGCTCAAGTTCCTGCTCTCGTACCCCCTCACCGATTGGTTTGGAGCTTGCAGTAACAGCATCTCCAAGTTCTCAATCTGTCACACACATAAACAGTCAAGTATTGAGGCTAACTAATTACAACTTAGTTCAAGATCAAGTTTTGGGTATGTAGAAATATAATGATATTAACTACTTTTGGTTAGTAAATACCTTGATGTATCCTTGGTTGCTGGGATCTAGTTCCTCCATAATCATGGCTGCGTATTCATCAGCTTGTTTCTGGATAGTTGACAGCTTGTTTGCAGAAGCACTTAAGCTAATGATCTGCACAGTGAATAATGGCCAATTCCGTTTATGCAAAACCAAAACTTTAATTCAAAAATAAATCCAAAAAAAAGTGAATAAATAAAATACCTCTCTGACTTCTTCTTCTGTGATTGCCCCATCTGCATCTTTGTCAACCCTGCATTTCCAAGCACATTAGCTAAGAGCATTAATTACTGAGTATCTAAAATGATTCCACAATCCAACTTTTGACATTATGAGAAAAACATTTTTTTATTAAAAAAAAATCTAATTAAGGTGTATGATGTTCTCACATATCAAAGAAGGTTTGGAGGCGAGTGTCGAAACTCTGATCGGAGATTTGGTCCCAGAATTCTTGAAGCTGTTGTTTGTTGATGGAGTCAGAGGTTATGTTCCTTCTCCTAGCTAAAGCATCAAACAGCTCGCCTGCGAATTCCTTTGAGTCCTTGTTCATACCTAATCATAATAATTTCCAAAAACCCTTTGTTTTGTCAGCCCAATTATCACTCATCAGATCAAGAAATTAGAAACAATTCTTGAAAAAAACGAAGAATACCAACCTATGCATTCACCAAACTTTGCCCGGGGGAGCAATCCAGTGGTGGAGGCCGTGAGCTGGTCGAACCTCTTCTCGACGGCGGCCCAACCGGAGCCGCCATCGGTCTTGCTGATGAACTTGAGCCCCTTCAGAGCCTGAGCTGCGGCGGACTTATTCCGGTCGATCTTACCGGCGCCGTGATGGGTCCGCTTAGTAATGGAAGCCAAGCGCTTGAGCTCCTGAGACACCTGCCGAATTCGCGACGAAGCATTTCTCACCACGGTGGATCCCAGGGCGGTCCTCTTCTCCAGTCCTCTCGCCAGCAGGGCAAGCTCCGGGTCCTCCACGTCAGCACCATCGGCCGTCTTCACGCTGTGCACGGCCACGGAGTCCTCCCGGACGTCGAGTGTGATCTCGACGTAGGCGTCGTCGTTAGAGGGCTTCGCCCCCGACGGGCTCCCCAACTCCGCCGAGCTAGATTCTCCTAACCGGGCGCTCTTCCTCCCGCCCCTTTTGCTCAGAGGCCCGCTGACGCTCAGAGGTCCGCTGTACGCCGCCGTCCTGTCAGCTCCCATCACCTCCGTGTCAGAGTGGTGGTGCTGGTGGTCGGAGCTTGACATTTTCCAATTTTTCTTTCAAAAAAAGAAGAAGAGAGAAGAATTTGAAGGAATCAACAAACAATTACACAGTGGTGAGAGCTTCGAAATGGATCTTTCTTCGCTCAACTTAGTTCTATATAGAGGAGAAGACTTTTTACAATGGGTGGGTATATAAGGAAAGGGAGACGCAAATGGCGGAAGAAGCTGTAGAAAAAAAGCCGCTGTATTTGAAGATTATTAACTGGCGGTTTGACCCAAAATGGAAGAATGCTGATTGACTCTCCGACCCCAATTCAGTGCGTTTACGCGCATCTGACCTCTTTTTTCTCCTTCGTTTTCTATAACAAATAAAGAAATTTTTCCTCTAATTTAGTAGTAGTCCAATAAAAACTTTGAAAATTTAACTTTATCACTGCAGCTAGGGTTGTTTAGACCCAAATTGAAAAAAACTAACTCAACTAGAGATTTTGGGTCAGTCTCCGATTTAGATTTTTAAGAAATTTGGATTTTGTTCCGGCCGATGTAAAAATCTGATTGTCATTCAGTCTTGACCGAAAAGACCGATAATATCCATTTACTTTGTATTTCTTATTTCGACTTATTGACCTTCCTTTAGATCTAATTTTTTCAAGACAACCACAGGCTCTCCATATCTTATCTTTTCCTTTTCCAATCGACACAATTGCAACCTCTCTGATCTTCCAATCCATCATCTTCATCACACAATCGCACAGGCGCACCATGCCCCTGCCGTAGTCGGTAGTAGGGCCTCGACATGGTGCCGGTTCTGAACCGGTACCAGAACGGGAACCAATGTGATAGAAACTTGGGTCTAGGGTCTTTAGACCAAGACCCCATTATTGTAAAAGAAGAAGAAAAGTGTGTAGAGACGAGTGGAGAAGATGATGAATAGTGATATTGAGTGATAGTCGTGAATGTGTTCTGAATTGTGTCTCCCCCCTCCTCCTAGAAAGAGGAGTATAAATAAGGGTGTAGCAGGGTTAGGATTTAGGCCCAACCCATATATAATAACTAATGGGCTTACCCAACAGACTGAGCCACCCAAATAACTAATCGGTGAAGGACTAATGGGCTGGTCTAACAGACTAGAGCATCCCAACTAACACTATACAAAGGCCGGATATCCCTATGTCTAAGGTATCCATGATGAGTCCCCCACTTCTCGAGTCGAGAGGAACTTGCGACAAAGTGGAAGTAGAAGAATAATCCACCACGGAAGGGCACTTTTTGGTCCAACTTTCCCCGAATTGAAATCCGATTGAACCATTGGAACCAGACAGTTAAACTCTACATAACGATATAATTATTATTATTTATTGACAAACTTTATAATTCACATATTTTTGGGTCCTTCTCAGTAATTAATTAATTATCAATTAATTAATTCTGATAGGCCTATTTTCGGGGCATTACAGCCACATTGCTACAATATAAACTCCTATATAGGGAATAAAAACATGAAACTCTTATTTTTGTATTTTCTGTATGTTTTAGATTTATTTAGGATTTTCTTATTTGTAATACATCTTGTGCGGTTGAACTGTCTCTAACATTTATCATTCTGATATTCTTAAGAAATAATGCTCAATAAGAAGTGCTTTTATTTAGGGTAGGTATAATCACACTTCACCCAAACACTAACTTCACTCCATGCACTAAATTAACTCTATTAATTTCAAAATTATTTGTAATACTTATTCCAAAATTTATAAGATTTAGAATTCAAAAAATGCAAGTAATATTGCAAATTACTATATTTAATGTTTTATTAAAATTATTAGATTTGGCTTTAAAAAATTCATATTCTTCAATATGTTCGAATATTCTCTAAAAAAGATCTCTAATATTTCCTCTTTAACAAAAATCATATGGTTATATTTTTTGTTTCTGTAACGCCCCAAAACATACCCTAAAATTATTAATGAATAATTCAATTAATCAAATTTGTTTTGATTAAAATAAATTATTGTTGGGCTTTGGGCCAATATGAAATTTGTTTTAATTTCCAATATCAAAATCTGGATAAGTCTCATAGAGATAAATCCAATATGTTGACTAATTGTGTGGTATTGATTGGGAACCTGAGTACAGACCCAAATCAAGAATAAATGAAGAAATTATTTATAATATGAACTTTAAAATGATTTATTGAAATAAATCATGAGAACAAATGATATGAATTAAATGTGAGAACTTTTTGAATAAAAGTCAAATAAACCAATTTTGACTGTGTCAAAGTCAAACACTCAAAAATATGATGTCGGAAAAAGTATTTCAAATAAATATAAAAATTATATAGTTGGATAGAATTTGACTGTCTGATCGCAAAGGTACAAACAGATTTCAATTCGGAGAAAGTTGGACCAAAACGTGTACCCCGACTAGAACCAAAATTGGTCCCAATCAGGGACACTGTAGAGACTGCGCCTCCTCCTCCACTACAAGGATACGCCGATTGGAATGATACAGCAGGCTTGGAAGTTTTCCCCATCTCCTTCCTATATAAGACTACCAAAGCTTAACCATTTCTTCACCATTTCTCAAAATATTTCGTCGTATTCTGTTGCTCTGAGTGAGGAGAACGCAGTGGTGTTGTCAATTTGGTGTGAAGTCGTCGAAGTTGAGAGTTATACTCGTCGGAAGTTTCACTAGAATATTTCCAAAACCTCCATTAAGCTTTGAAGTAAGCCCGTAGATATATCTAGTGACTAGAATGTTCATATAGATCGATTTTACGTTCATAAACGTTCATTTGGTTGAGTTTGTGTTTGACATGTTTGAAGAACTAAGAATCGTAAACCATGATTTTGATGTTAAAACTATGAACTAATGATGCCAAAATGATCTATGAACCCTGGAGAACACTTTTATATACTTTGATTGAAGTTTGGTAAGTAAAAGTGACATTTCTGCAAGTTGGCTCGAGGTAGAAGACGATGGATAATCGATTATCAACTTGAAAATCGATTATTCATCATTCTGCAGATTTTTGGAATAAAGCTGAGCAACAGTCGATTGTCAGAATGTGACAATCGACTGTCAGCCCTCTCTGAAGTTTGATAATCGATTATCAGAGTGTGATAATCGATTATCAGCCCATTCTGAACATTAGACAGTAGATTATCAGAAGTGACAGTAGAGTGTCTCCCTACAATATTGAAGAAAATGAAGCTAATTATAATGCCCCAACCCGCGTGACCCGAATACGAGGACCAGCGGATCGGGTTGCTACTAGATTGGCATTCAGACACAATAATTTTCAAAACAATTTAAAACATTTATTTCAAAAACAATATTTATAAATCCATCGGAGTAAATCAAAACGGTGCGGAAGCCTTTAATAGTTAAATCAAAATACAACTTTGGGTTCTTGCCCTTAAAACATAATTTATTTAAACTTAATTATTAAACCAGATAACTCTTCTAGCCAGCATCCATCCATCATCTCGTCCTCTCTGCCTTCCAGGATAGTTCCTTATTCATCATTCATGTTACCTACGTGTAGCAAATAGGAAAAAGGGCTACACGCTCAGCATTGAAGCTAAGTGAGAACTATCTAACGTTTGACTACGCACATAAACAAACCCACTAGCTCATAACTTCACACAATATCATGCACACAAGTACAACATTATTAATATCAACAATATCAACAATTCACACAATATGGTACTTACCTTAGTTCTTCACCTGCACATGTCATTATCACAGCATTCAAGTCATTTCATTAACTCATATCCAACACTAGCTCATAACCTATACTAGGCAAAGGCCAATTCCTCATTATCCACATTCTTATCTTAGGACTTAGAGCCACTACCTACGGCCATGACTCAAAGTCTATCTATGACATCAGAACCACTACCTACGGCCATGATTCCGGTCAACCTAGTACCTACGGTGCCGGTTGGGTGGAACCTCCAATCCTACGGATCAGATCTCAGATTCCATGTACGTACATCTTTACCCGATTGCCACCGGACACTAAGTCCGCAAGGCTCTACACCTATTGTCAACTCACAATCTCAATTCTCACAAGCAGTCCTAGAATTCTTCTAGGTCACCTACATCACTCACTTACTTAACTAATCAGATCCAAGCTAACAAGAACTTCAATTTACTTTATACGTACAAGGCATATCACATTATATCCACAATAAATCAAGCGAGTAGAAATAGCTAAATAAATCATCATGCAATCCAAATAGTGGCCTAATGTCAGGTGTAAACACCTCACAATTACTGTCATGCAACACATAAAGTCTCAAAGTCAATTCGCGTTCCAAATTGGGTCAAACAGTCAAACAACGGAGATTTGCAGTTGCAAGTACGGTACCCGTAGCGGTACTTCGGTACCGCCAGGCGGTACCTTGGTACCGTCGATACGGTACCGTCCGACCGTCGCTCATAGGTACCGACAACAGCAGTGAACCAGAGGCGGTAGCTGGGTACCGTTTGGACGGTACCAGGCTGCCGTCCGGCATCGGGAGTGTACAGATTCAGCAGATTTCTATCCTATTCCAAACCATTTGATACATATAACATTTTTAAATATTATAATCATGCAAATCACACAATTTAGAGTAAAAATACGTACCTCGTCTTCCTCGTTCAATCAATTCCAATTTCATCATAAAATATAAATAAATCATAATTCAATTATAAACAAATAAACCACGTAATCAATCATACAAAACTACGAACGTGAATTTCAAATCTATATACATAATCTAGCGTTAGATGTGCAAGTTCTGACCTCAATTAATTGACGAATTAAAAAAAACAATTCAACGGACAAGAAAATCGAATTGGCAGACGGTGGCGGGGCTGTTTTCCGGCAAGGGCAAAGCAGCGACGTCGGTCGGCTTCCCGGTGACGGCGAAGTAGCAACGCTTAAGCGGCGGCGGCACAGGGAGAGAGCGGCGGTGAATGTTAGCCTTGGTTTGCTAAGCCTCATGTTTTGATGTTAACAAACAATATAAGAGCTTAACGTTTGTTTAAGTGTTTCAAGAAAACAAGAATCCATTAAGATTCGGTACTCAAGAATGAAGTCGAAACACTAAAACTAGCGTAGAATACAGGTAGAAAGCAATGTAAGGATATGACTTTATATACCTATATTCACAATCTCAAAAGCACTCACAAAATATGTTTAAAACCATCACATAAACATTTTCAAATATCTAAAAGGTTTTAAACTCAAACACGAAGGATTAAGGGAATTTTGGAAAAATCAGAACAGAGTCACGGTACCCCTAGCGGTACGCCACACGGTAGGGTATACCGCCTACACGGTACCCCCATACCGTGTAACGGTACCTAGGTACCGACGGTAGGCATAGACGGTTGGCCGAACCCGTCCTAACCAGGTACCGCCAGAGGCGAACTGAACTTTTGGAAGAAACGGTACTCCCACACGGTAGGCCGTACCGTGTCACGGTACCTAGGTACCGGATGACACGGACCCCCCTACCGTGAAGGGTACCGGATCCGTTACAGCACTGTAGCAAAATTGCCAATTTGAATTAAATCAACCCTAATCACCTCCCAACGGCTAATTAACATCTTCCACTATAAATACAAGCCTAATTCTTCATATTTCTTCAAGAAACAAAGCTCTAAACATCCTCTCTTTGTATTCTAAGTGTGTTCATCCTTTTATTAATTATTTTCAATATTTTGGCTATTTTAAGAGCCTTAAATTCCTGATTTTTTTACACACACTTTGAGCTTGTGTTTCTAGTTATATACTCTCATATTCATAAGTTTGAATTGTATTTTTGAGAGAGTATACCTTCCTTCTACACCGGCTAAGTTTTGTTCTTCATTTTTATATTCAAGTCGTTGTGTAGAACTCTTGTTTGTGTTCTTCAAACACATCTTTATACGGTCGAGAATAGCCGTTAAATTCTCATATTGTATCGGTCGAGGATAGCCTTTGAAATCCTTGGGGGAACGGTAGAAGATAGCCGTTAAATCTTCATTGTAAACGGTTCGAGATAGCCATTGTGAAATCTCGGAGTGAATCCTATTGGCAAGGGTTGTTTGCCAAAACTAGTGCGGTGCTTTGACGGAGTTCAAGAGGCCGGGACTTAGTGGATTCGGAAATCCTTGAGGAGGAGCCTCGAGGTACTGGAGTAGGGGTTTCCCGAACCAGTATAAAATCGGTGTGCATTTTATTTACGCTTTTATTTCTGCATTTTATATATTGCTTCCGCATTTGCCAACATCGTTTTTATCAAACTACGAAAAGATTTTAAACGCCTTATTCACCCCCCCTCTAAGGCGTGGGCACAACGACTAAACCGACTAACAGTGAACCGGCGTCACAGCGGCGGCGGTACTGCTCCTCCTCCGCTGCCCGGCTCTGTTATCGTGTTCCTGCTCTGTTATTTCTTTTCTCTCTTTTTTTCTTCTTGCGCGGCTGTTCTGTTCTTTCTTGCATTCTCCGTTTGTGCGTTTAGATATAAATTGGGGGTGGGAGGGTTCTTGTTTCCGAATCAGGGTAGGTTAGGGTTTTAGTTATTATTATTATTATTATATTATAAAATCTTTATATTTATATATTGAACTGTAATGTCTATTTTACTTACCATGTTTTACACTTAAGTCCAAATTTGACAAGCTATATACCGTTGGTCATCATTCTTCGAGATCTATCTGAAAACCCAATTTTTATTTAAAACGGACAAGTTTACAAATAATTCACATTTATGAGTAAATAAATTTAATATTTATTTTTATTAAAATAACGGCTAACTACTAAGCCGGTTTTCGGGTCGTTACACTAATAACTAATAATTGAATTTCCTATCATATATTAATCAATTATTGTTTAGAAGACATGATTTTTGAACTATGGAATCTTATTTTTGATATTAATGAATTATGATTAATGTAAAGATGATTTGTTGGAATATAAATGAAGTTTTGACAACTAAAAGGATCTTATTTGATGCATGACGGTAAGTTAGGGTGCTAACACTCGACGCTAGGCCGCTATTTGTTAATAAATGTTACTATGACTATTATGATCAAACTTGATAATATTCTGAATAAATGATTATTATAATATATAATGGATTATCATTGATAATAATATTGATTATGATTATCAAATGGACGACCCGAGTGATTATGACTACATAACGATCATGATTTTATTCTAACAAATTAATAGTGTATGGAATTAAACAAATGAACCGTAAAGATGAAATTATGAATAGATATGTTTGTTTGACTATCTTGAATTAAATTATGATTATGAATTATTGAAACATAATTCAAAACGAATATATTGATAAACAAGAAAATGATGTGTATTGTTAAGGATATCTAGAAGAACTTTAAGATATACCTATTAGCTAATTAATGTTAACACTATCTAGAAGACCTCTAGAATAGATCTTAGAATGAACTTATGAAAACATGAATAGTTGATGAATTAGATATAAATGCATAAACGGGATTCGTAGACCAAACTAGAGGATTACTCGTTGGGAATGCCCGATCCATTGTTGACCAATCGCTATATTGTTGTTGCCTTAACTGACTACAGTTAAGTGTCCGAAATCATTTGCCTTAAACTAATGATAGTTTAAGTGTCTGATTGCCTTAACTGACTACAGTTAAGTGTCCGAAATCAATTACCTTAAACTAATAATAGTTTAAGTGTCTGATTAATAATTGCCTTTTAAGAATGTGATTATGGAAATTATGATTTGGCCTTAGACTAAGAATAGCTAAGAGCATTATTATGATCTGGCCTTAGACTAAGAATAGCTAAGAGCGTTGTTATGATCTGGCCTTAGATTAAGAATAATTTAAGAGCACTACTGAAATAGTATCTGAATTGAATAAAATGTGTTGATATGAACTAAACAATACTAAAACTGTGAATGTCTGAAATGAATATTGTGTGCATGATATCAAAGGATTGATTATGAATTTAGATTCAGTTTATATGGATGTTCGACACATTAGATATGCTTACTCAGCTTTACTGCTGAGCGTGTAGTGTGTTTTATTTGCTACACGCAGGTAAACAGAAAGCATAATGTGATCCTGGCGGTAGATGGAGTGAGATTGTCGGGATGGATGTGACAAGTTTG
Organism: Cuscuta australis; assembly: GCA_003260385.1. Lineage (NCBI taxonomy): Eukaryota > Viridiplantae > Streptophyta > Magnoliopsida > Solanales > Convolvulaceae > Cuscuta > Cuscuta australis. The sequence goes on from NQVE01000159.1 coordinate 1,182,265, forward strand.
AAATGATTTATGATCTGTCAAAATTAAATTTGCTTTCGCAATATTGTTGAATACTCCGTACTGTATATGTTATGCAAAATTATTGGGATTAATAAAGTGTGTTTGAAAAGTTTTATATTTTTACGATTACCAAGTTAAATACTTTAGTCCGAATAGAATTGCAGACCTGGACATATTAGGGTGTTACAATTTGGTATCGGAGCAAATGGTTTTAAAACCGATCTTCGGATCAAAATTTGAATTTAAAAAAAATGTTTCAGTCACATCCACGACTCTCGCATCCCTCTGCTCCAAGAAAGGTATGAGAATTTATTAGATTAATATTGACTTTGTTAAAATTCTCATTAGATAACAATTGTTAGTACTTAAATTATATCGAGCATAGACTCAAGTAGATTTTTCGTACTCGGTGAAGAGACGAAAGAATAAAAAAATTGTGATACGTTATCAACGTACTTATCATATCGCGAATGACGAAACCGATCTGCCTCGCAAAGTCACATAGAAGTGAGACGACTATGAAGAAACGCCTAATGTCGAATAACATTCGCGAAGCTGCTATCAAAGATTCTCATGTGGACTGAAGATGATCGGATGGATGATTTAAACACGAACGTTTAGAATCAATAAAATTTGTTGTCTAAAAGTATCCCATTCTGATGTCTAACTCATTACGATACAAATATGCGATTACATTCTACGAATCGAAATTGTTCGTTCAACAACAATTCCTTGCAAAACTTTGTTGAAATATCCTACAAGGAAATTGACGTTATCCTTATCTCGTATCTATGACTTATTTGATCAGCTTAGAGAGTCCATTGTGCTCTCTAATATTGACTTACGGTCAAAGATACTATCACATCTCTGTTAAAACAGACAAAATGACGATCAAGAATCGCTACCCTTTACTATGAATTGATGATTTATTCGGTCAAATTCAAAGAACCTACTTGTTAGAAGTTATGGATGGCTCAATCTTGTTGAATGAAGTGACGCATTGTTATGATACGATTAGTGACTTAAACATCGATGTAGTCTGATAGAATAAATATCGGTTGTCAACTCGTCTATTCAAGTAGAGAATTCTTGCAACAAATGACTCATGCCCCTATGTTTCAACTACCTCCACCACCACTTCGTTTGATCACTTTCAAAACCTTGAAAGATAATGGTGCTGAGGAGTTTTTGGGAGATCGAATTGTCGAACCCCAAATTGCTCTTGAATGGATCGAGCAGACCGCTCGTGTACTACAAAATTTGAACTTACCTCTTGTGGATCATCCAAAATTTGCATCTCAATTGCTCCGCAAGGAAGCCTACGAATGGTTGAAACGTACTGACGAAAATCCAAACACACCCAAACCTTGGACTTGGGAATTCTTCGATTGGGCGTTCAAGAAGGAATATATCCCAGCCCGATTCCGTGAAGATAAGCGTGCTGAATTTATTCAATTGAAGCAAGGAGATATGACACTCCCTGAATACCGACAAAAATTTGTCCACCTTGCTCAATTTGCACCCACGCAGGTGAGCACATCGGCTGACCGCATTGAGGAGTTTCGCAAAAGACTTCGACCTGACCTCAGGCCGCACGTATCTACTATTCAAACTATGGATTTCATTGAGGCGTACGATCTAATCTCCAAAGCCGAAAAAGATCTAAGTGATTACTATGAAAGTCTGAAGAATAAAAATGTCAATCCAAATGAACGACCAAATTCAAGTGGGAAGAGACCCCTGTAAGAAATTGATTGTGCCATACACTCGAAAAAGGGAAAATCAATGACAATTCAATCGATGTCATCCATGAACAAAATTAGGGTATGGAAACATCCAAAGTGTAATGTTTGTAAAAGACACCATCCGGGAGATTGCTGGCTTGCACAAGGATTATGTCTAATTTGTGGTGAACCTGTACATTTCCAACGAGAATGTCCCTTTAACCCTGAATCATATTCAGTTACTTCTGTCCAAAATCAACATGTTCGCTCAGGAACAAGTCAATGTTCTAAAACACAAAAAAAAGTTCAAAGAATCCAACCCAAGGATGATACTATGTGAAGATCCTAAAGTGCTACAAGACTCGAGGATATATTGAATAATGTAGAAACCTTATGTAAACAAGAAATTATCTTTCGATCTCAAGAATATTCGTATTTTCTTGAAACCTACGTGTGTTGAAACCATTGTATAATGAAATCTTTCATTTGATCCATCTTGAGAAAATATTTGAGATTTACATGATGCATTCTGATGTTGAAAATAGATATTTTCTGACTTGCACTGGCCATGCAACTTAGAATAGTATTTATGGTTAACTCATAATGTTCATGGACAATATTATTCCAACATAAATTCAAATGAAATTACATAAAGTAATATTACAAATGCAACTCTAAGTCTAATGCCCCAGGATTTATGAACTCGTCATAACTAGCCCTAGGACCTGGAAAAGCTTTAGCAAACGCTAGCTTGTCTAAAAACTCATCAATAAAGAAAGAAGAGATGAAAAGTTTTCTCTGACTCGAAGCCATGAAGTTCTGCCTCACCTCGTCATCTAGAAATTTGATTAGGTTATTAAAATAACCGTCAATGTTCAAGAGACCAATGGGTTTACTGTGCAACCCTTCGGATGCCCATGAGATCAAAGTGAACAAACCTTCCATAGTATCAATCCCTCCAGGAAGTATGATGAAAGCCTCTACAACATGATTCATCTCGAAATACTTATAGTAGTTGCTTGAAACTGTGTATTCTGCACCATACGTAGGTCCGTAGACCTGTCGTGCTGCTATGTACCCTAGTATGAAGCCTCTAACTATACCACCATTGGTATAGATTGTTGAAGCAACAGCTCCTTGAAGGCCAACGTTGCTTCCTCCATAGGTAAGTCTAATTTTTCGCCTTACCAATTCCCTTTCTAAATCCACCGCCGTAGCCATGAACTTTGGATTTCTACCAAGAGAATGACTACCAAGTAGACCAACGAATTTTATGGTGTAACGAAAAGTTCGAGATGTTCCTTCCATAATGTGAGAATGTGAAATGCTCTGGCCACAATCGTGATATATATAGGCTCTGAAAACCTGACCTTTGAAAAAGGGTAGTTATCCTCCGTCAAAATTTGTACAACAAAGATGGATTTGATTTACCTACACATGAGGACGTGCTCGTTAATGCTACAGTCTGCTTACGATATGACATATTGAGACTCATCAACAGTTAGATTCGTTGTCCTGAAATACGTTCAAATCTGAGACGAAAAGTCAAAATGGCTAATGCCTTAAGACAACGACCATTCAAGTAACTTGAAAGCTTACGACGTGTGAATTGATATACCTTCCAAGTTTTCAAGTATGCCTATCGTGAACCTTCTATGAAGGATACTGAAGAACTTTTCAATCAAGAAAAGAAATTCCGTTGAGCAATGACGTGCAAACGAGACTTGCCACTAAACGAAGCTATGGGAAAATATGTCAAGTATACAATACTACACACTTTGAAGGAAACTTTTGAAAGGATCGGTGAATGCCTTGCTTAATCGAAGTTTATTAATCTCACGAATATTGAAAGAGTTTGGTAACATCAACGATTTGAGAATACGTATCTATAAGATGAAACGTAACCATGCGAACATGACGTTGTCACGATTAATTATGACTACAACAAATGTTGATTGTGGACCTTAGAAGAATTTCGAGGACGAAATTCCTTTAAGGGGGGGAGAAATGTAACGCCCCAAAACATACCCTAAAATTATTAATGAATAATTCAATTAATCAAATTTGTTTTGATTAAAATAAATTATTGTTAGGCTTTGGGCCGATATGAAATATGTTTTAATTTCCAATATCAAAATCTGGATAAGTCTCATAGAGATAAATCCAATATGTTGACTAATTGTGTGGTCTTGATTGGGAACCTGAGTACAGACCCAAATCAAGAATAAATGAAGAAATTATTTATAATATGAACTTTAAAATGATTTATTGAAATAAATCATGAGAACAAATGATATGAATTAAATGTGAGAACCTTTTTGAATAAAGGTCAAATAAACCAATTTTGACTCTGTCAAAGTCAAACACTCAAAAATATGATGTCAGAAAAAGTATTTCAAATAAATATAAAAATTATATAGTTGGATAGAATTCGACTGTCTGATCGCAAAGGTACAAACAGATTTCAATTCGGAGAAAGTTGGACCAAAACGTGTACCCCGACTAGAACCAAAATTGGTCCCAATCAGGGACACTGTAGAGACTGCGCCTCCTCCTCCACTACAAGGATACGCCGATTGGAATGATACAGCAGGCTTGGAAGTTTTTCCCATCTCCTTCCTATATAAGACTACCAAAGCTTAACCATTTCTTCACCATTTCTCAAAATATTTCGTCGTATTCTGTTGCTCTAAGTGAGGAGAACGCAGTGGTGTTGTCAATTTGGTGTGAAGTCGTCGGAGTTGAGAGTTATACTCGTCGGAAGTTTCACCAGAATATTTCCAAAACCTCCATTAAGCTTTGAGCTAAGCCCGTAGATATATCTAGTGACTAAAATGTTCATATAGATCGATTTTACGTTCATAAACGTTCATTTGGTTGAGTTTGGTGTTTGACATGTTTGAAGAACTAAGAATCGTAAACCATGATTTTGATGTTAAAACTATGAATTAATGATGCCAAAATGATCTATGAATCTTGGAGAACACTTTTATATATTTTAATTGAAGTTTGGTAAGTAAAAGTGTAATTTCCGCAAGTTGGCTCGAGGTAGAAGACGATGGATAATCGATTATCAACTTGAAAATCGATTATTCAACGTTCTGCAGATTTTTGGAACAAAGCTGAGCAACAGTTGATTGTCAGAATGTGACAATCGACTGTCAGCCCTCTCTGAAGTTTGATAATTGATTATCAGAGTGTGATAATCGATTATCAGCCCATTCTGAACATCAGACAGTAGATTATCAGAAGTGACAGTAGACTGTCTCCCTAAACTATTGAAGAAAATGAAGCTAATAACTAATAATTGAATTTCCTATCATATATTAATCAATTATTGTTTGGAAGACATGATTTTTCAACTATGGAATCTTATTTTTGAGATTAATGAATTATGATTAATGTAAAGATGATTTGTTGGAATATAAATGAATTTTTGACAACTAAAAGGATCTTATTTGATGCATGACGGTAAGCTAGGGTGTTAACACTCGACGCTAGGCCGCTATTTGTTAATAAATGTTACTATGACTATTATGATCAAACTTGATAATATTCTGAATAGATGATTATTATAATATATAATGGATTATCATTGATAATAATATTGATTATGATTATCAAATGGACGACCCGAGTGATTATGACTACATAACGATCATGATTTTATTCTAACAAAATAATAGTGTATGGAATTAAACGAATGAACCGTAAAGATGAAATTATGAATATATATGTTTGTTTGACTATCTTGAATTAAATTATGATTATGAATTATTGAAACATAATTCAAAACGAATATATTGATAAACAAGAAAATGATGTGTATTGTTAAGGATATCTAGAAGAACTTTAAGATATACCTATTAGCTAATTAATGTTAAGACTATCTAGAAGACCTCTAGAATAGATCTTAGAATGAACTTATGAAAACATGAATAGTTGATGAATTAGATATAAATGCATAAACGGGATTCGTAGACCAAACTAGAGGATTACTCGTTGGGAATGCTCGATCCATTGTTGACCAATCGCTATATTGTTGTTGCCTTAACTGACTACAGTTAAGTGTCCGAAATCATTTGCCTTAAACTAATGATAGTTTAAGTGTCTGATTGCCTTAACTGACTACAGTTAAGTGTCCGAAATCAATTGCCTTAAACTAATGATAGTTTAAGTGTCTGATTGCCTTAACTGACTACAGTTAAGTGTCCGAAATCAATTGCCTTAAACTAATAATAGTTTAAGTGTCTGATTAATAATTGCCTTTTAAGAATGTGATTATGGAAATTATGATTTGGCCTTAGACTAAGAATAGCTAAGAGCATTATTATGATCTGGCCTTAGACTAAGAATAGCTAAGAGCGTTGTTATGATCTGGCCTTAGATTAAGAATAATTTAAGAGCACTAGTGAAATAGTATCTGAATTGAATAAAATGTGTTGATATGAACTGAACAATACCAAAACTGTGAATGTCTGAAATGAACATTGTGTGCATGATATCAAATGATTGATTATGAATTTAGATTCAATTTATATGGATGTTCGACACATTAGATATGCTTACTCAGCTTTACCGCTGAGCGTGTAGTGTGTTTTATTTGCTACACGCAGGTAAACAGAAAGCATAATGTGATCCTGGCGGTAGATGGAGTGAGATTGTCGGGATGGATGTGACAAGTTTGAAATGATTTATGATATGTCAAAATTAAATTTGCTTCCGCAATATTGTTGAATACTCCGTACTGTATATGTTATGCAAAATTATTGGTATTAATAAAGTGTGTTTGAAAAGTTTTAAATTTTTACGATTACCAAGTTAAATACTTTAGTCCGAATAGGGCTGCAGACCTGGACAGATTAGGGTGTTACAGTTTCTTCATTTTGTTTTCATTTTTTTGTTTTAATATTCTAATTAAATTCAAGGGTAATGTTATTTTGGTTTCAAATTTTATGAATAAATTTTTTTATATTTTAGTTTATGTTAATTATTTATTGAAAAACCCTATACCAAAGTGTTGAAACACGGGTTTATCGCTTTTTCGTACTAAAGTCGTGTTCGTTTTTATGACAGGTTTTGATAATGCCAATGTTAGAATAAGTGACCAACGCTAGAGGGGGGGGGGGGTGAATAGTGTTTGATCGTAGAAATTGCAGGAATAAAAAATTAAGAACGTGAAAGATAAAGAGCGTAGAAAGCGTAAAGGGAGCACACCAAGATTTACCCTGGTTCACCACAACTTGTGGCTAATCCAGCCTCCCGAGAGACTCTCTCGAGCTACACTACTTCCGTTAAGCTTACGGGTGCTTAACAAACCGTTACAATTTGAGAACTCGAGTCCCACGAGCCTCAACAACACTTGCTCGGAGATACCGCACTCCAAGACTTCAACCCGAAGGAAAAATACCTTTCCTTCGTACAACCAAGGGAAACAAGCTTCCCTAAACGTGTTTACAACACTAAGACACTCAAGAACAAGGCTCTCTTTTAGAGTAGATGTTGAGTAAACTATATACGCTCAAGAACAACTCAAACTTCACAAATTGGCTCTAGAAAGCTATGGAAAATAATGTTGTTTGGATGCAATGATAATATGAATAAAGTGAAGTGAATTGATGAGAAAAGCAGACCCAAACACCCCTTTTTATAGTGCCAAAAAAGGCTCCAACGGACCAATGCATTAAAGGGGTGATTGGCTTGATTTAAGGGATTGAATAAATTTGGGATCTGCAGGATATTGGCTTCCCAGCGATGTATGGACATTACCCATCGCTGGTAGGCCAATTTTCCTTCAGTTTTGAAGCCAACGGTTACCTACCCATTGATGGGTACAAGCTTCCCATCGCTGGGTGGGAGGTTGACTTCCAAACAAGGAAAGAATCAACCTTAAATGACTTCCAACGGTCATGCCTTCCCATCGATGGTTTAGCCTTCCCATCGCTGGGTTCCCATCGATGGGTAAAGCTTCCCATCGCTGGGTAAGGGCATTCTGCCTTGTGATAATGTTGGACCAAGGCTTGAACAGCGATGGGTAGAGCTTCCCATCGCTGTTTGGCATGGTTCTGGAAGTTGGTTTGGCTAAGGGGCTACTTACCCATCGATGGGATGTTCTTCCCATCGCTGGGTGGGTGGTTAGCCAAAAACCTGTGGTTTTTGCCTTAACCACGGCCTAGCCAACCGATGCAAAAACCGACCGAAAAATCCAAGGTTCTCCAAAATAAAAACCAAGTGTTTAAAACACTTATTTGATGTATTTGGCTAAGAAATCAAGTGAGACACTTTAAAAATCACTTCATTTGATTAAAAACCACGGCTAGCCAAGTTTACGCCGTTTTGCATGGTTTTTGTCAAACGACTAAAAGCGAGAGATGGTTTTCAAAGTGTTTTTGTTGGAGAACCGTTTAAACATTCCAAAGAGTGAAAGCAGATCATAAAATGCTGAAAACCACTTGGTTGGTTCGGATGCCAAAAACCAAACCCGACAACCGAAAGCCGAACGCTGGTTTCTGAAAGCCGAATACTGGATGGCTTGGTTTTTGGTTTGGGCGAACACCAAGTGTTTTTAATGACTTAAACAAGTTTAAAAACATTTTTATGATGTAAGAAATGCAATGAGAGATTTTAGCCTAAAGAGCCAAGGTGTAAAGATTGGGTCGGTCTTGATCACAATAAAGACCGACTCAATACTATGATTAAGGTCTTCGTTCTTGGTCTTCGTTTAGCTCTTGCTCTTATCTTCGTTCTTCGCCTTGTATATTCAATGTTCGACTTGATCACGGCGGTTTGGCATTATCAAAACCTGTTACAAAAATGAACACGACTTTAGTACGAAAACGTGACAAGCCCGTGTTTCAACAATTTCCCCCATTTTGATAATGGCAAACGAGACGAGGTTATGGATAGGAGGATTATTTTGAAAAAAAAATGTTCCCCCTTAATAGATGCCATTTTACAAAGTAAAAAAAATTCCCCCTCAATTTATGCATAACCTTAATATCTTCCCCCTTTTGACATTAACAAAAAGAATTAAAAGTAAACTTTAGAATTGTAAAAGTAAACTTTTATTCATGAAAAAGTGAAATGCGGAATACAATGGAATGGAAATAAAAAATACAATCATAGTAAGAAGAGAAGAAAATTCTAAGCATCGGCGTCCTCGTCGTCCTCGACGTCCATGGGATCGCCATCGACCGCATCTTCAAAGTCGGCCTCGTCGGGGGAGGAGGATGGAGCATAGGAGTTATCCTCCTCGTCCTCACCTTCATAGTTTTGGCCGAGGAAAGTGCTATCAAAGGGCGGCGGGACGTAGTTGATGCCGCGGAAGAACGCCGTCATGTCGTGGTGTTGGCGTTGCAGCGTCCAGTCCATCCGCTCGATTGACTGCCCCATGCCATCCATTGTGAGGGTTAGCCGATTCAGAGTATCGGCTATGGATTGAAAAGAGGCCTTGGCGGGAGCGGGGGCTAGTGCACGACTTGGGCCTGTGCCGTCCCGGTCTCCGGACTTCTTCCGGAAGGTGCTGTCTTGAATTATCCAAATCTTTGTCATCTTCATATCCGGGCCGGCGATGGAGATGTCGGCGGAGATGATGAGGTCCATGACGAGGAAGGCGTATGGCAAGCTCCGCTCAGTGGCGATGGAGGCGCAATCCGCCATGTGAATCATGACGTATTTTGCCCAATTGATCGAGGCGCCATGGGTGATAGCATGAACCGCCTTGAGATCCTCGTTAAAGAGACATGTGTGGCTACCGTCCCGGGGGCAAAGAATCTGGGTGAGGATGTAGAGAAGAAGACGCTTCTCCGGCGGGGCTGAGTGGATTGTTGGTGCGCCGCTGTGACGGATGAGGTTGGTGATCTCAAGCTCTCGGATGACCACCGCCTCGTTGTTGAGGATCCAATCATCGCCGCCATATGTTGCGATGTCGTCACCGCGGGTGGGCAGCCCTGCGACCCGAGCGAAGGTAGCCAAATCAATCTCTATGTCGTAGAGATTGATGCTACTGCGAATGGTGTCCCCGTCCGGACATAGGCGGGATTATAGGACTGACGGCTCCTGGAGACGAACGACCACAAACCCGATTCTTTGAGTTGATTGTCGAGGTCGTGGTACCCCTTTTATTGGGGGTATAACTCGGGCAGCACCCTGGGCGGAGAAATAGGACGCTTGGCGAAGTGCGAGAGAAACCGGGTGAGCTCCTCCTCCGACCCAAACTCGAGGAAAGAGCCGTCCAGGTAGGGAAACGGCGGGAGCGCTGAGGTCGTCGCTTCGGCGTTGCCCTTCTTCTTGGAGGCCTTCGACTTGGATTTTCCACCGGCCATTGTTGAGGCAAGAAGATGAAGAAGGAGAGTGAATTAGGGTTAGGAGATTGAAAATTGGATGAAAATGGTGTGTTTGGATGAGCAAGGATGATGATAATATATAGGGAGAGGGTGGATTTTTGTTTGAATTTGAAAAAAATAGCTGTTGGGCCATTTATGGTGCTGCCAACGGTTCTGAAATTTGAATTGCACCAGTCATCCCAGGGATGGGTAAATCGTCCCATCGATGGGAAGGATGCTACTGGAAGGCGAAGGAGAAAAACGAAGCTGCCTTCCCAGCGATGTTTGGATCTTCCCATCGATGGGAAGGTGGCTTCTGGAAATCCGTTAAATTTTTTTTTTTAAAAATAGAGTCAAACACCCAGCGATGGGAGGATTTATCTATCGATGGGTATGGAGATTCTAGGAAAAATATTTTTGACAAAAGTCCTTCACCCAGCGATGGGATAAAATACCCATCGATGGGTTGACGTGTTCTGGAAAAAAATTAGAGTCAATCACCCATCAATGGGAGAGAGTTCCCATCGATGGGAAGAGGGGTTCTGAAAAAAAAACTTCCCTCCCAGCGATGGTGTAGCCCACCCATCGTTGGTTCCCCCCGATTTCCAAAATTCTTCACTTTGAACCGTCCCTGCAAAAAAATAACACTTTGGTACCCAAAGTATGTCTATGGGTCCTTAGGGGTTAGTTGACCTTTATTGCCCACACACACACCCAAAATTCGCACATACGCACACACACACAATTAAATGATTGTTTATGAGTTACCTTGGCCAACCCATTGTCTCGTGGTTGGCAGGTTCCAGTCTACCCGAACGGAGTGCCGATATCTCGGTGTGGTCTGTGTTGGTTCTGGTAACGGAATGTGGACTTTCTTCTTTTCGTCAAAGTAGAAGAAATAATACGGTTTCTTTTCTGCACTTTCCTGTGGCGATTGCCTATGATACGAATATCCTTTTCTAAAGGATTTCTTTTCGTTATCACCAAAAATGTTGTGTGCTTCATTATAGGTGGAGTGCCTATGTTTGGTAAAACACACGGGAGCTATATGTCCTACCCTATTGCAGTAATGGCATACTACGTTTGGGTTGAGCATATGTCTAGGTTGATAATAGTTGCTAGAGGGCCTAACCATATTCATCCTATTTTGGAAAAATATTGGTTTTTGAAAACTCTCTTCTAGGTGTTCTAGCATTATTTTGTCTATTTGAAAAAATAATTTTATGCACAAAATCATTTTGATAATTTTTCCTAGGTTGTCTAACATGTACATTTTCATTCCTAGGTTTTTGTCTAGGTTGTCTAGTGTCCTTAGGTTGACTAGATTTTCTATTATCATGATTTTTACTTTTCTCATGTTGAGCCTTAGGAGGTTGTCTAGGTGTTTGCTCAACGTTTTTATCCTTAGATTCATTTTTATCAAAACGTATTCCTTCTTTAGAAAAATGCATGGTGTCTAGGAGTAAATTAAGATTTTTGTGCGGAGTATTAAATTTCTTAACCGTACTCTCAAGTTTAGTGACTTGTTCCTTTAAAACTTTACAAGATTCACATTCGTTTGAGGAACTTTCCGGTTTGTTGGCGCTTCTTTTGCCATAAAATTTATTTTCTTGTTTCAACTTCTCATTATCTTTTTCCAACTTTTCAAAATCATTTTCAAGAGTGGAAAGGCGTTTCTTTAAAGATTTGTTGAGTTTAGAAGCGCTAACAAATTCATCATAAAGTTCGTGAAGTGCTTCTTGCATTTCTTCAAAAGTGTAAGAGTCGGAAGAAATGGTACATACCTCTTGTACATCGTCGGTTTGGTCTTTGTGTGCCATGAGACAGAGGTTGGCAACTTCATCCTCATCTTGGTCGGTTGACTCGTCGCCGGAGTCTCCACCCCAAGAGATATACGCTTTTTGCCTTTTGAAGTGTCGAGCATTCCTTGGGCATTTGTTCTTGATGTGCCCGGCTTCTCCACATCCATAGCACACAGGGCCATCCTCAACCTTTTCTTTCTTTCTTAGAAGTTTGCAGAACTTCTTCATGACAAGCTTGACTTCATCATCGTCACTTGAATCATCCATCGTTGATTCTTTGACGGCTTTTAGTGCTATCCCTTTCCTTTGGTCATTCAAAGACGGATTAAGAATAGTCGATTCATAGGTTTTTAGATTACCTCTTTGGCCATCGATGGTGACATTTGATGTGCCGGTTGATTCATAGATGGCATCGGCCTTGGATCGCCATTCGGATGTCAAGCTCCGTAGGATCTTTTGCACAAGATCCCTATCGGTGTACGTCTTCTTTTATGCATGAAGATCGTTGACTATCTTGGAAAATCGGTCGAACATGTCGTCAATATTCTCATGCTCCTTCATCCTGAACATCTCATATTCTTGGGTGAGGAAGTCAATCTTGGCTTCACGTACTTGGTCCGTTCCTTCGTACGTCACCTCAAGTTTATCCCACATCTCCTTGGCGGTTGAGCAGCAGGAGATCTTGCGGTAGTCATCAGGATTTACGGCACAATAAAGCATATTTATTGCCTTTGCGTAATTCTCGACCTTTTTGATGTCCTCGGCATCAAACTCGTCTTCGGTCTTGGGGATCAACTTGTCTCCGACTTTCTTCATCGGCACCTCTTCCCCGTTTTTGATAACCAACCATAATTGGAAGTTCGTGGAACGAATATAGATTCTCATTCGTTCTTTCCAATATGTATAATTGGTTCCATCAAAAAGAGGTGGCCGTGTAGTTGATTGACCTTCTCCAATCCCTGCATAAAGATTTCTAGAAGAAGAACCCATGATCGCTTTACTCTCAAACGGTTAAGTTTGGACGCGAGTTAGGCTCCGATACCAATTGTTAGAATAAGTGACCAACGCTAGAGGGGGGGTGAATAGCGTTTGATCGTAGAAATCGCAGGAATAAAAAAATTAAGAACGTGAAAGATAAAGAGCGTAGAAAGCGTAAAGGGAGCACACCAAGATTTACCCTGGTTCACCACAACTTGTGGCTAATCCAGCCTCCCGAGAGACTCTCTCGAGCTACACTACTTCCGTTAAGCTTACGGGTGCTTAACAAACCGTTACAACCTGAGAACTCGAGTCCCACGAGCCTCAACAACACTTGCTCGGAGATACCGCACTCCAAGACTTCAACCCGAAGGAAAAATACCTTTCCTTCGTACAACCAAGGGAAACAAGCTTCCATAAACGTGTTTACAACACTAAGACACTCAAGAACAAGGCTCTCTTTTAGAGTAGATGTTGAGTAAACTATATACGCTCAAGAACAACTCAAACTTCACAAATTGGCTCTAGAAAGCTATGGAAAATAATGTTGTTTGGATGCAATGATAATATGTGTAACGCCCTGCAACCCGGTCTAATAGAATTGATTTAATTGATTAATTTAATTAATTAATTACTGTTCCGGACCGGGGTTGGGACAATGAAAAGTTCTTAGAAAATTTATTTGATCATATCATTAAATTCGTCTTGACTGTCTGATTCCAGAAACGCAAACGGATTTCAATTCGGACCTGTTTGGGGGGAAAAGCGCGTGCCGTTCAGGTCAGATTTTTACAATACGAAGTAAATAAGTTTTTGTAACCTCCCTAGACCCTTGGTTCGGCTCCTTCAACACCCCCATCATTTCCAATTAATAGTCTCCTTAATCCACCATTAAAACCCCATCATTTCCTCTCCCTTCACATCCCATTTTGTAACCCCCCAAGTATTCACAATCTCCACTCTCTCTCACTCTCTCATTTTCGGCCAAGGCAAACAGCAGCTCAGGAATCTCCGGTGAAGCTCCGGTGGGTGCAAGGTTGAAGGAGAAGAAGAGCTAGGCCGTCGTGTGAAGCGTGGTCGTCGTTTGTCCGTTCGTTAGCACCATTCGTTCATCTCGTTCCATCAATCCCTTCATTTAGAGGTGGGTAGTTGTCCCTCTAATTCTAAAACATTTAGTTATAATCTATGTCGTTATATTCATAGGAATATCGTACGCAACCTACGTAGAATCTATGCATGTTCGTAGGTTTACAATCAAACATACGAGAGTCCGTGTTATCAAGTTACGAACTCGTTAATACAAGCATTTTGAAATTCCGTATATTCATGGAATACTTAATATGTAATCATAAACGTTCGTTCAAAGAAAACTCCCAACGTATTGATGATAACCAAACAGTCAAAATCGGAATCGGCGTGCCTTGGTAATCGATTTACAGAACGGAATAATCGACTATCAGGTCACGCTGAACTCCTTAGTTGATCCAGCATAGTGTGACAATCGATTATCACATAAGTGGTAATCGATTATCAGACCCTGCGGATTCTTGAGTCAGAGCTGGTTCACTTGACAATCGATTATCACAGAGCAGTAGTCGATTATCAGGTCTCTCTGAACTTAGGACTTTCCTGATAAACCGACTGGACAATCGATTGTCATAGGGTGACAATCGATTATCATAGTCTACAGGACTTTGGGGACAGAAGCTGCACAGCATGATAATCGATTATCAACAACAGATAATCGATTATCAGCCAGTTCTGAACCCAGGGCCATCATGTTGAATGAACCGTAATCAAACACATATGTAAGAATTGAATTTAACTCTTTTCTTTAATCAATACATTCATTTCATCATGTTCGTTCTAGACGGATGTTCTAGGTTTCCATCATATGCATACCGCTGTAGGGAGGACTTCAAGCGCCTACTACAGTGGGCCCGTCCAGGAACCTTTGGGGGCCAACGGGTTTTCATCATGTTGGGCTTGTGTACGTACATAGTAGCCAGGTTACGGCTACTACCCGGTTCCGCTAGTCCACTCGCGATGTTTTCGTCGTGCCCGGCTCGTTACCGTTCGGGGTCGATGACTGGAGTGCAGGGGTGATCCTGTCGAGTGAGACTAAGCCAGGGGTGTCCCTGATAGTTTAAGTCATGCACCAAGTCATATCATCATCATTATGTTCCTTGTTATGCGAAACAGCCTTAACAGGTGAAAACTAAACAGTTAGTAACGTGTGGTGTCCCGTACGTTAAGTACAGGTATTGATATGGGTATAGCCACATGGGTTATCACTTCATGTTCTTTTGTTAGATTCACTCCTCAGCTTTTGCTGAGCGTGTAGTTGTTTTTGCTACACGCAGGTAGACATGACGGAGCAGGTGCCAACCCTGGAGAGCGGTGACGGTGGGGAGACGGGCGGCGCACGGACGAACTCTTAATTACTTTCAGTAACTTCGTTAATCAATTGGGCATGAACCCACCCTTGTCGTTATTTAATTTGGACTGAACTTACTTAATTACTTCCGCAATTATTCTGCACTTTTATTACACACGTATTGGGAGTAACTCTCTGGCATTTATTCCTTTATTTAGAACCCAACCGTTTTCTTATTAAATAAACATTTATGTTTCCGTAACGGATGGTTCTCGGACTGTCCATGTAACCCTACCGGTCCGTTGGGTCGCGGGTGAACCGGGTCCACGGAAGGCGGGTGTTACAATTTGGTATCAGAGACGAGTTGTTCGGTTTTTGAAAGAAAAAACACAACTTGTCGTCAAAAGTCCACAGCTGCATCTCCCATCGCATCACTCTCAGGGAAAGGTACACCGTTATTTAGATCACATGTATGTCATATTATAACTAGTTCTAATTTAAGTTATTCCTTTAGAGAATGAGTCAAGCAGCTTGCAATGACGGACTGGCGGCCCCAGAGGGGGAGCCTGAGCACGTGAGCGTGCACACTGAAGCGTCGAGCTTCACACCTCAGCAGGCCTCCGAGCAGGCGGTCCCAGGCATGGGCCCTATGCCGGAAGCTATCCCTATTGTCCAGCCGCAGTTCGCGGCTAACTTCATGAACTTCCTCTAGCAGATGGCTGGAGCTTACGCGTCACCACCGCCACCACCGCCGCCACCAGTGGCGGTGGTCACTATCGAGAAACTCCGGAAGAATGGAGCTGAGGAATTCTTAGGCGATCAGATCGCCGACCCCATGATTGCCAAACGGTGGTTTGAGCGAACCATCCGAGTGTTGGGGAACCTGAGGGTTCCACAGGAGCAGCGTGGCGACCTCGCAGTCGCATTACTTCAGGATTCCGCATACGACTGGTGGAAGCGTGTGGGAGCAGGCGTCCCGGAGCCCGTGCATTGGGCCACATTTGACCGACTCTTCCACGAAGAGTACATCCCTGAGCACTTCGTCGAGGCGAAGCGGGAAGAGTTTTTGAAGTTCACCCAGGGTGAACTCACACTGCCTGAGTATCGTCAGAAGTTTGACGAGCTCGCGGGGTTTGGGCTAGACCTCGTACCGACCGTGGAGAAGCGATGCAAACGCTTCGTGGAGGGTTTACGTCCCGACCTTTCGACCCATCTGATCATTGCTCCCCGGAGTGACATCAATGCGTTGTACAAGAATGCGTTGGATTTGAACGCGGCCCTCATCAAGAAGGCTGAGTATGAGCAGACGCTAGGAGTGTCATCGGCACCATCTCGTCCTCCTCCACCCCAGAAGGCGGGGACCAGCAGCAAGAGGTCCTTTATAGCGCCGAGCAGCTCTCACCAGAGTAAGAAGGTGAAGTCAGCCCCAGCTCAGTCATCTGCGTCCGTACAGAAGAAGGGCAAGAGCGGGGATGGGTTTCGCAACCCGATTTGCGACCTTTGTGGGCGCAGGCACCCAGGAGAGTGTTGGTACACTCTTGGCCTGTGCCTTGGGTGTGGCCAGGCCGGGCATTTCCGAAAAGATTGTCCGAAGAATCCGGGTGAGGCATTCTCGACCGCACCAGCCGCTCCAGCCCCAGCAGCGCAGCCCGCCCAGAGTCAGAAGTCGGCGGCAGCATCTAGCCAGCCCAAACGGCAGGCATCTGGCGCTCAGGCGGGGAAGGCCCGTACTTACGCAATGCGAGGGCGTACCGAGCAGCCCGCCCATGACGTCATCATGGGTATGTTTACCTTATTCGATACATCTATTACAGCTTTGATTGATCCGGGTTCCACTTTATCATATGTTTGTATGCCTATGCCTGTTATGCCTAACATTCCGAGGGAAAATTTAGACAATCCGGTATTAGTGTCCAACCCATTGGGACACAGTCTACGACTCACCCATGTGTATCATGATTGCCCATTAGTGGTCCAGGGAAAGATTTTCCCTGCGAGTCTCATTGAGCTTCCACATCGTGAGTTTGACGTTATTCTGGGCATGGATTGGCTCACCGCAGACGGTAGTGACGTACTGATCCAGGGTGAGCTTCTTCCGAAAGCTCCAGAATTCATTTCCTACATACGTGCCCGTCGGCTCATTCGCAAGAAGTGTGAAGCATTCTTGTGTACAGTGCGTGACACCTGTCAGGAGGCGCCTGGTAGGGGGGACATCCCTACGGTATGTGACTTTCCTGATGTGTTTCCAGATGACTTACCTGGTCTACCACCCCCGAGGGAGGTAGAGTTTTCCATTGATCTTGTTCCAGGAACAGGACCGAATCCGATCACACCTTATCGCATGGCGCCTGCAGAGATGAAGGAGCCGAAGGCTCAACTGCAAGAGTTGCTGGATAAGGGCTTCATCCGACCTAGTGTGTCTCCTTGGGGAGCACCGGTTCTGTTCGTCCGCAAGAAGGACGGATCGATGCGGTTGTGCATTGATTACCGTCAGTTAAACAAAGTTACCATCAAGAATCGCTATCTGTTACCCCGCATCGACGATTTGTTTGACCAGTTGAGAGGAGCCACAGTCTTCTCTAAGATCGATCTCCGATCAGGGTACCATCAGATTCCCGTCAAGAAGGAGGACATTCCTAAGACGGCTTTCCGCACGAGATACGGTCATTACGAGTTCACAGTCATGCCCTTTGGTTTGACTAACGCACCAGCAGTGTTCATGGATCTGATGAACAGTGTGTTCCGGAAGCATCTTGATCAGTTTGTTGTGGTCTTCATCGATGACATCTTGGTGTACTCCAAGACACAGGAGGAGCACGCCGAGCATCTGCGTGTCGTTCTGAGCATTTTTCGGGAACAGCAGCTTTATGCCAAGCTGTCCAAATGTGAGTTCTGGTTGCACGAGGTTACCTTCCTCGGCCATGTCATCCCGGCCGAAGGTGTGAAGGTAGACCCGTGTAAGATAGCAGCGATCACGGAGTGGAAGATGTTAGAATAAGTGACCAACGCTAGAGGGGGGGTGAATAGCGTTTGATCGTAGAAATCGCAGGAAAAAAAATTAAGAACGTGAAAAGTAAAGAGCGTAGAAAGCGTAAAGGGAGCACACCAAGATTTACCCTAGTTCACCACAACTTGTGGCTAATCCAGCCTCCCGAGAGACTCTCTCGAGCTACACTACTTCCGTTAAGCTTACGGGTGCTTAACAAACCGTTACAACCTGAGAACTCGAGTCCCACGAGCCTCAATACACTTGCTCGGAGATACCGCACTCCAAGACTTCAACCCGAAGGAAAATACCTTTCCTTCGTACAACCAAGGGAAACAAGCTTCCCTAAATGTGTTTACAACACTAAGAACACTCAAGAACAACTCAAACTTCAAAAATTGGCTCTAGAAAGCTATGGAAAAAAATGTTGTTTGGATGCAATGATAATATGAATAAAGTCAAGTGAATTCGTGAGAAAAGCAGACCCAAACACCCCTTTTTATAGTGCAAAATTAGGCTCCAACGGACCAATGCATTAAAGGAGTGATTAGCTTGATTTATGGGATTGAAAAGATTTGGGATCTGCAGAATATTGGCTTTCCATCGATGTTTAGAATCAACCATCGCTGGTAAGCCAATTTTTCTTCTGTTTTGAAGCAACGGTCACCTACCCATCGATGGGTACAAGCTTCCCATCGCTGGGTGGGAGGTTGACTTCCAAACAAGGAAAGAATCAACCTTTAATGACCACCAACGGTCATGCCTTCCCATCGATGGTATACCCTTACCATCGCTGGGTTCCCATCGATGGGATAGACTTCCCATCGCTGGGCAAGGTTGTTCTGCCTTGTGGTAATTTTGCACCAAGGCTCTAACAGCGATGGGTGGAACTCCCCATCGCTGTTTGGCATGGTTCTGGAAACTGGTTTGGCTGAGGAGCCGCTTACCCATCGATGGGAAGATCTTCCCATCGCTGGGTGAGTGGTTAGTCAAGAACCCATGGTTTTTGCCTTAACCACGGCCTAGCCAACCGATGCGAAACCCGACCGAAAAATTCAAAGTTCTCCAAAATAAAAACCAAGTGTTTAAAACACTTATTTGATGTATTTGGCTAATAAATCGAGTAAGACACTTTAAAAACCACGTCATTTAAGTGAAAACCGCGGCTAGCCAAGTTTTATGCCGTTTTGAATGATTTTTGTCAAACGACCAAAAACGAAAAATGGTTTTCAAGGTGTTTTTGTTGGAGAACCGTTTAAACATGCCAAAGAGTAAAAAACCAATCATAAAAAGTTGAAAACCAATTGGTTGGTTCGGACGCCAAAAACCATAGCCGATAACCGAGAGCCGAACGCCAGTTTCTGAAACCCGAACGCCGGATGGCTTGGTTTTTGGTTTGGGCGAACACCAAGTGTTTTTAATGACTTAAACATGTTTGAAAAGCATTTTTATGATTTAAGAAGTGCAATAAAGGTTTTTAGCCTAAAGAGCCAAGGTGTAAAGATTGGGTCGGTCTTGATCACAATGAAGACCGACTCAACGACACTAAGACTAAGGTCTTCGTTCTTGGTCTTCTTTTAGCTCTTGTTCTTGTCTTCCTTCTTCGCCTTGTATATTCAAAGTTTGACTTGATCACGGCGGTTTGGCATTATCAAAACCTGTCATAAAAACAAACACGGCTTTAGTACGAAAACGTGACATGCCCGTGTTTCAACAGAAGACTCCGCGGAATGCACGTGGGGTGAGGAGTTTTCTCGGACTGGCAGGTTACTATCGACGGTTCGTGAAGGACTTCTCCAATATAGCATTGCCACTACATAAACTGATGAGGAAGGACGTCAAGTTCATTTGGACTGACGCTTGTCAGCAGAGTTTCGAGCGACTGAAGAAGTGTCTGACCCAGGCACCCGTTCTAGTCCAGCCCACTCCAGGAGTGGAGTATACGGTTTTCAGCGACGCGTCCCATAACGGCTTGGGGTGTGTTCTCATGCAGGAGGTCAAGGTCGTTGCTTATGCGTCCTGGCAGTTGAAGCCACATGAGTGTAATTACCCGACGCACGACCTTGAGTTAGCAGCTATTGTACTTGCTTTGAAGATCTGGAGGCATTATCTCTACGGTGAGACGACGCGTATCTTCACCGACCATAAGAGTCTTCAGTACCTGTTGACGCAGAAGGATCTGAATCTCCGGCAGAGGAGGTGGTTAGAGTTGATTAAGGACTATGACTGTCACATCGCTTACCATCCAGGTAAGGCAAATGTGGTAGCCGATGCCCTTAGTCGTAAGACTCTAGCTGTGCTACACGTCCAGCCTACATTACAGCAGCAGATAGCCTCAGCCCAGAGTAGTGATGATTTCTGTATTGAGACCGTTGGGCTTGTCTCTCGAGGAGAGAAGCCGGATTTTGTAGTTCGTGATGGTATCTTGTACTATCGGGAGCGTATGGTTGTGCCAGCGGGGGAGGTGAGAGAACGCCTGCTTCGTGAAGCACACAACACTGTGTATACCATGCACCCGGGTAGTAACAAGATGTTTCAGGACCTTAGGAGACATTACTGGTGGCTCGCGATGAAGCCGGAGATCACTGAATTCACGTCGCGGTGTTTGACTTGTCAGCAGGTCAAGGCCGAGCACCAGGTTCCTTCGGGATTGCTTCAGCAGATCACCATTCCCGAGTGGAAGTGGGATCGCATTACGATGGATTTCGTCGTGGGACTGCCATTGTCACCACGTAAGCACGACACAGTTTGGGTCATCGTTGATCGGTTGACCAAGTCAGCACATTTCCTCCCCATTCGTCGCGACTTCTCACTCCAGCGATTAGCGGAGTTATACATCCACGAGATCATCAGGCTACATGGAGTACCGTCGTCTATCATTTCGGATCGTGACGCTCGATTCACATCACAGTTTTGGAAGAGTCTACAGAGGGCATTGGGCTCCGATCTCCACTTTAGTACGGCGTTCCACCCTCAGACAGACGGTCAGTCGGAGAGGGTGATTCAGATTCTCGAGGATATGATGCGTGCATGTGCAATCGACTTCGGGGATGGTTGGGAGCGGTACCTGCCACTCATGGAGTTTGCATACAACAACAGTTACCAGGCTAGCATTGGTATGGCACCGTACGAGGCTCTGTACGGTAGACCCTGTCGTACTCCTACCTGCTGGACAGAGCTCAGCGATAGGAGGTTGGAAGGTCCAGATTTGGTTCGTGAGACCGAGGAGAAGGTCCAGGTGATTAAAGACCGACTTAAGGTGGCTTCGGACCGGCAGAAGTCCTACGCCGACCTTGAGAGGCGTGACATCGAGTATGCAGTCGGGGATAAGGTTTTCCTGAAGGTGTCGCCTTGGAAGAGCGTCCTACGTTTTGGCAAGAAGGGGAAATTGAGTCCGAGGTTTATAGGGCCGTACCCAGTCACCGAGCGGGTGGGTTCTGTAGCTTACAGGCTCGAGTTACCATCAGAGTTGAGCAAGATCCACGATGTGTTCCACGTGTCCATGCTCCGGAGGTACCGGTCGGACCCTTCTCATGTGATTCTAGATGATACGGTCACACTTGATGAGAATCTTACGTACGAGGAAGAGCCGGTTGAGATTCTGGCTCGTGAGGTCCGTCAGTTAAGGAACAAAACCATTCCGCTGGTCAAGGTTCTGTTGAGAAGTCATACCGTCGAGGAGGCGACATGGGAAACCGAGGAATCCATGCGCACACGTTATCCACATCTTTTCAGTGACCAGTGATCAGGTAAATTTTGAGGACGAAATTCTCTTAAGGGGTGGATAGTTATAACGCCCTGCAACCCGGTCTAATAGAATTGATTAATTTAATTAATTAATTACTGTTCCAGACCGGGGTTGGGACAATAAAAAGTTCTTAGAAAATTTATTTGATCATATCATTAAATTCGTCTTGACTGTCTGATTCCAGAAACGCAAACGGATTTCAATTCGGACCCGTTTGGGGGGAAAAGCGCGTGTCATTCAGGTCAGATTTTTACAATACGGAGTAAATAAGTTTTTGTAACCTCCCTAGACCCTTGGTTCGGCTCCTTCAACACCCTCATCATTTCCAATTAATAGTCTCCTTAATCCACCATTAAAACCCCATCATTTCCTCTCCCTTCACATCCCATTTTGTAACCCCCCAAGTATTCACAATCTCCACTCTCTCTCACTCTCTCATTTTCGGCCAAGACAAACAGCAGCTCAGGAATCTCCGGTGAAGCTCCGGTGGGTGCAAGGTTGAAGGAGAAGAAGAGCTAGGCCGTCGTGCGAAGCGTGGTCGTCGTTTGTCCGTTCGTTAGCACCATTCTTTCATCTCGTTCCATCAATCCCTTCATTTAGAGGTGGGTAGTTGTCCCTCTAATTCTAAAACATTTAGTTATAATCTATGTCGTTATATTCATAGGAATATCGTACGCAACCTACGTAGAATCTATGCATGTTCGTAGGTTAACCATCAAACATACGAGAGTCCGTGTTATCAAGTTACGAACTCGTTAATACAAGCATTTTGAAATTCCGTATATTCATGGAATACTTAATATGTAATCATAAACGTTCGTTCAAAGAAAACTCCCAACGTATTGATGATAACCAAACAGTCAAAATGGGAATCAGCGTGCCTTGGTAATCGATTTACAGAACGAAATAATCGACTATCAGGTCACGCTGAACTCCTCAGTTGATCCAGCATAGTGTGACAATCGATTATCACATAAGTGGTAATCGATTATCAGACCCTGCGGATTCTTGAGTTAGAGCTGGTTCACTTGACAATCGATTATCACAGAGCAGTAGTCGATTATCAGGTCTCTCTGAACTTAGGACTTTCCTGATAAACCGACTGGACAATCGATTGTCATAGGGTGACAATCGATTATCACAGTCTACAGGACTTTGGGGACAGAAGCTGCACAGCATGATAATCGATTATCAACAGCAGATAATCGATTATC
Source organism: Cuscuta australis (assembly GCA_003260385.1). NCBI lineage: Eukaryota > Viridiplantae > Streptophyta > Magnoliopsida > Solanales > Convolvulaceae > Cuscuta > Cuscuta australis. The sequence continues at coordinate 1,205,418 of NQVE01000159.1, forward strand.
AGCCAGTTCTGAACCCAGGGCCATAATGTTGAATGAACCGTAATCAAACACATATGTAAGAATTGAATTTAACTCTTTTCTTTAATCAATACATTCATTTCATCATGTTCGTTCTAGACGGATGTTCTAGGTTTCCATCATATGCATACCGCTGTAGGGAGGACTTCAAGCGCCTACTACAGTGGGCCCGTCCAGGAACCTTTGGGGGCCAGCGGGTTTTCATCATGTTGGGCTTGTGTACGTACATAGTAGTCAGGTTACGGCTACTACCCAGTTCTGCTAGTCCACTCGCGATGTTTTCGTCGTGCCCGGCTCGTTACCGTTCGGGGTCGATGACCGGAGTGCAGGGGTGATCCTGTCGAGTGAGACTAAGCCAGGGGTGTCCCTGATAGTTTAAGTCATGCACCAAGTCATATCATCATCATTATGTTCCTTGTTATTCGAAACAGCCTTAACAGGTGAAAACTAAACAGTTAGTAACGTGTGGTGTCCCGTACGTTAAGTACAGGTATTGATATGGGTATAGCCACATGGGTTATCACTTCATGTTCTTTTGTTAGATTCACTCCTCAGCTTTTGCTGAGCGTGTAGTTGTTTTTGCTACACGCAGGTAGACATGACGGAGCAGGTGCCAACCCTGGAGAGCGGTGACGGTGGGGAGACGGGCGGCGCACGGACGAACTCTTAATTACTTTCAGTAACTTCGTTAATCAATTGGGCATGAACCCACCCTTGTCGTTATTTAATTTGGACTGAACTTATTTAATTACTTCCGCAATTACTCTGCACTTTTATTACACACGTATTGGGAGTAACTCCCTGGCATTTATTCCTTTAATTAGAACCCAACCGTTTTCTTATTAAATAAACATTTATGTTTCCGTAACGGATGGTTCTCGGACTGTCCATGTAACCCTACCGGTCCGTTGGGTCGCGGGTGAACCGGGTCCACGGAAGGCGGGTGTTACAATATGAATAAAGTGAAGTGAATTGATGAGAAAAGCAGACCCAAACACCCCTTTTTATAGTGCCAAAAAAGGCTCCAACGGACCAATGCATTAAAGGGGTGATTGGCTTGATTTAAGGGATTGAATAAATTTGGGATCTGCAGGATATTGGCTTCCCAACGATGTATGGACATTACCCATCGCTGGTAGGCCAATTTTCCTTCAGTTTTCAAGCCAACGGTTACCTACCCATCGATGGGTACAAGCTTCCCATCGCTGGGTGGGAGGTTGACTTCCAAACAAGGAAAGAATCAACCTTAAATGACTTCCAACGGTCATGCCTTCCCATCGATGGTTTAGCCTTCCCATCGCTGGGTTCCCATCGATGGGTAAAGCTTCCCATCGCTGGGTAAGGGCATTCTGCCTTGTGATAATGTTGGACCAAGGCTTGAACAGCGATGGGTAGAGCTTCCCATCGCTGTTTGGCATGGTTCTGGAAGTTGGTTTGGCTAAGGGGCTACTTACCCATCGATCGGATGTTCTTCCCATCGCTGGGTGGGTGGTTAGCCAAAAGCTGTGGTTTTTGCCTTAACCACGGCCTAGCCAACCGATGCAAAAACCGACCGAAAAATCCAAGGTTCTCCAAAATAAAAAACAAGTGTTTAAAACACTTATTTCATGTATTTGGCTAAGAAATCAAGTGAGACACTTTAAAAATCACTTCATTTGATTAAAAACCACGGCTAGCCAAGTTTACGCCGTTTTGCATGGTTTTTGTCAAACGACTAAAAGCGAGAGATGGTTTTCAAAGTGTTTTTGTTGGAGAACCGTTTAAACATGCCAACGAGTGAAAGCAGATCATAAAATGCTGAAAACCACTTGGTTGGTTTGGATGCCAAAAACCAAACCCGACAACCGAAAGCCGAACGCTGGTTTCTGAAAGCCGAACACTGGATGGCTTGGTTTTTGGTTTGGGCGAACACCAAGTGTTTTTAATGACTTAAACAAGTTTAAAAACATTTTTATGATGTAAGAAATGCAATGAGAGATTTTAGCCTAAAGAGCCAAGGTGTAAAGATTGGGTCGGTCTTCATCACAATAAAGACCGACTCAATACTATGATTAAGGTCTTCATTCTTGGTCTTCGTTTAGCTCTTGCTCTAATCTTCGTTCTTCGCATTGTATATTCAATGTTCGACTTGATCACGGCAGTTTGGCATTATCAAAACCTGTTACAAAAACGAACACGGCTTTAGTACGAAAACGTGACAAGCCCGTGTTTCAACAGCCAAACCGCCGTGAACGAGACAAGTTGTTGAATATACAAGGCGAGAAATAAGTATAAGAAGAAAGCAAGAGAACAAGAGCTAAAAGAGACCAAGAACGAAGACCGTAGTCTTTAGCGTCGTTGAGTCGGTCACAATGTGATCAAGACCGACCCAAGCTTTGCACTTTGGCTCTTTAGGCTAAAACATTTTTTATTGCATTTTACATATCATAAAAATTATTTTCAAACATGCTCAAACATATTAAAAACACTTGGTGTTCGCCCTAACCAAAAACCAAGCCATCTGGGGTTTGGCTTTCGGAAACCGGCGTTCGATTTTCAGAAATCGGCATTTGGCATTCGGTTATCGGCGTTGGTTTTTGGCGTCCGAACCAACCAAGTGGTTTTCAACTTTTAATGATTGGTTTTTATTTCTGGGAACATTTAAATAGTTTTCCATCAAAAACACTTCAAAAACCACCTTTCCTTTTTTGTCGTTGGATAAAAACCATGCGAAACGGCATAAACTTAGCTAGCCGTGGTTTTTACTTAAATGAAGTGATTTTCAAGTATTTTGTGTAGGAATTGTTTTTGAATGCATTTAAATGGTTCTCCAATCAAAACATCATGAAAACCACCTTTCGGTTTTGTCTTTTGGTAAAAACCACCCGTGTACGGCGTTGACTTGGTCAACCGTGGTTTTTACCTTAACGACGTGGTTTTCAACTTAAAAAGCTTGTTTTGACATCAGAATACATTAAATAAGTGTTTTATATACTTAGTTTTTACTTTGGAGAACTTTGCATTTTTCGGTCGGGTTTTAGTGCCGGTCAGCTAAGCCATGGTTCTGGGCTAGCCATCTACCCAGCGATGGTAGATATCACCCATGCATGGGTAAGTGATCCCGGGATTCCAAAATCACTCTACCCAGCGATGGGAGATATTACCCAGCGATGGGTAAGCAGCCTTCAGCCCAGCTGATTTCCAAAACCATGCCAAACAGCGATGGGAAGTTCTACCCATCGCTGTTTAAGCCTTGGTCCAACATTTTCGCAAGGCAGAATGCCCTTACCCAGCGATGGGAACCTTTACCCATCGATGGGAACCCAGCAATGGGAGGGCATACCCATGGTTGGTTAGGCATGACCGTTGTGAGTCATTTAAGGCTGATTCTTTCCTTGTTTGAAAGTCAACCTCCCACCCAGCAATGGGAAGCATTTACCCATCGATGGGTAGGTGACCATTGGCTTCAAAACTGAAGGAAAATTGGCTTACCAGCGATGGGTGAGTCTAAACATCGATGGGAAGCCAATATCCTGCAGATCCCAAATTTATTCAATCCCATAAATCAAGCCAATCACCCCTTTAATGTATTGGTCCGTTGGAGCCTATTTTGGCACTATAAATAGGGGTGTTTGTTGGAATGCACGTGTTCAACCCTTTCTGTGTTGTTTAGTGTTGACTCAAAGGTTTTGATAATTGACAAACACAATTTATTCAAGTCAAGATTAAAGTGCTACAACGACAATCACGAAGACTTGAAGTGTCATTCCTTGAAGTATTCAAGAAGGTGCACAGAATTTTGTTGAAGTCCGAGACGCGTCCGGAGCGCCTAACGGAGGACCCGGAGGAGTAGAAGTTCTCTGAAGACTTTTTATTTATTTGATTCTTAGGAATTATTGTAAGGATGACAAAAATATCTTCTCTCCAAAATTATTTTTATGAGAGTCAAAATAAAAATTATATTTATATTTGGATTCAGTTGAAAAATCCTTTTAACTGTTCAAAATAGTTTTATTGAGTCAGTTACAAAAAGTGTGTCAAACATTTATCAAATATTTATTTTGATATTATAAAATATTTTCGGTAAGCAAAAATATTTTATTCAAATATTTTTCGTGTACATCGTTTGACACACAAAATAATTTTTGGACTCACTTTTACTCCCTTATTCAAATTCATTGAATAAGAGGAGGAGCGTTCTCTGATTCCCGTTGTCTCAAACAACGAGTGTTACGCAAATTCTGCTCTCCATCGCAACTGGCTTGGGCCCTTTGTGTTTGCGAATGATTTCTTCTTTTAATCGATTATACTTCTTTATTTAATCGATTATTGTTCAGCACATTTAATGAATCGATTTTTCCTCCTTGTTTAATCGATTAGTTGCTTGTTGCGTTGGATTGATTAGGTCTTGTGTCTAATCGATTTTTCCTTTCCCTTTAATCGATTAGTTCACACAGACCCTTCTAATCGATTAATCCCTTTAATTTAATCGATTTTCCTTCAGCTGCATTGATCGTTGCTGATGATGCATTAATCGATTATTGGTGATGCATTAATTGATTATTATGCTGCATCTTTTCTGCACAGCTTCTATTCTTGGACCAACGGATATATTTCTTCACCTCCTATTTAAGCATCCTTCCTTGGTCATTTTTCATAACAAGAAACACTCCAATACTCCCCATTCTTGAGGTGTTAATCCTCCATCAATCCTTCCTCAAATTTATAGAGAAAATTATATTTTCAAGAGAGGTTTCTTGTCATCCATTAGAGCTTTAATCATTTCTCATTTCTACTCTTTTGAGAGCTATTGTTGAGAGGTTGAAGAAGATTTTTCTTCTTGTTGTTCAAGACTTATGTGACTTAAGTCTTGGTTGTGAAGTCTTGTAGAGGGCATATCTACGAGCGGTTGTGTCGAGGCTTGTGGGATTCAAGTTCTCGAGTTGTAAACGGTTTGTTAAGAACCCGTAATCTTAACAGAAGTAGTGGTAGCTTCGAGAGAGTCTCTCGGGGAACTGGACTAGCCACGAGGTGGTGAACCAGTATACATCGGTGTGTTCTTTGCCTTCTCTATTTTATTTCCGCTGCACTTTCGTTTATCTTATTTAATCCTGCGAAAATCGGTAAACATTCTCAACAACTCTATTCACCCCCCCCCCTCTAGAGTTGCACGCCTTGTCTAACAATTGGTATCGGAGCGGGTATCTCTAACGCTCTTTGTGACGTTTGAGAAAACGATCAAATTTTTTTTGAGAATGTTGAGCGCAGGGATATGAGAAGGGCAATCCACTGTAAGGCCGCCATTTTTTGATGGAACAAATTACTCATATTGGAAGGAGCGAATGAGGATTTTTGTTCAATCAAACAACTTCAAAATTTGGCTTGCTATCAAGAATGGAGATAGCTTACCGATGAAGAAGGTAGGCGAAACACTCATCCCAAAGGACGAGGATGAATATGATGAAGCCGATTTTAAAAAGGCTCAATTGAATGCCACCGCCATCAACTTCTTGTATTGTGCGGTTAATGCCAACGACTATCAAAAGATATCTCGTTGCCAAACCGCTAACCAAATGTGGAACAAGCTCATGATCACATACGAAGGTACGCCTCAAGTTCGTGAATCAAAAATTGATTTACTAACCCATGAATATGAGTTATTTGCTATGAAAGACAACGAACTTATGGAGGACATGTTTGGAAGATTTTCAAACATCGTCAACGACCTTAATATGCTTGGAAAGACGCTCACCGACAAGGAGTTAGTGAGGAAAATCCTGCGAAGTCTTACCAAGGAATGGGAGTCAAAGGTAAACTCCATTTACGAAGGCCGGGATTACAACGTCATCACATACGACGGTCTTCGAGGTAACCTTATCACTTACGAAACAAATCATCTTTCTCATACTCTTGATGTTAAGAAGATAACGGGAATTGCTTTTAAAGCATCTTCTTATCAAAAAGTAGAGATTGATGATTCGGATTCGGATAGTGATAGTGATAACGATTCTAGCACTTCTTGTGATATTTTGGTTGAATGTTTTAACGAGTTTTTGAAACATGAGCTAAACAAGAGCAAGAAGAAAAACACCCCAAGGTGTCATAAGTGCGGAAAGCTTGGCCACCAAAAATTTGAGTGCCCGAAGCTCAAGAAAATGAGCAAACAAGATGAATTTGCTTATTTTTCGTGGAAGTATGATGAACCTTCCAAAGACGGTTGCCTCATCGCTCTTGAAGAACAAGATGGGTGGTCGAGCACGTGACGCACTTGAAAGGCGTGCTTGAAGACTACAAATTTGTGGTGGATGCTCCAAGCACTTAGCCAAAGAGATTGCATCAAAGGGGAGTAAATTCTTCTTTTTTAAATTAAATGTTATCTTTGAGACTTATATGAATTTTTTTTGGGAATATTCATAGGACATTTGCATATAGTAAGGGGGAATTTTTTGCGATATGTGTTAATATTTTTGTATGTTTTTTTTAAGGGGAGATAGCATAATTTAAGGGGGAAGTATTTTATTTCCTAGAAATGCATGTTTTTAGGGGGAATGTGATTTTTCTTATTTGTTTAGAAATTTTTTTCTCCCCAAAATGCATGAGTTCTTTTGCTGCATTATTTTTGATAATGCCAAAAGGGGGAAGAGTATAGGAGTATATGCCTTATTTTGTTATTTGTTGATAGTGTTGGAACACACTTTGTACGTTAAACTAAAGTCGTGTTCATTTCTGACAGGTTTTGATAATTGCCAAACCGCCGTGGATATGAAGAAGTTTTGTTGAATAACTCAAGGCGTGAAGAATGGCTTGGAACAAGACCTAAAAGACTCAAGGACAAGATCAAGAATTGAAGACTTACTCGAGTCGGTCTTTTGTGATCAAAACCGACAATTTATTCAAGTCTCGGTTCTCAAAAAGTCAAAACAATTTTTACAAACCATAAAACATTTTTTTGTGTGCATCAAAACAAACATTCTTTTGATGACTTCTTTTATTGTTAAAAATCCTTGGTCCTTGCTCAAAACCAAAACCACCTAAGTCGGCTTTTGGCTTTCAACGTTCGGCTTTCGGCGTTCGGTTTTTGGCGCCCGAACCAACTCCGTGATTTTCAATATTTTAAACCCTGTTTTTATCTCTGAGCATAATTTAAAGGTTCCCGAATAATTATTTTGCAAAAACCACTTTTGTATCTTGGTCAATCGGTTTAACACGTGAAAAACGGTCAAAACCGTACGCACGTGATTTACGACCTAGAGGACTTGGTTTTCACCAAACAAGTCTTGTTTTCACTATTTTATACCATATACAATGTTTTTCATACTTGGTTTTTACTTTTGGGAACACTTCGTTTTTGGACCTCGGTTTTTCAAAACGGGTTTCAGCTGGCTAGACTTTAGCTGGGTGATAATCGATTATCACCTTAGTGACAATCGACTATCAGCCACTGCAGCTTTGAACTTCCAAGTTCTGAAGCACGCAATAATCGATTATCAGCTTTGCAATAATCAATTATCAGCCTTTGCAGCCAAAACCCAGAATCTTCAGAGAGGACCAATAATCGATTATCACTTGTTGACAATCGAATATCTGGGTTACCGTTGTCCTCCAACAGATAGAATTTTAAATTTTTGGACAGGGAATCTTTGGATAATCGATTATCATGGTTTGACAATCGACTATCAGCCTGTGTCCCTGAAAAATTTGTCTTCATCCTGTTGGAAATTCTAGCAACGGGTTTATCCCTTTTTGGGCTATAAAATGGCACTCAAATCCTCTCTTTTAACACACAACTCTTCAACATTTCAATACTCATTCATTGCATAAGCATTTCTATTTTTCTTAGCTATTTGAGAGCCAATTCTTGAAGAAATTGTCGTGTTCTTGAGCGTTTACTAGTTCACTCATATCTACTCTTTGTGAGAGTTTTATTCCTGAGTGTTTAAGTGTTTTCATACACTTTAAGGGAGTTTGTTCCCTTGTTATAAACTCGAAGGAAGTTCCTTGTTCCTTCGTGAGAAGTCTTGGAGTGTGGCATCTCCGAGCAAAGGTGTTGAGGCTCGTGTGACTCGGGTTCTCAAGTTGTATCGGTTTGTTAAGCACCCTTAAGCTTAACGGAGTTAGTGTAGCTCGAGAGAGTCTCTCGGGGGGCTGGATTAGCCACACGTTGTGGTGAACCAGGATAAAATCCGGTGTGCTCCTTCCTTACGCTCTTTACTTTAAACTCTCGTTTTAATTTCCTGCGATATTGTTTCAAACGCTATTCACCCCCCTCTAGCGTTGGGCCTTTATTCTAACAATTGGTATCGGAGCCTTACTCTCTGAAAGACGTAACCGTTTGAGAGAAACGATCAATGGCTTCTACTCAAAACTTATACGCAGGTTTAGGAGAAGGGCAATCCATCACGAGGCCTCCATTATTTGATGGAACAAATTACACATATTGGAAGGAGCGAATGAGAATTTTCATCCAATCCAACAACTTTCTCCTATGGAGAATTATCAAGAATGGGGAAGAAGTGCCCATGAAGAAAGTTGGGGAAACCACCGTTCCCAAAACCGAAGAAGAATACGATGCGCAGGATATCAAGAAAATAGAAAACAACGTTAAGGCTATCAACATTCTTTATTGTGCAGTAAACCCGGATGACTACCGGAAGATCTCTTGTTGTTCCACCGCCAAGGAAATGTGGGACAAGCTCGAAATCACATATGAAGGTACGAATCAAGTCCGAGAAGCTAAGATAGATTTTCTAACCCATGAATATGAATTGTTTCGTATGAAGGAGAATGAGAAAATCGATGAGATGTTTGAACGATTCTCCAATATCGTTAATGATCTCCATGCTCTCAAGAAGACGTACACGGACAAGGAGCTTGTGAGAAAAATCCTGCGAAGTCTCACACCGGAGTGGCGCTCCAAAGCCGATGCCATTCAAGAATCCATCGGCATCACCAACGTCACCATTGACGGACTTAGAGGTAATCTCAAAACCTATGAGTCTACCATTCTGTATCCCTCTCTAGGTGAACAAAAGAAGAATGGGATTGCTCTCAAGGCATCTACAAGTCAAGAACGTGCTATGGAAGACTCGAGTGACGAAGACGAGTTCGGGATCGTACTCAAGAAATTCCATAAGTTCATGAGCCAAGAGTATGAACGGAAAGGAAAGAAGCAAGGAAACCCACCCAAATGCTATGGGTGTGGAGAAGTTGGGCATATAAAACCAAAATGTCCAAACGCCAAGAACAAGAATAAAATGTTCAAAAAGCACCGAGCCTACATCTCATGGGGAGGTGATTCCGGTGACGAATCATCGGAAGGCGAAGAAAACGAAAGTGCCAACCTTTGTTTCATGGCACACGAGGAACCACCGGAAGAGGTATGTACCACTTCTAAAGATTCCTATACTTTTGATGATGTACAAGAAGCCTTTAATGAACTTTTTGATGAATATGTCAACGCTTCTAAAATTAACAAGGATTTGAAGAAACAACTTACTTCCATGGAGAAGGAAGTTGATAAACTATCAAAAGATAATGAAAAAGTTAAAGAAGAAAATAAGTTTTTCGGAAAAAGAAGCTCGACAAACCGGAAAGTTCAAAATGTAGTTCTTGTATATCACTTAAGGATCAAGTTGCAAAACTTGAAGGAACTTTGAAGAAGTTTGGTGTTTCTCATAAAAACCTTAATGATGTTCTTGATAATTTGCAACTTACTAAACATGGCTTAGGATTTGAAAATGAACCTAATAATAAGGAAAAAGTTGAGCAACCATCTAGGAAACCTAAAGCTCAACTTAGGAATAATGAAAATCAAAAAATAGACAACCTAGAACAATTAGGAACACTAGACCACCTAGAAAGAACACTAGGATGAACAATGATCAAGTTAGAAAACCTAGCAACTATTATCAACTTAGGAGAATGCATAATCCAAATGTTGTTTGTCATTATTGCAATAAGGTAGGCCATATAGCACCCGTGTGTTTTAGTAGGCATAGGCATTACACGTATAACAAAACACACACTTTGCATGGAACTAACCGAATGAAATCCTTTGAAAAAGGATATTAGAACTCTAACCAATCCCAGCAGGAATCAACGCAAAAGAAACCATATTACTTCTTCTATTATGATGAAAAGAAGAAGATTCACATACCACTTCCGGAACCCACACAAATCAAACCGAGGTATAGACATTCGGCTCGAGTAGATTGGAACCCGCCAACCGCAAAACGACGAGTTGGCCAAGGTAACACTTAAACACGCGTGTTGATACATGTGTGTGTGTGTGTGTATGTGTGTGTGTGTTTGCGTACCATGTGTATGTGATTATGGGTGTGTGTGTTTTTTTTCTGTTTAAAAAGTCATGTTACTAATCCTCAAGGACCCAAAAGACCAAACGGGTACCAAAATGTTTTCATTCAGGTGTCAAAGTCAGGGGGAGCAAAAGAAATTGATTTCTAGTTCCAAGACTGAGTGTAAATCGATTTACAGGCTTGTGATAATCGACTATCACAACCCACAGAAGTTGGAGCAAAGAAACTGAAGGAGCCAACAATCGATTATCAGCATTAAGATAATCGATTATCAGGGGCTGCAGAACTTTCTCAAAAGTCAGGCGCAAGCAAGAAACAATCGATTATCAACTATAAGATAATCGATTATTTAAGCCTACAGAAGTTAAAGGCAACTCAGGCGCAAACTACAACAGTCGATTTACACCCAGGCAAAAATCGATTATTGAAGCCTGCAGCTTCTTTGGTGGAGAATATGAAGACTCAGATAATCGATTTACAGGGAGTGTAAATCGATTATCAACGGCGATTTTTTCAAAAATCTGACCATTGCAGAGACGTTGGAGAGCAATTAATGCCTATTTGACCACCTCTACGAATCTCCAAAGCTTCTACTCTATAAATTGGTGATCTCTATTCATTTTATACTCACTCAAATCATATTTTCTCCATATATTCATCATAATCCGTCATTCTTGCTCCTATTCTTCATTTTCTTTCAAAATCACTGCAAATTTCTCTTTTTTTGTCTTGCTCTCCCTCTCTCTCTTTGTTGAAATGGCAGGAGGTCAAAGAAAAAGATCCCGCACCGGCAAGAGCGTGGCTTCTTCCTCGGCTCCTCCACCATCAATGCACAAATACCTTGACGGGTCGTTTCTTTGGTTCAACGACCGCGAAGAGGCTACAAGGTTCTCGGAGAAGTTTGAGCATCGGGAAATTCTCCCTCCCCGATTCTCCACAGCCCGCTTCATTCATGACTCCATTCCACGTGAGGCACGGGTTATCCTTGAACGTGGAAACTTCCTCGATCTCCTCTACATCAAGAAGGTCAATTATCAACCTTTTCTTGTTCGAGCTTTCTATTCGAACTTGAAAAAGGATGAGGACGGATCGTTGATTTCAAACGTCAATGGGGTAGACATTTATTTGAATGAGGAAAACATTCAAATCCTCACCGGACTTCGACGGGACGGACAGGATCTCAGGCTCTACGTCGGAGAAGAGGGGGCGCGGTTCAATGAAACCGCTCTCTTAGAGGAAGTGGGCATCCGTCACTTCGTACCCACTCCCCAACAGCGGCGCCCTACGATTTCTTCCATGAGTCCCGTGTATCGTTTCATCTTCTATGTGTTGACACGGATCCTCAAGCCCAGGAAGTTCAACCACACCAATCTCTCCCAAGAAGACACGAAGACGATCCATGCGATGATTCACAACGCCAATATCAATTGGTGTAAATTTGTGATGACTCACATGTTCACGGCCACCTCCGACAATCGGCCGCTCCCCTACGCCCTCATTGTCATGGCAATTCTTGAAGAATACAACATCAAAACCGATGTTGGGCCTAAGATAAAGGGGACAAAGCATTGGGAGATTGATGAATCTTCTTTCCACTCGGGCACCGACGAGACTCCGTTTTGACAGCCTCGTCCACGCCGACAACCAAGAGCCACTGCCTCAGCCGCCACCACATCGACCAATCCTTCTCTCGCCGAGCAAATGGCAGCCTTAACCGCCACTCTCTCTCGGATTGACACCAACGTCTCCAAAACGGCGCACAACGTCAATACCTTGAGCCATGAACTTCACGGGTATTTTGACTTTGTCAATTACCCGTACGCTCAAATGGTCCCTTACGTTCCTCCACCGAATTTCGGAGGTGAACAAAGTGGGACTCAAAACGTTGGAAGAGAAGACGAGGTGGACGATGAAGAAGAAGAAGAAGAAGATGATGATGATGATGATGATGATGATGATGATGATGGCGATGGTGATGAAGAAGAAGAAGAAGAAGAAGACATTGACAAAGAACAACTTCTCAATGATCTTTCCCCGGATTTCTAGAGCTCTAGCTCTACTTTCTTCTCTTCCTTATTTTATAATTTTTTAATATGCTTTCGCTATGTACTCCGCTTTTTCCCTTAATTAATAAAAATCTTTATGATTTTTGTTGTTTACAATCTTTTTGTTAATGTCAAAAGGGGGAAGATAAGGGCTATGCATATTTTCAGGGGGAATTTTATTAAGGGGGAATTTTGTTTCAAAAAGATCAAAACCCTATGCATATCCCCGTCTTGTTTGCCATTATCAAAAAGGGGGAAATTGTTGGAACACACTTTGTACGTTAAACTAAAGTCGTGTTCATTTCTGACAGGTTTTGATAATTGCCAAACCGCCGTGGATATGAAGAAGTTTCGTTGAATAACTCAAGGCGTGAAGAATGGCTTGGAACAAGACCTAAAAGACTCAAGGACAAGATCAAGAATTGAAGACTTAGTAGAGTCGGTCTTTTGTGATCAAAACCGACAATTTATTCAAGTCTCGGTTCTCAAAAAGTCAAAACAATTTTTACAAACCATAAAACATTTTTTTGTGTGCATCAAAACAAACATTCTTTTGATGACTTCTTTTATTGTTAAAAATCCCTGGTACTTGCTCAGAACCAAAACCACCTAAGTCGGCTTTCGGCTTTCAACGTTCGGCTTTCGGCGTTCGGTTTTTGGCGCCCGAACCAACTCCGTGGTTTTCAATATTTTAAACCCTGTTTTTATCTCTGAGCATATTTTAAAGGTTCCCGAATAATTATTTTGCAAAAACCACTTTTGTATCTTGGTCAATCGGTTTAACACGTGAAAAACGGTCAAAACCGTATGCACGTGATTTACGACCTAGAGGACTTGGTTTTCACCAAACAAGTCTTGTTTTCACTATTTTATACCATATACAATGTTTTTCATACTTGGTTTTTACTTTTGGGAACACTTCGTTTTTGGACCTCAGTTTTTCAAAACGGGTTTCAGCTGGCTAGACTTTAGCTGGGTGATAATCGATTATCACCTTAGTGACAATCGACTATCAGCCACTGCAGCTTTGAACTTCCAATTTCTGAAGCACGCAATAATCGATTATCAGCTTTGCGATAATCGATTATCAGCCTTTGCAGCCAAAACCCAGAATCTTCAGAGAGGACCAATAATCGATTATCACTTGTTGACAATCGAATATCTGGGTTACCGTTGTCCTCCAACGGATAGAATTTTAAATTTTTGGACAGGGAATCTTTGGATAATCGATTATCATGGTTTGACAATCGACTATCAGCCTGTGTCCCTGAAAAATTTGTCTTCATCCTGTTGGAAATTCTAGCAACGGGTTTATCCCTTTTTGGGCTATAAAATGGCACCCAAATCCTCTCTTTTAACATACAACTCTTCAACATTTCAATACTCATTCATTGCATAAGCATTTCTATTTTTCTTAGCTATTTGAGAGCCAATTCTTGAAGAAATTGTCGTGTTCTTGAGCGTTTACTAGTTCACTCATATCTACTCTTTGTGAGAGTTTTATTCCTGAGTGTTTAAGTGTTTTCATACACTTTAAGGGAGTTTGTTCCATTGTTATAAACTCGAAGGAAGTTCCTTGTTCCTTCGTGAGAAGTCTTGGAGTGTGGCATCTCCGAGCAAAGGTGTTGAGGCTCGTGTGACTCGGGTTCTCAAGTTGTATCGGTTTGTTAAGCACCCTTAAGCTTAATGGAGTTAGTGTTGCTCGAGAGAGTCTCTCGGGGAGCTGGATTAGCCACACGTTGTGGTGAACCAGGATAAAATCCGGTGTGCTCCTTCCTTACGCTCTTTACTTTAACACTCTCGTTTTAATTTCTTGCGATATTGTTTCAAACGCTATTCACCCCCCCTCTAGCGTGTGTCAAACATTTATCAAATATTTATTTTGATATTATAAAATATTTTTGGTAAGCAAAAATATTTTATTCAAATATTTTTCGTGTACATCGTTTGACACACAAAATAATTTTTGGACTCACTTTTACTCCCTTATTCAAATTCATTGAATAAGAGGAGGAGCGTTCTCTGATTCCCGTTGTCTCAAACAACGAGTGTTACGCCAATTCTGCTCTCCATCGCAACTGGCCTTGGGCCCTTTGTGTTTGCAAATGATTTCTTCTTTTAATCGATTATACTTCTTTATTTAATCGATTATTGTTCAGCACATTTAATGAATCGATTTTTCCTCCTTGTTTAATCGATTAGCTGCTTGTTGCGTTGGATTGCTTAGGTCTTGTGTCTAATCGATTTTTCCTTTCCCTTTAATCGATTAGTTCACACAGACCCTTCTAATCGATTAATCCCTTTAATTTAATCGATTTTCCTTCAACTGCATTGATCGTTGCTGATGATGCATTAATCGATTATTGGTGATGCATTAATCGATTATTATGCTGCATCTTTTCTGCACAGCTTCTTTTCTTGGACCAACGGATATATTTCTTCACCTCCTATTTAAGCATCCTTACTTGGTCATTTTTCATAACAAGAAACACTCCAATACTCCCCATTCTTGAGGTGTTAATCCTCCATCAATCCTTCCTCAAATTTATAGAGAAAATTATATTTTCAAGAGAGGTTTCTTGTCATCCATTAGAGCTTTAATCATTTCTCATTTCTACTCTTTTGAGAGCTATTGTTGAGAGGTTGAAGAAGATTTTTCTTCTTGTTGTTCAAGACTTATGGGACTTAAGTCTTGGTTGTGAAGTCTTGTAGAGGGCATATCTACGAGCGGTTGTGTCGAGGCTTGTGGGATTCAAGTTCTCGAGTTGTAAACGGTTTCTTAAGCAACCGTAAGCTTAACGGAAGTAGTGGTAGCTTCGAGAGAGTCTCTCGGGGAACTGGACTAGCCACGAGGTGGTGAACCAGTATAGATCGGTGTGTTCTTTTCCTTCTCTATTTTATTTCCGCTGCACTTTCGTTTATCTTATTTAATCCTGCGAAAATCGGTAAACATTCTCAACAACTCTATTCACCCCCCCCCTCTAGAGTTGCACGCCTTGTCTAACAGTGTTTGGGTCTGCTTTTCTCATCAATTCACTTCACAATATTCATATTATCATTGCATCCAAACAACATTATTTTCCATAGCTTTCTAGAGCCAATTTGTGAAGTTTGAGTTGTTATTGAGCGTATATAGTTTACTCAACATCTACTCTTAAAGAGAGTCTTGTTCTTGAGTGTTCTTAGTGTTGTAAACACGTTTAGGGAAGCTTGTTTCCCTTGGTTGTACGAAGGAAAGGTATTTTCCTTCGGGTTGAAGTCTTGGAGTGCGGTATCTCCGAGCAAGTGTATTGAGGCTCATGGGACTCGAGTTCTCAGGTTGTAACGGTTTGTTAAGCACCCGTAAGCTTAACGGAAGTAGTGTAGCTCGAGAGAGTCTCTCGGGAGACTGGACTAGCCACACGTTGTGGTGAACCAGTATAAATCTTGGTGTGCTCCCTTTACTCCTTTTTATTCCGCTCTTTACTTTATCCCTGTGATTTTTATTCCGCGAAAATTTATAAACATTCTCGTGCCTCACTATTCACCCCCCCTCTAGTGAAGGGCACTTATTCTAACACAAAGCATGTAAATGCTTAATATATCCGTGCTAAAAGTTAATACATTAAACAAGGGAAAGTTACAAATTAAAAAATAGTGCTTCTTTATTATATAACACATGCCTTATTGTTATCACTTTTCCGTCACACTCCAATGTATACTCTTACATCACACTGTCATTATACTAATATTTTGGAATTAATAGACTTAAGACTCATATTTTGGTATTTTAATAATTGTTTTTACTTCTATCTAGGGAGATTTCTTAAAATATAATTCTTAATCCAAAAATAGAAAGTGTTCTTTACCCCATACACATATATGGTACAAAGATTGGAATGTTTGAATAATTTGAATAACATTATTGATTATTTGTCTCGGTTCACTTTGCTGTCAAATCTTGAATTATGCATTGTATGATTTAAAAAACAAATTAAATAAACATTAAAATTTTAATGATTCTTCTCTAATGCATTGATTCAAACAAAAAATATTAGAAATTTTATAGTTCTGAATGGAAACTTATAAACATATTTGGCAAACTCTCATGCAATTATTTTTTTCTTTATGTTTGAACATGAAACTATTCAAGCCTATGAAAACATTTATTTAAATTTATTTAATTTAAACAGTTGATCATTTAACAAATAATCTAGACACTTCTTGTTTTATAGAATACTGCGTATTAATTTAGAGCTATTTTAATTTTATTTTTTATATTCAAATAAATAAAATAATTTAATTCATTTAATCATATTACAAACAAAAATAAAATTTTACTTTATTCAATTAAATAATATAATTTACTTAAATCAATTATCATATCATAAAAGCTAATAAAAATAATATATTTTTACAATTAAATGATAAAGCCTCTAAAATCCTATTAAATGATAAAGCCTCTACAATTATCAAGTTAAAGCCTGTACAATTATCAAGTATATATTCAAATAAATAAAATAAAATAATTCATTTAATCATATTACAAAAAAAAATGAAACTTTATGTTATTCAATTAAATAATATAATTTACTTAAATCAATTATCATATCCTAAAAGCTAATAAAAATAATATATTTTTACAATTAAATGATAAAGCCTCTAAAATCCTATATATCTTTATCTTACCATCTTCTTTTATACAAATGATTAATGTAATTTTTAAAATATTTTATTTTTTTATTTCATATCAATATTGAAAGAAATATATTCAAAACTACTTATCATAAAGAAACAATCATGTGAAATTTATTTAGAGACGAAGAGAGTAGTGTATTAAGTAATTGAAAATTTTGTTAGAAATGAAGAAAAATGAATCATGAAAAAGTATTATTATAAAAATGAATATAAATATTTCATAATTACATTTATTCAATAATTTCATACTAAAATAGTTTTTCATATTTTATGTCTTAAATTATGTGTCATATTAGATGTAAAAAGCCACATAAATAATGCACGAACTTTCTAAAGATAGAAGTTTGATCACTTTATATTAAGGATTTATTGAAAATTTTATTTTAATAATTTTATTTTTGATCAAAAATAAAAGTTTAATCACATGTCAAATAATATTTAATGGAGTCTAGCTCATAAATCAAATGCCACATAATATGTCCCATATTTTTCCACATGTATATCCCATATTGTGCCACATGTCAAGCTTTTATGCATCAAACTCTCAAATTTATATGTAAAGGATTTTATTTGAAAAGTAATAAAATAAAATAAATGATGAATAGTTTTAAACATTTAATTATAATTTTTTTAACATAATAAATTTATAAAACTTTTTTCAATAATAATATTTCGTATAAAAACAAATCTAGGATATATTTAGGGCCTATTCTTTAGAGATTGAACTCTTAACTTCCAGTTTCTTCCAATTCCTTCCAGTTCTTTCTAGTTTTTTCCAGTTTCTTCCAGTTTTTTTAGTTTTTTCCAGTTCCTTCTAGTGTCTTCCAGTTTTTCCAGTTTTTTCTAGTTTTTCTAGTTTCTTCTAATTTCTTCCAACTATATTTATTTTCTTCAAATTCTTTATACTTTCTGACAAATCACTCTAAAATATTATTATTATTATTATTATTATTACAACTTTTTTTAATTACAACTTTTATGTTCATAACTATATTTTATAAATTATTTCATTTTTTCATCTCACTATATTTATGATTCACATTCATTATTATTATTTTGTCAACTTTTTAATATGAATAATACCGTTTTTTTGTATATTAATCTACATGAAAAATTAGGAAACTATTTAAAAAATTATGGATAAATAGTTATATAGAATATTTTTTAATCTAAATTTATATAAGGTAAACATCAATATTTTAATCTAAAATATAAAATATGAAATGTGGTGGGAAGTACTACATTATAAAAACCAAGAGAAAACTACATTTAGAAAAAGAAAAAATGACCCAAGAAGTGTAATATTTATGCTAATTTTATATTCTAATTATTTTTTTAAACTAGCTTTTTATATATGAAAAATAATATTCATAATATTTTTTTATTTTAAAGACAATTATTAAGATAACGTGATAACACCACCACTACCACAACCATCAACACCAATAACAACAACAACAAGAATAATAATAATAATAATAATGATGATGATGATGATGATAAGAGTAATACTAATAATAATAATAATAATAATAATAATAATTTATAACAACAAGAATCAGAATGAAAATAATATAAAACCACAAATAATATTTATTTTAAAACTTTTCTTAGATTTTTCAATTTTTTCTAATTTTTTCAATTTGTTTTAATTTTTTTCAGTTTTTCCAATTTCTTCCAGTTTCTTCTAGTCTTTCCAGTTTTTTCCAGTTTCTTCCAATGTCTTCCAGTTCGTTCCGGTTTTTTCTAGTTCGTTTCGGTTTATTCCAGCATCCAACTCTCTTTTTTCGGTCTTAAAGAACAGAGTCAACATTACAATAATACGGTGCATATTAATGTAACGCTGTATTATAGAGCTGCTACAGACATTATTCTTTTCTATTGGACAACATTTTTTTGTTCTTTTCTTTACCCTTTCACCGGACCACCGGCCATTGTCATTGACGTGTAGTTTTCGCTTATGCGTTTCTTCCCAGCTCTCCTTCTCCCTCTTATCATTCCCCCCCTGCAAATAAGCACAAATTTGTCCGTACTTCCATATACACACACTCTAAGCTTCATACCTTACCGAGAGGGGGGAAGGGCGAGGGAGAGGGACAAACTGACACCGGCACTGGCAGTGAGGCGTGCAAGAGAAAAAAGGGTAAATTTTGCTACCCCAATTAGCTTTGATATTTACATTTCTTGATTTCCCTCTTCCTATAAATTCAAGTGCGTATCTTTTACTGAAGCGTTTTAGGAACTATTGAATGGAGATTTCACGTTCTTCGCCCTTCTCCGTTAAGCCCCATGTCTCCATCTCGTATCCTCCCTTTCGTTGCCCTGTTTCCCTTTACTGTCGCCGGAAACCCAAGAGTCCGGGCATTCTTTTCCCGAATTTCCCTTCTTCCCCATCCCATTTCACCCTGGCAGCGGAATGTAGCGCTGGCGCGTCTTCCTCGGCCCTCTTTGGAGCTTCGGTTTCGCAGTGGCCTTGCACCGTGATCCCCCCTGCAAAAAAGAGATCGCTGAGTATTGTCTGCGGGGTGTTTGACAAATTTACTGAGAGGGCAATCAAAGCAGTGGTGTTCTCTCAGAGGGAAGCAAAGGCTTTGGGTAAAGGCTTGGTTTTCACGGAGCATCTTTTGTTGGGACTGATTGCGGAGGATCGTGGGCCGGGAGGGTTTCTTGGTTCCGGCATCACGATTGACAAGGCTCGCGAAGCTGTTCTGAGCATTTGGGGTAATGGTAAGGATGGTGAGAATGTAAAGCATGGGTATGCAGATTCTGGTTCGGCTACCTCAGCGACAGATGTGGCATTTTCAACTCTTTCCAAGCGTGTGTTTGAGGCTGCAGTGGAGTATTCGAGGACCATGGGCTACAATTTTATAGCTCCAGAGCATATTGCCATTGGCTTGTTCTTAGTTGATGATGGTAATGCTGGTCGTGTTCTCAAAAGGTATATGTATTTACTTATTTAATATGCCCTATGCCCAAAAATAGCCCGGTTTGAAAACTTACATTTGTCCCAAAAAATTCATATTTGAGCAAAAAATGAAGATGAAAAGAATCTCGTGTTCATTACACTTAATGTATCTTTTACAAGTGTTTCAAGCAAGTTAACCATATTAGATTTAGTAAAACCAACAAATGAATTTTAATACTCCCTCCGTCCTGAAATGTTCTTCCCACTTACTATTCACATGGTCAAACTTTAATCACTTTCTTTACCTATTTTCATTAGGTATTTGATAAAATAATATAGTCTTGTCACCATTTGTTTTGTAGAACTTTTGATGTAGTTTTTAAATATATAACTTTTATTTTTTAATTTTACACCTACAATCAAATAAATTAAATTAAAAATAAAGTCGGTCAAACTTCGTAAACAAAACCGGGAAGAACATTATAGGATGGAGGGAGTATGTAACTGCAGTTTATGATTTTCAATAGTCAAACCCTATTAAAACTAAAAGGTTGTATCTTCGTGAAATAGGATTTACGAAGTACTCTTAGTTCACAAATATGTTTTCTGTATCATGAATAGTTTGTGTATATGACTGGATTTTCTGATGAACTTCTGAATATTAGATAATGTGCAACATTTTGCACGTGTTTATAAATGAGTTAAGTTTACATACATGGGGACATTTTGGGAATTCATGTAGTTACTGTTATTCAAGAGACATTCCCAACTGAAATGAGTTAATGAAAGTTTTTGTGGATCATTCGGAAATGTCAAATTTGAATTTCTCGGTAGGGTTTCTTAATGTGAATTTTGGGATTAAAAATCTTTGGGACAAAGTTATAGTTTTCATGGTGTTGTTCTTAAGGACTAAGTCATAGTAGGAAGTAGGAACTGCAAATGCATCTAGTGCTTATAACAATATTGGTGTTAGTGGAAAATTTAAATGCTTTAGACATTTACGCTTAGAGCTGATTGGCTATGGGTTGGGCAAGACCAGCATACAATTGCCATTTAGGACACAGTCAAATAGAGTTCATCTGTAGTATTCCAGTGCAGCATTTTGTGGCTTTATTTTCAATTTCTTGAAAAGTCATCCATTTTTCTCACATTGATGTGCTTTGAACCTGTTGGCACCTAAAATTATATCACAAATGATTATGTTTCCGAGCATCTATGAGACATAATTTGAGGTTTAGGAATTGTAATTTAGAATTTTAGACACATGAAAGATTTCCTCTTTGGGGTTTGACTGACGTGACATCAGATTAGGGGCAAATGCAAATCATTTGGCAGCTGTTGCCGTCTCCAGACTTCAAGGGGAGCTTGCAAAGGACGGCAGGGAGCCTTCTGCTTCACTCAATAGATTGCGTGACAAACCATTTTATAGGAAAGTAATTGTTGACAGATCTGGTAAGATAACAAGTACTCTGCCTATTTTCTCTTCCTTTTCTATTTCTTCTTTGGCGATGTCTTAAAAGTTAAAAATAACTCCAAGCCACTCATGCAGAGAAATGTGCACTGGAAAAATTCTGTGTGAATCTGTCTCTCCGTGCTAGCCAAGGACTCATTGACCCTGTAATTGGCCGAGGCACTGAGATTCATAGAGTTGTTCAAATACTCTGCCGGAGAACCAAAAACAATCCAATTCTTCTTGGCCAAGCTGGGGTTGGAAAAACAGCAATTGCTGAAGGACTAGCAATAAATATTGCAGAAGGGAATGTTCCTTCTTTCTTGATGGTGAGTTTTTCATATGTGGATGCAGTCTTTTTTTAATCTTGCATATTTTTTTAAGCAGTCTGGAGCATAGTCTGCATAGCTCTATTCCTTTCTTTTTCAATAGTTGCTACTTGCTAGTAAGCATGTAACTTGATTTGAAATAGTTTTCTTAATACACAGAAAAAGTGCGTAATGTCTTTGGACATTGGCCTATTGATCGCAGGCACAAAGGAGAGAGGTGAGTTGGAGGCTCGCGTGACTACATTAATCAAAGAGGTTAAGAAGTCAGGTAAGCAGAGCTATTTGAATGATTCTTGGGGTTGAAGACATTGATAATCCCTTATCCATGATATAAATCTGCATTGCAGGAAATATCATTCTTTTTATTGATGAGGTCCATACCCTTGTTGGTTCCGGCGTGGTCGGGCAAGGAGGCAAAGGTGGACTTGACATATCTAATCTGTTAAAGCCACCACTTGGGCGCGGTGAATTACAGGTGATCATGCACTGTTGTATGATAATGATGGAAAAACTTGTATTATTATTATTATTATTCATTATTATTATTATTACTTTTTTTGAAGGTATTATTATTATTACCTAACTCTGCTGGAAGTGCTTATGTATATTATTGTATATCACAGTGCATTGCATCTACAACTATAGATGAATATCGATTAGTCTTTGAAAAGGACAAAGCCCTTGCTCGTAGGTTCCAACCTGTAATGATTCAGGAACCCAGCCAGGTGAATAAACTACTACTGTATAAGATTTCCAGTTTGTTTGTGTATTGTCTTCTATGGGTGTTACCCAAACTAACCTTTGGATTGTGGATAGGAGGATGCTGTCCAGATATTGCTAGGGCTGCGCGAGAAGTATGAGGCTCATCACAAGTGTAAATATACATATGAAGCCATAACAGCAGCTGTGCAACTGTCAGTTAGATACATTCCTGATAGGTATCTTCCGGACAAAGCTATTGATCTTGTTGATGAGGCTGGGAGCAAAGCCAGAATGGAAGCTCATAAAAGAAAAAAGGAACAGCGGACTTCCATACTCTCAAAGTCACCAAGTGATTACTGGCAAGAAATTAGATCTGTTCAGGCAATGCATGAAATGGTAGCGCAATCACTAGCTCTGACAAGTAATTTGTAATATAGATTTACCTTCTCACTTCTATGAACTGTGTGGTGTGGGTGGTGTGGGTTATCATCAGATGCTGACGAATAAACTCAGCAGACATGAAAGTGCATCTCAGTTGGAAGGGGATAATGAATTCAAAATGGAACACTCTATGACCTCTGCAACTAAAGATGATGAGTAAGTCTGGTGTGAGTTTATATAGGAGAGAAGTATCTTGTTTGCATCACCAAAAACCATGTTTTGATTGAAGTCAGAAGTCCTCTTTTTTGTTCTTTGATTTTCCACCAGACCTGTAGTTGGACCTGAGGAAATAGCTGCTGTAGCTTCACTGTGGTCTGGGATTCCCCTTCAGCAGTTCAGCGTTGACGAAAGAATGTTTCTAATGAGTCTTGATGAACAACTCAAGAAGAGGGTTGTTGGTCAGGATGAAGCTATTAGTGCCATTCATCGGG
The DNA here is from genome assembly GCA_003260385.1 of Cuscuta australis. Classification (NCBI taxonomy): domain Eukaryota; kingdom Viridiplantae; phylum Streptophyta; class Magnoliopsida; order Solanales; family Convolvulaceae; genus Cuscuta; species Cuscuta australis. The sequence goes on from NQVE01000159.1 coordinate 1,228,711, forward strand.
CTGTTAAGCGATCCCGAGTTGGGCTTAAGGACCCAAAGAGGCCCATTGCTGCGATGCTCTTCTGTGGCCCTACTGGAGTCGGCAAAAGTGAACTTGCAAAAGCATTGGCGGCAACTTATTTTGGTTCAGTATGACTCTTACCAAATGTGTTTTTTCGTTTCTAGAAATAGATAACGTACTATTTAGTCAACTTGTAGATTATTCATTATGTTTTACACCCTTCATTAGGAGTCTGCAATGCTAAGATTGGACATGAGCGAATACATGGAACGGCATGCCATAAGCAAGTTAATCGGGTCACCCCCTGGTTATGTGGGATATGGAGAAGGAAGCGTTTTGACTGAAGCCATCAGAAGAAAACCTTTCACAGTTGTGCTACTCGATGAGATAGAAAAGGCACATCCTGATATATTCAATCTTCTCCTTCAGCTATTCGAAGACGGACACCTCACTGATTCTCAGGTTTTGTATCACAGTTTACCCAACCCTTTTCTTCTACATATTCTAATGCTCAATGTTCTGATCTACGGGGTTTATGTGAATCATCTTGAGAAACTCTTTATCAACAGGGACATCGGGTGTCGTTTAAGAATTCATTGATAGTGATGACTTCCAATATTGGTTCTGCTGCTATTGTGAAGGGGAGACAGAACACCATTGGTTTCTTGATTCCAGATGATGGTGAGTCGGCAACAGCCTCGTATTCTGGAATGAAAGCTATGGTGATTGAAGAGCTGAAGGCCTACTTCCGACCCGAGTTGTTGAACCGATTAGACGAAGTAGTCGTATTCCGTGCTCTTGAAAAGCCTCAGGTTTGTTTCGGAACCATCTGAACCTTCTTCCCCCCCCCCCCCCCCCCTCTTGAGTCTTGATAACAAGTAATGACCTGTCATCTTCTTCCATTTCAGATGCTTGAGGTACTGCAAATTATGCTAGAAGAGTTGAAAACCAGGCTTTTTGTTTCCATGGGAATTGAGCTGGAAGTGTCAGAATCAGTTAAGGAACTGATCTGCAGACAAGGATTTGACAAACAGTACGGAGCTCGCCCGCTCAGGAGGGCACTCACTAGCATTATTGAAGATCGGCTGAGTGAATCTCTGCTCTCTTTTGGGGATTGCAAGCCCGGAGACGTTGCTGTAGTCCACTTGGATGGTTCGGGTAATCCAGTAGTCACCTATCGGTCAAACCGTACGGTCAATATGTCGGAAACACCTAATGGCTAATTCAGTGGTTTAGGATTGCAAGTGTATATATATAAACTAGGTCTGTGTATGTATGTAATCAGGTAGATATGATTCTTTTATGTACAGATAAAACTGGCAAGTATATAAAACTGTCATTATGGCCGAGGTGGTTCGCGTTTTGGAACAATCCATGGAAATGAGGCACCAAACATTTTTCTTTAGTATTTTACATTTTAAACAAGGACATTGTAAATCACACAATCTCAGGTTGCTTAATCTCCGCACTCGATCAATTATGAAACATTTTAGCTAAAAGGGTGGAAATCTGGGATGTGGGTCTCACCACGTTTCGTTAGGCCTTCTAACAAAAATTATAGAGTCACAAACAAAAGTGACACAAATCGTACAAACTTGTTACATATGAAATTTATTAAAGAGCCAAATGGTATCAAATAATTTAAGTGTAAATTCAAATTAAAAAACGATAAGTTTGTGAAACTTGTGTGATTTTTGGTTATGACTCGAGCACTTCTCGCATTCTAATAGTCCTCCGCCCCCCTAAGATTTTCTAGTTTTGACTTTTTAAAGTTTTTAAAGAAAGTTGAAAAAAGGTGAAAGTTTACCAAAATATCTTTAACAAAAATGGGTGGAGTGTATTAAATGAGGAGGGTGAGGTGTAATAAATAAAGTGGGAATATTTGTTGTATTTTAAATGTTAAAAAACTAATGAGAAGATTTATGATAGAGAAATAAAAAAGATTAATGAGAAGATCTATATGTTACTTTCATGCCTTTCATACCAAATTTGATCCTAATTTCATGGGATGACTTATAATGATTGATTTCTTTTTAAAATTTTGGGGAGTATTGGATTCGTCTATTTTAAATGGCCGCACGATCCATCCGATCCAATGCATAATATAAATTCATTCTTATTTCTTCTGTTGTGAATCATTCTCACTGAAACCGAATCCTATATAAATATATATAATTTTTCTATTTCAGTGTATTCATCTACTTTGTCTTTTTAGAGTTAAACTGGACAAACTTTAATCACGAATCACACTCAATTTGTATCACATATTAATAAAATAAAATTTTAAAATTTTTCAACATAATAAATCTAATGAAGTACTCCATTACTTTTATACTAGTACACCTTACCATTACTATTTAATTGAGATACAAATTTGTCTAGTTTAATTCAAAAAAGTCAAAGTAGAGGAATGCATCGGAACTGACATAGTATGATTTAATGAGAATGATGCTCCATGAAAGAAATGAGAATGCATATTGTCATTTGGATTTAAGATCTAAGAGTTGCAAATAAGTGAAAATCAAGGGGAAAAAAAATTGCACTGACATACTTTTAAACAAGTGAGTGGGCGTTTTTCTGTGTTTATAAGCTGGTCAAAACTGCTTATAAATTATTTTTAACTTATAAGTCAATAGATAAGACGTTTCTCTATGCTTATAAGCTAGAAAAAAATAAGTAGGTCTTACTTATTTTTAAGTCAATTTTTTTCATTTCTCTGTTTTGACCAGATTATTTACAAGACTATCTCACTTATTATGAATATCTCCAAATGACTTACATATCATTTAAGTTATTTTATCTACACGAAAAAAATTTTAACTTATAAGGAATTTAAAAGTTAAAAATTGCTTATAAGTGTACTTTTATGCCATTTAAAAAATGGGCTACATTATTCAAAAAATGTATTTTGAAGGAAAAAAATCATTCTCATTTCTTACGGTAAAGGCTATTCTTACTAGAATCAATGGTTGATAATTTTAGTGTCATCGACTATTTTGTTAGTTGGACTTACTTAAATCACAGAAGAATTTGAATAGATGTTTTCTAACGACTTAGAAGGTGCGGAGTGCACACTCGTTCAACGATTTTACAAATTCATGGCGTAGTCCGGGGGTGGCAACCCCAGATAGCGGGATCCAAGGGGTAGAGCCCCCAGCCAGGGACAAAAATCCTTTGAATTTGGACATGATTAATTTATGAAAATCCTTTAGATTTTCATGAACAGAGTCCAAAAATTAGAAAATCTTGGACTTCAGATAAACATCAAATTTGACCAAAATTTTGTGAATGTTTGCACCCAAAACATCATACTTGTGTGAACGTTTGCGCCTATCCCTATAGCGCGAAAGTTTACAAATTTACGCAAACGATCATGTCTGGTCGATGATTCCTCGTCTCTATAAATATAGACGCTTGGGTATGGATGAACATAGAAGTCAAAGGCTTGTTTTGGTTATTTATGCAATGTCCTGTTTAAGTTAAGCTTGAATGTTCCTTTTCGTATGAATGATGTTTGTATGGCTACATGTGATGTCTTGAACAGATCAGTTTTATGGCATGCTTGTTTCTAGGGGTGGGCGTGAAATCCGTTAATGTTGGACCATTCCGAAAAATCTTGGATCTGTTTTGTAATTGTACTGATATATTGGGACACTTTTTTTTATCCTGAATTCGTTCCGTCCCAATATCAAATGGGACATGAGCGGGACAGCTTAAATTTATACCGATTTGTCCCGTTTGTCACATTTCATCTACTCTACTAATATATAATACTAATTCTAGTTCAAAATCCATATACACTCATTCTTTAATTAATTAGTTATTTAAATAAGTTAAGATCATAGGCTTGAAATTTATTTGGACCCCTACCACTCATTGTTTTTATTGGATGACTAGATGTTTCTTTTTTTGAATGATATGTCACCCTTTCCCCCTTCTTATATTTGCGATTAGGACAAAATAGGACGACCCGAATTTCTCCCAGTTTATTCCGGTCCTGAATTTTATGGGACAAACCGGGATAAGATTGTAATCCGAACCGTTCCGGACCATTTATATATAACAGGACAAGACGTGGGATTCCTTAAACCCGGACTGTCCCGATCCGTTCCCACCCCCACTTGTTTCGGTCATGTGCATTATAAAAGACTACAAGATATGTCGAAAAGTAACTTAGTTCTTGCCTTTGACATAAATCGAAAGGATTGATGTAAGACATATATGCTAACCAAGATTACTAGAAAACCTTTTATGGTATATTTGGGAACATGGATTTGGATTTCAAATTCGGATTTGATTTAAATTTCATGTTTGGGAAACTTAAGCATTTTGAATTTGGATTTGAATCAAATTCTTTACATTCAAAACAAAGCTTAATTTGAAATCCATGCACCTCCCCTTGTCATTTGAAATTCTGGATTTCAAATTTTAGAATTGAAATGCATGAATTGAAATGAAATGCTAGTTGCCAAACACCACCTTAAGGAAATCAAAAGGTATTCTAAAATTCTTGAACTAGTACATAGTGTCTTACAAAATTTTCATGCAACTCCATCTATAGGAAACAAGAAATATATGATCACATTTATAGATGATTCCTCAAGGTTTTGCTATGTCTATCTTTTGCATGCTAAGAATCAATCATTAAAAGCATTTAAAATATACAAAACTAAGGTAGAATTGCATAAAAATGACTTGGTTAAGACTCTTTGCCCTGATAGGGGAGGTGAATATTTTGCTCCGATTTATTTTCAATCTCTTGGCATAATCGTGAAATCAATGCTCCCTATACACCACAATAAAATGATGTAGCCAAGCGAAATAATATAATATGACTTTAAAAGAAATGGTAATTTTTATGTTATCTTACTTGTGATTGAGTGAAGGATTTTGGGGAGAGGCAATGTTAACAGCCTGTTATTTATTAAATAGGGTTCCTAATAAAAGGAAAAAACTTACCCCTTATGAACTTTCGTATTGCAAGACACCTAATTTGAATTATTTGAATGTTTGGGGTTGTAGGGTTGTTGTGAGACTCCCGAAACCTAGAAGGAAAACTTTAGGTGAAATAATTTAGTTGTATTTTAGCCATTTTATAGAACTTATTATTTTCCCAGAAGATCTAAAGAGTTTGTGTTTGTTTGAGATTGAAAAGTTACTTAATTCAAATAGATGATCCTTATATGAGTTTGGTGTATGCCATTCTGAGATGACAATCCACTTAATAGATTTCAGAATAATTTATTGGTAGAAGGATTGAACTATGACAGGGAAAAATTGTCATATGATCTTAAACAATATATATCTACAATGAATGAAGACAAGAGGAAAATATACGATGATGAACGCTTTATATTTTTATATTATTATGAATAAAAGTCAATGTCAATCATTGTCATTTGTTAAATTATTTTTAATCGGGTAAAAGTTCACTCACGATCAACTTTATATTGTTGTTTCATGAGTGAAAAACCAAAACATGGTTAAAAATATTGGTTCTAAATGATAATTAAAATCATTGCAACCACACCAAAAATATTGTATCCCCTGAAGGCTTTTAAAAAATATGGATTTAAAAAAGACATTGAGATGTTTACTTTTAAATTTAGATATAAGCATTTTCATTTCTAAATATTGAATGATAAATTATTTGCATTACATATATTTTCATAAACTCATTTAAAAATATAACATTGAAGTGAATTCAAAGAATCAACAAAAATTTCATTATTTGAATGTTTGGGGTCGTAAGGCTGTTGTGAGACTCCCGGAACCTAAAAAGAAAACTTTAGATGAAAAAGGTATTGATTGAATTTTCATTGGATATGTCATGCATTCCAAGTCGTATAGGTTCTATGTCATTGAACCTAATGAGTCGGTTGGTGTTAATCCCGTCATAGAGTCAATAGATGCAATCTTTCATGAGAATAGGTTCTCATCAATATCTAGACCAGAAGACATGGCTCTAGGTAATTCTCTCATGCCAAATGAAGATGCTTCTTGTAGTGACTTAGTTCCTAGTAATGAAGCATTGATTCCTACGGAAGTTAGGAAAAGCAAAAGATGTAGAACTGCCAAAAACTTTGGCTCGAATTTTCAATATTGTTATAATTTTGAGGCAGATCCTAGAATATATAGTGAAGCTATGGCTTCAAAAAATGTGGCTTTGTAGAAAGAAGCCATTCAAGATGAGATGGACTCCATCTTACACAACAAGACTTGGAAATTAACAGACTTGCCTCCTGGGTGCAAACCTTTAGGTGGCAAATGGATATTCAAGAAGAAGATGAAAGTAGACGGTTCCATTGATAAGTTTAAAGCTAGGTTGGTTATTCAAGGCTTTAGACAAAGATAGGAAATTGACTACTTTGACACTTATGCCCCCATTGTAAGAATTTCGACCATTAAGTTATTGATTGCCCTAGCCGCTATACATAACCTTGTCATTCACCAAATGGATGTGAAAATATCATTCGTAAATGGTGAATTAGAACAAGTGATTTACATGAAACAACCCGAAAGGCTTGTCCTTCTAAAAAACTTAAAAATAAAAAAATTAATCATATTTATTTAAGAACAAATCATAGTTTAGTTGGAGTAAATAAAACAAACGTTGCGAAAGCCTTTGAAATAACATCATCAAGATATTCTCGTAGTTTAAATAAAATAAAGTCAACAAGCATTTAGTTCAATTCCATAACAGCTTCGGGCCATCTACCACTCTACCAGCATCACGCTTCACTGTCCTCGAGGGTGCACATCAAATCCCTGACCCCTACGTGTAAAAATAATAGGGAGCCTGGAAGTATTTAACGCTAGAAAAAACTCATAGAGTTGCATCCATTAACATATAATCATATAATATCAGAATAATCAGAAAATACAATTATCAAATAGTAATCAATTGTTCGTTCATACGCTCCTTCGTTCGTTTCAAATCCATGCATAATCTTATCATAGATAACATACTCAACTAAGGTCTAACTAAGTATACTAGTCATGGACCCTCCAGGAGGTGCCAAAAGGCCAAGCTTGTAATCCCAATGGAAGGTGTTCAATTGGGCGAGTTAGAGCCCCTATCACAGAGGTGCCAAGGTAGGTCGTGGACTCCCGTACGTACGCTTTAACTCTGGAGACCATCAGATGTACGCCGACACTTGCATGACCTTAAGTTCCAATCCTTAACCCTATAGGTGATTTTAGTATTTGTAACAACTCAGATTTGCATAGGTCTACTAGGTGACCTATTTCACAATTTTTGTTCAATATATATCGCAATTCTCTCCAAGTTATCAATTTAGTAAATTTGGATTAACTTATGGTGATTATTTAAATTTTGAATTGTTTATGCAGAGAAGGACTAAAATAGCAAACAATTTAACTACATGGCCCAATTATAATTTAAAAACCCAACTTCAATGCTCAACTAGAAAACGACTGACAGCCCAACAGATTCCTTCACACCATGCAAGCCAACCCGACGGATGGTAGTGGCTCATGGGAGTGACAAGGCTTGGTTTCATATTAGAACAAGAGGAGGGGAAGAAACAAACAAGGCGTGGGCAGTATAGAAAACAACAGGAACATAGCAAAAACGAACAAAAGAACATGGCAAGCATGTGTTGAAGTTCAAAGCAACCGATTTCTAGATTTGCACCCTCAATTTCAATTTCTAACACAACCAATCATACAATCTAATAATCATAATCACGAATTCAACGTTATTCGAACGAAGATATATCAATGAATCCTAATCTACGAATCAATTCTAACGAGAGATACCACCGCTCACCTGCTTAAATCGAAGGAGAACTTCGGATCATATAAAGGTAGGGTTTTCCGGAGAAGCTCCATTCATCCCCTTTGTTCGCACGACCGATTGAAGAAGATGGTGATGTTGAAGATTCACACAACGCAGATGATAGGAAAATGGCGATGATAATGCCAATTTCAAACAGGAATACGAGTATAAAAATATGGTGGGATCAGACTATTCCAAATTACTCCCTCCGTCCAAGAATAATCTTCCCACTCTACATTTTTTCCCGCCCAAAAAAAATTTTCTCATTCAACTTTTTCATACCCACTCTGCCAAAAATACCCCTTTCATTAAATCTCACCCATTATTCCTAACTACACTTCTCCCCATCATTTATTCTATCGCTTTACTCAACCATCCTCAGTCACTCCTATCTGCTCCCTATCTTATCCGATCTAAACTCTTCAGTTCCTTCCCAAACCCTACATCACTTCTTCGTCTCCTAGATCCGCAATGGATTCGTACGATTTACGCTTCAAATCCATTATTCTGGAGACACAATTTGAAGATGTTGGAGTTGATGACGGTGATTTCATCTTTGATAAGGAGGAAGACGAGGTCATCGTTATCGACTAGGGGTGAGCATGGTACGGTATGGTACGGTATTTAGCTTGTACCGATACCGTAGCAAATATTTCGGTTCGGTATGGGATTTTACTCCGTACCGATCCTGATCCCGAAGTATCGGTTCGGTATGGTTCGGGATGGTTCGGTGTCAGTTTCGGTACATATCGGGATGAAGATACATACATACTTTACACGTTAAAAATTTAACAATACCGTTTTATTTTTGAAAATTAAAAGTGAATTTAAATAAAAAAACATGAAAAATTAAAAAAAATGAATATTTATTATTCAGGACACGAGGATGTTACATAACATGCATGCAACTGTCCCCAATATGTGGGATAACACAACCGGGTGGAAATGGGACCATCTCCCAATCTACTAGCAAGTATCATCGATCTCTCATTTACATTTGCCGATGCTAAAGACACAATCAGGAGAACCATACAAAATATATTGGAAGCATGAATCTTTAGGCAAGTTCTTTATTACTTTAGCGTATAGCATGATCAGGGACTTCAACTCTCATATGTAAGAAAAAAGCTGGGCAATAATTTGGAAACTCAAGGTCCCGAGCAAGTTCAAACTCTTGTTATGGACCATGAGTCACGACAAAGTGTTGGGAAATGCTGAACGACGGTGGATGGTAATTGTCCAATTTGTAGCGGACATGAAGAGACAACTGACAACATTTTTAGGACGTGCTTCAAGGGTAGACTTGTCTGGAACAATATTGGAGGCAACGTGAACACTTTCTGCGCTGGTGGCGTGAAGAATTGGATCTACATAAATGTTTTGCAAAAGAGAAATAGCAACATTGATGATGACTGGGGCATCATTTTCGACACTGCTTGCTGGTGGATTTGGCAATGGAGAAACGCTAAGACGTTTGGTGGCAAGGAACCAGACGACAAACCAAAACTCGATTGGATCACAGAGATAGTTAGAGATACTAACAATGACTTTATGAGGCAACGTTTGGTAATTAATACTCACAAATCCACTGATCGTTCGTTTAGGTGGACGATGTCTCACAATTGTGATTGGACTCTCAATGTTGACGGGAGCTACAAAGCGTCAATCAACAAAGCAAGTATTGGTGAGGTTCTCCGAAATAAGAAAGGTGAGTGGAAAGGTGGTTTTTCAGCCAAGGTTAGTCCAAAAATCGTGGTGACGGTGGAAGCAATGACCATCGCTTCAGGCATTCAATGGGCCTGGGAAAAGGGCATTCGAGAGCTTGAGATTGAGACAGATGCAGGCATGGTTGTAATGTGGATGGCCGAACATAATTCTCTTAGAGGCCCTACACGCAATATCATTGATGTTATTAAGGAGTGGAAAAAGAAGTATACAAGGATCAAGTCAAGAACATCTTTCGTGAACAGAACTTTGCAGTTGACCACCTTGCCAGCATTGGAGCCTCTCAACATGCAAATTGGATCAAGCAAGAGGATCCCCACCCAAGGTGGAGGATATCATTTCCGAAGACATGAATGAAGTCACCAGAGTTCGTAAGGTGAACACAAATACTCACATTAACGACTTATATTAGGGTCTCCCCTCTCCCTCTTGATAAAAAAAAGGGGTAACTGGTTTAAACTACTTATTCCTTTAATTAAAAGAAGCATGAAATTTATCTGTGAAAGAGCAAAATTAATTGAGAGAGCAATGGATTTATATTCTGTAATCATTAGATAAATACAGTAATAAAATAGACAGTTTTGAAAAATTTTTATTTAAAAAAAAAGAAGAGATCAGTCTCTCTTCTCAACAAAAAATAATTAAAAAAAACATTTTTGGATGTTATAGCCCTAGCAACACTCAATCTCCGTCTTCTATCTACAGAAGACATAAACAGAGTTATCCCAACCTAACTAAAAATGACTTCATTCATACCTTTTCTGCAGATAATTGTATAAAGTAAAGATACAATCTTGCTAAATGCTAAGCAACCATCAGATGATAACATGAGCAATGGATTGGATGAAACTCTCTTGCTACTCATGTAGTTGTCATGAAAGAAAAGGCCATGTCTTAACAGTACAACAAACAAAAGTAGCTTCAGCTATACCCAGTCTTTAACAAATCCACATTTGTTAGAAAAGCTAAGCACCACATCTGCAGATTCCACCCGTTAGCTTCAAAGACTTGTCGGCAACAGCGAAGGGTGAAATTGTCACCGAAAAAACGGCAACCAAAAAATAGAACGCCTATTCCTGAAACATTCACATTATTTTAAATCAGATCAGAAGATGAAATCATGAATGCGCATATAATTGCCGGACACAACATATGACAACAACCAAGTAGAATCCCACAGACGTAGGGTCTGATAATGGTTCCAAGATAAGACTTCTATGCGACAATTTTTTAGGAATAATCACCTTAACGCTAAGTGAATAACACAGGCGAAACAAAACAAAAATACCATACTAATTACCGCAAATGGATTACTACAAAAACTTAACTAAATGTTCAGATAATCAGATTCAATTCTGATTATTGTATTAAAAAGTACCTGCTCCATTTCTGTAGGTCCGTCATCTTTTTGTTCAGTGACCACATCATCTATGGTATCTCGTTCATTGTTAGCTTGACTCTCACCATCTGTAATCATTTTGTCTTCTTCAGTATCATCCTTCTTAGACCCAACATCATCATCCCCAATGAGCAGATCTTTAGGAATCTGGCCAGACTTCAAGGCCTGCATGAGTTTCAAATGATTAGTGCATTTTCAGAAATATATATAGCACACAACATAAATCTGGGAAAATTAAATATGTGAGTGAGCACCTGTTCAAGCCTAGAAACCTCTTCAAGAGTTTGCGAATTTACAATGGCAGCCTGCAAATGAAGTATTTAGTTATTCATCAAAGTGGTAGAAGTATCATTTTAAAGAAAGACACAACATGATACAACAGAAGGAAAAATTACTGAGCATTAACACTATGTTTGGTTCAGAGAATTAGGAAAGAAAGGAAAAGAAAAAGCTTTCTCTCCTTTTTCTCACCAAAATGGGAGGAATTTAGTTTTCCATCTTCTTAGTTCATTTTTGCTTCTCATTTTCTTTTTCTTCTGCTTTTCTTTTCTTGACCTCTCTAACCAAACAAGGAAAATTATTTTCTGCATCATTTTAATTTCTTTTCCCTTTCAAATTTCTTGTACCAAACATAGTGAAAGTTGTAGTAAGATTTTCAAAAAATATATTCTCATTAAGAACTTTTTTTCAGGTAGGGAGAAGGGATATTGATGCAACTTCGAAACAGCCTCAAAAAATGTGCATCCCAGAGTAGAAGCATATTATAGAACATTAACCCTCTGCAACTTACTTGAATTGTCTTGCATGAATTTCAATTAGAATCGGCAAAAAAAATGCAGAAGTGTTAAGTGTGCACCTTAATAGCAATAATTTGCTCCGGTGTGGGTGCAGTTGGCTTTGGTGCTTGATTTCCATTTGGCACCTCAGGGGCTGGAACCTCAGTAGGTACAATTGTCTTCACAGATGCCTCCTTAGCCTGTTCTTCAGCACCTTGCGATGCAAATAGATTATTTGCCTCCAATCGCTCCTACATTACCAGAAGACAATTCCAATTTTTCAAGAAAAAAATTGACATATTGGATTATTAAAATAAGTGTCAATGTGCTCCCAGATCAGGGTAAACCCCAAAAGAATGTTAGTACCAAATTACATAATTTAAATCCAAATGATAGCACATTCTACATGCTAAAAAAGTGTAAATCCTTCAAATATCAAAGAACACAAACAGATCCCCAACAATAGAAACAATAAATTGAAAGTAACTAAATCATTTAAAAAACTTAGACCACATGGAAAAAGATATTGAAGTGACTGACCCTTTGTTTCACTTTCCTAAAATCCAGCAACCTCAAAGACTTCAACTTGTGGATGACATACAAGCGATAATTGGGTTTCTTCGTGATGTTATTGTCGATAAGACTAAGGAAGTGCAACTTCGGAAGTGATGCAAGTGGATCAATTTCGGACAAATTAGTGAGCCTGTTGTTAGTAAGGACCAAGGTGTGCAGTTTCGGCAAGAACTCTGCAAGAAACCATACTCAGTAAAGATCTTCAACACTCAAATCCAACTCTAGGAGCAAAATGCTAAAACAACCTCACCTCCGATCTTCGGGTTAATTCGGGTAATTCTATTGTTGTTCATCAACAGTGTCCCAAGCCTGTTAAGGTATGGAAAATTCTCAAGCTTAACAATCTCATTGTCTGACAAGTCAATGGTGTCAAATTGATCCTGCACTCAACCAATAACACCACGCTTAAACTTCCAATATTCATAAAGAATCGTGAAAACTTCACCTCTTTTAAGAGAGAAAACAAAGAGGGGGAGCTCACCTCAGTAGCACCCAAGTTCTCTACAACCGGAATCTTGTTTCCTACGAGCGAATAAAAGAACATACATAGAAAAACAAGAAATAGGATGTAGATACATGTTACCACACAGAAAAAAAGGATCTGTTCATGGATTTTTCATGAAGTTACAGTTAGGGTTTATGAAAGAAGGAAGAACCTCGGAGATCCAGCTCGCGCTCGCGAATAGCGTTGAAAAAATGAGGGCTTTTCCAGATCAAGTCCGCCGTTAGCCTCACCATTTTTCTCTCTTCTTTGCAGAACTGAAGGGGCGATGATTGAGCAAACAACTTCAACTTACACAGCCTCACAATTGACAAAGGGTTTTTCCAAAGCCCGAGGACCGAAGAGTGTAGACGAATTTTTCCCTAAGAAACTCCTTAATAAATTATATTGTGCATTTCTTAAAAAGTAAAAAGTTCCAAGGAAAGAGAGTAGATGGAGAGGTAAAATTGAGATTTATTCCTTTTGTTTCTTCTGGATTAATTTTTTTAATTCAAATATATTATGAAAATCCTATTAATTTATTGGAAAAAAATTAGAATGTCAATTGTCAAATAAATAAATATACTTTATGACCAATTGCACAAATAAAATTATAAATATCCGAGTAGAAAAAATTTAAAAAATACAGAGTACACAATTAAAAAAGAAATTATCCTCTTTTATTAATTCTTGACCCGTTAAGTTTTACCATTACAAAGATACGAATTAAAAATTTCTAATAACACATTCAAGCAAAAATACAAAAAAATACAATAACTAAAGTAATTGATAAAAAAATTTAAAAAAAGTGGGAAAAAGTGATATACCTCCCCAAATTGAGGAACATAAAGATACCTTTTCAAAATTGATGAAGGTATAATGCCTTTTTATTTACCTCTCCCTTTGAAAAATGAATTTTTGTTAAAAAGAGGTATACATCACAATTATTACTCCTTACCCTCTCATATACTCATTTTCCCCTGGAGTTGCTCTAACACATTTTTGATAGGATAATCAATAAATTTTGGGCTGGAATTGAGGGAGGTAGTACGATATTTAGCTTGTACTGATATCGTATAAGAATATTTTAGTTCGATATAAAATATTACATCGTATCAGTCTCGATCTCAAAATATCGTTACGGTATAGTTCGGTATCAGTTTCGGTAAATAGATAACACTTTAAAAAGTAAAAAATTCCTTTATTTTTAAAAAATCACATTTAAATAAAGAATATAAAAAAAGTAAAAAATGAATAATTAAATTAAGAAATAATAATTAAAACTCACTTCATAGTTTATATTTTACAAACTTAAAAAATGAATGATTAGGTATTTTACAAACGAATAATAAAACTTGAAACAAATATTCAAAATAATTTTATCATTTAATGAACAAATATAAAAAGATTTTTTTATAATATATTAGTATATATGTTTGGTTCGAGATTTTCGGTATGAGAAGTTATCTTCGTTCCCAAATATTGTACCGACTGATCTTCGTTTTTTTCTTTTGTGTATTTTTTCAGTTCGGTATTTTCTATTTAAAATTCTTGTTTTTTAGAAAATTTCAGGATCGATTCGATACTTGTTCACCCCTAACCGTAGTTGGGGTTTGTCACGGTTTAAATCGTTTAATGAGATTGAACTATCTTTTTTCAAACAGAACTTTGTAAGGCTTTCAATTAGACGTGTATCATATCTTTTTTCAAACAGAACTTTGTAAGGCTTTCAATTAAACGTGTATCATATTATGACACCTAAATGGTTGTTAACCCATTCTCCAATGAATACACATATCACAATTATTCTTTCCGTCGCTAATTACAACATCAAATTTATTCATTTTCTTTACTTATTTTTCCTACTTATTTGATAAAATAATATAGTCATCTCATCTTTTGTTTCATAGAACTTTTGGTTAGTTTGTAAATATGTATTTTAGCTTTTTAATTCAACTCTGATTTTCAAATAACACGAATTAAAAATAACTTAAGTCAAACATCGTAAATAGAAACAGGTGATTTAAATTAGGATGAAGGGAATTTAAAAAAGTGAACTAAGGAAAAAGTCTTAGGGGCTGTTTGTTTCGGCCTCTTAATGGTTCAGATGTCTCAATGGTTTAGCACTTAATGGTTCAGACTATTGTTTCAGCCTCTTAATGGTTCAGATGTCTGAATGGTTAAGAGATTTGCCTCTGAATGGTTAAGTATTATACAGAGTCTGAATGGTTAAGACCTCTTATCTGAATTGATCAGACATTTGCCTCTGAATAGTTAAGCAATATACTAGCTCTTAATGGTTCAGACCTCTAACTAGTTCAACACTTAATGGTTCAGACCTCTTACTGGTTCAGCACTTACCTATTCAGAAATTGCCAAACAGCCCGTTAGTAGATTTTGGCATGTATATTGCAGTGGCTCTTGAGGAATGTCCGAGAAAGATATTGTTGACCAATGTCACAGTTGTACTGATCAGTGACGCTGAGAAGAACCAGATGTGATGATGTGAATTCCTCCAGGTATAAACAGATTATGACTAAATGGGTCAACCATATTTGACTGGTCATGCAATATGAGATATAAATAACGATAAGAGTTAGAAAAACACAACAGAGTATGTTTTAGAATAGGAAAATCTCTCGAGTCTCAATATATACGTCTTATTCACTCTCTAGAGTGTACTTAGTTTTGTGGGAATAGAATTGAATGTCCCTCTCCTTTCTCTACAATAAGCTATTTGTAGAGTAGATGAGGCAAGAAGGTAGATGGAAGCTGCTCACTCAAGGAAAAATAAAGTGATACGGACTCGTATCGATTGGGAGAGACTTTGAGCGTCTCCGAGCTCCGGGAAGTTGAGGCAAGGGAGAAGAAGAAAGATGCACCAGGTGCGCCGCAGGAGAGGAGAGTAGACTAATTAGGGTTTTTTATTATTCTTCAATATGCTAATCTCGTTGGGTACATCTCAACTTATAGGTGAAAACCTTAACCCTAATCTAACCTGTCGGTTCAACAAAGGCGTTAAGAGAAATAACCGAAAAGAAAACCCTTGAAAGAGCTTATAGACCGCTCTCCTAAGAAAATCTATTACAATTAATAAATATAACAATAATAATAAAATAATAATAGTGCTACTAAAAATAACTACGTGTCGTAGTCTGCATGCCATGTCGGTGGTCGTCTCATTCTTGTGCACCTGCGCACCGGGTTCCCCGCATCCCCGGATGCCCGTCGTTACTGTCCTGAGTTGGTTCCCCACATTCATCTTCTACTGGTCTGCTATCCCCCGGTGGAGAACTCGTAACATTCCCCCCTTGTTCAAAAGGCACCTTGTCCCCAAGGTGCATATCGGGATAATGCCGTCGAAGAACATCCATCGCCCTCTCAAGTGGCGTCATCCAAGCCACCCTCCGTTCACTCAACCAATACCTGCTGCGCTGGTACTCCATGAACGAGTGTGGTCCGCCATGCATGTGCCTTTAGTGGCCGAGAAGGAGGCCGACTGTCCACCAAATCCACAAGCAACGGAAGGGGTGTCACCGTAGCCAAATCTCCGCGAAAGGGATGGAGGAGTGAGACATGAAATACTAGGTGGATTTTGGAATTGGCGGGCAGGTCCAACCGGTAGGCGACCGACCCAATGCGTTCAAGAATCTGGTAAGGCCCGTAAAATCTGCGTGCAAGCTTCTAGGAACCCCGGCGTACCACCGAATGCTGTCTATAGGGCTGCAATTTCAGCAAAACCCAGTCCCCGACGTCGAAGTGAACGTCACGACGGTGGGTGTTGGCCACTGCTTGCATACGTTCTTGGGCGGCATGAAGGTTATCCCGGAGCCGGTGCAACAACGCAGTCCGTTCGCTCAAGAGTTCATCAACAGCTGGCACCTCACACTCCCCACCAGAATATGGAAAAATTAACGGCGGTGCACGACCATATAAGGCTTGGAACGGAGTCATGCGCAGGCCCGAATGGTAGCTGGTATTAATGGCGAATTCGGCCCACGGCAAGAGCAGCAACCACTGTTTGGGTTTCTCCACGACATACGCGTGTAGATATTCTTCCACGCCGCGGTTCATGACTTCGGTCTGACCGTCAGTTTGTGGGTGGAACGTCGTGCTAATATGCAATGTCGTGCCACTAAGGCCCTGTTCCGTTCAACTTATTTTTTCTTATTCTTATTAAAATCAGATCAGATCGAATCAGATCAGATTAGAACAGATCAGATCCAATCAGATCAGATGAGACCAGAACAAATCAGATCAGATCCCATAAAGAATTATTATTATTGTTGTTGTTGTTGCTGTTGTTGTTCTTATTATTATTATTATTATTATTATTATTAAAAATGAAAAAGAATAAACTTTAGAAACAAGTTAAATAGAAAACTGAGAAATTAATCCTTAATTATTAGACATTGAAAAAATTATTTTTAAAATACATTGACAATGTCAATCTAATTCTACTTTTAAAATACATTTTTATTGCCACCTTTGGTGTGTCGTAAGTGGCAGGCAAGGGACCCAAATGAATGTATTTAGACAGCCTGTCAACTACCACCAAAATCACAGAATACCCTTGCACGGATGGAAGGCCCGTAATAAAATCCATTGATACGTCATCCCACACCTGAAATGGTATCTTCAAGGGCTGCAATAATCCGGCAGGGGCTGAGTAGAGTACTTGGTAGCTTGGCATGGAAGACAGGCTTCAATATGGCGTTGGACGTACCGCCGAAAAAAACTCTGTGCGAGGCGGTAAAACGTGTGTTGCACACCCGGGTGGCCCGCCAATGGGGAATCATGGTATTCCCGCAAGAGTTGGGTGCGTATGGACGAGTCCTTACCAATGCAGATCCGACGGCGGAAGTATAGGATACCATCAGTAATTGAGTATTCTGGTGGCAAACGTCCCTTGGTGGCGGCCTCATGTAAGTGGCGTAGATCGTGTTTGGATTGGTTCTCACGGCGGATGTCTTCCATAAGAGTTGGCAAGGGGTGTGAAAGATTACAAAGGGTAGCCGTTGGGTCCTCCGACTCCGCCCGCCGGGAGAGAGCATCCGCAACTCGGTTTGATGCTCCCATTTTATACTCAATTCGGAACTAAAAACCCATCAACTTACGGATATAGTATTGCTGATCCGGCGTCTGGACCACTTGATGCAGCAGCTCACGCAGGCTACGTTGGTCCGTCCGTATCAAGAATTCGCGGCCCAACAAATATTGCCGCCACTTCTGTGCAGACTCTACAATGGCTAAGAGTTCCTTGTGGTATGTTGATGCCACATGTTTCCTTGGCCCCAATTTCTTGGTAAAATAAGCAATAGGTTGCTCGTGTTGTAGGAGAACTGCACTGATACCCATTGCACATGCGTCTGTCTCAATAACAAAAGTAGAGGAGAAGTCAGGCAACCGTAGTACTGGAGCGGAGCTCATGGCTGCCTTGAGCTCTTGGAAGGAAGTGGCAGCCGCGGTGGTCTGGTGGAAGGCGTCCTTCTTCAGCATATCGGTCAGCGGGGCTGCGATGTGAGAATAATTTCGAACAAATCGGCGATAATAGCCCGTGAGGCCCAAGAAACCCCTCAGCTGCCGAAGTGTTATGGGATTCGGCCAGTTGATCATGGCTGCAATTTTATCAGTGTCAACGTGCAATTGTCCAGCCGAGATCAGGTGCCCCAAATAAAATATAGATCTCTGGCCAAATGAGCATTTAGAGCGTTTCACAAAGAAGACTTGGTCCCGAAGAGTATTGAGGACCCTATGCAGGTGAGCTTCGGAGATAAGGAGCAAACAGCTGGTTCATACACGCTAGGAAGGTTGAGGGTGCATTTGTAAGACCAAATGGCATAACAAGAAATTCGTAATGACCGTCGTGAGTCTGGAAGGCAATGAACAAAGCTCATTAATTAGTAGTCTTTATTAATAATTTATATTTAATTAGTAGTCTTTATTAATAATTTATATTTAATCTAGTTTAGGGTTTAGTTACTTTAGTACGGCCCCGAGCCCATTAGGTCATTTTCTGTTACCGTATTACTCTCTATATGTTGTAATCATTTCCCATTATTATGAAATCAATAAAGAAATATCAAAACCCTAATCTCTTTCTCTATTCTCTTGGAGTCTGGAAATGCTCGAAATTTTCCATCTTTCTCTACCTAATTTTCTTGGAGCTTGAAGAACACTCGAAGTTCTTCCCTATCCGATACGATATTCGTATCAATTGGTGCTTTCATTGAGAGATCTTCCAAAAAACAAAAAAACAAATCATTTGTGAACTCATAGGGTGATTCAACTCCAACCTTGGTTCGTCTCTGCCATTTTGATTTTTCACCACCTGCCCCACTCCAATTTTGATTTAATTTAGAAAAAGTTGTGCTTGTGAGCCAGATTCATTGCCGCCGACCAGAAATTGCTTCGCTGCCGCGCACCTCGCTGCTGCCATGAATTGCGTTAGCAAATCCCATCCATTTTGTTTCAATTGCAGATCAGAGAGTTGAGGTTCCACCCTAAATTAGCACCATCGTCCACTGCCTCTATCACCACCGTAGAAGATCGCCACTGTCGCAGCAAGCCGTCAAATTGAACTTGCCATGTTCTGCTGCTCGAAGAGAGCAAAAGTCAGTAAATTATTGAGCCCAAAATCACTAAACTTGTGCCTCCCAAAATCAAGTTAAATTTTTTATTACGGATGGAGGCCCAATTTGCACGGTTAGAGATTTTGATTATGAGTACCAATGCATTGGACGCACTTATTGGTTTGCTTGATGTTCTATATGGAGAAATTGATCGAGACGAAGGAGTGTGTGGAGTTTATGATCATGTAGATGAACTTATAAAGACGCTCCGGTCGTTTCGTCATACTTCTGGTCAGCTAAATTATGACTCCGACTTGAACGCATTTGATGTAGGAATCTCTTGCTCCATACAAGATTTGATTCGTGGTCCCCCAATTTTTCTAAGTTTGATTCCTTGGGAGTTACAAAACTTTAGAACAAACATGTTGGACGCTATTAAAATTCTCATCGATACTCCACCTTCTACGCCAAATCTGGTCTCTCCAGTACTTGACCAACACACTGAAGCACATGATCAAGCACCCAAGGAGGAATCAAGCGTTGACTCACACGTTGGAGATGAAGTGGACACCGGGCCTGAAGGAATAAACAAAGATGACGAGAGGTCTAATGTTGTGGAAAAAAATGAAGGTCCTCTTGCAGAAGATGTTGCTAATATCGACAAGCCAGATTCTACTTTTCAGGAATTTTATACCACAGTTGGAGTGGTCATTCCAAAGCATGATGTTCCAAAAAGTGTTGATAAAGTGGCAGATACAGATGGTAAGCAAGCATGCTCACTTATTTTGATTGACACCATTAAATTATTTGAGCTTGCTGATATTATCGAGTATGAGAACTTGGGTTCAAAGAAAATAGTTCAATGCAAGTTTGGTCATCTCTTTTATTTCTACCGCTTTACTTCAGCTGAGAAGCTTCTTGAAGATTGGTCTACAATTGGACATCTTTTCTTGTTTAGCATGTTCTCACATGTCCAAAAGCTTGAGTGGGAACCTCCACCTTGAGGACAAAGCGGTTTTTAAGGGGGCGAGAATGATATGATAATAGATTAGTTATATTATTTATTAATTAGTAGTATTTATTAATAATTTATATTTAATCTAGTTTAGGGTTTAGTTACTTTAGTACGGGCCCGAGCCCATTAGGTCATTTTCTATTACCGTATTACTCTCTATATATTGTAATCCTTTCTCGTTATTATGAAATCAATAAAGAAATATCAAAACCCTAATCTCTTTCTCTATTCTCTTGGAGTCCTAGAAACGCTCGAAGTTTTCCATCTTTCTCTACCTAATTTTCTTGAAGCTTGAAGAACGCTCGAAGTTCTTCCCTATATGATACAATATTCGTATCAATTGGACACGCTGCAGTTACGTCACCATCTCCCGCAAAGAGTCATGCAACTCCTTGAAGCGAGCTTCAATTGCCGTTATTTGGTCCGCAAGAGGGTTCTAGGAAACGGACATGGTCGAACAATATCAACGAGAGCACCAATGATACAGACTCGTATCGGTTGGGAGAGACTTCGAGCGTCTACGAGCTCCAGGAAGTTGAGGCGAGGGAGAATAAGAAAGACGTACCAGGTGCGCCGCATGAGAGGAGAGAGAGAGTAGACTAATTAGGGTTTTTGATTATTCTTCAATATGCTAATCTCGTTGGGTACATCTCAACTTATAGGTGAAAACCCTAACCCTAATCTAACCTCTCGGTTCAAAAAGGGGGTCAAGGGAAAGAACCGAAAAGAAAACCCTTGAAGGAGCTTATAGACCGCTCTCCTAAGAAAATCTATTACAATTAATAAATATAACAATAATAATAAAATAATAATAGTGCAACTAAAAATAACTACGTGTCGTAGTCTGCATGCCATGTCGGTGGTCATCTCGTTCTTGTGCCCCTGCGCACCGGGTTCCCCGCATCCCCAGATGCCCGTCGTTACTGTCCTGAGTTGGTTCCCCACATTCATCTTCTACTGGTCCGTCATCCCCCGGTGGAGAACTCGTAACACAAAGAGACAATATCCATAAATATACAATCAGTATATATTAGTTGACTAAAATTCTAGAATGCAACCAAAGAAATTTTATAGTGATATTATGATTAACAGTGGTTGCAGGGGCGGAGGGGAGGGGGGAATGCCTGGGCATGTGCCCCCCCCCCCGGCGAAATTCCGGAGAAATAGGAATAGGGTACCCGATTCAGCGATGGGAGGCAAGATTTGCCCCCAGACTTGTCGCAGCGACGCAACGTGCTCTAGTCGTCGCCAGCCGATCAAAGAAGACGAATTAGGTTCTAAAGAAGAAAAAACGCAAAACGACGTCGTTTTGACAATGGGTTTAAAATAATTTCTTCGACCCAGCCCAACACTCCACGGCCCAGTAGCCCAATTGCCCAAAAAAATACGGGGTACTCATCGCCTCAGGTACCGGCTGGACTCTAGAGCCTGGACGCTTATTTGGTTATTCCGCTGCTGCCTCTGCAAAAGAAAGGACGAAAGGGCGGAAATTAATTAATTAATGTTTTTTTATTCACGTGTTATTATTGGGTTAATTTTGGGTTTTGCAGCTTAGTTATAAATTAATTACCCATACTGTAAAATTGTGAGATCTCAATCCAAAATAACTTGTCACCGAGAGGAGCAATTCATGTTCTTATATATTATTGTGTTTAATTTTTATACTGAATATTCTATGTGGGACTAAAAAACTTCTTTTTTGAGTTCCTAAGCTATGATTTTACACTCAAAACTGCTTGATTCTAATTCAAAAACCAATTGTCAATATGGAGTGTAACTCATATTCTTACATATTGGTCTTTTTCTTAGGTGAATGTATGGGTCTTTTTTAAGTTTGATCGTTATATTTGGTTCAAGAAATTTGAAAGAGAAATAAAAAGAATATGAGAAAGAAAATAATTTTTCATGTTTGGTTAGAAAAAAAAGTAAAGTGAAAAGAAAAAAAGAATATGAGAAATCAAAATGTAGTAAGATGAAGGAAAACCAAATTCATTCCATTCTAGTGAAGAGAATGAGAGAAAGCATTTCCTTTTCTTTTCATTCCAAATTCCTAAAACCAAACATAATCTATATTTTCTGGAATTACTTTCATATATAAACTCTGTTAATAAGCTGATTTTAGGCAAGCATGTGATAGGATTTGTTCTGATTTTGGTACTAGTTATGGAAAACTGTGCCCATATTTATCAGCTAGCAGATTTAAAGACTGTGTTCTTAAGGTAACAAGTGCAGAATGTTCTTATGTGCATTTTCGTAGAGAGATCTTTGAAAAGATATATTACTCTTATTAAATTTAAATTTTGATATCATTTTTGGAAGTATTTTAATATCTTAAAATATTAAATAAGTTATAATTATTATAATTATTCTTTATTTGATGTATTATATTGAGATGATTGTTGTAACCGTTTACGCAACCGTTTGCTGCGATGAATATTGTCAAGACTGATTTACACAACCGTTTAGGAGATAAGCTTTTATCAGATTGTCTGTTGTGTTACTTTGAGAAAGAAATTCCCCCCCCCCCCATGAAGTATTCCCTGGCTCCGCCACTGGGTGGTTGGTGTTAAATATTACAGCGGGAATAAAAAGATATTAATCCAAACTTATAAAGCGTTCAGATTTTACAATGGAAAAAAAATTGGAATCTTCATGAAGATCGAACAGGAATGGACAGTGGCAAGAGCACGAACAGACAGAGCAGGAACACGAACGGACAGAGGAAGGAGTCAAACGGAGCAGGTATCTTGACCGTCGAGTAGAGACGTCAGACGCGAGGTAGAGGCAAACCGGAACAGCTTCTGGAAATAGAGGTTAGGAAAGCGGAGTCGTCGGAGCTTTGCTTAAGGTAGTATTTCCCACCTCCCGCACTAGCAAACATGGGCAATCTCCTCCTAGGATAAAACCGCAACGTGCAAGGTCTAGAGCGGTAGATATTTGCCGAAAAACTGATCAGATATTGAAAGCGAAAGAAGAATATTGGACACACAGAATTTCAAGTGCTTCTTCACTGGACCAAGGCCTCCTTAAATAGAAGATGTCTTGGCGGATTGGACGAACTGGGACAGCTTAGGCGGAGCAACCGAGGAGTCACCAGAGACTCTTTGCATGCATGCTATTATTTCCGTCACTTCATAATATTTCCGGACCCCGCAGTGAATTTATAATATCGTTGAACGAGCGCGCACTCCGCGCCTCCTAACTCGTTTGACAACGTCTATTTAAATTCTTGTCCGATCGAAGTAAATCCAAATACACAAAATAAATTGATGACACTAAAATCACCAACACGGATTTTAACCCAGTCGCTGTTCCCATCTTCTTCTTCCACTTTCTTTGCCGCCCGTCGCTAGACGTCCACCATCGTTGCCGGTGTCTGTTCTCCTTTTTTTTGTGCGTGATTAAGGGTGTGACGGGAAGGAAAGAGATCTAGGTCAGCACCATTCTTCAATCCTAGGTTTGGGAATCTCTGATTAATCGAGGTGAGTGATTTATCTCTCGTTAAAATTAGTTCGTGGATTAGGATTCATTAATATATTTTCATTCAATTGATGTTAAGTTCGTGGATATGATTATTGTATTGTTGTTTGATTGTTGATGAATTAGTGAATTGAATTGTCGAAATCATGGGTTATTTGAATTTGATTTTAGGGGAATTAGAGGGTATGCCTTGATTTTATGAATTGATATGCTCGTACTTGTCTCCTGCTCATGTCCCCTCTCTTCTCTGTTATTCCGTTTTCCCTCTCGTTTCTTTCTTTGCCTCTTTTCTCTCCATGCTTGTTCTGTTGTTCGTTCTCTTAAGCTCACTGGGTGAATATATTGAAAATCACAAATAGGTTTGAGATTAGAAATTAAGGTCATGCACGTGACATCGTACGCCTGGTGGTCTCGAGGGTTAAAAACGTGTGCACGGTGGTCAATGACCCCTGGCGAGAGCCAGCGGGGGCCTCAACCCCCTCCATTGTGAGAACTTTGGAGTTATGAGTGTGGGTTCGGGCGAGAGTCTGGATTCCATTACTCCCGTAAGTATGAATTGGATTATATCTAGCAGGCAGATGGAGTAAGTATTCGTAAGAACAAAATTTAATTATAAAGGATAATTAGTGGTACAGTTGGATAATGATATTTGCCGATTCTTCTGATATTGTTTGATGATATATTAATGGGTGCTAGTCTATGAGTTAGTTTTAGCGTTATATACTTCCACTCTCCCTATTTTTTCAGGTAGGGATCAAGGATTGGATGAGAAGCAGCTTGGAGGACAGTGAAGCGTGTCGCTGGCGGATGGCTAAAGCTTTTTTATTTAAATTAAATATATTTTGTTGAATTTGTTTATTTAAATTACTAGAATGTTGAATATTGTTTTCAAGGCTTCTGCAACGTTTGAACTATTTACTCCGATTAATTATGGATTGTTTTTAAATAAATGTGAATTGATATTTATTATTAAATATTTTAAAAATATTATGCATGTGAATACCAAATTAGTAGCAACCCGACTCGCTAACTCGTTGTTTCGGGTTACTCGGGTTGGGGTTTTACACGGTATCGAGGTACCGTAACGTGTACCGTCCAGATCTCGAAATTTTCCAGAAAACCCAATTTTTGAACTATTCAATCCCATTTTTTATACAAATCGATTATGATCAATATAAAAATGATTTTTTGAAATAAATATGATGTTTTGACAAATTCAAGAACCTTATTTGATGCATGACGGTAAGTTAGAGTGTGAACACTCGACTCTAGGCTGTTATTTGTTATTGGATATTACGATGATTATTATTAATGTTGTTTACGACCAAACTTTAATGAATATTCTAATTAAAATGATAATTATGGATGATGGAATCATGATTAAAAATGAATATATTGATGGTTATGAAAATAATGTGTACTGTTAAGGGTATCTAGAAGACCTCAAAGAACTCCAAACCAAACTTGAGGATCACTCGTTTGGAGATATCACCCACCTGATAGTCCACTATTCGGTTGGAGGGTGATCCATAATACTAGTATGATGAATCATCGATTCTTGTGTTCTGCCTTAAACTAATCATAGTTTAAGATCCTGGTTAGAAATATTTCCTTAGACTAAGAATAGTATAAGAGCATTGTTATCAAAATGATTTGGCCTTAGATTAAGAATAATTTAAGGATGTTATTGACAGTATGAAAAGTGAATATTGAACATGTTATGAAATGACCCGAATTGAATATTGTATGATGAATACTTGAACTGAATATTATGTGCATGATATCAAATAATTTGATCATGAATTGAGATTCTATTTATATGGATGTTCGATGCATTAGATATCCTTACTCGACTTCACCGCTAAGCGTGTAGTATGTTTTATTTGCAACACGCAGGGAAACGAAGAGAATGATGTGACATGATCCTGGCGGAAGATGGGGCGAGATTGTTGGGATGGATGTGACAATTTGAATTATGATTTTAAAAGAGTGGAATAATTATTTTTGATTGCTATGTGACATATTTTAATTCACTTCCGTAATATTAAATACTCTGTATTATTACTGTTTATGTATTCAATAATATTTATGACAAATAAAAATATTTGAATTGTTTTAAATTTTATATGTTAGCGTAGTATATTTTGTAAATATTCGTTTATCATGTATTGGGCTATGTACATTATGGGCCCGTAGCTAGTATACTCCGTCATGTATATATACTTCCTGTGACTAATGGAAAACACAAGTTTCACGTCCAATAATTTCTACATGGTATCAGAGCGATCCCAGGGTTAGTTTCCAAACCCCTACTCTCGTGTCGATTGGTGTGCCGCCCGTCTGTCTCTCTCGGCGGTGCTGTTCGTTGTAGGTGCGTCGGAGTCAGAGCTCGTCGGCCCTCCTCCTTCGCTGAACAGATCCAGAAGGTTTGTTCCAGTCCAGCTTCGTCCGTCAAGCTTCGTCCGTCCAGCATCGTCAGGTCTGTTCGTCCGCCGACAAGTCAGCCGTCTGTCTGCCGCTCGTAATCCACAATTCGGGCAGATTTCTGTCCGTCCTTGTCTAGATTCGCCGACATCGAATTCAATTCCAGCAGATCCGCCCATCCAGATCCACCCGTCCGTCTATTCCAGCGATCCATCCCAACAGATCCGCCCGTCCAGCGATCCGCCCAGCAGGTCTGTCCCAGCAGATTCGTTCGTGCTGTCTTCATCGACCTCCGTCCTTCAGCCGTCAATTTCAGCCGGCTCTTTCACCCTTCAGCGGTCAATTGCAGCAGAACTCTCAAAAAAAAAAATCTCATACCATGGCTGCCAAATTGTGTGGAGATAAAATGGTTTGGTTAATGTCTGTGATTGATTCTTTTTCGTCCAATCAAATGAATGGTATGACTTCTACATTTTGTGAGTGGTTAATTGATAGTGGAGCTTCACATCACATGACAGGATCTCTTTCACACTTATTTAATGTTGAGGATATCTCTCCTCATTCCATATGTCTCCCTGATGGGTCCCGTGTTCAGGCTGTCAAACAGGGAAGTGTGCATCTGTCTTCTCGTTTGGTACTACGTAACGTGTTATACGTACCAAACTTACATTGTCACTTGATTTTTGTTGGATGTTTAATTCGTGATAATACTTGTTATGTAACTTTTAATGATCATCGTTGTGTAATACAGGATCATTCGTCGAAGATGGTGATTGGACAGGGTGATTTGCGAAACGGCATGTATGTCTTTGCTTCAGTTCCCGCGTCAGCCCTCGTAGCCAACATCGATCCCTTGGTTCTTCATCAACGGTTAGGCCACCCCTCCGTGGATGTTCTCCCTTTTCTTGGTACTAATAAAACGCAGTCTGTTGTCCAAAAATTACAGGCTTGTGAAATTTGTTTTTTGTCCAAACAAACTCGTTCTCCATTTCGTATTAGTGATAATAAAGCTGCTGTTGTTTTTGATTTAATCCATTGTGATCTGTGGGGACCTTATTCACCTTGTATTTCATCTGGGGCACATTACTTTCTGACAATTGTTGATGATTTTTCTCGAGCTGTCTGGGTTTATCTGATTAAATCAAAAAGTGAGGTCACTTCTTGTTTACGACGTTTCTTCACAATGATCCACACTCAATACTCCAAAATAATTAAAATTGTTCGTTCTGATAATGGTACTGAGTTTTTGAATTCTTCTTTGCGTCAATATTATGAGAGCTTGGGTGTATGTATTCAAACATCTTGTGTTGGTACCCCACAACAAAATGGGCGGGTAGAACGTAAACATCGTCATATACTGAATGTGGCCCGATCCCTTATGTTCCAAGCGTCTCTTCCACTCGAATTTTGGGGGGAATGTGTCAAAACGGCTGTTTATTTAATCAATCGTACACCCACCAAAATTCTCGAGGGAAAATCACCACTTGAAATCCTATCCTCCAAACCTCAGGATTTAAGTCATCTCCGGGTTTTTGGGTGCCTTTGTTTTGTCCATCCTGTTCCCAAACCCAACAATAAATTCCACCCACGAAGTGTAAAATGTGTGTTTGTGGGTTACCCATATGGTACCAAAGGCTGGAGAGTTTATAATCTTGACACACATAAGTTTTTTCACACGAGGGATATTTCGTTTGATGAAACCGTCTTTCCGTTCGCCGTCCCCACTCCCTCGTCCGGCCCTCCACCTATTCTCACACCCTCCCCGGTTGATTTCACCGTTGCTCCCGTCCCCATCACCCCTGCCGTACCATCGACCCAGCAGCCTTCCCCGTCTCCCGTCATCCCTGCCGTTCCGGCAACCCAGCAGCCCACCCAGCAATCCCCGTCACCGTCTCAGTCCCCGTCGGAATCTTCCACCCCCTCCGCCTCTTCTGATGACGACAACAACCCTAAGTCCTCCTCGGTGGAGACCACTTCTCCATCGCCGATACTTCCATCCCTTCCGCCTCGCACACGTCATCGTCCGTCCCACCTAAACGACTATGCTCTCAATTCTGCAAAGACTATCACTTCGGCTCCGGTCTCCTTCTGTTCCTCACAATCTGGTACTCGGTTCCCTATTACTAACTTTGTTCATTATTCTAAGTTGCATGACAGGTATAAGGGTTTTCTTAGAGCTATTGATGCCACCTCAGTTCCCCGTAATTTCCGTGAGGCTGTTCAGTTTGCTTCTTGGCGTGAGGCTATGGCTACTGAGTACTTGGCTCTAGAGCGTAATCATACTTGGGATGTTGTAGATCTTCCTCCTAATCGTCGAGCCCTTGGTTGTCAGTGGGTATACAAGACCAAATTTCGGTCTGATGGTACTAAGGAGCGTGATAAGGCTCGCCTTGTTGTTTTAGGCAATCATCAAGAACTTGGTGTTGATTATACTGACACTTTTTCTCCTGTTGCCAAACTTGCTAGGTTGATCAGTTGGATGTTAATAATGCCTTCCTGCATGGTGATTTACAGGATGAGATTTATATGAAACTACCCCCTGGCTATGCTCATCTTTTTCCAGGGAAAGTTTGTCGTCTTCGAAAGTCCTTATATGGGCTTCGTCAGTCCCCTCGTAATTGGTTCACTAAGCTTCGCATTGCTCTACGACGATATGGTTTTCGTCAAGCCCACGCTGATCACACTCTTTTTGTTCTCCAGCGTGGCCCTGATATGTTGGTTGTGCTTGTTTATGTTGATGATATTCTGGTGGCAGGTAACAACAAGTCTTTATGTACGTCATTCAAGAAGTATTTAGATGAATGTTTTCATCTCAAGGATCTTGGTCCAGTTTCCTATTTTCTGGGGATTGAGTGTGCTCGCTCTCTAGATGGTATGGTCCTTACTCAGCGTAAGTATGCTCTTGACATTATTGATGAGGCCAACCTACTTGGTTGCAAGCCTGTGGACACTCCATTACCGGTTAATCATAATTTGGCTCGATCTACCAGCGCTGAGATTCGTGATCCTCTGAAGTATCGTCGTCTTGTGGGTCGCTTGTTGTACCTGACCATTACTCGTCCGGATATTTGTTATGCCGTTCACACTCTTTCTCAGTTTATGCAGTCGCCCCGTCTCGATCATTGGAATGCGGCTCTTCGTGTCCTCCGTTATCTCAAGGGCCACCCTGGTCAGGGTATCTTGTTGCGCAGTGATAGCAATCTCGCCCTCACTGCCTTTTCTGATTCTGATTGGGCTAGTTGCCCCCTCACACGCAGATCTATCACTGGTTATTTCATTCTATTGGGTGGCTCTCCAGTCTCATGGCGCACAAAGAAGCAGACTACAGTTTCTTGATCTTCTGTAGAGGCTGAGTATCGAGCTATGGCAAATGCTTGTGCCGAAATCCGTTGGTTGCGTGGGATCTTGGCCGCCTTAGACGTTCCTTGTGTAGCGACTCCTCGTTTATATTGTGACAACAAGTCTGCCTTGTTCATTACCGCTAATCCAGTATTTCATGAGCGTTCGAAGCATATTGATATCGATTGTCATATAGTCCGGGAATGCCTTCAGCGCAATCATATTGTCACCGCTTATGTTCCTACGCGTTTTCAGACAGCAGACATCTTCACAAAGGCTCTTTGCGGTCCTCTTTTTCACAGCTTGTTGTCCAAGTTGGGCATTTATGATATTCATGCTCCAACTTGAGGGGGAGTGTTAGCGTAGTATATTTTGTAAATATTCGTTTATCATGTATTGGGCTATGTACATTATGGGCCCGTAGCTAGTATACTCCGTCATGTATATATACTTCCTGTGACTAATGGAAAACGCAAGTTTCACATCCAATAATTTCTACATTATAATTACCCGGTTTGTACTTTAGTTCGAAAATAGCTGCAGACCTGGACAGATTAGGGTGTTACACATAACTTCTGACACGTAAGTCTGGACTTGACAAACAATATGTCATTAGTCATCTTTTTGCAAGACCTACACTTTGAAAATACATTATTTTTAGTACTCTCGTTTCTATTTTTATTTAATTCAAACGGAAATTAGAATTGTGATTTATTAGAAACTCATCATACAATTCTATGATTTATTTCAGACGTGGTATTTCTCTCCCATTTAAAATAATTTCGTCCTTGGAATTCTCTAAGTCGTTGATGTAGAAACGGACAAAGATACTGGGTTCTCGTGGACTTTTCGTCGTCTTAGGAAATCATTCCCATTTCTCGTGATCTCACATGTAATTAGATAAGGATACACACATACGTATTGTATTAACCTTAATATCACTTAGTGATAATCACATCTACCGCGCAAATAGAAATGTACCGTATTAAATGTCTTGATCAGGATCAGTTGCATATGTCCTAACTGAAGCTCTAGCTTGCTCTTAAGTAGCCGGTTGCTGCAATCTATGTGGATGTTGGGATGCAGCGGTCGTCCGCTCGCTCTGCGAAAATCTGGTAGTAGGCATATGCCTCGATGTTGTGGCAATAGGGAACGAAGAATCAGGATTGGCCAGGAAATCCCTTCTGAAGCGGCCAGACTGTTCGCACCCCGTATAAAATTCTAGGGTATATTTCGGGGCATTACAGTTCCACCTGCCCAGGTGAGATTCTCGCCAGTTAGAGCGTGACCTTCGCCAAATTGTGTATGTGTCTGTGTTGTTACTCAAATAACCTTATTAGCCTAGAATAGGTTATGAACAACTGCTAGAGATGAACTTTAGTACATACGTGAATGTTGAGTTGATAAATGATGCAACCAAATAGTTAAGGTAAGTGTCATGATGTTGTTGATATTACCTGATGTTGTTATGTGATATTATTTGGTGCATGGAATCTTATGAGTGATTATGCATTTTGATTTAATCCTATGTGTGACTTCTACTGTCAAAACCTCTCACTCAACGTGAAAGCTGGGCATGTAATTTGTTTTAGTTCATACACGTAGGTAAAGGAATTGATGAATAAGGATCCAAGCCTGGAGGACTGCGAGAGTGATGGCATGTACGAATGCATGTCTGGGAATTTGATTTAGATATTATTTCTATTTGAATTTAATATGCTTTGCTAATAGTTAGTACCTTTTTTTTTAATTTTCTTAATGTAGTCCTTGGATGATCAGTCTTTTGGACCGGTCCTAGTCTTTAGACTGATTATTTACCAATCTCAGACATACCCAAGTCCTCTATAGGTCCTTTACTAGTTTCAAACTAGTCTTAGCCCCCCTTACAAACTAAGGATTGTTTGAGATTATCGGTCTTAGACCGGACTAGTCTCAAGGACTAGTTCCGTCTCAATCTTTCGCGTCTCGATCCTAGTCGATCCCAGTCGCTCTTTGTGGTCCCAATCCTTTTGCCCTTGTTTAGATCAAGTATTTGAATTTTTTGGGATAAATAAAGAAAAGTGGACTTTTTAGAGCATTTGTATTTCCCACGAATCTGCCCTTCAACAACACATAATGCCCATCAAGTCCCTCACCAACCCCCACCTCCCTCACCACATTTATATTGCTCCTGCACCCATTCCACATTTCATATTTCAGGACACACGTTACGTAACCAACCACCTATATACTAATATACTCTCTACCTCCCTCCCAATATCTATTCCTCTCTCTCTCTCTCTAAACATACAGCTGCATTACATTATTAAAATGGGCGCCCCGACCGAACAAGCCGCCGGCGACTTCATTTTCCGGTCAAAGCTCCCGGACATCCACATCCCCAACCACCTCCCTCTCCACTCCTACTGCTTCCAGAACATTTCCCAACTACGGGACCGCCCCTGCCTCATCAACGGCTCCGACGACCGGATTTACACTTACGCGGAAGTGGAACTCACGTGCCGGAGAGTCGCGTCCGGGCTCCACAAGCAGGGGATCAACCGGGGCGACACCGTCATGATCCTCCTCCCCAACTCGCCGGAGTACATCTTCACGTTCCTCGGCGCGTCTTACGGCGGCGCGATCGCCACAATGGCCAACCCCATGTTCACGCCGGCGGAGGTGGTCAAGCAGGTCAAAGCGTCCAACGCAAGGCTCATCGTTACCCAAGCCTGCAACGTCAACAAGGTATGGTAACAAACGTTTGTTATTTAGAAGTGTTTGAAAATCACTTGCTCCGTTCCAATTTGGGGTTTAACTCAATTTAATTTTCAATACTTCAATTTTCTGTTTTTGGGGTTTAACCAAATTTAATTTTCAATATAACTTATGGGATGTAGTAATTAAAAAAAGAAATTAATATTTAAAAATTAAATAAAAAAATCCACAAAACTTGAGGTGGCATGAGTATACAATTTTATCAAATGAGTAACGAAAATAATAAAAGAAAGTAAATAAAGATTGATCATGTGAATAGTAAAAAAATCTTAATTTAGGATGGACGGAGTAATTTTTATTTAAACATTTTGTTAATTTCATATTTCCTTAGTTTGTTTTCGACTTTGATTTTTTGGAGGCAACTCGACAAATTTAATCATTTATACTCTCACTTTGTATTACATATTAATACAATAAAATATAATTTTAAAATTTTTTTCAACAATATAAATCAATAAAATCATTTTACAACTTTTATATACTCCCTCCGTTCTCAAATAAACTTTTCCTTTCGTTTTTTCTTGGTCCCCAAATAAACTTCTCTTTTCCAAAAAAAATTCTTTTATCCCTTACTTTTTCATACTCTACCTATCACATCATACCTTTTTACTAATAGTCTACATATCACATTTTACTTTTACACATCACATCAAGTTTATTTTTTGAAAGTCAACACAAAAATATTCTTCACTTAAATCCTCAAAAAGTTAAAAATAAAAATTTATTTGGGGACGTAGAGAGTATCAAAATTCAATTATTTGGAACTAGTCTTATGAATCTACAATTTCATTTTGTGTATGGTGGAAAAAATGCCCAAAACGATCATCTCGCTTAATTATAAATGCACAAATAATTACTCTCTCTATTCATAGGGTCAAACTTCACTTACTTTGTTTGCTCTTTTTTACTAGTCATTTTGTAAAATAATATAGTCTTGTCACCTCTAATTTTGTAGAACATTTCATGTAGTTTATTACTATATACTCCCTCCGTCCCATGAAACATGAGACTTTTGCTTTTTAGAAGGGATTTAAGGAAAGTGTATTTTGGTATTGAATTTCCAAAAAGTATGATTTGATGGATAGATTATTAGTAAAAAGGTATGATGTAAAAGTTAGAGTATGAAAAAGTAAGGGGAAAAAGTGACTTTTTAATAGAAATGAGAAGTGTTTTGTGGGACGGATAAAAAAAGAATGGAGAAAGGTTTCATGGGACAGAGGGAGTACATTTTATTTTAAAATTTTACTCCTATAATCAATTAAATTGAATTAAAAATAAAGTCGGTCAAACCTCATCACGCGTAATAGGAAGATCCTAGGTGGACGGAGGGAGTAACAAATACGAGTATTGGGTCCTGTATGTTATTAATATATTAAAAATAGAAACAATCCTTTCTTTCTCTCAAAATCATCCAGGAAATGAGTTAATTCTTACGCGCGTGCTCTTAAAATTCATGTTTATTTTAAGGATTGTAGTGCATTGATATCATTAAAAATTGGGATTTTTGGCAAAAAAGAAAATATATTACTTGTCAATTTATTAAAAATGTAAAAAAAGTTCATATTTTACAAGTGAATCTTAGGATGACGACAATTTCAACGAGAATACAACAACAAAAATCTTCCATAGAATAACCTTTTAGCTAGAGCGTCAAATGACAATTTTGACCTGGTAAATTTTAGTCAAGCATCTAAAGGAGGGAGGTGTAAATTCTAATCTGAAACATTGCACTTATAAATAAATACATTAAATTAAAAAACAATTCAATAAAATCATACATATATAGTGCTAAAAAAATCATATAAGAAGTAGATCAGACCTTCGAATAACTTCAGAAAGAAGGGGTACTAAAAAAGAAATTGGGATGGGTCACTTCAAATATATGGATAAAATATGTTGCTTTAAGAAAATGGATAAAATATGATGCACAACCATTGTTATTAATTAGGGTGGGTCACTAAAAAATTATTTTTATTAGGGGCTCGACAAAGCAAATCACTATATTATTAAAAGAAATTATCAAACTGGGAATAACGATTTATGATGGAGGGAGTATTAAACTAGACTTTATTTTGAGGACAAATGAATTTTTTATTAAATTATGACATTACATCAATTTTTCAACTCTACCAAGACTAATAATAATAATAATAATAGTAATAATAATAGAATAATATAATCCGTAAATAATATGAAAATATATCTAAGTAATTTTTTTAGTCACTCTTGGAAAAAAATAGGAAAAAATGGAAGAGGTTCAAAGAAATTAGATGAATTTGTAAGAAATTGAAAAAAAAAAAGAGAAAATCAAGAAGGTGTTTGAAGATATTAAAAGAAGTGAAAAAGGTTGAAAGAAACTGGATAAAAAGGCTGAAAAATGGTGGAATTTAAGAATTAGAACTAAAAAAACCAAAGTCGTAGAGTATATTTATATGTTTAGTTTGATTTTTTTTTCTAAATAAATTGGTAGATTTTTGGGATTCATCTTCTAAAAACATATAATAAAAATAACTCCGTATATCTTAAAAATGCAATTTGTCTTTAATTGACTAATTACAGCTGAGGAATAATATTGAAAATAATGAAGGAGATATAAAATTAATTGGAATGTATTATTATTATTATTACAGGTGAAAGAATATGCAGGGGAGAGAGAAATCAAGGTGGTGTGCACAGATGCGGCGGTGGACGGGTGCCTCCACTTCTCGGAGCTGGCGGGGGCAGACGAAGGCGAGGCGCCGGCGGTGGAAGCTGATCCGGAGGACGTGGTGGCGCTTCCGTATTCCTCCGGGACGACGGGGCTCCCGAAGGGGGTGATGCTGACGCATAAGGGACTGGTGACCAGCGTGGCGCAACACGTGGAAGGGGAAAACCCTCACTTCTACCTCCACGGGGAGGACGCCCTCCTCTGCGTTTTACCCTTCTTCCACATTTACTCCATGTCCATATTTCTCTGCGGGTTGCGGGTCGGGGCCCAGATCCTGATCATGCAGAGGTTTGAGATTGCCCCGTTTTTTGAGCTCATACAGAAGTACAAAGTTACCGTTACGCCCTTGGTCCCGCCCATCGTTTTGGCCATTTCTAAGAGCCCTTTGGTGGACGATTACGACCTTTCCTCCGTTCGGGTTGTCATGTCCGGGGCCGCCCCGCTGGGTAAGGAGCTCCAGGATACCCTTAGAGAAAAATTCTCTAACGCTAGATTTGGTCAGGTAAGAAAGACTCTTTTGAGTTTCGTGCTTTAACTTATTGTTATTTATTATATATTCTTATTAGAATATGATTAGGCCAAATTAGAATGAAAAATATCTTTAAATATATTTAGAATCATTTAGATTAAAACTTTAATCAAATGATATCAGAATCAAATAGATAAGTTCAAGAGAATAAACTTTTGGTCCATATTTAACTACTTTGATTGTCACACTTTTTTTTAATAAAAGAATACCCCTTTTCATATACTACCTTAGTCTATAAGTTTTTTCTCGAGTTTAATGTTTTAATCAAACATTTTAAATTTTGACTACATATCATGAAATCTTTTTATTGAATTATCATGTACGGGGCCGCCCCCTTGGGTAAGGAGCTCCAAGATACCGTTAGAGAAAAATTCTGTAATGCTAGATTTGCTACGAAATGATCTTTTGTTTATTTGTACATTTTCATCTATTACTCAAAAGAATAAAATATTCTTATCATTTCTTATTTTGAAATTTTTTTAATATAGTTTTTGAAATATTTAAAGTTTATTTTTAATTTATATATCAATCTTTAAATAAAATGAATTAAAAATTTAAAATTTTGCTTTATTTTACATAATATGATAAACATTTTGAGCGAGAGAGAGTACTTCCTCGGTCCATAAATTTCCTCTCAGTAGGACTTTTTTAGTCAAGCAATTTAAATTTTGACTACAAGTTATATAAAAATATATTGAACTATCATGTAAATTTAACATCAATATATTAATTTTGAAATATAGTTTTAAAATAGTAATGGACAAAACCGTAGATTATTCCACTTCTTGTGTCGTTAAAATTTACTCCCTCCATCCCAAAAAGTTTGTTACATTTAGAAAAAACTGCGTTCCGTAAAGTTCATTACATTTCTATTAAAAAACCACTTGTACCCCTTACTTTTTCATACCCTACCTATCACATCCTACCTTTTTTCTAATAATCTACCTATAACATCCTACTTTTACCCATCACATCAAGGATATTTTTGGAAAGTCAATACCAAAATATCCCTCCCTTAATTTCCCAAAAAGTCAAATCGTCCCATTCTTTTTGGGACGGAGGGAGTATTTTTTTTCACATATTTGAATAAAATTAAAAAAATTACTTTTTAAAAATATACGAATAAAGTCTATTAAAATAAGAGATAACAAAAGACAACAGCTAGCAACAACAATATAATCAAATGATAAATGAAAATGCACAAGTAATTACCAATTAAAATTATCGAGAAGACAGTGCTATAATCTATTTTGAACCGGATGGACCGATGGAGTATTTAAAGGTGTTTACATTTAGGACCATGCTACACTTACACCAAAAAATATACCTCATTTGTACACCACAGGCTTGCACAAACATTTCGATGGTTTACACCGACACAAGTGTTGGTGCGTTAATAAATATTTACACGGACACAAATGTTGGTGCGTTTAACAAAAATTAGTTTTACACCAACACAAAGTACACAAAGTGTTGGTGCAAAACTACGGGGTACAAATTGGGGTACAAACCTTGGGGTACACATAGCATAATCCTTACATTTATTTTCATCTTTCGAGATATTAAAGAAAAGGATAAATTGAGCATAGTCGAATAATCAATATGATAAAAACTCTGAGCATGTCTACAATGATTTGGGATGGGGCAATAACTGACCCGATCAGAATTCGGGGTGGCGTCTCAGATTTTTTTTTTCTTTTTACATAAATATAATGGGAAATATCAAATGCCAAAAGAAGTCATTGTAATTTTAGAAATATTAACACTACATACATTACAATATGATCACCATAGTTGGAGATAACAAATGACGTGTAAATGGGTAAAATAGTCTCCATAGCCCATAGGGACATAATAAGTCGTTAGATTAGAATATTAGGATATTGTGCGGTGCCTTTTTAAAGAAAGCACTTATCATCGCCATCCATACATATAAATATAAACAAAAGGCCTTAGCAACTTCAATGGGAGGAATATATGAAAGAGTAAAGAGGAATATTTTTGATATTTTTTTTTATTAAAAATCATTCTCCAATGAGAGAGATAAACAAGAAGGTAATTATACCTTCTTCAATTTTGAAGAGGCATCTTTACCTTCTTCATTTGGGGAGGTATATCAATTTTTCCCACCTTTTAAATTTATTTCATTAATTAATTTAGTTATTATGTTTTTGCTTGAATGTATTATTATAAATTATTAATTTGTATCTTTGTCATTGTAAAACTTAACGAATCAAGAATTAACAAAAAAAGATACTTTGTTTTTTAATCTTGCACTCTGTATTTTTTCTATTCGGGTATTTATAGCTTTACATGTATAATTAGACATAATGTATATTTAACTATTTCAGAACTGACATTCTAATTTTTTTTTCTCAATAAATTAGTTGTATTTTTGTATAATCTTTAAATTTAAAAATTTAATCAAGAAGAAACAAAGGCAACAAACCTCAAATTTACCTCCCATGATTTTTTTAAGAATGTATATTTTCTCTTCTAACAATTAAAATTGGATTTAAGAAGATAAATCAACTAATTTTTTCCCAATAATGTATGGAGATGAATTTTTTTCCTCTTTTGCCTTTTGATTTATCTTTCTCCATTGAAGTTGCACACTTTTTGGAAAGGTAAACTTGATCATTTAGAGAGGTAAATGAAATATATATCTCTCCAAGACACCTCTTACCATTAGAGTTGCTCACTAGGTATGTCACATATAGACAATAATTGTTAATGCAATAATTGTCACTTATAGACAATAATTGTTAATGCAATGTATAAACGATATTTGTTTATATCGTTTATTTAATTTATAAACAATATTTGTGGGGGTTTGGTGGGTGCTAGCGGATTCTGTGTTTGGTAGGTAGGGATGAGTGGAAATGTGCAGGGGTATTTTAGTCTATTCACTCTCTTAGTCAATGTTTCTTAAAAATGAAAAAAAGTTAAGTAGGAACATCATTCCCGGACAATGGAGGGAGTAATTATTAATGCAAAATAATTATTATCTCTTGTGTATGTAATTGTGCCATTCGAGTACAAATTTGGTGAACTCTGGTTTTTTCATACATACTCGCTTTCGTCCCCAATTTGATTACAAATTGCCGTTATGTAATTAAATTTTTTACCTTTTGAAATCATTTCATTTACAAATTTGTATATCAATAAGATATAAAAATTATATATTAAAAAACTACGTCAAAAATTTTATAAAAACGAGGTGACAAGAATATTTTATTTTATCAAAATACTTAATGAAATCGCGTAAACAAATAAAAATTATCAAAAGAAGAGAAAAAAAATTGTAATCTATTCAGGGACGGAGTAGTATATTGGGTTTGGTTGGTGTGGTAGGTAGGTGGTGATCACAATTTCGAATTCAACTTCCTAATTAGGTTTGATATTTTCTGTCTTCAACCGAACTCACTTATCATATTGCGTTGGTGGGCTGAATGGCTCAAAATTATTTAGGATTATTCAACTTTTACCGCGTACTAGCTACCTTTTGTATTGTTTCAAAATACTCTTTCAAAAATATTGTCATATTTTGAATTTTTTTGATAAAATTAAGAAATTCTTTGACCACAAATTAAATATAATTTAAAATAATTAAGTACTCTTTCCGTCCCCAATTTGATTACAAATTGCGGGCTACGGAGTAAAATTTCCTACTTTTTGAAATCATTTTATTTACAAATTGGTATATCAACAAGCTATAAAAATTACATATTAAAAAACTACGTCAAAAGTTCTACAAAACAAGAGATGACAAGAGTATTTTATTTTATCAAATACTTAATGAAATTGCGTAAACAAACAAAAGTTATCGAGAGGAAAGAGAAAAAAAATTGTAATCTATTTAGGGACGGAGGGAGTATTATGAAAATATTATATTTTAAAACTATATTTTAATGTAAACATAATTTTCCTATATTTATATTATAACTAAATATAATTGTTTCATAATTTAAGTAGTCCTTCAAGTATTCATTAACCTCCAAATGCAGTCCTTTTTACTATACACGTTAAAAGCTAAATGGAGTACTATCTCCATATATAGCTTTCGATCTGTAATGGGTTCCAAATGCATCTAGCTCTATATATAAAACTTCCGTCCCAGTGTCAGATGCAATTTCCGGCCTGCAATGGGTGCTCGATGCTGGCCCCTTCCTCTGCTCTCATTGTAAATGTTGGGAATAACTTTACTTTCATAGAGGTTTAATTTTTATAGTAAAGAATACAAAACTTTAATTTTATTGGAATTGTGGAAGCTCATTAATTTCTTATACCTAAAAAACAATCAATGCACTTTTTTGAGAGAGGCATATGAGAGAACCAGCGCCGCGATTAATAAGTGACTTTTGGTATGTGTTTAATAGTAGTGGTAGTAAGTATTGAAAAAGAAAATAATTAATGTGTATGGTAGGGATATGGAATGACAGAAGGTGGGTCGGTGCTGGCAATGGGCTTAGCCTTTGCAAAAGAGCCTTTTGAGATCAAATCTGGTTCGGTTGGGACCGTTGTTAGGAATGCGGAGTTGAAGATTGTGGATCCTGAAACCGGGTCCTCTTTGCCCCGGAACCAACCCGGCGAGATTTGCATTAGGGGTCACCAAATCATGAAAGGTACGTACTTCATCTTCGCATACAATAAAGCTTGGAGAACTTTAATCCTGACATTACTCTTTCCACGGACATTTATAAATACTCTCTGTCCCTCCCTCCCTAAAAAAACTGTCACAATTTGATTTTTTGGTCAAATTTGATCGCAGATTATGGAAAACTTATATTTAGTATTAATGTAGATTTAGTAAAATTGAGCTAATTTTAAAATATAGTTTTTTGAAATATCAATTTTTTACAAAATTTAATTATTTTAAAATATATTTAATTCGTGCTTAAAAAATGCTACAGTTTGACCAAAAAATGTCAAACTGTGGTAATCTTTGAGGGACGGAGGGAGTAATCTTTCTTCTATGTTTGACTTTTGTTGTCTTTGTTGTCCTTATTTAAAAACAAAGGATGACACACGAACCTCGACGATCCGTCAGCACCGGGCGGGCAATTAGCTGAGACGAGAATGATTTTTGTTGTCGATATTTTAAAACATTAAAGACAAATTACCAAAAAAATATATTGAATTGTGATATAAATTTAATATCAATAGATTTATTTCAAAATACCATTTTTTATATTATATATTTATAAATAAATAGGGATATTAATGAATATTGTATTGAACACGGTAAAAAGTCAAATGAGAGGAAAAAATATAGGAGGGTAGGAGTATAAAACAATCTCCGAATACCGGTAAAATGGTAGTATGTTAACACTAAGGTCAAATTTGGGATTCGCCTAACATGTCATTTGAGGGAAAGTGGTAGCAATTTGCATGCTTCAATAATGAAAATGCCAAAGAAAAGTGGGTGGAGAAGTAAATTGGGCGTATGACCAGTTTGGTTGGAAATGAAATGAGGGAGGGAGAGAGAGAGAACATATTGGTCCCACTTACTTATGGGTGAACTATAAAGAAAGAAATGAAAGAAAAAGTCTTGGCTCTCAACATTGGGGATTACA
Organism: Cuscuta australis; assembly: GCA_003260385.1. Lineage (NCBI taxonomy): Eukaryota > Viridiplantae > Streptophyta > Magnoliopsida > Solanales > Convolvulaceae > Cuscuta > Cuscuta australis. The sequence goes on from NQVE01000159.1 coordinate 1,269,865, forward strand.
TTATTTTGAAGCATTCCCACGTTCTATAAAAGATCTTAACTTTCTTTTTTTCTTTTGTGAAGAAAGACTTGTATCCTAGTACGTCCGTTTGAAAAAATGATTGCGCCTTCATTTTTTGCACATCCAAAAAAACACTTCTACCCCGACCTAAAATATCTAAAATGCATCTCATTTCTCCTTTATTGCGGATAGAAGTTATCATGAGGGTATTTTAGACATTTTAAGTGGGGTTAAAGTGTCTTGTGGGAAAAAGATCATTTCATATCGAATGAGGTTAATTACTACGTGTTTATGCATTTACATGGATGCAGGATATTTGAATGACGAAGAGGCGACAAAAAGAACAATCGACAAGGAAGGATGGCTACACACGGGAGATGTAGGGTACATAGACGAGGACGACGAGCTATTCATCGTGGACCGACTCAAGGAGCTCATCAAATACAAAGGCTTTCAAGTCGCCCCCGCTGAGCTTGAAGCCTTACTCCTTACCCACCCTCTCATTTCCGATGCTGCTGTCATCCCGTACGTAACCTCCCCGCCCTCCCTCTTTTCTTACTGGCTCATATTACTATTTCTCTTCTCCGCGTCATCTTTAACCGTACAGTTTCACTTTTATTAAAATAATGTTACTCCCATCCGTAACTATTTGCTGCAGCATGAAAGATGAAGATGCTGGAGAAGTTCCAGTTGCTTTTGTTGTTAAGTTGAATGGGTGTAACATCACCGAGGATGATGTTAAAGACTTTGTCTCTAAGAAGGTATACATAGTATACAAATGCTAGCTTAACCAATTAAATACTTCCCCGTTCCAAAATTAACTTCTTTACATAGATTTCTCGGAGATTAAGATAAATGAAGAAAAAATGTTAAACAGTGAAAAAACGAGCGGTTAGGATTTGTTTAAAAGAGCTACAGAAGATTATTTTACTTGGGGAAATTTAATTTTTGTTGTTTTTGCCTAATTTTTTTAAATATCATTTCCTCGTCTTTTGTGTTTTTTTTGTTCTCTCTCTGCAGGTGATATTTTACAAGAGAATAAGGAATGTATTTTTTGTGGAGGCAGTTCCCAAATCTCCATCAGGCAAGATACTAAGAAAGAACCTGAGAGCAAGACTTGAAGCCCAATGAATAACCCACCAAATTACTTCTTCCATACATCTGTGGATCAAAACCTGTTGACTTTTTGTCTTCAGATCATCACATTCTCTTACAAATATTCAATTTCCGATGTTGTTGATAACATTAGTGATAAAAGATTTGTACGGAGTATACTCCATCTGTCCCGATTTAGGTTTCCACTTTCTTTGTTTTTTTTTTATTTTTGAGAATTACGGAGTAGTTTTCTTCTTTCATGTACTCTTCTTCCGTCTCAAAATAAGGTCTCTCATTTGGTTTGACGTAAAATTTAAGTAAAGTAAAATTGTATGATGGAAAATGGTTTTCAAGCTCTAGTAATTTGAGGATAAAATAAATTGATACACTTGTGACTTGTCCCAAAATAAATTTTTCATACGGAATCTTTAGTTTCGTTTCACCAAATTTTAAAAAAAACATTGTTAAAGTTTGCTTCAAATAGAACTATTATAAATCAAATACTGCATTTTTAAAGAAGATGAGAGCAGTGTGAAATTTATTCTGGGACAACCAAAAGAAGTGTGAAGTTTGAAACTTAGTGAACTTTAATTTCCTTATTAATGTTTGGCTCCAGGAGTTTGAGAGGGAATAGAAAAGAAAATGAGTTGGAAATCAAATTTTCATGTTTGGTTAGAGAGAGAAAAAAAAGAAAAGAAAAGTGGAAGGAAAAGAAAATAAGAAAAAAAAAAGGCTAAGCAAAAGGAAAACTAAATTTCTTATCATTCTCTTCCAAATCCCTTTGAAATGGCTTAATATGGAATAATGGAGTACCTCCATCCCTAACTTAAAGTCTCATTTAGGATGGAGCTTTAAAATGGTTGAGTGTCAGTAATGTAGTAACTTTGTCCCTATCAAATCTAAATAGTAAAGTTCAATGTATCATTTTGAAGACATACCGCATTTGCGGCAACACCAGCAGCGTCTCTAGGCTGAAGACGATTGAACTAAAACAGTCCCACTTTGCGCTCTCATAAGGCCTGTACAGTAGCTCCCCACTCGCCTGGGGAAGTAACACATGTTAACAAACAAGAACAATAAATATTTGGCTGACTATTAACAAACAGAACAGAGGGAACTTACAGTATATTTATATACTTGAGTGTCGCGCATTATCTGATATATCAAGGAAACAAGAGCCTGTACAAAACAGAGACGCCTACTGGGTGAAACATGTTTCAACTGAGACAAAAAGAACAAAGATTAACGTTCAACAAGATTAAGATTTCTCGTTCAGTTTGGTAGTTATTGTAAAGGATGGAGAACGAAAAACGCAAGGCACAAGAAAAATCCTATCCTATGAATAAACAAAATGAAGACTGTGGGTAGAGACAATTCGAACTACGATGGCTGTGATAGTGGTGAAACGTGTGGTTAACATTGGGTTCCAATCAATCTTCGTTCCGAAGATACATTCATTTCAGCTCTTGCATAATAATTAAAAACATACTAAGGCTACATGATTATTCCTGCAAAACTGTTCTAAATTCCTCATCGACTATGAAAATTACAGGAGAATGCATAAAGATACACGGTGAGGATTATGCTAATCATACAACAAGGCAACCAGTGTGGGCTTTCTTCTTCTCTGTTTGGTTTCCCTTCCAGCAGCTGCGAATGAATGCGGTGTTTCTGCCCGATGGCTAGTTTATCCAGCAGTAACAAAACAAATGTGTTGGGCTCCACTCGCTACAATCAATCCCTTAAGTTCATTCGCCAGTCACATACTGGTTCTAAGTGTGCAAACAGGCCAAAGAAAGAATAGAGAATAAAAAATATAAAACCCCAATGCCCTTTGGAATCCAGTAGAGACTGTCTGGCAGAGCTCCAATCGAAGAACGTCACAGAGTCACACATGTTCATCCGTTTCACGAGTACATATTTTCTCAAGCAGCACAGGCCAGTCTTCACCCAGTTGCTGAGGGTTCAGCTCCATTGCTACCTTAAAATCTTGCAATGATATGAAACTCTGAGGCGGTAGAGGTTCTTCTTGCAAAACTTCTGAAGGCCTGCCAGTGTTTAACTGCAACTGATATCCGGGTCTGACACCATTAACCGGTTTCGTATATGCTTGGTGTTGCTGCTTCACAGTGTTTGTATTCACTGTCCCATTCTGCCCTGACCGCCTTGCTCCAACAAGTTGAACACAAGATCCGATCAAACCTTTTAGGTGAGAATCGAGACCGATGTTCAACAGATTAGCACAATCCACGGACACACCCCCTTCAAGCCCATGTTCCGTGGCAATCTGATTCATGCGTTCCCTGAGTGTCAAACTGTCTAACAAAGCACCAACAGAAGTAGAATCGGTGCGAACAGACTTGCTTGCGGTTGCCAAATGTAATGATGCTCTAAGGGCCCCACCAACACCGACCGGACAATGTGAGACCCCAAGTGGAGCTTGAAGTGAACTCCTTTGTTCATGTGGTCTCTTTGTTACTAAAGGATTTCTAGGGGCTTGCCCCAACACTGCCGCATCATGCTCTGTTCGCTGCATGATTCCTTGATGGTGATGCATTGCCACAGGTAAATCCCCATTTTCAATAATAGTATTTGAACAAGGAGGTGATGGAAGAGTATTCCCATTTGACAACCGGGGTTGATTTGAAGCAACATGTGGCCCATTTTGCTCAATGGCATCATCACTTGAAGGATCTTTGTTCTTGGCAATTGCTTGTGCCGAAACTTCATTCTCGCTTCTTGAAGGTGGAACCTTTGCACAACAAGCGTTTTTCAAAACAGAACGTATGAACTGATTATGCAGTGGAATGTTCTCTCTCCCAAGAACCCTAACACAAAGTTTATTGAACTCGGTTTTGCTCATTTTCAAGCTCAACAAATTACTCAAGTAATGAAAGTACTGCTTGGAACCATCTGGTCCCAGTTTCCTCACTATCTGAGCCTTCAATTCGACGAGATTGATCCGTGTGTGCTGATGTGGAGGTTGCATCTCTCTTCAGCACATAAAGTCCATATACAAAAGCAAAATAACAACTCAACTACAACACCAACTACCCACTGCTCAGAAACACCAAAGTTCCACTACTAAATTAGGGTTTTGCTCCATTTACAAATATTCATCCTCCAAACAATATTCAACCGCTCTAACAGCAACGCAAACAACGCAATACCTGATCCCATCTCTGAAACCCCAATTTTTATAGGGACGGAGAGAAAATGTTAACTCCCCGAGATCCAAATTCTCCCAGAACCAATTCTCCCCTCAACATATCCCAAATTTCAAATTCTAAGCCCGAATTTCCAAACTGCAACTACAACTAACCGGCTGTTGCCAACAGGAATTCACTGCTCCAACTCCAAGTAAAACCCCAGATTTATTCCTAATTCAACAGTTCAACTTCCCGAAAATCCCACAGAAATCACTGAATAAACTAAAATTCAACCTTTTGCACAGAAATTAAAGCTTGAAGCTACAAACATCAAGTTCAAAGCTTTTCCAACAGAAAATTGAGGCTCAAAACCACGGAGATTGTAGCTCAAAATTGATACTTTGATCTATACGGAGAGAACAGATAAGCTAGGCAGACCTTATTGGAGCTTTCCCAAGCTGAATCCGAATTTCAGATTCGGAAAAGGAGAAATTATTCAAAGAAATCTCTATCTTCAATGCTCGTCGTTCTCTCTTGCTACTCGCCCTTTAGAACCCAAAATGAGCTTCTTCCACCATTGCTGCTTTATCTTTCGAGAAATTGTTTCGCATTTAAATCTCTGTAAAAATCGCAAACCTTTTTTAAGGGACTCCGCAGTTCATCTCTCCGATCGTTCTCTGCCCGTTGATGCTCGCTCGCTCTCTCTCTCTCTCCTCCCCCTCCCTCCCGGATTCAGACTTTTTTCGTTCTTGTATCTTTATTTTTCTACTTTAATACTCCCTATTAATCTTTTGTTATCACAATTTAATCACTCTATTTCTACGCGAGTAATGGATCGTCCCATCCACGCAATGAGCGGGAGTCTGGCTGAAAATCAAAGATGATTCGCGTGTACTTAATAGCGCGTGGTTAAGGGTACTACTTCTGTGAATTTTAGTGTGTCTATATATACACACACACACATATATTTATATATACTAGTGTTTGAATCCGTGCTATGCACGGGTGGAATGAAATTTTGTTACATTTTATAATTTTTTATTAAAGGCAATGTTCTTTTCGATTTTGACCTTTAGAGTTTTTTTGTTGTGAGAAAAATAATTTTTAAAGAATCTAAATCTACTTTTCTTTGGTTACATAAGTAGTCGGAAATCATTTTTTAGAAAAATGATTATATTTCCTATAGATGAATGTCCATTTTCTTTGTAATTGCTTGAGTCCTCTAACTCTACGAACAAAGCAAAAAACTACTCTCATCTCGTCCCCCTTTCCTCCTAGCCGGCCAAGGCACCACTATGATCCGGTCGTCCGTGTGGTCAATACAGAAGAATGTCAGGAGGTAAGGAAAGCACCGGTCAATCCTCCAGTAAGTCCTACCGGTCAACCGGGACGATAGTGGTCGGACACATATTGTTCGTACCATAGGTCAGATTCCCATAACACTTCAGAATGCAAAAGTGTTAAAGGAATTGTCCGGCAGATGATAGATAGTGGAGAATTGGGCAAGGATTATTTGCAAAAAGCCCAGGAAAAGAACTACCAATGGATCAAGCCAGCAGCCCAGGGAATGACCGGCGGAGGAATAACCGGCAGCAGCAGCGAGCCCCTGATAAAGAAAACATTGGAATGATCTTTGGTGGACCTGAAGGTGGAGATTCGGGCGCGCAACAGAAGAATTGGGTCCGTAGAATTTACGTCGGAGATGTAAGTGCTGACCCAGTCAGGCGAAAGCAAACAAGAAGGGAACCGATTGTCTTCACCGATCGGGACCTTCCGGCTACTGGTGGAGATCATAATGATCCTTTGCTCATCACCATGGACATTAATGGGATGGATGTCGCCCGGGTGCTAGTTGACACCGGCAGCAGTGTCAACATTCTGTATTTGGAGACTTTCCAAAAACTCAGGTTGTGTCGGACACAACTTGAACCCCTGAAAACTCCTCTCTCAGGCTTCACGGGAGATACCGTGGAAGCTGGAGGATCAATAATCCTACCGGTCGAACTCGGATTGGGGGACAAAACCGTGTGGAAGAGGATGCGGTTCATCGTTGTGGATATCAAATGCGTCCACAACGCAATTCTTGGAAGACCGGGCATCAACAAAGTCCGAGCGGTCATCTCCATGCCTCACCTGTGCATGAAGTTCCACACGCCAGGTGGTGTGGGAGAGGTGAGAGGTGACCAGAGGAATGCCCGCGAGTGCTATGCCCGGGCAGTGAAGAAGATGACGAAAGGAGTAAACGTCATCTCCCAGGAAATCAAAAAGGGAGAGGAGAGGCCGGCCTGGGAGAAACTTGAGCCCAAAGCTGAAACGGTGGAAATCGAACTCCACCCGGGTGATCCTTCAAGGACGGTCAGAATTGGAGCGAATCTCCTAGAGGACCTCAAGGTAGAGATAATCTGGGTCCTCCAAGAGTACGCAGGCATATTTGCATGGAGCGTGACAGATATGCCTAGGATTGACCGCTCAATCATCTGCCACCGGCTGGCAGTGAGGGAAGGAAGTCAACCGGTACGCTAGAAGAAGAGGTACCTAGCCAGCGATCGTCGAGACTTCGTCTGGAATGAGGTAAGGGACCTCCTTAGTGTTGGTCACATCCAGGAAGTCAAATACCCGGATTGGTTGGCCAATGTGGTCCTGGCCCCCAAGGGCGATACATGGAGGATGTGTGTGGATTACACAGACTTGAACAAAGCCTGTCCGATGGATTCGTACCCCCTGCCCAGTCCAAATCAAATGGTGGATGAAACTGCGGGGTGCGAACTCCTAAGTTTCATGGATGCCTTCAAAGGCTACCGCCAAATCTACATGGCCAAGGAAGATGAAGAGAAGACGTCATTCCTCACGCCCGAAGGAACCTCAGGAGCAACTTACCAGCGCATGGTAAACAAAATTTTCAAGCCACTACTAGGGAAGACCATAGAAGAAAACGTCGACGACATGCTGATCAAAAGCCACGTATCTATCGACCACCCAGCTAACATGCGTGGGACATTCAATATTATGGCAAGATACAAACTCTGGTTGAATCCCAAGAAATGCGTCTTCGCGGTTCGTACCGGGAAGTTCTTGGGATTCATGGTTACCAGGATAGGGATAGAGCCCAACCCGGAAAAAATTCAGGCTATCACGGAAATGCAAGCTCCCACCTCTGTTCGGGATGTGCAACAGTTGACCGGTCGTCTAGCAGCCCTCAGCCGGTTCCTGTCCCGGTCAGCTGAGAGATATCTGTCCTTCTTCAAAATCCTAAAGAAGGCCAACACATTCACTTGGGGCGAAGAGTGCCAGAAGGCATTTGAGGAGCTGAAGGAGTACCTAGTGTCAGACATTGTATTGTCAAAACCCGAACCGGTGAAACTCTATATCTGTACCTAGGGATTTCCCCAAATGCTGTAAGCTCCGTTTTAATAAGAGATGATGGGGCACAAAAGCCCATTTATTATGTGAGCAAAGCACTAAACAGAGCGGAAACTAGATATATGGCGATGGAAAAAACAGCCTACGCGCTTTTCATCTCCGCGAAGAAGTTAACATCGTATTTCCAAGCTCACCCGGTTGAAGTCTTGACCGATCAACCACTGGGTGCAGTATTGCGAAATTCAACATCCTCCAGGAGGATGGTGAAATGGGCGATGATGTTAACTCAATTTAACATTGAGTACCGGCCAAGATCAGCAATCAAAGGACAAGCCCTTGCAGATTTTCTGGTAGAAATGACCGGTCTAACTACTGACCTACCGATCAGTCAGCCCACTGAGCAATGGTGGGAAATGGGTGTGGATGGGGCGTCTGGCTCTAAAGGGTACGGAGGCGGCATAGTGTTTACCACCCCCGAAGGATTCAAGATCTACCATGCACTCGTCTTCAACTTCAAATTGACAAACAATGAAGCAGAATATGAATCTCTTGTCAGTATTAAATCTGATTCTAGTCCGATTGTTGGGCAAGTGAATAGTAACATGGAATCAAGGGAAGGACGAATGGCGCAGTACAAGGATCTGGTGCTAGACTTGTTGAAAGGCTTTGCAGAATTCAAGATCACCCAGATTCCCCAGGCTGAAAACGCAGATGCAGACCTTTTCTCCATATTAACGCAATATGCCCCCGAGCATGTTTCATAACTTGCCAGGGTGGAAATTCTTGATCGAGCTAGCATCGAGAAATTGGAAGTCGTCGTTATAGAAGCAGCGGGACAACCTGACCGGTCAATCTCCAACATGGTTGGGGCAGACGATCATTGGATGGATGATCTTCTGAAATACCTGGTAAACGGTAGTCTACTAGAACAAGAAGACCGGGCGAGAAAAGTAATGCTCAGGGCACCCCAATTCCAAGTCATCGACGGGATGCTGTACAAAAGGGCATTCGGGGGACCACTCTTGAGATGCCTGACCAACCGGGAAGCAGAGCGAGTCATAGAAGAGGTTCATGAAGGTGTGTGTGCGGCTCATCAAATGTCTCGCACTCTATCCCAGCGTATCATATTGCTGGGGTACTACTGGCCAACAATCGTCCAGGATTGTGAAAGGTACATTCAGAAATGTCGAACTTGCCAGGTATTCTACAAGTACCCTGGTAGATCGGCGACCTACTATCATCCCGTCTCGAATATCATCCCGTTTGCTAGATTCGGGGTTGATATCATTGGAGCATTCCCAATTGCTCAAGGAAGGAAAAAGTTCGTAATCGTGGCCATCGATTACTTCATCAAATGGATCGAAGCCGAAGTGTTGGCCAACATCACCACGCAACAATGCAAGAAGTTCATTTGGAAGAACATTATCACGAGATTTGGAGCTCCCATTAATCTCATTACTAACAATGGCCCGCAATTCCGAAATCCAAGACTCACTGAATACTTGGAGGGCTTCGGAATTAAACACAATCGTTCTTCGGTGGCTTACCCCCAAGGCAATGGCCAAGTGGAGAACGCCAACCGAACGATTGTAGATAGATTGAAGAAACAGCTGGGAGAAGCAGGAAATAAGTGGTTGGAAGAGCTCCCACACATCGTATGAGCATTTCGAGTAACACCCAGGAGGGCTCATTGGGAAACTCCGTTTTCCCTGACTTACGATTGTGAAGCGAGATTGCCCATCGAAGTTGAATTCCCAACATTCAGGGAGACAAACTACCAACCCCAACAAAATGAAGAAGACCACCTGGCCGAGCTCAACTTGGTTGAGTAGCGGAGGATGGCTGCGGAAGTAAAGATGAGCACTTACCAACAAGTTGTGAAAAAATACCATGACAACAAAGTTGGACCACGATACTTTCGAGTGGGTGATGAAGTCCTAAGAAGGAGAGAAGCCAGTAAACCGGGTGATGGAGGAAAGCTGTCAAAGAATTGGGAAGGCCCTTACCGGGTGAGAGCTATTATTCGCCCGGGAACCTACCGGTTAGAGACTCTAGAGGGTCTCCTGGTGGAAAGAACTTGGACTTCTCATCACCTGAGAAAATTCTACAAATGATTGTAATAATAGGCAAGGCCTATCTCTATTATCAAGCAATCGAATTGATTAAATTCAACACTCTACCCGCTAGCAGCTGGTATGATAGGTCGAACCTATCTAAGGAGGGCTTTCCGGGTGGATCGAATCTACTCGGGTAAGCCAACTGAGACACAGGCCCGGACCTGGCACGCTGGTTACTACACTAGTCTTGCTCAGTATAATAAAAAAACCCGGAAGAGGGGCCCCGGATAAGGGGTATGCCTGCAAGAAGGCTGGACTTGGAAGAAGGTTCGAACCGTACTTACACGGGCCCGTGAGGTTTGACCGGTATCGGGGAATAACCGAAACTGTCAAACTGATTGGAAAACTAGAAGATGCCCATTAAAAGAAATAGAAGAAGATCGTCCACCGTGATGCATCCTATTCCGACCGGTTCAGATTTTCCCTTCTCAAGGAAGACTTGAACGGGAGGGTGAGTTAAGGCCTTCCGAGGATAGTAGAAATCAAAGGGCCATTAAAAGACTTAATCACCCGGAAGAGGGAGGTCTGGAAGAAGGGTGCATCTGAACCTTAGAGAGGGTTCGAAACCATTCGACATGGTTAAATCTCTAGTATTCTTACCGGTTAAGGATACTTCAAGGAATTATTAGGTTACATGTGCTTCCATCTACAACCTACCGGTTAAACAAAAAAAGAGGGAATACCCCGGTTGGGTATTAATGCAGTAGAACTTCCAAAGTTCTTTAAGGCGAATTCGTTAACCGGTCAAACCGTGAAGAGGGGACCTACCGATTAAACTGAAGTTCATATTCAGGTTGATCATCAAAAGGAAGATATTCAAAAGCAAAAGGTGAAGTTCTACCGGTAGATCTAAATCAGATTCAAAGATTCAAAGAAGTGGTTGTATTATATACTGGTTAAAGTTTGTACGAAGACATCCTAAGGGGCAGAAGCAAAATATCAAACAGGAAGCATTCGAAAGAGCAGAAATAACTAGGAGGAAAATTAAACATGGCATTTAAATTCAGAAAAATGAAATGCCGAATGTTTACAAGTACACCGGGCATACCCGGGAAAATGAAGATGTTTTAAATGTTACAAGAGATAACCGGGCACAGCCAGGGAGATCTACTCTAGGGGGAAGGGAGGATCAGGCTCTTCATCTGGGATAGGGGCTAGGCCGTAAGCTTCAGCAGAGAACGCCGGATCCCGTTCAGCCACGATCTCGTGGGTAGCCTCCCGGTCCCTCTTTTGGCCAGACATGAAGCCAAAAGACCCTATCTGGGTAATCATTTCTTTTCCGAGAGGCTCCTGGTACAGCAATTGAAAGCCTTCCCCGGTCCTTCCCTCAGAAGAAGAAAGTACCCGGGCAGCTTCTACCAGGTTCTCCTCCATCCACTGCTTGGCTCGACCGGGCATCTCTTTCTCCTTCAGCTCAGCCTCCTCTTTTAGATGGGAGACCTCCCCCATCAGTTGCAAGTTCTCCTCCTTCAGCCGGAGGATCTCTGCGTCCGCTTTCCCGGCCACCCTAATAAGGTTGGCCATCTCATCAAGTTACCTGGCCGTTAGATCCTGAAGCTCCCGGTTATGTGCCTTGGCCCTCTTTAACTTTTCCTCCAGCAGGGATGACCGGGAGGGAGAATCCTCGGTGAGCTGCTCTAGGGCATCAGGCCCAACCTCACCAATCTGCAAAATGGAAGTGGACAGGTTATTATGGATGAATGAACAATGGAGAAAAGGAGACATACCGGGCAAGAATTACCTCTTTCAGCTTTAGTCCCATTTTCACCCAGAGCTCTCCGAGTGATTGGGGGACCGGGACACCCTCCTCCCTTTTTCTCTTAGCCGCCGGGTGAGTGGTGGCCGCTTGCTTCGTCCTCGTTTTCCTTTTCCCTTTGTTGGGAGGAGGATTCACCGGGACCCTCCCAGTCTGAGCAGCCTCCCCGGTCTGAGGAGTCTCCTCCTCAGAATGGATCTCAACAGTCTCCTGTTGGACCGGGACAGTCTTCGCAGAAGAGTTGTGTGGGCTAGCAGAGGAAGACGCACCGGTCTTCTTGGGAATGTTGAAGGATCTGAAGTTCATGTCTGCAAAACAAGAAAAAAAGATAAGTACTGGGAATAACACCGGTACAAATGAAAAAAGAAAAATAGTAATGAAGGATACCTGGGTGACTCTGGCCCACAGCCTCTGCAGTGTTGCCCGGGGAGGGTACCCGTGCCCCGCTGCTTCATGTGCTTGGGAGGTACCCTCACCACCCGGTTGAACCCTCCATACCCAACTCCTGTAGTGATATTTCTGGCCGGTAAAGGGGTCCCCCTTCAGAAGCTTCTCCAGACTCTCTTCGAAGTCGGGAGTGGTTGCCGGTTAAGTGTATTCATGTTTGAGGAGGTTGTCGCTCCACCTCAAACCGGCCAGAGGAGTAACGAAGGAGGGGAATCTTATGAAAACAAATTTCTCTTTCCACAACCGGTTGCTTTGAGAAGGTCAGAAATGAATTTGCGATTGGTCCGCCCCTTGAAGTAGACGAAACCTTCGCAGCCCGATTTCCCGGGACGGACCTCAAAGACGTAAAGGAAAAGACGCAGAGAGGGATCGATGTGAAGATAGTGGCAAATATTTACAAAGGAATTGAGGAGCCAGTGGGCGTTGGGTGTGATCTGCACGGGAAAAATCCGGAAGCAGTGACAGTGTGACACACCTCAACTAAGAGGGGGCAAAGAGGAAAAAAGATGCCACCCTCTAAGGAAGTGATGTGAAAGCCTATCCTATCCTCCCGGTGAGGTTCGATAATGTTGGGCCAGTTCTCATCGTATTCAAGAACATAGCCCTCCGGGAGGTTCCTAAAGGTTTTGTTTAGGGAAATTTTGGAGACGTTAGGGTAGGTGTCTGAAACATAGAAGGTGGGAAGAGGAGAGTAACCAGCTACTTCCAACCTCTCCTCCCACTGCACCTAAGACTCACTATCTGGGTCATAGGGAGCCGGTTCACCCTCGACCGGTTCATCCCTCTCTGCAAACTCCGCAAACTCCTGACTGTAGGCATCTGAGGACGATATATTCTGACTATCAGAAGAAGACATTGACCGGGCAAGGAAAAGAAAGAAATCTAATGGAAGAAAGAAGGAAGCTTACTTGACTCGGAGGGATGGGAAGGTAGAGCATGGGACTTGACAGGTAAAATTCAGACGACGCGCACGCGAGAAAGTGAAGGAATGAATGGGTTGAAGGCCTTTATATAGGTGAGGAGAAATCTGAGAGGGCAACGTGGCCTTTGCAAAATGCGCCGCGTCAGGCAGCGCAATCATCACGCATGGGGAGGTGGAGGGGCGCGACTGTTGCCATGCCAGCGCGCAACACGTGTCAAAATCAGTACTTTTCAAAATTCAAAATTTGAAAATTTATAGCGGGAAAGACCTGAAATTCAAATTTTGGGTCCATTTCGCAGGGTTTTTACTTCCCGCCCATGATATTTTACATGGCCGAGAAGTGGAGGGCTTATTGATGGGTGTAACCCACCCAGAACTGGTCAAAGAAAATGTCCAAATGTTTGACCGGTCAAGTTGATAGTCCTTAGAAGAGAGACCTAATTCGTTAGTAAAATAGTATTGGTTTGACTCAATAGTTGACCGATATACTTCGGATAGTATACCGGTTAAACTACTTTATTATCTCGTTTATCACCCGTTTCAGAGAACTCACCCTTCAGAAATCACCCAGTATGATTTCTAAGGATGTAAAGTGTCGGTAGAGAAGAGTCCAAAGGGGGCTTGGACCGTAGCGACCAAGATCGGTGGAGAATCTCTAGAGATACTTAAACAATCCATCCAAGGTGCTACATGACAAAGGGAGCAATCCTCCTCGCAAGGTGACAAAATGGCTAGAGGACGAAGACCATCACCTCTCACTACCCAGGAACGTGCCTCAACGTGGGTGCACGATGCCTTGTCCCCTATAGCTGAATATAAATACAGTTGTTGTAACACCCGCCTTCCGTGGACCTGGTTCACCCGCGACCCAACGGATCGGTAGGGTTACATGGGCGGTCCGAGAACTGTCCGTAGAGTAAAGAACTTTAATGTCCATTTATTATGAAAACGGTTGGGTCTAATTAATGAAATAAATGCTAGAGAGTTAACCCCAAGACGTGTGTGATGTAAATGCAAAGTAAAAGCAGAAGTAAATAAATAAGTCCACAATAAGTAAAACGACAAATGGTGGGTTCTTGCCCAAATGATTAATTTATTAAATGTATTTAATTATTAAACTCGTCCGTGCGCCGCCCATCCTCCCATCATCACTGTCCTCCAAGGTTAGCACTTGTACCGTCATGACTACCTGCGTGTAGCAAAAACAACTACACGCTCAGCAAAAGCTGAGAAGTGAATCTAAGAAAAGAACATGAAGTGATAACCCATATGATTATACACATATTAATACCTGTACTTTAACGTACGGAAAATCACATGTTTACTAACTGATTAATTTGCACTTGATGGGATATTATTACACATAACAAAATGAATAACAACCACCTTGAATGTTGATGCGACGTGGAACATACATGATGATGACGACCACATTGAATGTTGACATGATATGGAACCCACATGATGACGGTATGACTTGGTGCATAACTTAAACTATTAGGGACACCCCTTTCTTAGCCTCACTTGACACGATCACCCCTGCACTCCGGTAATGAGCCGGGCTCGACGAAAATGTCGCAAGTGAACTAGCAAAACTGGGTGGTAGCCGTAGCCTGACTACCATGTACGTACATAAAGCCCACCTGATGAAAACCCGTTGGATCCCAAAGGTTCCTGGACGGGCCCACTGTAGTAGGCGCACGAAAGCCTGACCTCCCTACAGTGGTATGCACATGATGAAAAACCTAGGACATGCGTCTTGAATGAACATGATGAATGCTTGATATATTTACCTTTGGTCAACGCCAAGAATATATCAATTGAATTATAATGAAGATTAACATTTCATGTAACAAACTATCAGATTCAGGGTCAACGTGGTCAACGGGGCTCGTTCTACAAACTGCCCAGAAATCTGCCCGCGGAACGGTCGACCGTACCCTACCGGCGGTCGACCGTGGGCTACGTTGTGGAGGACTGGAATGTTGGCAGTCCACCTCGGTCTTCCGTTGCGGCCGGCGGTCAACCGTTATGGTGGTGGCCGGCGGACGGTCATGGGAAACGGTCCACCGTCCATTGCGGCGGTCGACCGTCCCGTAGACAGTCCACTGACTTTGGCTTCGTTTTTGGTCCTTTTTGAGAACTTAACACCTTGATTCTTTTATAACAATAATGTAAACAATTTATGAATATATTCCTAGTGATTCCTAGGCTAATATGTATGAGTTTTACGCGGTGAACGTTTTAATGGCTAACCTACGAACATGCATAGATTCTACGTAGGTTGCGTACGATATTCCTATGAATATAACAACATAGATTATAACTTGATGTTCTAGAATTAGAGGGGACAACTACTCACCTCTAAACGTAGGGGTTGGCGGATTGATGAAACGAGATGAACAGACGAACGATGACTATGTTTCACACAAACGGCCTAGCTCTTCTTTCCTTCCTTATCCCTCAACCGTGCACCCACCGGAGCTTCACAAGAGACCTCCCTGGCTGCTGTTGCCTTGGCCGAAAGTAAGAGAGAGAGAGAGAGAGAGTGTGTGAGGATTGTGAATTCTTGGGGGTTACAAAATGCGAGGTGATGGAAGGGGAAATGATGGAGTTTTAATGGTGGATTATGGAGCCTAATGAATGAGAGTAATGGTGGTGTTGAGGGGGCCGAACCAAGGGTTTAGGGGAGTTACAATATTTATTTACTCCGTAATGTTAAAATCTGACCTGAACGGTACACGGTTTTCCCCCCGAACGGGTCCGAATTGAGATCCGTTTGCGTTTTTGGAATCAGACAGTCAAAAAGAATTTAATGACATGTTCAAATAATTTTTTCTAAGAACTTTATTTTCAAACTTCCGGATCCATCCCAATCATTAATTAATTTATTTACTTAATTAATGTCGAGAGGCTCGTTATTAAAACATCTTTTACAATTAAAATACATTAGCTTTGGAAAGCCATTTAAAGAGATCGAAATCTCAATTTTTATTATTAAAAATAATGAGTCTCATTAAATAAATAATATTTATTTATTTAAAATATTGGCTAGCTATTAGGCCGATTTGTAGGGCGTTACAATTGTAACCTTCGAAGGAAGGGGGCCGAATTCCTTCTCTCTAAACTCCATTGTAAAAGCTCCCTTGTATTTTCTTATATTTATAATATCAATTGGGCTACATGTGTTTCCACCTACAGTCCTCCTGGTCACTTGTGTGTTTTTACCATTTTACTTCCCAAATCAAGTAAACAATCCTAGACCCGGTCTAGTATAGTTTACCCGGTTAGGTAGTTTACACCATCAAGAGATTTGATACCTATTGTGTGTGAAAAATAATATAATTATGCCACCTCTAATTTTGTAAAACTTTTTATTTGTTTCTAAATATGTATTTTTATTATTTAACTTTACATGGATCATCATATCAAGTGAATTAAAACTAATTTTATTCAAACGTCGTCGTATCGAAGAAAATTTGTGGATGAAGAGAGTATTTATTTAAAAAAAATCATACACTAATAAATATTTCCGTAAATTTAATTAGAATTTGGTACTTTAGATTCTAAAAATATTTTTTAAAACAAATTTTCAATAATAATTCAAGATAATAGCATAATTTATAAATCTTTCGATATAGTATGATTAAATATGATTAAATATATTATTGATATCATGATATTATTTTGAAAAATTATTTTAAATAATCCCATCTTTTCATCACTTTTTTTCAAGAATAATCTCACTTTTCACCGTTACGGTGTGACAGTCAAGTTCATAAAATATACCGTTAGTCAAAATCCGTAGATTAGATTTGTTCATAAAATATACCGTTAGATTCATCTATTCGAGACCTATCCATAAAACTGAATTTTAACAAAAGATCATTGACTACAGAAATTTTTTCATTTTTAGTCAAACATAGAAATAGTATTTTGTTGGGTCAAAATATTGTTTTGAAATTCTTTTATCATAAAATAACTTTTAGACCATGTTTTGGGACGTTACAGATCCGGTTATATTCTCCTTCTTCTAAAAGAACTACTTAGAGTAACTCTTTTTTTATTTTCTAAAAAAATTTACACTTTATCTATTTTCTACTCTATTTTCTTTTTGAAAAATATTTTCTACTCTATGATGGACTCATTATTATCCATTTTCATTTTATAAATGAGCAATTGACTCATTATTTGTCTATTTTCCATTCTTTCATTGACATAGTACAAATGGAGAAATGGAAAATTAGAAATTACTCGGAATGGAAAATTCATTGACTCTATGACATTCTTGTAGGTTTTTCAAAATTCAAATTTTTTGGACTTACTCCGGAGTATATTTTAAGATATACGGACTAAAATAAAACAAAAAAAGTATATGTAGTACGTAATACCTTGCAACTTAAATTAGTAATTACCTATTCTGATCCAAAAACCTTGTAATAGATTTGGATTTTAAGGAGATGGGAGGACGGAATTTTTCCCTTTTAAAAAGACTTCGATTTAAGAAGGAAAAAGATTTAATTTTCCTAAATGCTATAAAAACATACCAATCAAAGATAAAGTAAATTTGGAAGGAATTCTCTAGATTTGGCTCACCTTATTACGCCACATAGCATATCAATTATATTGCCACATGTCAACTTCTTGTATTGCCAAATGTCAACTTTTCGGAGTCCAAACTCTCAAATTTTATATTAAACTAGTATTTTAACCCGTGCAACGCACGAGTTGAACGAAATTTTTGTCGCTTCTGTAAATTATTTTCTATATAATATTTTTAATGAATTAATGAAAATATATGCAATGCGTTCTTTAACATTATAAACATTAAAATCAAATTAAAACAAATAATTTAGCATATAATGTTTGGTAATGAGAATTTATATATATGAATTTAAAAATGAACACCTCAAAGTACTTTTTTTAAATCTATATTTTTGGAAAGACTTTAGAGTATAGAACCTTTTTGGTTTAGTTGCAAGGGTTTTCATTATCATCTAGAACTAATATTATTAACCATAATTTTGTTTTCACTCATGAAACAGCAACATAAGATTGACCATGACTGACCATGAGTGAACACTGACTTGGTTAAAAAATTATAACAAATGACAATGTTTGACCTCTACTTCTGTTAATAGTTATAGAAAAAATATAACTATTGAAAATTGTCTTCTCTAAAACTTCATGGGTAGTCATAGATCAGACGATACCAAATTCATTCTAGGTATTTCAGCCTTTTCCCTAACTCAATTTTCTGAAACCATAGTTGCACCGATAACATTATTTCATAACTCTTCAATGATTAATCTTGTATCACTACACAATCTAGATGTTTGGTTAATGTTTCTTAATAACAGAACCAGTACCCTCTTTTTCAAACTATTTTGTTGTTTGGGATTCCCGAACATTTGATTTCATTCAAAAACTAAATGGTTATCAATCATCACGAAGAATCTGCATCTGCTTGGCATGAAGAATCAGAACTCAAGTACTCTTTTTCATCACCGGGAATGAGAGACATGACAAATTAATTTATCATTTCAACTACTTCAAGAGTTAGTCCTAATAGTGTCATATCCTCAAAAAAGAATAAGTGCTCATATTCTCTAATATATTCAGATAAGTGAAGTCCACGTACTACACTCTTGGTAGGAGAACTTGTGTCAAGAATCAAGGTTTCGGGAGAATCTCAACATGACTATCTTGTGCGATGCACGGTAAAAATATTATATTCTAATATTCCTACTACCTCCATTCCTGAGTATTATTTGTCCAGTTTTTACTTTTTCCGGTCAACTGTTTTCAACTTTTGACATATAATTAAATAAAAATATATTGTATTTTAATTAAATAAAATAATATTTTGAAAATATTTGATATAATAAGTCTAATAAAACTCTTTTTGCATCAATATCTAATATCATTTTTATTTAATTTGAGGTCAAAGTTTACCAATTTTGACTAAAAATAGTCAAAAGTGAATAAATACTCAAGGACGGAGAGAGTATATAATTAAATCATGTTTCATATGATTATAATTGGTTTCAAATAAGTCACGTCACGAATAATTGGTTCAAATTTTTTTTAAATGAATTGTACAATAATTAGGAATTTTGAAAAATTTTATTATACAACACATTTGAATTCTAATTCAGGGGATTATTTTGATCATCAGAACTCAAGATCTTCAAATCTTGCAAAATTTTTATACGCGAGACAACCTTTTTTAATTGAAAACAATTAAAGAGTGAGATTTTAATAGTACTCTAACGCGTAATGGAGATTGACCCATGCCATGCATGACAATTAATTTGCTTCAAAATATAAAGAATAAACACCTCATAACAAAAGGATACGTAAAACTTTTTTACTTTGTTACTACTATAAGTAATAAATAAATTTACAAATCAAGACAATAGAATGGAAAGCCAATTGAAAAAAATGGGGGAGTGTGGGGAGGAGAAAATCCTAAAAAAGAAAAGGACATGGAAACCTAGTACCTTTAATTATAATTATAAAATTAAGTCAAAGGGCAATCCAAAGCTAGCTACGGGAAATAGTGTCTGCAATAACTGGACTCTTCTCCCTCATAAAAAAACTGGACTCTTCTCACTTTGCTTACTTCCAAACATTTGAAACCTGCAAGATTTTAACTTTCTCTTCAAGAAACAACTATTAAAAAGGCCAATTGTAATAACCTTGGATTCCTCTCAATTCATTTCTCAAGGAGTGAAAACCTTGAAGTTGGTAACCTAAATTGACTCCAAAGTACAATAACAAATTGTGATTGTACATCACCCTTATGCTTTCCACAACTCAAGAACCAAAAACGTCATTTTACCATTTCCAAGCTAGCTCCAAGAGTTATGATATTCCCATATAGCGAATTGTAAGCAAGCTCCAAGAGGTAAACATATAAGTAAGTGAGAACTATATACAAAAGTCCTATAGCATCGGCACTTTCATGTCCCAACACATGTACCGATCATACAAAGCTGTTGTATGCCCATAGAAGATCAAACCATAACTATGCATTTAACTATTTAAAAAAAATAACATTTACATCTTATGTTATATGAACAATGCTTGTTGGGACCAAAAAAAGTATATATGACATGCTCTTAAATTGTAACATATCCACTTGTACATTTTTCATAACCTGCAAGTTAATGCAAAGCATGCTAAAATTTTACACTTTCCATTTAAAAAAAATATAATTATAATAGCAAAATTCACCAGAAGTAAAGTTGAAAAAAGTTTTTGATCTTGAGATGATATTTAATAACAAATTGAAGGAATACAATGTTTCATCAACATTTCTCTTGAACAAAAAAATTACTAATTAAAACAACTACAAAATTTAACAAAAATAGGATAGCATGAAATTGAAAAAAATGGAATAAAATGAAAAAAGTTCCAAAGGTCTAGGGTTTACCTCCATGCTGCCACCATCGGGGTGCTGCATGCTAGCGCGACCACCTCGATCAACATCGTTTGATGAAAGCCCCAATTTTGTCCAAGGCAAGTCAATCTTTGCACTAATGTCGTTAGTGCCATCTATTTGGAGAAGGTAAAAACACAAAATTGAAAAATTAAAAAAGCGTATTCACCTGTTATTCTTCTTAGCACTTCTTCCCTTTGACTTCTTTTCTTTAATTTGCATATTGACCAGGTATTTTCCCGATTGCCTCAATCAAATTTATCATAATGACATAAATGCCTCATTTAGTCAAAATTCTCAAAACATGAGAGACAAATGGTTAAAAAAAATAGTCAAAGAGGCCATCTGAGATTCTAGAGTTGCCTTCTAATTTGGCATTATAAGCCTGGGAGTAGCCTCTTTAGTTGTGGTTCCACCTTCATAAATTTCTCTCTTTTTTCTATAGCAACCAAAGTAGTGCACATAAGATTAATAGATAACGCATTTAGACAAATGGTTTGTTTTGAAAATATATATATATACTTCAAAAATCACCCCAGAAAGCACGATTAAAAGGGAATATATAAAAAATAGCATACTCACTTCGAGATGGAGGTGGGGGCAAACCATTAGAGAACTTAACCTGAATCATTTAAAGAAAATTTAAATGAAGATCAATTCATAAACATGACTTACTTACACACATCACATAAAGCAGTGATGAGACCTCAAACCATTGACAACTTTATAACAATAAATCAACAAAGTTAAAATAAACTTACGAAAAAAATAAATTTTGTTTCATATTAACCGTCAAATAATTCTAAATATATTCTAATATGTAGTCTTCTTTACCTGTACTTTAAGATCTAAAAAGCAAGAATAAAAAACAACAACTAATAATGCAAAATGGGAATATACATGCAATCATAGAATAAGAGTAAATAAAACATCAACTGGATGTTTAGGTAGTCATCTTAGGGAGTAATCGAGTTAACAAAGAAAGAGATGGCCATAGAAAAGCGAATGAGGATCTAAACCTGTCATTGTTCTTGACGCTTCTTTGCTTTGTCTTCTTTCTCAATTGACTCAACCTAATTGATACAAAACTGTCTTTTTTGGTGGGGGTGCTTATTTTCTCCAACTTGTTACTGGTTTACATACTGATTGCACTTTGAGACTTATCTTCATTGATTAAGTTTGGAAAAATAATAAGGTTATGGCCATTTTCATATGGAGCAGAAGCATGTTTCTGCTTATTATTTACAACATGTGTGACCCGTTGTCTTTAGTACAGGTGCCGAATTCTCCATTTCTTGAAAGGTGTGTATGGGGGTGTTTCCATGGCTATATGATTCTCTCCAACCATCAACACAATGACGTCTAGTCTCTTTAGAACTCTATGACTTCAAGAATCATACGCCTTCTCCAATTGATTCCAAAAAAAATGGAGATCGTGGGATTTGAATATTACCCAACAATATTTTTTTGTCGTTCCCTCCCGATTGATTATGGTTCACTTTTCGTGTTAACAATTAAAAAAGATACCATTATTTGTTGTCAGCTAGACTGTCAAAGGAAATGTTTAAAATGGACAGAAGTGTCATACAGTAAACATATGAGGAGCATAACGGGCTACGGTGGTTTTTTGTTCATCCTAACTTGATGGAGTTCCGTTCACAGAACTCACTAAGACATTTCATCGAACAGGTGGTGACTCTTCTTTTTCGTGCAAATCTACAAACTGAAAAGAGATGGGACCTGCTTGGGACCTTGAGGGTGTACAATAACACATTATAACTAAAACAAAGTAGAAAAGCAAAAAACACACTGCAAACTGTCTGGACCTCGTACGTGTAAATAACTTCTGTAATGTTGGGGTGAAAATTTCTCTCCCAACCATATAAGTTAAATTAAGTTTATGAAATTATAGAGAAAACCTGTGAAGATGATCAAAAGTACATAACGACCCTGCACTGTCATCGTCTGAAACTGTGACCATCCGTCTTACCACCCTCGTCGCCATGGACACCTGCCTCCATGAATATATTAAAAAAATTTAAAATACTACTGTAGATATAAAAAAATAAAATAGAAATAATAAAAGGGTGTTACCTTCTTCCTGAATAAGTGGTATTACAACCCCTTCTTCTTCCTCCTTTTCTTCTTCCCGTTCTCCGATTGGGTGCCGATTCCTGTGTAAAATGACGATGAATAGATCCACGAGCTTCCATCAAGGCAAAAGAAAGAGTACTAGTGATATTTCAGAGATTGAGCGGATGAGAGCGGAGAATGAGGTCATGAAGACAAGGTTGGATAAGATTGAGTTCACAGTTGCTGAACAAATTCAAAGAATGTGTGGTGGAAATCTTTCGACACCTCGAGACCCTGACGATGGTATGGGAGGATCGGGAACTGGTTGTGTGGCATGAATAAGTTATGACCTTTATGTGTTTTATTGAATATTGTGCTGTGATTGAAAATGTATTGGATTGAATTGTGTTTTAACGAATGCTCTGTTGTGATTGACCATGAATTGAGAAAATATTTGTGTTTTAATGAATTTGACAAATGCTGTGTTATTTCACT
The DNA here is from genome assembly GCA_003260385.1 of Cuscuta australis. Classification (NCBI taxonomy): domain Eukaryota; kingdom Viridiplantae; phylum Streptophyta; class Magnoliopsida; order Solanales; family Convolvulaceae; genus Cuscuta; species Cuscuta australis. The sequence continues at coordinate 1,292,723 of NQVE01000159.1, forward strand.
GCTGTTGTTTATATGCTGTATTGTTTCATTGTTATTGTGTTGTTGGTCATAATTAATTGAGGCAGATTCTGGTTCTGATATCTGGTGCATCTGCGACGGAATTATTCCGTCGCAATTTCTGTCGCAAACAACAAATTAAGAATGCAGAAACTTTGTCGCAGATTCCGTCGCAAAAAGTGTACCCCGATTGGGACCAAAATTAGTCCCAATCAGGGAAAGCGCCTCCTATTCCACTCAGCCGATCGAAGATCCATTCCTACGCAAATCCTACGCATCAATGTTGTTACCTTCCCCATTCTCTTCCTATATAAGCCACCATCAACCTTCTCATTCTTAACCAAAAACTTATAAGTTTAGTACCAAAGTGTTCCTGAGAGTGAGGAGAACATGCTGCAGTAGTTGGTGGCCGCCGAAGTCGCCGGAGTTGGGAGAAATCATCGCCGGAAGTTTTGCCGGAAAATTTCCAAAACCTCCGTTAAGCTTCGAGGTAAGCCCGTAGGTATATCTAATGACTAAAATGTTCATATAGATCGTTTCTACGTTCATAAACGGTCGTTTGGTTGAGTTTTGTGTTTGACATGTGTGAAGAACCAAGAATCATAAACCTTGAAATTGTTGTTAAAACTATGAACTAATGTTACCAAAATGATCTATGAACCTTGGAGAACATTTCTATATACTTTAACTGAAGTTTGGTGACTAAAAATGACATTTCTGTAATTTGGCTCGAGGTAGGAGACGATGCAAAATCGATTTTTCATGAATAAAGCGATTATACTTTCGATCTGCTGCAAAAAACGAATTCAGCAGAGACAAATCGATTTTTGGTATATAAAAATCGATTATCTAACTATAAAAATCGATTATTTAACTGAAGTTAGTAGCAATTAATCGATTTCCTATCATATATTAATCGATTATTGTTCAGAAAACATGATTTTTGAACTATGAAACCCTATTTTTGATACTAATCAATTATGATTATTATAAATATGATTTCTTAGAATAAAAATGATGTTTTGACAACTAAAAGGACCTTACGTGATGCATGATGGTAAGCTAGGGTGTTAACACTCGACACTAGGCCGCTATTTGTTAATAAATGTTACGATGATCATTATGATCAAACCTTGATAATATTCTGAATAAATGATTATTATAATGGATAAAAACATAATGGAACATCATTGATATTAAATATTGATTATGACGATCAAATGGACAATCCGAGTGATTATGACTACATAACGATCATGATTTTATTATGAGAAATAAAAATGTATGGAATTGAACGAAAGAACCGTAAAGATGAAATTATGAATAGATATGTTTTTTGACTATCTTGAACTAAATTATGATTATGAATTATTGAACCATAATTCAAAATGAATAAATTAATCAACAAGAAAATGATGTGTATTGTTAAGGATATCTAGAAGACTTTAAGATATACCTATTAGCTAATTGATGTTAAGACTATCTAGAAGACCTCTAGAATAGATCTTAGAATGAACTTATGAAAACATGAATAGTTGATGAATTAGATATGAATGCATAAATGGGATTCTTAGACCAAACTAGAGGATTACTCATTTGGGAATGCCCGATCCAGCTAGTATTGATCAATCACTATATTGTTGTTGCCTTAACTAACTACAGTTAAGTGTCCGAAATCATTTTCCTTAAACTAATGATAGTTTAAATGTCTGATTGCCTTAACTGACTACCGTTAAGTGTCCGAAATCAATTGCCTTAAACTAATGATAGTTTAAGTGTCTGATTAATAATTGTCTTACTAAGAATAGCTAAGAGCATTGTTATGATCTGGCCTTAGACTAAGAATAGCTAAGAGCATTGTTATGATTTGGCCTTAGACTAAGAATAGCTAAGAGCATTGTTATTATTTGGCCTTAGTTTAAGAATAATTTAAAGGCGCTGTTGGAATAATATCTGAATTGAATAAAATGTGTTGATATGAACTGAATAATATAAAAAATGTGAATGTCTGAAATGAACATTGTGTGCATGATATCAAATGATATGATTACGAATTTAGATTTAGTTTATATGGATGTTCGAAAAATTAGATATGCTTACTCAACTTTACCGTTGAGTGTGTAGTGTGTTTTATTTGCTACACGCAGGTAAACAGAAAGAACAATGTGATCCTGGTGGCAGATGGGGCGAGATTGTCGGGATGGATGTGACAAGTTTGAAATGATTTATGATATGTCAATATTAAATTTACTTCCGCAATATTGTTGAATACTCCGTACTGTATATGTTGTGAAAAATATTATTAGGATTAATAAAGTGTGTTTGAAAAGTTTTAAATTTTTACGATTTCCAAGTTAAATACTTTAGTCCGAAAGGGGCTGCAGACCTGGACGGATTAAGGTGTTACAATTTGATATCGGAGCAAATGATTTTAAAACCGATCTTCGGATCAAAAATTTGAATTTAAAAAAATGTGTCAGTCACATCCACGACTCTCGCATCCCTCTACTCCAGGAAAGGTATGAGAAATTACTTGAAAAATATTGACTCTGTTAGAATTCTCATTACAGAACAATTGTTAGTATTGAAATTATATCGAGCATAGACTCAAGTAAGTTTTTTGTACTCGGTGAAGAGACGAAAGAAATTTTTTTTGACTCCCTTATACGTTATCAGCGTACTTATCGCATCGCGAATGACGAAACTAATCTGCCTTACAAAGTCGTGTGGGAGTAAGACGGCTCTGAAGAAACGATTAAGGTTGATTTTACGAACAACATTTGTGAACCCGGTGCTGGAGATCCTCAAGTGGACTCAACAAGATCGGATCGCTGATTCAAACACGAACGTTTAGAATCGATAAACTATGTTATCTAAAGTATTTTCGTTCCGTTATATCTTGTTAATCGAAATCGTTCGTTAAAGCAACAATTCCTTGCAAAACCTCATTGAAATACCATACAAGGAATTTGACGTTATCCTGAGTATGAATCGACTGACTAAATAACATTGCTGTTGACAACTCTTTAACTGGATACCAATAATGGTAACCTCATAGAGGTGGAAGAAAAGCTGATTACTAAATCGATCGAGTTCATCTAGAAAGAATTCACAAATAAGGATAGATTGATGAGACTCTGTATCAACTACCAAAAATTGTCATCCTTTACCTCGTATCGATGACTTATTTGATCAGCTTAGAGGATCCATTGTGTTCTCTAAGATTGACTTACGGTCAAGATACGATCAAATCCCTGTTAAGAAATTCGAACGAACTGACAATAAAGAGTCGCTATCCTTTGCTACAAACTGACAACTTTCTCGGTCAAAGAACCTAATTGTTAGAAGCTATAAATAGCTCAATCTTGTTGAATAAACATCGATGTAGTATGATAGAATAAATATCAGTTGTCAACTCGTCCATGCAAGTCAAGAATCCTAATGAAGGAATTTCTGTTATTGTAGAATGAGTCAAGAAACTGCTCACGATCAAACTAACCAAGTGCCAAACAATGGGCAAGAGAATGTTTACCAAAATGATCAAAATATTAGCGGACAACCTGATGCTATGCTACCTACCTTAATGGTAAACTTCTTGCAACAAATGACCAATGCCCCCGTGTTTCAACCACCTCCACCACCACCTCGTTTGATCACTTTCAAAACTTTGAAAGATAATGGTGCTGAGGAGTTTCTGTTAGAATAAGTTCCCTTCACTAGAGGGGGGTGAATAGTGAGGCACGAGAATATTTATAAATTTTCTCAGAATAAAAACTCCGAGAAGAAGCGTTGTCCTGTTGTTCGGATCTTGTAGTTGTTGTCGAAGGAACAACAAAGCCAGCACGAGTGCAGTAGCAACATTGGCCTTGCAAAGATATACCATGCAGAAATTCACACAAGTGTAATTGTTGGTTCATTATTCAACGACCAACTACATAGTAGATTTTGAGGACGCAGAAGGATTACCCCACCTTCGAACCTCGTTAAAGTTTGCGTGTCTCTCTCTTTTATCTCTACTTATACTTGCACTTACATTAACTGTGAAACTAACCCATCCATATTGATTACTGCTCCAATAACCCACCAACTTCCGCACTCAATCTAAGTTCACAAGAACTTTAGATTAGCATTCATTTTCACGTTTTCAAAAGAAAAAAAAGGTTTTAAATTTGTAACAAAGTCTATTCACCCCCCCTCTAGACTTTGTATCTCACCACTTTGGGACCCCAACTCTCTATAAGAGTACATGTTGAGTAAAATATACGCTCAAGAACAACTCAAACTTCACACAAATTGGCTCTAGAAAGCTATGGAAAACGATGTTTTTTGAATGCAATGATAATATGAATAATATGAAGTGAATTCCTTGGTAAAGCAGACCCAAACACCCCTTCTCATAGTGCCAAAATAGGCTCCAACGGATCAAGGCATTAAATGGGTGATTAGCATGATTTGTGGGATTGATATTAAAACATGGATCTGCAGGAGATTGGCTTTCCCAGCGATGTATGGCGCTACCCATCGCTGGTAAGCCAATTTTCCTTCAGTTTCGAAGGCAACGGTCACCTACCCATCGATGGGTAAACACTTCCCATCGCTGGGTGGGAGGTTGACTTTCAAACAAGGAAATAATCAGCCTTAACTGCCTTACAACGGTCATGCCTTCCCATGGATGGGTAATATCTCCCATCGCTGGGAAGTCACTTACCCATGGCTTGGTAATATCTCCCATCACTGGGTGGCATAGTTCTGGAATCCAGGATCACTTACCCATGGATGGGTAATATCTCCCATCGCGGGGTAGCATGGTTCTGGAATCCCGGGATCACTTACCCATGGATGGGTGATATCTACCATCGCTGGGTAGATGGCTAGTCCAAAACCATGGCCTAGCCAACCAGTGCTGAAACCCGACCAAAAAATGCAAAGTTCTCCAAAGTAAAAACTAAGTGTTTAAAACATTTATTTAATGTATTTTATGTAGAAAACAAGTATAAAAACTTAAAAACCACTTCATTAAGGTAAAAACCACGGCTAGCCAAGTTTATGCCATTTCGCATGGTTTTTGCCAAACGACCAAAAACGAGAGGTGGTTTTTGAAGTGTTTTTGTTGGAGAACTATTTAAAAGTGACCAAAAGTAAAAAACAATCATAAAATTTTGAAAACCAATTGGTTGGTTTGGACTCCAAAAACCAAAGCCGATAACTGAATGCTGAATGCCGGTTTCTGAGAACCGAATGCCGGTTTCTGAAAGCCAAACGTCGGATGGCTTGGTTTTTGGTTTGGGCGAACACCAAGTGTTTTTAATGTGTTAAACATGTTTGAAAAACATTTTTATGATATGTGAAATGCAATAAAAACGTTTTAGCCTAAAGAGCCAAGGTGTGAGGTTTGGGTCGGTCTTGATCACATTTATGACCGACTCAACGACACTAAAACTACAGTCTTCATTCTTGGTCTTCTTTTAGCTCTTGTTCTTATCTTCGTTTCTCGCCTTGTATATTCAACACTTTGTCTTGATCACAGCGGTTTGGCATTATCAAAACCTGTCATAAAAACGAACATGGCTTTAGTACGATAAAGTAGTAAACCCATGTTTCAACAATTTCCCCCTTTTTGATAATGGCAAACAAGACGGGGTTATGCATAGGAGGATCGTTTTGAGACTTTAAAAATATTGAGACTTTTGAAATATGTTTCCCTTTAATAAATGCAACAGGGTTTATGCTTTGAACAAGAGTTAATTTTTATATTGTTAAATAATCTTTCCTTAAAAAAGTTTTGCAGAAAGTTCCCCCTCAATTTATGCATAACCTTTATATCTTCCCCCTTTTGACATTAGCAAAAAGCACTTAAAAAATTGTAAAAATATACTCCTTGAACATTGATGTTTGATACTGAACATCGATGTTTGAAAATGTCCTGGAAAATCAATTGTCAACAATGTAGTAACGTAAAACGAGCTTCCCCCTTGATGCGGTTCATTGGGTTTCGTGCTTGGAGCATCCACTACAAGTTTGTAGTCTTCAAGCACACCCTTTCGTGCATTTAGTAATAACGTTTAGGTACCCAATAGCTTTTGGGTCCTTGGGGTTTAGGCAAATAAACATCATAATCATAATTATAAGAAGTGTCCCTATGTTTAGCAAAACAAACGAGAGCTATGTGTCCTATCTTAGAAACAATAATGGCATACTACGTTTGGATCATGCATATGCCTAGGTTGAGCCTTAAACATTCTAGGTGATCTAAAATCATCATTCCTAGAATTATTAACTAAATTCCTAGACTCATTTCTAGGTTGTCTCAAAATATTTCTATCATTTGTAAAAATCCTAGAGTCAATTCTAGGTTGTCTCACCTTGTTACGTTTATTCTTTCTAAAATTAATTTTGTTATACCTAGGATTATTATTTCTTCTAGGTGGTCATCATTCTAAACTTCTTGAAAAAGTCTCTTAGGCTCTTCTTGTTGTAACACGGGTTTACGCCTATGTCGTACTAAACCGTGTTCGTTTTATGACAGGTTTTGATAATGCCAAACCGCCGTGACACAACAAGGCTAAAGTGAGCAAAAACCAAGTCGAAGAAACATGGCATGATGACATGAGAACCAAGAAGCAAGAATCAAGAACAAAGAATTAGAATTGCATTGAGTCAGTCCTAATGTGATCAAGACCGGCACACACTTCCAAATCTTGGCTCACTAGGCTCAATTCATCAAAACCATTTTTGCAAATTCAAAAACGTTTTTCATAAGTTTTTAAACATGGCTAAAAACACTTGGAGTTCGCCCAAACCAAAAACCAAGTCATCCGGCGTCGGCTTTCAGAAACGACGTTCGGCTTTCGGTTTTCGGCATTGGTTTTTGGCATCCGAACCAACCAAGTGGTTTTCACCTTTTTATGATTGTTTTTTACTTCTGGGCATATTTAAATAGTTCTCCAACAAAAACGCTTCAAAAACCACCTTTCATTTTTGGTCGTTTAGTGAAAACCATGCAAAACGGCATAAACTTGGCTAGCCGTGGTTTTCAACTAAATGATGTGTTATTCAAAATGTTTTACTTGATTTCTTAGCAAAATGCATTAAACAAACATTTTCAATACTCGGTTTTTATTTTTGGAGAACTTACTTTTTTGACATCGGCTAACGGCTGACTAAACCAACCATGGGTCTGGCTAAACCAGCCCAACAGCGATGTTGGTGCTACCAACAACGCTGTTTGGCTTGAGTAGCTGAAAACCATGGTTTGGCGTTAAGTCTTCCAACAACGATGTTGCATATTAGACATCGCTGTTGAGCCAAGGTTGGGTTTCCAGAAACATTTTGGAACATCGATGTAGCCTTCCCTACAGCGCTGTCCAACCTAAGCCAAAAATATAGTGCATTGGCAGAAAGTTTTTGGACAGCGATGTTGACCCAGCAACAGCGCTGTCAGGCCAAAAACTCCACCTTCAAAGTCAGACCTAAACAGCGATGTTCAAGTATTGAACATCGATGTAGGGACCTGACCGTTGGAAGGAATTTAAGGCTAAAACTTTCCTTGTTTGGAAGTCAACAGCCAAAACAGCGATGTAGGAGTATTGGACATCGCTGTTGGCATGACCGTTGCTTCCCAATTTTCAAAACGCAAGCCTAGAACAGCGATGTCCAAGCCTAGGACAGCGCTGTCTAGGTGAATTTCAGCAGATCCAAATTTAATCAAATCCCATAAATTGTGCCAATCACCCCTTAAATGTTTTGATCCGTTGGAGCCTTTTTTCCACTATAAAATGGGGTGTTTGGGTCTGTTTTATACATCACATTACTTCACAATCTCTACTCCTTCATTGCAAATCATTCATCCTTTATTCATAGCTTTTTGAGAAGCCATTTTTGTGAAGCTTGTGTTGTGTTCTTGAGCGTTCTTAGTTACTCAATTATCCACTCTAAAAGAGAGTATTGTTCTTGAGTGTTTTTAGTGTTCTTAGACACTTGACAAGAGAAAGTATTTCTCTTGTTGTTCGAAGGAAGGATTGTTTCCTTCGTAGGTTCGTTGAGGTTCGTGTGACTCGAATTCTCAAGTTGTACGGGTTTGTTAAGCACCGTTAAGCTTAACGAGATAGTAGTGTAGCTCGAGAGAGTCTCTCGGGAGGCTGGATTAGCCACAAGTTGTGGTGAACCTGGGTAAAATCGGTGCGCCTCTTTATTTCCTCTTTACTTCTCGTTTATTCATTTTTATTCCTGCGATTTCTTGATCAAACGCTATTCACCCCTCCTCTAGCGTTGGTCTATTATTTTAACAATTGGTATCGGAGCCTAACTGGCGTCCAAACTTAATCGTTTGAGAGTAAAGCGATCATGGGTTCTTCTTCTAGAAATCTCTATGCAGGGATTGGAGAAAGTCAATCAACTTCTAGGCAACCACTCTTTGACGGCAGCAACTATTCCTATTGGAAGGAACGGATGAGAATCTATATCCGTTCCACCAACTTCCAATTATGGTTGGTCATCAAAAACGGAGAGGAAATCCCGATGAAGAAAGTTGACGATAAGTTGATTCCCAAGACCGAAGATGAGTTTGATGCCGAGGACATCAAGAAGATTGAGAATTATGCAAAGGCCATCAATATGTTATATTGTGCGGTCAACCCCGATGACTACCGGAAAATCTCTTGCTGCACAACCGCCAAGGAGATGTGGGACAAGCTTGAAGTGACGTACGAAGGTACTGATCAAGTTCGTGAAGCCAAGATCGATTTTCTCACTCAAGAGTACGAAATGTTCCGAATGAAAGAAGGTGAGAAAATCGATGTCATGTTCGACCGGTTCTCAAAAATCATCAACGACCTTCATGCTCTCAAAAAGACTTACGCCAAAAAGGATCTCGTGAGGAAAATCCTACGGAGTCTCAAACCCGAATGGAGGTCAAAAGCCGATGCAATCTACGAGTCCATCGGAGTCTCCATTGTCACCATCGACGGGCTAAGAGGTAACCTCAAAACTTATGAATCTACTATTCTAACCCCGTCTTTGGATGAACAAAAGAAGAAAGGAATAGCGCTGAAAGCAACCAAGGAGACCGTAGAGGAGGTTTCAAGCGATGATGACAACGAATTTGGACTTGTCATCAAGAAGTTCCACAAGTTCATGAAGAAGGAATTTGAGCAGAAGGAAAGGAAGCACGACGGTCCTCCCAAGTGCTACGGCTGTGGCGAGATTGGTCACATCAAGCCAAGTTGTCCAAAAGTGAAACACGGCAAGGATAAGCCCGGCTTCAAGAAGAAAAGGGCTTAGATCTCTTGGGGTGGCGATTCCGGCTGTAACACCCGCCTTCCGTGGACCCGGTTCACCCGCGACCCAACGGACCGATAGGATTACATGGACAGTCCGAGAACAATCCGTTACGGAAACATTAATGATTATTTAGTAAGAAAACGGTTGGGTTTTAATTAGAGGAATAAATTCCAGGGAGTTACTCCCAAAACGTGTGTAATAAAAGTGCAGAGTAATTGCGGAAGTAATTAAATAAGTTCAGTCCAAATTAAATAATGAAAAGGGTGGGTTCATGCCAAATCGATTAATGAAGTTATTGAAAGTAATTAAGAGTCCGTCCATGCACCGCCCATCTCCCCATCGTCACCGCTCTCCAGGGTTGGCACCTGCTCCGTCATGCCTACCTGCGTGTAGCAAAAACAACTACACGCTCAGCAAAAGCTGAGGAGTGAATCTAACAAAAGAACATGAAGTGATAACCCATATGGCTACACCCATGTCAATACCTGTACTTAACGTACGAAAAACCACACGTTACTAGCTGTTTAGTTTTCACCTGTTAAAGCTATTTTGAATAACGAGGTACATAATGATGATGATATGACTTGATGCATGACTTAAGCTATCAGGGACACCCCTGGCTTAGTCTCACTCCGGCCATCGTCCCCGAATGGTAACGAGCTGGGCACGACGAAAACATCGCGAGTGGACTAGGAAAACCTGGTAGTATCCGTAACCTGACTACTATGTACGTACACAAGCCCAACATGATGAAAACCCATTGGTCCCCAAAGGTTCCTGGACGGGCCCACTGTAGTAGGCGCATGAAGTCCTCCCTACAGCGGTATGCACATGATGAAAACCTAGAACATCCGTCTAGAACGAACATGATGGAATGAATGTTTTGATTAAAGAAGAGAGTTAAATTCAATTCATACATATGTGTTAGATTACGATTTGTTCAACATGATAGCCCTGGGTTCGAAACTGGCTGATAATCGATTATCTGCTGTTGATAATTGATTATCATGCTGTGCAGCTTCTGTCCCCAAAGTCCTACAGACCGTGATAATCGATTGTCACCCTATGACAATCGATTGTCAAGTTGGTTTATCTGGAAAGTCCTAAGTTCAGAGAGACCTGATAATCGATTTGTGTGTGTGGTAATCGATTATCAGTGAAGCCAACCCAGACCCAAGAATCCGCAGAGCCTGATAGTCGATTATCACATATGGGATAATCGATTGTCACGCTGTGCTGAACCAACTGAGGAGTCCGGCGTGGCCTGATAATTGATTATACTAACCTGTAACTCGATTATCAAGGCACGCTGATTTCCATTTTATTTGTTTGTAGCCATCAAACGTTGGAAGTTTTTTTAAAATCGAATGTTTTCATTTTCCACGCTAAGTAGTCGATGAATTTATGAGGTTCCAAAACATTTATGTTAACGAGTACATAACTTAATAACATGGGCTCACATAAGTTGAATACGAACATGCGTAGATTCAACGTAGGTTGCGTACGATATTTCCATGAATACAACGACATAGATTATAACTAAATGTTCTAGAGTTAGAGGTACAACTACTCACCTCTAAACGAAGGGGTTGACGAAATTATGAGACGAGATGAACAAACGGTTAGCAAGGAACCAACGAACGGACGAACGACGACTACGCTTCGCACGAACGGCCTAGCCCTTCTTCCCCTTCAACCTTGCACCCGCCGGAACTTCGCCAGAGATCCTCCTTGCTGCTGGTCTGGCCAAACAAAGGGGAGAGGAAGGTGGATGGTGATGATGACTATGGGAGGTTACAAAAATGGTGGAGGAAAGGAATGGGTTGGGGTTTTTTAATTGAAACCAATTATGAGGGAAATGATGGAGACTTAATGGGTCATGAATGTGTGTGAGAGTGAGTAACGTGAGAATTGGGTGGGGGTTACAAATACTTATCCTACTCTGTAGTGTAAAATCTGACCTGAACGGTACGCGCTTTCCCCCCTGAACGGGTCCGAATTGAGATCCGTTTGCGTTTCTGGAATTAGACAGTCAAGATGAATTTAATGATATGATCAAATAATTTTTCTAAGAACTTTTGAATTTTCCAACTCCGATCCGGAACAGTAATTAATTAATTAAATTAATCAATTCTATTAGACCGGGTTGCAGGGCGTTACAATTATCCACCCCTTAAGAAAATTTTGTCCTCGAAATTTACCTGATCACTGGTCACTGAAAAGATGTGGATAACGAGCACGCATGGATTCTTCTGTTTCCCATGTCGACTCCTCGACGGTGTGACTTCTCCACAGAACCTTGACCAGCGGAATGGTTTTGTTTCTCAACTGGCGGACCTCACGAGCCAGAATCTCAACCGGCTCCTCCTCGTACGTAAGATTCTCATCAAGTGTGACCGTATCAGCTGGAATCACATGAGAAGGGTCCGACCGGTACCTCCGGAGCATGGACACGTGGAATACATTGTGGATCTTGCTCAACTCCGATGGTAACTCGAGCCTGTAAGCTACAGGTCCTACCCGCTCGGTGACTGGGTACGGGCCTATGAACCTCGGGCTCAATTTTCCCTTCTTTCCAAAGCGTAAGACGCTCTTCCAAGGAGATACCTTCAGGAAAACCTTATCCCCAACTGCATACTCGATGTCACGCCTCTTAAGGTCGGCGTAGGACTTCTGCCGGTCCGAAGCCACCTTAAGTCGGTCTTTAATCACCTGGACCTTCTCCTCGGTCTCATGAACCAAATCTGGACCTTCCAACCTCCTCTCGCTGAGCTCTGTCCAGCAGGTAGGAGTACGACAGGGTCTACCGTACAGAGCCTCATACGGTGCCATACCAATGCTAGCCTGGTGACTGTTGTTGTATGCAAACTCCATGAGTGGCAGGTATCGCTCCCAACAATCCCCGAAGTCGATTGCACACGCACGCATCATATCCTCGAGAATCTGAATCACCCTCTCCGACTGACCGTCTGTCTGAGGGTAGAACGCCGTACTAAAGTGGAGATCGGAGCCCAATGCCCTTTGTAGACTCTTCGAAAACTGTGATGTGAATCGAGGGTCACGACCCGAAATGATAGATGACGGTACTCCATGTAGCCTGATGATCTCGCGGATGTATAACTCCGCTAATCGCTCGAGTGAGAAGTCACGACGAATGGGGAGAAAATGTGCTGACTTGGTCAACAGATCAACGATGACCCAAACTGTGTCGTGCTTACGTGGTGACAATGGCAGTCCCACGACGAAATCCATCGTAATGCGATCCCACTTCCACTCGGGAATGGTGATCTGCTGAAGCAATCCTGAAGGCACCTGGTGCTCGGCCTTGACCTGCTGACAAGTCAAACACCGCGACGTGAATTCAGTGATCTCCCGCTTCATCGCGAGCCACCAGTAATGTCTCCTAAGGTCCTGGAACATCTTGTTACTACCCGGGTGCATGGTATACACGGTGCTGTGTTTTTCACGAAGCAGGCATTCTCTCACCTCCCCCGCTGGCACAACCATACGCTCCTGATAGTACAAGATACCATCTCGAACTGTAAAATCCGGCTTCTCTCCTCGAGAGACGAGCCCAACGGTCTCGATACAGAAATCATCACTGCTCTGGGCTGAGGCTATCTGCTGCTGTAATGTAGGCTGGATGTGTAGCACAGCTAGAGTCTTACGACTAAGGGCATCGGCTACCACATTCGCCTTACCTGGGTGGTAAGCGATGTGACAGTGATAGTCCTTAATCAACTCTAACCACCTCCTCTGTCGGAGATTCAGATCCTTCTGCGTCAACAGGTACTGAAGACTCTTATGGTCGTCTCACCGTAGAGGTAATGCCTCCAGATCTTCAAAGCAAGTACAATAGCTGCTAACTCAAGGTCGTGCGTCGGGTAATTACACTCATGTGGCTTCAACTGCCGAGACGCATAAGCAACGACCTTGCCCTCCTGCATGAGAACACACCCCAAGCCGTTATGGGACGCGTCGCTGAAAACCGTATACTCCACTCCTGGAGTGGGCTGGACTAGAACTGTTGCCTGGGTCAGACACTTCTTCAGTTGCTCGAAACTCTGCTGACAAGCGTCAGTCCAAATGAACCTGATGTCCTTCCTCATCAGCATGAGTAGTGGCGATGCTATTTTGGAGAAGTCCTTCACGAACCGACGATAGTAACCCGCCAGTCCGAGAAAACTCCTCACCTCACGTGCATTCCGCGGAGTCTTCCACTCCGTGACCGCCGCTATCTTGCACGGGTCTACCTTCACACCGTCAGCCGAGATGACATGGCCGAGGAAGGTAACCTCGTGCAACCAGAACTCGCACTTGGACAGCTTGGCATAAAGCTGATGTTCCCGAAGAATGCTCAAAACGATACGCAGATGCTCGACATGCTCCTCCTGTGTCTTGGAGTACACCAAGATGTCATCAATGAAGACCACAACAAACTGATCAAAATGTTTCCAGAACACACTATTCATCAGATCCATGAACACTGCTGGTGCGTTAGTCAAACCAAAGGGCATGACTGTGAACTCGTAATGACTGTATCTTGTGCGGAAAGCCGTCTTAGGAATGTCCTCCTTCTTGACGGGAATCTGATGGTACCCTGATCGGAGATCGATCTTAGAGAAGACTGTGGCTCCTCTCAACTGGTCAAACAAATCGTCGATGCGGGGTAACGGATAGCGATTCTTGATGGTAACTTTGTTTAACTGACGGTAATCAATGCACAACCGCATTGATCCATCCTTCTTGCGGACGAACAGAACCGGTGCTCCCCAAGGAGACACACTAGGTCGGATGAAGCCCTTATCCAGCAACTCCTGCAGTTGAGCCTTCAGCTCCTTCATCTCCGCAGGCGCCATGCGATAAGGTGTGATCGAGATCGGTCCTGTTCTTGGAACAAGATCAATGGAAAACTCTACCTCCCTAGGGGGTGGTAGACCAGGTAAGTCATCTGGAAACACATCAGGAAAGTCACATACCGTAGGGATGTCCCCCCTACCAGGCGCCTCCTGACAAGTGTCACGTACTGTGCACAAGAATGCTTCACACTTCTTGCGAATGAGTCGACGAGCATGTATGTAGGAAATGAATTCTGGAGCTTTCGGAAGAAGCTCACCATGGATCAGTATGTCACTACCGTCTTCGGCTCTCAGTCGAACAGTATGAACTCCAAAGTCAACAACGGCTTGGTTGGCGGTGAGCCAATCCATGCCTAGAATAACGTCAAACTCACGATGGGGAAGCTCAATGAGACTCGCAGGGAAAATCTTTCCCTGGACAACTAATGGGCAATCGTGATACACATGGGTGAGTCGTAGACTGTGTCCCAATGGGTTGGACACCAATACCGGATTGTCTAAATTTTCCCTCGGAAGGTTAGGCATAACAGGCATAGGCATACAAACATATGATAAAGTGGAACCTGGATCAATCAAAGCTGTAAGTACGGGCCGGGGCGGGCTGCTCGGTACGCCCTCGCATCGCGTAAGTACGGGCCGGGGACTTTGTAACACCCTAATCCGTCCAGGTCTGCAGCCCCTTTTGGACTAAAGTATTAAGTTGGTAATCGTAAAATTTAAAACTTTTCAAACACTTTTATTTATCACGATAATATTTTTCATAACATATACAGTGCGGAGTTTTCAATATTGCGGAAGCTTAACAAATCATAATTACAAACATAATTTATTTATGTTCTTTAATTCAAAACCATCACATCCATTCCGACAATCTCGCCTCCGTCTGCCTCCAGAATCACATCACATCATTCTTTCTATTAACCTGCGTGTAGCAAATAAAACATACTACACGCTCAGCGGAGAAGCTGAGTAAGCATATCTAAAGCGTCGAACATCCATATAAATTGAACCCAAATTCATAATCAAATCATTTGATATCATGCACAAAGTATTCAGTTCAAATATACAATAATCAATATTCAACATTCGTCATTCAATATTCATATTCAACATTCAACATCCTCATTCAATAATATCCTTAAACTATTCTTAGTCTAAGGGCAATCTTTTTAATGTTTACCAACTCTTAAACTAGTTCTAGTTCAAGGTAGCTATATCCAACTCTTAAACTAATTCTAGTTTTAATGTACTTTTATCCAACTCTTAAACTTATTAGAGTTTAAGGTACTTCTAACCAACTCTTAAGCTAGGTCATTAGTTTAAGGTACATATATTCCGATTGATTTACCAACTCTTAAACTAGCCTTCGCTTAAGGTACAAATCCAGAAAACCGAACAGTAGGATACTAACTGTCGGGTTGGGTGGCATCCCCAAACGAGTTCCTCTAGTTTTGTTATGGATCCCGTACGTACGTTTTAACCCAGGCCACCGAATATTCATAATTATACCCGCAAGGCCCATTTCTAAGTCATCTTAGAGGTCTTCTAGATAGTCTTAGAAACCAACGTCAACCTAGGTATATCTTAGAGTTCTTCTAGATATCCTTAGAATTCAAATCATTTCATAATCATCAACATATTCATTTCAATTCATAATTTAATCTTCAATAATCATTTTAATCAGTAGTTTCATCAAATCATAATCATCATAATCATCAATCAACATAACATTTGATAACAAACAGCGGCCTAGTCTCGAGTGTTAACACCCGAACTTACCGTCATGCATCACATAGTATTTTATATGCCAAAAACATCCTTTTTATTATACAAAATCATATTTATATTGTGCATAATTAATTGGTATCAAAAATAGGATTTCATAGTTCAAAAATCATGTTTTCTAAACAATAATTGATTAATATATGCTAGGAAATTCAATTATTAACTATTAGCTTCATTTTCTTCAATAGTGTAGGAAGACAGTCTACTGTCACTTCTGATAATCTACTGTCTGATATTCAGAATGGGCTGATAATCGATTATCACACTCTGATAATCGATTATCAAACTTCAGAGAGGGCTGACAGTCGATTATCACATTCTGATAATCGACTGTTGCTCAGCTGTGTTACAAGAATCTGCAGAACGATGAATAATCGATTTTCAAGTTGATAATCGATTATCCATCGTCTTCTACCTCGAGCCAACTTGCGGAAATGTCACTTTTACTCACCAAACTTCAATTAAAGTATATAAAAATGTTCTCCAAGGTTCATGGATCATTTTAGCATCATTAATTCATAATTTTAACATCAATTTCATGGTTTATGATTCTTAGTTCTTCAAGCATGTCAAACACAAAACTCAACCAAATGACCATTTATGAACGTAGAAACGACCTATATGAACATTCTAGTCATTAGATATATCTACGGCTTATCTCGAAGCTTAATGGAGGTTTTGGAAATTTTCCGGCAAAACTTCCGGTGAGTATTTCTCCCAACTCCGGCGACTTCACACCAAATTGACAGCACCACAACACTCCTCACACTTTCATGAACACTTAGGAAGAAGAATGGTGAAGCAATGAGAAGGAATGGTCTCACTTATATAGAAGGAGAAGGAAGGATAAAGCAAGCCCTGTCACCTTCTCCTGTTGGAACGGCTGAGTGGAGGAGGAGGCTGATCTCTACGGTTTTTTTTAAACGCAAGTCCCCGATTGGGACTAATTTTGGTCCTAGTCGGGGTACACTTTTTGGTCCAACTTTCTCCGAATTGAAATGTGTTTGCACCGTTGCGATCAGACAGTCGAGCTCTATCCAACGATATAATTTTTATGTTTATTTGGTATACTTTTTCAGACACCATATTTTTGGGTGGTTGACTTTGACAGAGTCAAAATTGATTTAGTTGACTTTTATTCAAAAAGGTTCTCATATTCAATTCATATTAATTATTATCATGATTTATTTCAGTAAATCATTTTAAAGTTCACTACATAACTAATTTCTTTATTTATTCTTGATTTGGGTCTGTACTCATGTTCTCAATCAAGACCACACAAATACTCAACATATTGGATTTATTTCTAAGAGATTTATCCAGATTAAGATATTGGATATCAAAACACATTTCATTTCGGCCCAAAGCCCAATAACTATTTATTTTAATCGAAACAAATTTGACTAATTGAATATTTATTCATTAAAAATTTTAGGGTATGTTTTGGGGCGTTACAGCCTTCCCCGCCTAAGCGCCAGATGCCTGCCGCTTGGGCTGGCTAGATGCTGCCGCCGACTTCTGACTCTGGGCGGGCTGCGCTGCTGGGGCTGGAGCGGCTGGTGCGGTCGAGAATGCCTCACCCGGATTCTTCGGACAATCTTTTCGGAAATGCCCGGCCTGGCCACACCCAAGGCACAGGCCAAGAGTGTACCAACACTCTCCTGGGTGCCTGCGCCCACAAAGGTCGCAAATCGGGTTGCGAAACCCATCCCCGCTCTTGCCCTTCTTCTATACGGACGCAGATGACTGAGCTGGGGCTGACTTCACCTTCTTACTCTGGTGAGAGCTGCTCGGCGCTGTAAAGGACCTCTTGCTACTGGTCCCCGCCTTCTAGGGTGGAGAAGGACGAGATGGTGCCGTTGACGCTCCCAGCGTCTGCTCATACTCAGCCTTCTTGATGAGGGCCGCATTTAAATCCAACGCATTCTTGTACAACGCGTTGATGTCACTCCGGGGAGCAATGATCAGATGGGTCGAAAGGTCGGGACGTAAACCCTCCACGAAGCGTTTGCATCGCTTCTCCACGGTCGGTACGAGGTCTTGCCCAAACCCCGCGAGCTCGTCAAACTTCTGACGATACTCAGGCAGTGTGAGTTCACCCTGGGTGAACTTCAAAAACTCCTCCCGCTTCGCCTCGACGAAGTGCTCAGGGATGTACTCTTCGTGGAAGAGTCGGTCAAATGTGGCCAACTGCACGGGCTCCGGGATGTCTGCTCCCACACGCTTCCACCAGTCGTAGGCGGAATCCTGAAGTAATGCGACTGCGAGGTCGCCACGCTGTTCCTGTGGAACCCTCAGGTTCCCCAACACTCGGATGGTTCGCTCAAACCACCGTTTGGCAATCATGGGGTCGGCGATCTGATCGCCCAATAATTCCTCAGCTCCATTCTTACGGAGTTTCTCGATGGTGACCACCGCCACTGGTGGCGGCGGTGGTGGCACGTAAGCTCCAGCCATCTGCTGGAGGAAGTTCATGAAGTTAGCCGCGAACTGCGGCTGGACGATAGGGATGGCTTCCGGTATAGGGCCCACGCCCGGGACCGCCTGCTCGGAGGCCTGCTGAGGTGTGAAGCTCGACGCTTCAGTGTGCATGCTCACGTGCTCAGGTTCCCCCTCTGGGACCGCCTGTCCGTCATTGCCAGCTGCTTGACTCATTCTCTAAAGGAATAACTTAATCAGAACTAGTTATAATATGACATACATGTGATCTAAATAACGGTGTACCTTTCCCTGGGAGTGATGCGGCTGTGGACTTTTGAAAATACCTTTTGAATAAGACGACAAGTTGTGTTTTTTTTCCAAAAACCGAACTAGGTCTGTGATACCAAATTGTAACACCCGCCTTCCGTGGACCCGGTTCACCCGCGACCCAACGGACCGGTAGGATTACATGGACAGTCCGAGAACCATCCGTTACGGAAACAATAATGATTATTTAGTAAGAAAACGGTTGGGTTTTAATTAGAGGAATAAATACCAGTGAGTTACTCCCAAAACGTGTGTAATAAAAGTGCAGAGTAATTGCGGAAGTAATTAAATAAGTTCAGTCCAAATTAAATAACGACAAGGGTGGGTTCATGCCCAATCAATTAATGAAGTTATTGAAAGTAATTAAGAGTCCGTCCGTGCGCCGCCCATCTCCCCATCGTCACTACTCTCCAGGGTTGGCACCTGCTCCGTCATGCCTACCTGCGTGTAGCAAAAACTACTACACGCTCAGCAAAAGCTGAGGAGTGAATCTAACAAAAGAACATGAAGTGATAACCCATATGGCTACACCCATGTCAATACCTGTACTTAACGTACGGAAAACCACATGTTACTAGCTGTTTAGTTTTCACCTGTTAAAGCTATTTTGAATAACGAGGTACATAATGATGATGATATGACTTGATGCATGACTTAAGCTATCAGGGACACCCCTGGCTTAGTCTCACTCGATAGGATCACCCTTGCACTCCGGCCATCGTCCCCGAATGGTAACGAGCTGGGCACGACGAAAACATCGCGAGTGGACTAGGAAAACCTGGTAGTATCCGTAACCTGACTACTATGTACGTACACAAGCCCAACATGATGAAAACCCATTGGTCCCCAAAGGTTCCTGGACGGGCCCACTGTAGTAGGCGCATGAAGTCCTCCCTACAGCGGTATGCACATGATGAAAACCTAGAACATCCGTCTAGAACGAACATGATGGAATGAATGTTTTGATTAAAGAAGAGAGTTAAATTCAATTCATACATATGTGTTAGATTACGATTTGTTCGACATGATGGCCCTGGGTTCGAAACTGGCTGATAATCGATTATCTGCTGTTGATAATTGATTATCATGCTGTGCAGCTTCTGTCCCCAAAGTCCTGCAGACCGTGATAATCGATTGTCACCCTATGACAATCGATTGTCAAGTTGGTTTATCTGGAAAGTCCTAAGTTCAGAGAGACCTGATAATCAATTTGTCTGTGTGGTAATCGATAATCAGTGAAGCCAACCCAGACCCAAGAATCCGCAGAGCCTGATAGTCGATTATCACATATGGGATAATCGATTGTCAAGCTGTGCTGAACCAACTGAGGAGTCCGGCGTGGCCTGATAATTGATTATACTAACCTGTAACTCGATTATCAAGGCACGCTGATTTCCATTTTATTTGTTTGTAGCCATCGAACGTTGGAAGTTTTTTTAAAATCAAATGTTTTCATTTTCCACGCTAAGTAGTCGATGAATTTACGAGGTTCCAAAACATTTATATTAATGAGTACATAACTTAATAACATGGGCTCACATAAGTTGAATACGAACATGCGTAGAATCAACGTAGGTTGCGTACAATATTTCTATGAATACAACGACATAGATTATAACTAAATGTTCTAGAGTTAGAGGTACAACTACTCACCTCTAAACGAAAGGGTTGATGAAATTATGAGACGAGATGAACAAACGGTTAGCAAGGAACCAACGAACGGACGAACGACGACTACGCTTCGCACGAACGGCCTAGCCCTTCTTCCCCTTCAACCTTGCACCCGCCGGAACTTCGCCGGAGATCCTCCTTGCTGCTGGTCTGGCCGAACAAAGGGGAGAGGAAGGTGGATGGTGATGATGACTATGGGAGGTTACAAAAATGGTGGAGGAAAGGAATGGGTTGGGGGTTTTTAATTGAAACCAATAATGAGGGAAATGATGGAGACTTAATGGGTCTTGAATGTGTGTGAGAGTGAGTAACGTGAGAATTGGGTGGGGGTTACAAACACTTATCCTACTCCGTAGTGTAAAATCTGACCTGAATGGTACGCGCTTTTCCCCCCGAACGGGTCCGAATTGAGATCCGTTTGCGTTTCTGGAATTAGACAGTCAAGATGAATTTAATGATATGATCAAATAATTTTTCTAAAAACTTTTGAATTTTCCAACTCCGATCCAGAACAGTAATTAATTAATTAAATTAATCAATTCTATTAGACCGGGTTGTAGGGCTTTACACCGGCGATGAATCAACCGACCAAGAAGAGGACGAAGCTGCAAATCTCTGCCTCATGGCGCACGAAGATCAAAACGACAACGTCCAAGAGGTATGTACCATTTTTTCCGACTCCTGTACTTTTGAAGAAATGCAAGAAGCACTTCATGAACTTTATGAGGAATTTGTTAGCGCTTCTAAAACAAATAAATCTTTGAAGAAACGTCTTTCCTCACTTGAAAACGATTTTGAAAAATTGGAAAAAGAAAATGAAATACTTAAACAAGAAAACAATTTTTTTGGAAAAAGAAGCGCTGACAAACCAGAAAGCTCATCAAGTGAATGCGGGTCTTGTAAAACTTTAAAAGAGCAAGTTGCTAAACTTGAGAGCACGGTCAAGAAATTTAATACTCCTCACAAAGACTTAAATTTACTTCTTGACACTATGCATTTTTCTAAGGAAGGAATAGGTTTTGATAAAAATAAAGCTAAAGATAATGTTGAGCCACCACCTAGAAAATCATCTAAGGTTCAACATAAGAAACCTAAAAATCAAGATAATAGAAAACCTAGTCAACCTAAGGACACTAGACAACCTAGACTAAAACATAGGAACGAAAATGTCATGGTAGACAACCTAAGAAAAATGATTTTGTGCATAAAAACGAATTTTCTCAAATTAGAAGAAATAATGCTAGAGCACCTAGAAAAGGCCAGTTTCAAAATTTTCAAAAACCATTGTTTTCACATAATAGGAACAAAATGGTCAAACCCTCTAACTATTATGAACCTATGCACATGTACAATCCCAACGTAGTTTGCCATTATTGTAATAGGATAGGCCATATTGCTCCCGTTTGTTACACTAGGCATAGGCACCTATCACAAAATCAAGCACACTACCATCACACACCTAACACCCGAGGACCCAACGTAAATTTGGTACCTAAAACTCATTGATGTGTTTTCATAGGTGTGCTTGAAGGCATCAAGTGTACTTTGGTACCTTGATAGCGGATGCTCCAAGCACATGACCGGGGATGCATCCTAGTTTCTCCAAATCAAACCCGTTAAAGGAGGAAACATAGTTTTTGGAGATAATAGCAAGGGAAAAATTATTGGCATTGGTTCGGTAGGTAAATCTGAAAACTCCTCTATAGATAATGTCTTGCTTGTTAAAGGTCTTAAACACAATCTCTTGAGCATAAGTCAATTATGTGACAAGGGAAACCGTGTGACCTTCGGTTCAAAATCATGCACGGTAGAAAGCCTTAGTGACAATAAGGTCATTCTACATGGTGATAGAATCGATAACATATATATGGTTAACTTAGAAAAATCTCCTTCCGACTTTGTTAAGTGCCTCATGAGTAAAGAGGAAGACACTTGGTTGTATCCTCCTTGAAGCTCTTCCAACTAAAAGCTCCGCCATTCAGGCAAAACAAATATCCTGCTTGTGATTTTGAATCGTCTCTGTCGGTTTGGAAGCTAGCATCAGTGTAACCGACCACCTTTAGCTCTTCCTCACCACCGTATACCAGGCTGTGTCATGAAGACATCCTCTTTGAGGTTCCCATTAAGGAAAGCCGTTTTGACGTCCATCTGCCAAATTTCATAATCGTAATAGGCTGCAATCGCAAGCATTATCCGAATGGATTTCAGCATAACAACTGGAGAAAAGGTTTCATCATAGTCAATTCTGTGGATTTGTCTATAACCTTTTTCTACCAATCTAGCTTTGAAGGTATGAACCTTCCCGTCTACGTATGTCTTCTTTTTGAAGACCCACTTGCATCCAATGGGTTTTACCCCTTCAGGCGCATCAACCATGGTCCAGACTTGGTTTGTGTACATAGACTCCATTTCAGATTTCATGGCTTCGAGCCATAGATCGGATTCGGGGCATGTAATTGCCTCGAGGTAGGTCTCTGGTTCGCCTTGATCTACCAACAAGACGTCACCTTCATCAGACATGAGAAATCCATATCTGACCGGAGGATTACGTATCTGGTCTGACCTACGTGGTATATCTTGAGCAATTTGAGGTTCAATTGCTTGATCTCTTTGCTCAGGTTCCAACACTATCGGGACTTCTTCTTGTGGTTCTCGAATTTCTTCGAGGTCTACCTTTCTCCCACTAGTGATAGCAGAAAGAAACTCCTTCTCAAGGAAGGTTCCATTCCGAGCAACAAAAATTTTGTTATCGGATGGATGATAGAACTCATACCCTCTAGTTTCCTTGGGGTATCCCACAAAAATTACTTTAACAGATATAGGCTCCAACTTACTAGACGTCATGAGACGTTTTACATAAGCTTCACAGCCCCAAATCTTAAAGTACGAGAAACTCGGTTTTCTCCCACGCCATAGTTTGTATGGTGTGCTCTCGACAGCTTTAGATGGAACTCTGTTGAGTGTGTGCGGTGCTGTTTTCAATGCATATCCCCAAAATGATTCTGGCAATGTTGTGAGACTAATCATGCTCCGGACCATGTCTAGCAAAGTCCGATTTCTCCTCTCAGACACTCCATTTAACTGAGGTGTCCCTGGAGGAGTGAGTTGGAATAAGATCCCATGCTCTTTCAGATAGTCATCGAACTCCAGGCTTAAGTATTCACCTCCTCGATCCGAGCGGAGGGTCTTAATACTTTTGCCTAATTGTTTTTCTACTTCGTTCTTGAATTCTTTCAATTTGTCAAAGCATTCCGATTTGTGTTTCATGAGATACACGTATCCATATCTACTAAGGTCGTCAGTAAATGTAACGAAGTAAGAATAACCACCTCTAGCTACAGTGCTAATTGGACCATAGACATCAGAGTGTATGAGGCCCAATAAGTCACTCGCCCTTTCACCGTGATCGGTGAATGGAGCCTTTATCATTTTACCAAGTAAACAAGATTTACATACATCATATGACTGGAAGTCAAATGAATCAAGTACACCGGAACGATGTAACTTAGATATGCGTTTCTCGTTAATGTGGCCCAAACGACAATGCCAAAGGTACGCGAGATTCAAACTGTTAGGTTTGTTTCTCTTAACATCTACGTTATATACTGCGGTATCCATGTCGAGGACATAGAGACCGTTGGTCAGTTTTGCATTTGCATAAAATATTTCATTTCTAAAGACAGAAAGAGTTTTGTCTTTTACAACAAACGAAAATCCTGCTTTGTCAAGGCAGGATACAGAAATGATGTTTCTGCTCATACTAGGTACAAACAGACAATTATTTAACTGCAATACAAGACCACTAGGTAGAGATAAACTATAGGTTTCGACAGCTAATGCATTTACGAGTGCGCCATTGCCGACTTTTAGTTGTATCTCTCCCTCCGTCAATTGTCTACGTTCATGCAGATCCTGCATGGAAGTACAGATGTGAGAACCACATCTAGTATCCATCACCCAAGAGGTGATATCAGACATATTGACTTCAATAACAAAGATACCTGAGGTTTGAGGTTTCTTTCCCTCTTTCCTCTCTGCCAGTAATTTTGTGCAGTTGCTCCTCCAGTGGCCCTTTTTGCCACAATAATAGCATACATCAGACTTCTTTTTAGCTCCTTTGGGTTTCAACGAAGAGGAGTTGGACGCTGGCTTGGGTTTCTTAGAACCCTTGCGCTTGGTCCTGGCCGGCGAACGTTGCCCACTCTTCTTCGCAATAGTACTGCCCTCTACCATCAGGACAGACTTACCCTTGCCCTTCCCTAGACTCTCCTCAGCAGTTGTGAGGAATTTCAATAGCTCAGGCATAGTCATCTCTAGTTTGTTCATGTAGAAGTTCACTACAGTTTGACTATACTCAGCTGGTAATGATCCCAAGATGAGATAAGTTGCCAGCATAGGGTGCAACAGGGCCTCCAGTTTTTCAAGAGTTTCAATCTGACCGATCATCTTGAGAACGTGGGGACCAACTGGGTTACCCGTTGCCAGCTTATTGGAAAACAGAGTCGTAGAGATTTTGAAACGCTCATGTCTAGCCTGGCCTTGGTATAGACCTTTCAAGCGAGTCATCATAGGATGAGCTTCCATGTCCTTATGGAGCCTTTGGAGCTCCGGGGTCATGGTGGCTAGCATGAGACATCTCACATCACGTGCGTCGTCTTCATACTTCTTGTACGAAGTAATTTCTGCAGCACGGGCGTTCGCTTCAGGAGCTTTGGGAGGCTCAGAGGTAAGGACGTAGAGCTTTTTCTCGCATTCGAGAACAATCTTAAGATTCATCTCCCAATCAAGAAAGTTGGTTCCAGATAATTTTTCTTTTTCTAGAACATATCACAGGTTGAAAGAGTTGTTGTTGTTTGCCATCTACAGAAAATTTTGCAAACTAGGTTATCTATCATGTTTAATAATTAATTAGGCCTTTAATTAATTATCTCCCACTATTTTTAACAAATCAATAACCCTCGATATTGATTCGGAGATTTCCGGCGAAACCTCTAGTGGGCCAAGATCCATATTTCATTATCTTGCGTTCCGCTTGGGCGTTACTCCACAAGACAACTATTTTGGTAGGAACATAGTTCCAACTGATGAGCCGGGCTCTCAGCTCTTGGTCTGGTGTTGGGCGAACAATATTACTACAACCGGACCAGGACACCTTTTCACCGTACTTGTAATTGGCTGAGGCACGTCTTACAAGCAGACTACTTTGGTTAGGAAAAGAGTTCCAATTAAATCATAAAGATCCAACTCCTGGCTGGATGAGTGAGTAAAATCATCCGACTTGTCATTGATGACCCCAACTTACTGCCTCTGAGTCGTCCATCCATTTGACCGAGACTCAGTTAAGTCTAACCCAACGTGCGACAGCGACCACGCTATGGCGGTTCCCGTAACCAGCTTAACATACACCGTACTATGCTCTGCTGAGGCTGAGTACATGACAGTGCACATTAGCCGGATAGGTGTCGGGCGTTAGAAGGCAACAGACTTAATATTCGTGAGGGATTTATAATTTCGATCTCACCTATCGACATGGCCACGCACATTCCATTACTAGCGTTCAACATACATTCAACATGCATTCACAAAACGCAGTAAATAAACGTGTAATGATTGTGGCCCCTAAAAGAAAAATAAAATGATAGCTCCCACTGGCTTCCGGGCACTTGGACTTCGGGCTATCTCCATTCTTTTAGATTTATTCAAACGGTTTTCAAATCTTTTCGTCTTCTAACCACCACGTGAGAGAAGAATCCTCGGTTGAGGTAAGAGAGAGAAATAGATTTACAACAAGAGTTTGTGAGATAAGGCACGACACGCAGGCCGTATTATAATCAAATAAACTATAGCCACAATCATCCACCATGCATATCATACATCCACACAAGCAATAGAGATATACATACACCGGGTGAACCGCGCTCACCCCAGACAGTTCTAGAAAAATACTACGGCAGTAAATATTTTCTAAAACTCATAAAATTAAATTAGATGTCCAAATAAATCTAATAAAATTTTATACAATCATTTTATATAATCTGGATATTCGGCCAGCATAAAAAAATTCCAGAATATTTCAAATGACCAAAATGCCCTTTTGCAAAATTATATTCAAAAAGGCCATTAAAATTTTGAAACAATTTTTCAAAAATCATGAAAATTAAATTTCAACTTCCAGTAATTATTTTCAACATTTATAAACCTGTAAATAAAATTTCCAAAATTTATAAATCATTATTTCCAAAATATATTAGTTAAATCTCAATAAGTTATAAAATGCCATTTAAATTAATTTCGAAAACATTAAATTATAAAAATTTAATATTTTGAAAAAAATTCTTTTTCTTACTGAGATATAACTTTCCAAAATATATATTAGTCATTTATGTAATTAAAATACAAATATATAAATATATATAATATTTCGGTAATAAAACCGAGTACATATATAAATATATATTTATTTAATTACTAACTAATATTATTTTGAACATTATATTTATAAACAACCTTATTGAACTTAGAAATAATATTTCGAAGTTTAATAAAGTTCATTTTGAATTTTCCATATTTATTTTCGGTTTTGACCTAAATAAATACAATAAATTCAAAATAGGAAATAATGCATTCAAAAATTACAATACAATTTTATCAATAATAAAATTATGTTTTATGTCCAAATAAAATTATATTTACTATTTCTACAATATATAAAAATATATATTTCGAAAAATCAAAATATATGTATTTATATATATATTACGGGTAGAAATAAAATAAATAAATTTAAAATTCATTCTTAATGATTTATTTAAGTCCAATACTTATTCCAAGACTAAATAAAATCATTTTACCAATTTTTCAATTTTAATAATTACCAAGTTAAAACTTTGACTTTTAAAATTTTAAAAGTCAAACGTAAAACTATAGTTTTGTACGTTGGCTCCGATACCACTGAAAGGTAACCATGCAAGGATAGGCAGGGGAATATAAAAATTTTAACATCCTAACATGATTATCTTGCCCAGAATCACGTACTAAAACTTATAGTAGTAAGAAATTTGTACCTTTCTCCGTAAGCGGTAAAAACGAAGAAGTCGTAGGAAGAGCGTTGAAAGTGCAAACGTAACCGTTCAAGCGTCCGGTCTCCAACTTTGACACACGAACAACGCCGGAGTCTACCACAATCTTTATGCTAGTAAAGATTATAGTAGTATAAAATATTAAGATTAAAATTGGGATAATAATAATCTTGTATATTTCTATAGAAAATATTTCTAATAATATTTAGAAAATATTATAAATATTTTCTATACACAAAATGATATTAATGGAACCAAACTAATAGTTTTCTCTCTTGAAAATAGTATGGCCGAATCACCTTCACTACTTAACAATGAACATAGTGTATAATTATTTAAAGAGGATTTTAAAAACCAATCATACACTTAATGACAAATTAGGAAATTTCCTACATCTTTAAAATGCAAAGTCAAAACAATTTTGTCCCCATTAACATCACATGGCCGAAAGAAATATGATTGTGATTGTGAGAAGGATTTTCAAAATTCTTCTCCACTTAAATGTTCAAAGTGTATTTTATTTGACACCAAAAATTAATATAAAATTAATTTTTAAATCAAATAAAAATACCAATATCATTTTAAACAAGTATACAAATATACTTTAAATAGTTTATGTCAAATTAATTATTTTCATAATTAAAATGACAAACCAAAATAAAATATTCAATATATAATATATATATTAATCGGCACATATATATGATATATATATAACCGAATATTTATATATATATAATATTATATTCCAAAATATTTTATTTTACTATTTTTACAAATATACAACTTACTTATTATCCGATTGTTTAATCCTACTCCTTAAATTGTCCAAAGTGTGTGACCCGTATAGGCACTTATAAAGATGGCCACAGTATTGGCTCTGCATCAATACTATATGCAATAAGTGGTATCTAGCAACACATTATTGCGCTCAGATTATAAGTTAAGACCTTTGCACCGTCAAAACCTTTCCACGACTCAGACTCCGTGTAACTGTATCCCTTTGTCTCAATGTCTAAACTTAATGCAAGGGATTAATAAAATCCAGCTTGTATCCATTAAGTCATTCACTGATTTATCAAGTCTGACTGTTAGAAACAGACGTCATAAAAACATCTCATCATGGCCATGCAATTTCCTCAATCGTAACTTATCAGTGGGCCCCATAAGACATTAATCTCTTAAAAAGAGTAGTGACAAATCCTATGTACGTAATCTACGTTTCTGAATATGCACTGCGGCATACCCAAAACAAAGCCTGTATACCATCCTTATTTCATATGGATTAGGACAATGCATCAAAGTATGCGGGTTCACATATGCAGAAAACGTAATACTTCAAGTCGAAGGATAGTTACACCCATGGTCGTGCTAAAGATATTTAGAGCATGAACTAAAAATTCAAGCAACATCTTTAGGATGGGTCAGTCCGGCATCCTATTATCTCTAGATAATATCTGCCCATGTGCGGATGCGAACACACCGTCATTGACTATGAGACTAAGTCAAACATCCAACACACACTAGTCTCACATGCATTAACGATATCCC
Source organism: Cuscuta australis (assembly GCA_003260385.1). Taxonomy (NCBI): domain Eukaryota; kingdom Viridiplantae; phylum Streptophyta; class Magnoliopsida; order Solanales; family Convolvulaceae; genus Cuscuta; species Cuscuta australis. Next base: position 1,321,692 of record NQVE01000159.1, read on the forward strand.
ACTCTCGTTAATACTCGACTATGGACATTTAGATAAATATTTATTTCAAGATGTTAGTCTCATCAGCAGAATAACACTATCTGATAAACATCTTTAAATATAAATCTTGGAATATAATATTTGTTTACATTAGCATGAGATGTGTAAACATATTATATCTGCCTATACATGATAGAATAACGATAAACAGTTGGCCATCAGGGCACAACTCCAACATTGGTGCCAAGGCCCGATGATCGTACGATTATTGGTACGAAATGGGTGTTCCATAACAAACTTGATGAAAATGGAATAATCACTAGAAACAAAGCTAGGCTCGTAGCTAAAGTCTACAATCAAGAAGAAGGCATTGATTTTGAAGAAACCTATGCACCCGTAGCATGTTTAGAAGCTATTCGTTTACTTCTTTGTTTTGCTTCGTCTATGGATTTTAAACTTTATCAAATGGATGTTAAGAGTGCCTTCCTCGATGGTTTTATTCAAGAGGAAGTGTATGTTGACCAGCCCCTGGGGTTTGAAGACTTTGAATTTCCCGATCATGTCTTCAAACTCAAGAAAGCGCTCTACGGTCTTAAACAAGCACCCCGTGCTTGGTACGAACGTTTGAGTAAATTTCTTTTGGATAGTGGTTTCCAAAGGGGAAAGGTAGACACCACACTTTTTATCAAGAGTAAAAACAATAACATCCTTTTGGTTCAAGTTTATGTAGACGATATTATATTCGGTGCTACTAATGAGTCCTTGTGCAAGGAATTCTCAACGCTAATGACTAGCGAATTTGAAATGTCCATGATGGGCGAGCTCACATTCTTTTTGGGACTCCAAGTCAAGCAAATGAAAGATGGCACGTTCATTTGCCAAGCTAAGTATTGCAAGGAGCTCCTAAAACGATTTGAAATGAACAATGCCAAAGCCATGGCGACCCCAATGAGCACGTCTGACCATCTTGACAAAGACGAGAAAGGTATGGAAGTAGATGTCAAAAAGTACTGAGGTATGATCGGATCCCTTCCCTATCTTACCGCTAGTAGGCCGGATATCATGTTTAGCATATGCCTTTGCGCAAGGTATCAATTGTTGAAACACGGGTTTATCGCTTTTTCGTACTAAAGCGGTGTTCGTTTTTATGACAGATTTTGATAATGCCAAACCGCCGTGAACGAGACAAGTTGTTGAATATAAAAGGCGAAAAATAAATATAAGAAGAAAGCAAGAGAACAAGAGCTAAAAGAGACCAAGAACGAAGACCGTAGTCTTTAGCGTCGTTGAGTCGGTCACAATGTGATCAAGACCGACCCAAGCTTTGCACTTTGGCTCTTTAGGAAAAAACATTTTTTATTGCATCTTACATATCATCAATATTATTTTCAAACATGCTCAGACATATTAAAAACACTTGGTGTTCGCCCAAACCAAAAACTAAGCCATCCGGGGTTCGGCTTTCGGAAACCGGCGTTCGGCATTCGGTTATCGGCGTTGGTTTTTGGCGTCCGAACCAACCAAGTGGTTTTCAACTTTTTATGATTGGTTTTTACTTCTGGGCACATTTAAATTGTTTTCCATCAAAAACACTTCAAAAACCACCTTTCGTTTTTTGTGGTTTGATAAAAACCATGCGAAACGGCATAAACTTGGCTAGCCGTGGTTTTTACTTAAATGAAGTGGTTTTCGAGTCTTTTTGTGTGGGAATTGTTTTTGAATGCATTTAAATGGTTCTCCAATCAAAACATCATGAAAACCGTCTTTCGGTTTTGTCTTTTGGTAAAAACCACCCGTGTATGGTATTGACTTGGTCAACCGTGGTTTTTAGCTTAACGACGTGGTTTTCAACTTAAAAATCTTGTTTTGACATCACAATACATTAAATAAGTGTTTTATATACTTAGTTTTTACTTTGGAGAACTTTGCATTTTTCGGTCGGGTTTTAGTGCCGGTCAGCTAGGCCACGGTTCTGGGCTAGCCATCTACCCAGCGATGGTAGATATCACCCATCCATGGGTAAGTGATCCCGGGATTCCAAAATCATTCCACCCAGCGATGTTTTCCTTCGGGTTGAAGTCTTGTTTCCCTTGGTTGTGCGAAGGAAAGGTATTTTCCTTCGGGTTGAAGTCTTGGAGTGCGATATCTCCGAGCAAGTGTATTGAGGCTCGTGGGACTTGAGTTCTCAGGTTGTAACGGTTTGTTTAGCACCCGTAAGCTTAATGGAAGTAGTGTAGTTTGAGAGAGTCTCTCGGGAGACTGGACTAGCCACACGTTGTGGTGAACCAGTATAAATCTTGGTGTGCTCCCTTTACTCCTTTTTATTCCGCTCTTTACTTTATCTCTGCGATTTTTATTCCGTGAAAATTTATAAACATTCTCGTGCCTCACTATTCACCCCCCCCCCTCTACTGAAGGGAACTTATTCTAACAATTGGTATCAAAGCCTAACTCTCTACAAGCCTTAACCAGTTGAGAGAACGATCTATATTTTCTTGTTGAGAATGTCGTATGCAGGATTAAGCAAAGGACACTCCACCGTTAGACCTCCACTCTTCGATGGAACAAACTACACCTATTGGAAGGAAAGAATGAGGATTTACATTCGGTCAATCAACTTCCAACTGTGGTTAATCATCAAAAATGGTGAGACTATGCCAATGAAAAAGGTTGGTGAAATCACCATCCCAAAGAAGGAAGAAGAATATGATGCTGAAGACATCAAGAAGGTAGAAGCTTTTGAAAAAGCTAAACACATGATTTTTTGTGCAATTAACCCGGATGACTACCGGAAAATTTCTTCTTGCTCCACCGCAAAAGAAATGTGGGATAAGCTTGAAGTGACATACGAAGGTACGCCTCACGTTCGTGAAGCTAAAATTGATTTTCTAACCCATGAATATGAGTTATTTAAAATGAAGGAAATTGAAAGCGTTGATCAAATGTTCGACCGATTTTTAAAGATCATCAACGATCTCCATGTCCTTGGGAAAGCATACTCAAACAAAGATCTTGTTCGAAAAATCCTTCGGAGCTTAACACCGGAATGGCGTTCAAAAGCCGATGCCATATATGAGTCGATAGGTAACACCAACGTCACCATCGATGGTCTTCGAGGTAATCTTAAAACTTATGAATCTACTATTCTTAAACCTTCTCTTGACAAGATTCATGGTCTCGCTCTCCAAGCCTCATCCTCAAAAAGGGTAGAGGTAAGTGACTCTAATAGCGATGACGATAATCCTTCATATAACTTGCTCGAAAAGTTCCAAGAGTTTTTGAAGGAAGAACTTGGGTCCCGAGATTGTAAAAGAAAGGGGGAACCCGTTCCAACGTGTTTTGGTTGTGGAGAACTTGGCCACATAAAGCCATATTGCCCAAACCGCAAGGAAAAGAAGAAGAAGGAACGAGCATACATGGCATGGGATTCGGAAAGTTCCGGTGACGAAACTGTCACCTTATGTCTTATGGCTCATGAACGAAATGGGGAGGTAAGTGCTTCTAACTCTTTCTCATTTGAAGAATTACAAGAAGCCTTTCAAGAATTATTTGGTGAATTAAAGAAAACTTCAAAAATTGCCAAAGAGGCTAAGGCAAAAATTCATGCTTTGGAAGAGGAAAATAAATTTTTGGAAAATGATAATTTTGACCTCAAAAATAAAATTAAGGCAATGAATGAAGATTCTTTCTTTGACCAAAGTTCTACTTGTTCCTCTTGTGAGTCTTTAAAAGTAGAGAATGTAGAACTTAAGAGCACTATTGAAAAAATTAAGGTAGAAGAGCCTAAGAAACTTTGTCAAGAAGTTAAGAATGATAAACCACCTAGAAGAACTAATAATCCTAGGTATAACAAAACTAATTTTAGAAAGAATAAAAGTAACAAGGTGAGACAACCTAGAATTGACTTTAGGATTTTTACAAATGGTAGAAATATTTTGAGACAACCTAGAAATGAGTCTAGGAATTTAGTTAATAATTCTATGAATAATGATTTTAGATCACCTAGAAAGTTTTTGGCTCAACCTAGGCATATGCATAATCCAAACGTAGTATGCAATTATTGTTCTAAGATAGGACACATAGCTCCCGTTTGTTTTGCTAAACATAGGGACACTTCTTATAATTATGATTATGATTTTTATTTGCCTAACCTCCAAGGACCCAAAAGCTATTGGGTACCTCAATGGTATTACCAGATGCACAAAAGGGTGTGCTTGAAGACTACAAACTTGTAGTGGATGCTCCAAGCACAAAACCCAATGAACCGCATCAAGGGGGAAGCTCATTTTACGATATTGTTCACAATTGATGCTCTAGGACATTTTCAAACATCGATGTTCAGTATCAAACATCAATGTTCAAAGAGTATTTTTTTACAATTTTTAAGTGCTTTTTGCTAATGTCAAAAGGGGGAAGATATAAAGGTTATGCGTAGATTGAGGGGGAACTTTCTCTAAGGCACAATTTTTTTTAAAATATTAACTCTTGTTCAAAACATAAACCTTGTTGCATTTGTTAAGGGGAAACATCTCTCAAAAGTGTCAATATTTTCAAAGTCTCAAAACAATCCTCCTATGCATAACCCCGTCTTGTTTGCCATTATCAAAAAGGGGGAAATTGTTGAAACACAGGTTTATCGCTTTTTCGTACTAAAGCGGTGTTCGTTTTTATGACAGGTTTTGATAATGCCAAACCGTCGTGAACGAGACAAGTTGTTGAATATACAAGGCGAGAAATAAATATAAGAAGAAAGCAAGAGAACAAGAGCTAAAAGAGACCAAGACCGACCCAAGCTTTGCATTTTGGCTCTTTAGGCAAAAACATTTTTTATTGCATCTTACATATCATCAAAATTATTTTCAAACATGCTCAAACATATTAAAAACACTTGGTGTTCGCCCAAACCAAAAACCAAGCCATCCGGGGTTCGGCTTTCTGAAACCGGCGTTCGGCATTCGGTTATCGGCGTTGGTTTTTGGCGTCCGAACCAACCAAGTGGTTTTCAACTTTTTATGATTGGTTTTTACTTCTAGGAACATTTAAATAGTTTTCCATCAAAAACACTTCAAAAACCACCTTTCGTTTTTTGTCGTTTGATAAAAACCATGCGAAACGGCATAAACTTGGCTAGCCGTGGTTTTTACTTAAATGAAGTGGTTTTCGAGTATTTTTGTGTTGGAATTGTTTTTGAATGCATTTAAATGGTTCTCCAATCAAAACATCATGAAAACCATCTTTCTGTTTTGTCTTTTGGTAAAAACCACCCGTGTATGGCATTGACTTGGTCAACCATGGTTTTTAGCTTAACGACGTGGTTTTCAACTTAAAAATCTTGTTTTGAAATCAAAATACATTAAATAAGTGTTTATATACTTAGTTTTTACTTTGGAGAACTTTGCTTTTTTCGGTCGGGTTTTAGTGCCGGTCAGCTAGGCCATGGTTCTGGGCTAGCCTTTACCCAGCGATGGTAGATATCACCCATCCATGGGTAAGTGATCCCGGGATTCCAGAATCATTCCATCCAGCAATGGGAGATATTACCCAGCGATGGGTAAGCAGCCTTTAGCCCAACTGATTTCCAGAACCATGCCAAACAGCGATGGGAAGTTCTACCCATCGCTGTTTAAGCCTTGGTCCAACATTTTCACAAGGCAGAATGCCCTTACCCAGCGACGGGAACCTTTACCCATCGACGGGAACCCAGCGATGGGAGGGCATACCCATGGCTGGTTAGGCATGACCGTTGTGAGTCATTTAAGGCTGATTCTTTCCTTGTTTGAAAGTCAACCTCCCACCCAGCGATGAGAAGCATTTACCCATCGATGGGTAGGTGACCGTTGGCTTCAAAACTGAAGGAAAATGGGCTTACCAGCAATGGGTGAGTCTAAACATCGATGGAAAGCCAATATCCTGCAGATCCACATTTTAATCAATCCCATAAATCAAGCCAATCACCCTTTAAATGTTTTGATCCGTTGGAGCCTATTTTGGAACTATAAAAAGGGGTGTTTGGGTATGCTTTACACATCAATTTACTTCACTTTATTCATATTATCATTGCATCCAAACAACATTCTTTTCCATAGCTTTCTAGAGCCAATTTGTGAAGTTTGAGTTGTTCTTGAGCGTATATAGTTTACTCAACATCTACTCTTAAAGAGAGTCTTGTTCTTGAGTGTTCTTAGTGTTGTAAACACATTTAGGGAAGCTTGTTTCCCTTGGTTGTACGAAGGAAAGGTATTTTCCTTCGGGTTGAAGTCTTGGAGTGCGATATCTCCGAGCAAGTGTATTGAGGCTCGTGGGACTCGAGTTCTCAGGTTGTAACGGTTTGATAAGCACCCGTACGCTTAACGGAAGTAGTGTAGCTCGAGAGAGTCTCTCGGGAGACTGGACTAGCCACACGTTGTGGTGAACCAGTATAAATCTTGGTGTGCTCCCTTTACTCCTTTTTATTCCGCTCTTTACTTTATCCCTGCGATTTTTATTCCGCAAAAATTTATAAACATTCTCGTGCCTCACTATTCACCCCTCCTCTACTGAAGGGAACTTATTCTAACATCAATCGTGTCCGAAGGAATCGCACTTAACGGCGGTAAAACGGATCATGAAATACCTTGCCGGCACGGTTAACGTTGGACTATGGTATCCAAAAGGCTCTTCTTGTCATCTCGTTGGCTATTCTGACTCGGACTTTTCCGGTTGCAAATTGGACCGTAAAAGTACAAGTGGGACTTGTCACTTACTTGGTAGCTCTTTAGTTTCATGGTTTAGCAAGAAACAAGTCAGTGTTGCGTTATCCACAACCGAAGCGGAATATGTAGCCGCCGGTAGTTGTTTTGCTCAAATCCTTTGGATGAAGCAACAACTCGTGGACTATGGCCTTAGTATCAATCACGTCCCTCTTCATTGTGATAATACTAGCACCATAAGCTTGACGAAGAACCTCGTTCTTCACTCAAGGACGAAACACATTGACATTAGGCATCATTTCATTAGAGATCATGTTCTCAAAGGTGATGTCGAAATTGAGTTTGTTGAAACACACAACCAATTAGCCGATATTTTCACAAAACCTTTAGAGAAAGAGTCGTTCTTCCACATTCGAAGTGAAATCGGAATCCTTGACTCCACGATGATCTAAGTTGTGCATCTAAACTAATTAAACGTTTACTAACTTGAGCGTCGGAGAATTTTTTTCTTTTTCTTGCAGGTACCCCATTCATGAAATCAGGAGAAACCATGCAAACAGCGCTGTCCTGGAGACCCAACAGCGTTGTTGATAGAAACACCGTCAACCAGAAAGCTTGCCAACATCGTTGTACTACAGGCCAACATCGCTGTTACAGGGAGTCCCTTCATCCTCACTCTCCAGAAACTTTTTGAACATCGATGCCATTTTAAAAAAACATCCATGTCCACCCAAAACACCTTGTCTTTCAACCAAAACCAGAAACTTTTCAAATAGCGATGTCCCACTTTTAACATCGATGTCCATTTTTACAAATTTTTCTTTCCAATCGTAAAACAGCGATGTAGAGAAACCCAACAGCGCTGTTCTAATGGGTTCAAACCCTTACACATTTCCAGCAACTTTTGGAACATCGCTGTAGGTTACCCAACATCGCTGTCCATTTGACACTTGTTTTTAAAACTTGACGCACAACAACGCTGTCCGGAGGCTCAACAGCGTTGTCTCAACTCCGTTGGCACCTGCATTAATTGCTCCAACAGCTATATTTTTGAAATTCTGGACGTTGGGAACCTCTTTTTCTATAAATTGGGACCACCTCTCTTCACTTTTACACACACAAACACAAATTCCTTCAATATCTTTACATATTTCATCTTCTCTACTCTAACCTTTTGAGATTTCTTCACCATGGGCAAATACAAGAGCAGGGCTGCCACCTCCGGGAAATCAAAGTCCAAATTGCGGGCGCCTACGACATCCTCCGAGGAACGCCTCTAATACGGCGATGGGTCGTACCTCTGGTTCGATTCCCAGGAGAAGCGCACCCGCTTTCTCACTTTCTTCTCTAAACGGGTTTTGGCTCCCCAACGGATCGTCCCGGAGCGCTTCCCGGAGCTGCAGGGCTACGACGACCTTGACGCGCAGCTTCATCAAGCCGGCCTTTGGCCATTCGTCTCCCGGGCTCAGAAGGAGATCAACTCGGCGCTGATTCGGGTCTTCTACTCCAACCTCCGGCGTGAGGGCGACGTGCTCTACTCTCTTGTTAAGAGCACGCCGATAGAGCTTTCCGTTGAGCAGCTTGGGCGCATCGCCGGCCTCCCCTACCAAGGTGACGACGTCTCCCAATATGGCGGAGAGGACTGGGTGCTCAACAAAGAGGGCCTTATCCTCACTGAGCTTATCCGCCATGCCTCGGGCCGCCCCACCATCCACTCCGCAAACCCCGAGAGCTGGCTTCTTCTCTACATCGTGTCCCGAATCATCAAGCCCCGGAAGCATGGGCACACGATCATGTCCGGTGAGGACCTCAAGCTCCTCCATGCGATCATGCACTCGGCGCCAATCAATTGGGCGAAGTTTGTCATGATCAACATGACGATTGCCGCATCCACCGACCACGATCACCTCCTCCCGTACCCGTTCGTGGTGATGGACATCCTTGAACGGTTCAAGGTGACCACCACCGTTGGCCCACTCACGAAGGCCACGAAGATTTGGGCGATCAGCACCCAGACCTTCAAAAAGCGGTCGGACAACGCCGGACCTGCCACTACATCTGCCGCGCCACGGCGTCGTTCAGCTACTGGCCCAGCCGAACCCCAGGCCCGGGCCAACCTCGCCTCTTCTCATCAGGTAACCAACTTCCATTTCCATAGCTCTTCTATTTCTAGTCTTCCGGATGAGGTACCGGAAACCTGGACAAAGAAGGTCCAAGGGTTGATTGAATCAGCCTTAGCATCTCAACATGCCTCCTTTAGGCAAGATATAGAGCATATGGAAGCCAGGTACAACAAACTGATTGAGAAATCCGAAGAGACACACTGCTCCAATCTCAAGGAGATAAGCAAGTCAGTGGATAAGACTCTAGAGATCATTTCTCTATTGAGTAACACTGTGAGCAACACGATGGAGACATATGCATCTGACAGTTATCTTCAACTCAAGGAGGTTAACAAAATCAGAGAGCAAATAGCAAATGTCACAGTTAGTCTACAAAAACAAATGTCTCTTCTCCAAATGGACGTCAGAGCAGCTCTGGCAGTGTCTTCAGCAAATCAAGTAGTAACCAAAGACTACTTGAAGGTAATCATTGACAATCAGAAGGAAGCACACAAACTATTCAGACTTCTTACCACAAATTCTGGAAATCGCAAGATGGAAGTGGTTCTTCAACAACACAGTCCATCCTTGATTCCAGAGCTCCCTATTGCAGTCAAAGAAAGAGAAGTCTCTTATATTCCTACGCATCTGAACTTGACTGATCTAATCCTTGACGCTCAGAGAAGTAATCCGGAAAACTCAACACAGCACCTATCCAGCTCAGGATTGGATGGAACAGAGGCTGTAGGAACAATTGCTGCTCACTTCTCAAATGAAAACCAAACAGAGGAGAGACGCAACAACATAAGGCGCATCAAAGAACTATGTGGAAACATGCAAGGCATCAGGGAGATTGCTGGATCTTCAAAGCGCAAGAAGCACTAAAGGTTTTTTTTCATCAAACCAGGGGGAAAGTATGTGAAAACATTAATTTGCTTTGATGAAAACACCTTCTTGTTTAAACATTGCTTGATTGGTTTAAACATTGCTTTAATATTTCTCTTAATTGTGCTTACTATGCTTGATTTTGCCTATTTCAAGTATGATTTTGAGATTTATTCCTAGCGCATACATTCAGGGGGAACTTAACTAGTTTTTGGCTAACAATTGTTTTTGGCAATGAATTATTGATGAGCTCTAAGCAATGGAAGACGGATATCTCAGTTTTGGTACTAAAATTGGAAATCTCTGATTCAGGTACTTTACAAAATCTGCCTTCTTAAACTAAGCTTCAGTCCTTAATTCATTTCCAACAAGCTCTAAAAGTACTGATCCTTAGGATTTTTACATATACAGGACTTTGGAAAAATAGTACCACTTTTCTTTTAAAAATAAAATTCATATTTGTTTTGGTACTACCTCGTCCTATGTAGAAATTAGAACTATAGGGAATGAAAAATGATAGTTTTATTTTGGGCCTTGAGAACCCAATAGGAATAATTTCCCTTAAGTACATAGCTTTCTTTTCTTTTTGGGCCACTCTTTTGGGCTTAGCCAAACTAAAACAGTTACGGTTCTCAAACCAAACGAAACTGATTTTCAAATTGGAAAAGTTTCAATTCATTGGTAATTGGTAAAAGATTCCTTCCACTTTTCAACTTCTTGGAAGTTGAAACTCTTTTACTCTCACCGTTCCATCTACCCAATTAATGGAACCCGTGAACCTCCCCTCTCTCTACCTCCTCTCTTATTTAAATCAAGACATCCCAATCCATTCCTATCACAAACAACTCTTTTAATATGAAAAGTCTTCAAACTCACTGTCTGAGAAACACACCAAGAAAAATATCCTCAATGGAGAAACTTTTCTTTCTCACCCTCATAGACGGCAATGGAAGAAGCCTAATGAGAAGAAAAGACTTTCAAGGTCTATGGTGAGAATCTCGGCAGTAGAGAAGGTCTGTGGTGAAAATCTCGTATTTTTCAGGATTACACCATACACCTTCTCTAGAACAACACTCTCTCTATCTTTCTTCTTATTTTGAGAGATGTGTTGCTTCCAAGATCTTGAATATCCATTTTGGATATTAAAGATCTATCAAACGCAACGCCAACCGCTCTGCCAAGCAAGTTCTGCTGAAGCTGAAAACGGTAAATGGTGGAAAATATCACAAAATCTCAAGACAAGACTTGGTTTAGGAATAATTGTAATTTGAATTGTATCTGTTTAAGAGTTTCTGTTAACAAGCTGTATATTACGAGAAACTAAAAGAAAGTTATAAAATTAGTTCTCAGTACAGCGACCGGAACTCTTAAACACTTGTTTGTCATCATCAAAAAGGGGGGAATTGTTGGGAAAAATATTATAGATTCTGATGATGATGTATTTAGAATGTAATAGGGACTTTAGGTCTCCCCAAATATTCAATGTAATTTTTCTTTTTAGAAATATTGTTAAAACCGAGTTCTTGAGATTTCCAATAAAGTTGTGATATTTCATTAAGCAGTTTTGATGCCTGAAGACTTAATCAAATTCAGTAATTTGGAAATTGGATATCTTGATCGGAAATGTCAAAGACAAGTAAGGATTTCTCAAAGCAGACGAAAATCCTCCAATCCGGAAGACTACATAAGAACCGCATGTCGCGCTACAACCCGCCGAAGGCTAAGTCGGAAGACTAGCGTGGATTTCTTTCTCACCCGGAAGACTGAGTATGACTCTTCCGGATTTGTCAGCTAAGAACCGGATGCCTCAAAAAAGACCGGAATTCTCAAAAAGCGGACAAGTGAGAAAAGACTTAGAAAATTATTTGAATGAAGAAATTCTACCCGTTGGTAAGGAAAAATCAATCTCTTGATTTTCAACGGCTAGACTGAAGATAATTATGCTGATTCAAGAACAAATGACTCGAAGACAAAGTCTGGACCTCTAAAAATTGAAGAGCCTGTCCAGAATTCCTAAACAAGCACTAGAAGACAAACAGAGTAAAGTACTACAGTCCAGAATTCTTGAACAACAGATAGAAGACGGATTCTGTGGAAAAAGGAATCCCTCCTTAAACAATTGGGTATGTCCAAACACCCATTCCAATGAGGAATCTTCAAATCACAATCTTCATTCAAAATTGAAGCCAGCAAATTGCAACGGATAGTCTATTTTGATTCAACGGATAGATTATCCAATCCAGCTATAAATAGCATCCTTGGAAGACTGGAGAAGATAACAACAACAACAACGATAAGATAAACAACCACAAAAAAGCTACCTCATTCACAGTTAGCCCAAAAAGCTTGATAAAAAGATATTTCTAAACTCCTTATCCATAAGCAAACTTCTCCTCCTTCCAAAGAGCTATAGTGTAAATACTTGAAGGTTTCCTTGCCTCAAGTACCACACCACGTTGAAGGATGCAACTTTTGATCAAACTTATTGATTGAAAGGAGGTAGGTCAACTTTCTTACAAGTTGGTCTTGCAAGTCCTATTGTTCGGACCTTGCAGTTGTTGAAGAAGCGTGACCTTCGAAGGAACAACAAAGCCAGCATGAGTGCAGTAGCAACATTGGCCTTGCAAAGATATACCGTGCAGAAATTCACACAAGTGTAATTGTTGGTTCATTATTCAACAACCAACTACATAGTGGATTTTGAGGACGTAGAAGGATTACCCCACCTTCGAACCTCGTTAAAGTTTGTGTGTCTCTCTCTTTTATCTTTATTCTTACTTGCAATTAGATTAACTGTGAAAACTAACCCATCCATATTGATTATTGCTCACTCTACCCACCAAATTCCGCACACAATCTAAAGTTCACAAGAACTCTAGATTAACACTCATTTTCACATTTTCAAAAGAAACGAAAAAGTTTTAAATTTGCAACAAAGTCTATTCACCCCCCCCCCTCTAGACTTTGTATCTCACCACTTTGGGACCACCAAAAACATCTTCACATCGTTCACAGTTCAGCAACGACTTGTAAGTAATATCTAATGGCTTTTATTGGTTTAGGATTTTCAGAACATGGGATTTGTCATCATTTATGAGGAGGTACTGTCGATCGGTTGTACAGTAGTTTGTCATTTATCGACCTTATGCCAAAACATTTCTTCGTTCACTTCATGGTAGATCTCATTATCGTTAATGAGTCTTTGCATTAATTCGTATCCACAGGTGATAACGTTAGAGTGGCGTTTCATATACGTCTTGTCGTATTCAAACTTCTTATATCAATTTGAAAACAAATCTAGATATGATAGCGACAGATTCGATTGTAGCACTACGGCTGATCTTGTTTCGAGGGAGAAAAAGAATATCTTCGGTATGTGATTCAGTTCACGAATTCAAAGAGTAAGGAATCGTAGGAGTTTTTACACCAATTATACGTATAGATTCGGAGTTTTAGCTTGATCCTTGTGATGTCATTTCTTCTACGGTTATTGCACATATATTCCCTTGCTAGGGTCATAACGGAGTTTGTCTGATCAATGAGATCATCGATAATAATCTTTAGAGATAACGTAATGACATTAATTGTTTTGTGGTTCACATAGAGAGGTTTAACATAATGATCAAGTCAGGGTAGTTTACTATTGCGATCGAG